>CM038679.1:25693824-26293824 GCA_021605205.1 Aegilops longissima | reverse complement strand
TCGATTCCTCTCCGAAAGACTCCTACCGCCTAGGAGTCTCCAACCTCCAAGAGTAACAAGAACGTTGGGGGAAAGCTCAAGACTTGCTCAAATCACGAATTCCTTCGGTGTAAAGAAGGAGAAGGAGTGGATCTATCACTTGATTGGACAACTTCTTCCAAATGCTCTCAAATCCCTTGGGGATCTAAGATTTGGTGTGGAGGAGTGAGAGAGAGAGTAAGAAATGTGTTCTAGGGTTTGTTCAAAGTGAGTGGTCAACCCTCTCCATGGGGGAGAAGGGCTATATATTGTGTGAGTACAAATGTGGCCGTTGTAGTGTAAGTGAACGGGCAGGCCGGACATCCGGGCTAGGGGCCGGACATCCGGATTGGCAAAGGCACATAAGGAACAAAGCAGAGGCAGAGCTGAAAACAGAGGGGCCGGACATCCGGGGCCCAAGCCCGGACATCCGGCATATCAGGAAGGCCCGGACATCCGGCAGATGATCGGACATCCGGTGCGATCACTTAAGGAGTTACAGAAACGTAGTTGTTCCATGGGTAGTAGAGGCCGGACAACCGGAATAAAGCCCGGACATCCGGCGCAGCATGAGGGCCCGGACATACAGCATAGAGGGCCGGACATCCGGCAAATGATACCAGCATAAGTACATTCTGGATAGCCAGGCCCGGATATCCGGTCAGCAGGCCGGATATCCACCGTGAGCCCGGACATCCGGCAGGCCAGAGACAGAACCATATCAGAGAGTATAAAGATGGAACAATAGCCTAGGTTGAACGGATGTTTGTGAAATGAGCAAGCCTTAAACTGTCCCTATCGATCCCCTCTTAATAGTGCAGGATCCTATACTCAAGGAAATAAATATGAAATCGATTTTGATACTTCATCCTTGAGTAAAATTACTTCGTATGCTCTTGATCCACACACGTCGATGAAACCGGGGACTAACACCTGAGATTTACTTAACAACCATTGTTAGTCCCCTACATGTATATTGTCATCAACATCAAAACATGATGTAAGAGCATGATTGCTCTTTCAATCTCCCCCTTTTTGTTTGTTGATGGCAATTATACATGTAGTATCATAGTTGTAATAAATAGTCTCAGCATTGACAAATACGAGAGCAAGAATACCAAGTATGTTGATGTTTCTATTTGTATTAGGCTACCCCTCATTGTGAGCATGCGATGAAATAGGCATGCACATATGAAACCACCATAACACATGGACTAAGAGAAATAAGAAAATCCATACCCACAAGGTAATCAACTTAGTCTCACATGATCAAGATAATATGATAACATAGGTAGCAACATAATAAGTTCGAATAGGTAGTAGGGCTAACTCAAGGAGCTAATACATCAAGTTCGACCAAACATAATAAGTTCGAATAGGTAGTAGAGCTAACTCAAAGAGCTAATACATCAAGCTAATACATCAAGTTCGACCAAAGTAAGATACTACTTCTCCCCCTGTCGGTGTCAAAACCGGCGGATCTCGGGTAGGGGGTCCCGATCTGTGCGTCTTAGGCTGATGGTAACAGGAAGCAAGGGACACAATGTTTACCCAGGTTCAGGCCCTCTCGATGGAGGTAAAACCCTACTTCCTGCTTGATTAATATTGAAGATATGAGTAGTACAAGAGTAGATCTACCACGAGATCATAGAGGCTAAACCATAAGAGCTAGCCTATGATGGTATGATTGTAATTGTGATCGGCCTTCTAAGGACCATCCTCTCCGGTTTATATAGACACCGGAGAGGGCTAGGGTTTACATGGAGTCGGTTACAAGGAAGGAAATATAATATCCGGATCGCCAAGCTTGTCTTCCATGCAAAGGAGAGTCCCATCCGGACACGGGCCAAAGTCTTGAGTCTTGTATATTCACGCTTCGATAGTACGAATGATGTATATAGTCTGGTTGTCCGGATACCCCCTGAGGAAGTCCCGGATTAGGGGGTGTCCGGATGGCCGGACTATAACCTTTGGTCGGACTCCTGGACTATGAAGATACAAGATTGAAGACTTCGTCCCGTGTCCGGATGGGACTTTCCTTGGCGTGGAAGGCAAGCTTGGCGATACGGATATGTAGATCTCTCCCATTGTAACCGACTGTAACCCTAGCCCTCTCCGTGTCTATATAAACCGGAGGGTTTGTCTATATAAACGGAGGGTTTTAGTCCGTGGGGACTAACAACAATCATACCATAGGCTAGCTTCTAGGGTTTAGCCTCTCGATCTCGTGGTAGATCTACTCTTGTACTACCCATATCATCAATATTAATCAAGCAGAGTAGGGTTTTACCCCATCGAGAGGGCCCAACCTGGGTAAAAACATCGTGTCCCCTGCCTCCTGTTACCATCCGCCTAGACGCATAGTTCGGGACCCCTACTCGAGATCCGCCGGTTTTGACAATCGACATTGGTGCTTTCATTGAGAGTTCCTCTGTCGCCATCTTTAGGCCCAATGGCTCCTCCGATCATCAACAACGATGCGGTCCAGGCGAGACTTTTCTCCCGGACAGATCTTCATATTCAGCGGCTTTGCATCGCGGGCAATTCGCAGGCCATCCGAGCAGATCGAAGCTACGCCCGCCATCAGGTCAGGTTTGGAAGTTTGAACTACAAGGCTGACATCCACGGAGACTTGATCTTCGACGGTTCGAGCCACAGCCGAGCGCCACGACCGCCTTATCACGATGGGCATGATCTAGCTCGCCGCGAGCAGTGCCACGAGGTCCGCCCGATGTTCTGCTCCGACCCTTAGCTCGGAGCCGATCGCGCCAATCGAGGACGGGTGGCTGGACACCGCCGGGGCTGCAATCTCTACGGCGATCGAGCCGAACACCAGTCTTGTCCTTTGCGAAGCTCGTGGCTCCAAGGTGCCGGACTCCGAACCTTCCGCGCCCCTGCCAATCGAACCCGATTGGGCACCGATCATGGAGTTCGCTGCCGTGGACATCTTTCAGCACTCGCCCTTCGGCGACATTCTGAATTCACTAAAGTCTCTCTCTTTATCAGGAGAGCGCTGGCCGGACTATGGTCAGCAAGGATGGGATGCAGATGACGAAGAAATTCAAAGCCCACCCACCACCCACTTCATAGCCACTGTCAATGATTTAACCGACATGCTCGGCTTCGACTTCGAAGACATCGACGGTATGGACGCCGATGCGGGAGACGACCAAGAACCAGCGCCTATAGGGCACTGGAAAGCCACCTCGTCATACGACATATACATGGTGGACACCCCAAAAGAAGGGAATGGCGATGGAACAACGGAGGATGACCCCTCCAAGAAGCAGCCTAAGCGTCGGCGTCAGCGGCGCCGCTCTAAATCCCGCCAAAGCAAAAACGGCGATTCCGGCACCAGAGATAATAACAACCCGGACAGTGCCGAAGACAACCCCCTCCAGCAGGATTCAGCACAGGGGGATGGATAAGCCATCCCTCATGAGAGAGCGGAAGACAGAGAGGTAGAGGATGATAATTACATGCCACCCTCCGAAGATGAGGCAAGCCTCGACGACGACGAATTCGTCGTACCTGAGGATCCCGTCGAACAAGAGCGTTTCCAACGCAGGCTTATGGCCACGGCAAGCAGCCTCATGAAAAAACAACAGCTGCTTAGAGCTGACCAAGATTTGCTAGCCGACAGATGGACTGAAGTCCTTGCGGCCGAAGAGTACAGACTCGAACGCCCCTCCAAGAGCTACCCAAAGCGCAGGTTGCTACCCCGATTAGAGGAGGAAGCACCAAAACCTACATCACCAGCGTACGACATGGCCGACCGACCACCTCATGGCCGCGACAGAGAGGCCTCTCGACCATCCATTCAAGCCGCACCCCGGCGTCGCTCAAAAACTATCAAGGCACGGGGAAATGCGCTAGACCTGCGAGACATATTGGAGGACAAGGCAAGACAAACAAGATCGATCTGCGGATCGCGTGGGCGCCCCACGACACGTGACGATAACTGTCACGCCGGATATGGAAAATACGGCCAGTCCGAACACAGCAGACAAAGCTCATATGAGCTACGTCGTGATATAGCCCAGTACAGAGGCGCCGCACACCCACTGTGTTTCACAGATGAAGTAATGGATCATCAAATTCCAGAGGGTTTTAAACCCGTAAACATCGAATCATATGATGGCACAACAGATCCCGCGGTACGGATCGAGGATTATCTCCTTCATATCCACATGGCCCGCGGTGATGACCTACACACTATTAAATACCTCCCACTCAAGCTTAAAGGACCAGCTCGGCATTGGCTTAACAGCTTGCCAGCAGAGTCAATTGGTTGCTGGGAGGACCAGGAAGCCGCATTCCTCGACAATTTCCACGGCACCTATGTGCGACCACTAGACACCGATGACCTAAGCCACATAATTCAGCAGCCAGAGGAATCGGCCAGACAATTCTGTACACGGTTCGTAACCAAGAAAATCAAATAGTCGACTGTCCGGACGCAGAGGCCCTCGCAGCCCTCAAACATAACATCTGTGACGAATGGCTTGCCCGACACCTAGGACTGGAAAAGCCGAAATCCATGCAGCCCTCACAACACTCATGACCTGCTTTTGCGCGGGAGAAGTGTGACGCCCCAAGACCGACGATCCAGAAGACTTCCATATTTTTGTGACCTCCGTGTGTTTCCTTTGTGCTTGCTCTTTTAATTTTTGCATTGCATCATGTCATCATGCCAGCATGTCATTTAATTTTTAAAAACCTTAACTAATAAATTGCATGGATGGTTGATCTATTTAAATCGAGGGAAGGGTGACTTCTCTTTATAACATATCTTCCCAATATTAGGGAGCTATATTTAAATCTTTCATTAATTTGGAATTCACCATAACACACTTGCAAAATATTCCAATGCCTTTGTTATCTTAAATCTTGGTCTCCAACCTTGCCAGATATTCTTTCATCATATTCCGGAGCTCCACCAAAAATCTCAACATTTTTGGACACTTCTAAATCCTTGTCCTTGTTCAAACTATTTGAATTAAATTCAAATGACTTTGAATTTAATTCTTGCAATCTTGCCCACACCATTTTTCTTGGAACAAGCTCATTTTTATGAGTCCGAGAAAAATATCCTCCTGCTCAAGCTCCACCCCTAACCTCTCTTTCTTTTCTTTCTTATCTCTGTTTTGTTTTTATTTTATTTATTTTTTAGAGTGAGAGAGAGCCCATCAGCCAGGCCGGCCTGCTTCCCCGCAGTCCTTTTGGCCCAAGGCCCAGCCGCGCCTATAACCCTAGCCCCGACCCCCTCCTCTCGATCTCTCCCTCTCGTCCTCCCACACCGCCGCCACACACACGCATCGCACAGGAGAGGAGCGCCCACGCCCGATCCCCATGGCGCCCCTGTTCCCCGCGCCCGTGGCCCTCGATGCTCGCCGTAGCTGCAGCTCCTTCTTCAGTTCGTCGTCGTCCTCGCCTCGCCTCCGCCTGACCTGCCAGGCACCTCTCCTGCAGCCTTCCTTCCACCTAGCGCCGCCGCCGGCCTTCGCCTCGCCACGCTACCCCAGGACGTCACTCCCTCCTCCTCTCCCCCTGCCGTCTTCGGCGCCGCACTGGCGAGCGCCATCGCCGGAGCTGCTCCTTTTGCCGAGCGCCACCCCGAGCCCCAAGCGTCGCCCCTGCTTCCTCCCGCGTCGCTCCTGGCCCTGCTTCTCCTCCGGGCGCCATGGCCTTGGCCCCTCTGCTCCGCCCGTCGCCTCTGCTGCCCTCCTCGACATCCTGCTCGTCCTCGTGTGTGCCATGGACGTGCGCCGCCGCTGGCCTCTGCTGTGCACGTCCCGTCTCCCTCACCGACGCCCTGCCTCTTGGTGTTCTGCTCCACCACCACATCGTGGTTGAGTTTGTTGCTTCATTGTCGGGCATGAGTTGCCTTGCTGCTGGCCACCAGAGGCCCTTTTTGTCTTTCTTCGTTTTGGATCAGCCAGTACGAGACGCCAAAGTACCAGGTCAACGAGGACCGCCAAGTTCGACTTCGGCGCCAAGTTTCGTCTTCAAATCTGTACGACTACATCTGAGGTGGATTTCGGCAAGTACCTGGAGACCACAATAACGCCAAGTACCACGACACTCATGTTCGTCTACGGAATGTGTACCACTACGCCGAACAGCTTGGATGCACCAAGTTCCACTACTTCCACAACCGGCGCCTTGGGTTTCGTCAAGTTCCCCTACGACCCGTGAACGTCTACTTCCAGTACCGAAACGTGAACAACTACTTCCTCTACGAACTCGGTCCGCTTTGAAAATGCACGCTTCGAAGGTATACCGTCGAGACGACGCCCGTGAACGAATGCATGTTGTATGAGATGCTTGTGTTTTCACCGTGTCCAAATTGTCACACGTTTCCATGCCCCTAACCCGTGGGAACCCGGTAGTCGGGAGTACCCCACCATATCTAGCATGTTCCGCACATCCGCACGCTTCCTTTTGCACCGGTATCTCCATGAGCTACTGGAACCGATATGCTGCCGTGGCATCATTTTCGGATTCGTCGCCGTGGCACCTTTTTCCTTCTGCCATAGCGACAAATGCCTCGTATCATGCTCATGTCAACATTTTCATAAAATTGCTTAAAACTTGCATATGTCATCCGCATCATGATAACAACAATTAAAATGTTCAAAATTTTTGTTGCATTAAATTGCTAAATGCATATGGGGATTTACCGGATTTGTTGTTTTTATGTCCGGCCCCATTTAAATTGTTTAGATGGTATAGTTTTGATATGCTTCACCACTTGCCATGTTAACCAATATTTAATATTGTTGGGTACATAACCGAGAGAGAACTAAATAATTGATGTGGTGTTTCGTCTCCATTTAACTTGTAGTTTTGTTTGTGCATATTGCCATGCCATACTATTTAAACCGGGCATGCATCATACTTGTTTGCGCATCATGCCATGTTTATGTGATGGTTGTTTACTACGTTGTTTGTTTCTTTCCGGGTTGCTTCTCTCGTTAGCTTCGGTTTCGCTCGAGTTGTGAGGATTCGCTCGACTCGTCCGCTTGTCTTCTTCATGGACCTGCCTCTTCCTTGCGGGATTTCGGCAAGATGACCATACCCTCGAAATCACTTCTATCTTTGCTTGCTAGTTGCTCGTTCTTTTGCTATGCCTATGCTATGATGCCTACCACTTGCTTATCGTGCCTCCCATATTGCCATGTCAAGACCCTAACCATCCTTTCCTAGCAACCCGTTGTTTGGCTATGTTACCGCTTTTGCTCAGCCCCTCTTATAGCGTTGCTAGTTGCAGGTGAAGATGAAGTTTGTTCCTTGTTGGAACATGGAGATGTTGTTCCTTGTTGGAACATGTTTACTTGTTGGGATATCACAATATATCTTATTTAATTAATGCACCTATATACTTGGTAAAGGGTGGAAGACTCGGCCTTATGCCTGGTGTTTTTTTCCACTCTTGCCGCCCTAGTTTCCGTCATACCGTTGTTATGTTCCTTGATTTTGCGTTCCTTACACGGTTGGGTGATTTATGGGACCCCCTTGACAGTTCGCTTTGAATAAAACTCCTCCAGCAAGGCCCAACATTGGTTTTAACATTTGCCACCTAAGCCTTTTTCCCTTGGGTTCTGCAGACTCAAGGGTCATCTTTATTTTAGCCCCCCCCCGGACCAATGCTCCTCTGAGTGTTGGCCCAAACTAGAGCGCTTTGCAGCGCCCCCTCAAGGAAACTTGGGGTCTGGTTTTAGTTGTACGGACTGCTCATCCGGTGTGCACTGAGAACGAGATATGTGCAGCTCCTATAGGGATTTGTCGGCACATTCGGGCGGCTTTGCTGGTCTTGTTTTACCATTGTCGAGATGTCTTGTAGTTCAGGATTCCGAGACTGAACGGGTCTTCCCGGTAGAAGGAATATCCTTCGTTGACCGTGAGAGCTTATAATGGGCTAAGTTAGGACACCCCTGCAAGGTATTATCTTTCGAAAGCCGTGCCCGCGGTTATGAGGCAGATGGGAATTTGTTAATGTCCGGTTGTAGAAAACCCGAACTTGATCTTAATTAAAATACATCAACTGCGTGTGTAACCGTGATAGTCTCTTCTCGGTGGAGTCCGGGAGGTGAACACGGTGTTGGAGTTATGCTTGACGTAGGTTGTTCTAGGGTCACTTCTTGATCATAGTTGTTCAACCGTGCTTTTGTCTCCTCTTCTCGCTCTCTTTTGCGTATGGTAGCCACCATATATGCTAGTCGCTTGCTGCAGCTCCACCTCACCACTCTGTCCTACCTATAAGCTTAAATAGTCTTGATCTCGCAGGTGTGAGATTGCTGAGTCCCCGTGACTCACAGATACTTCCAAAACCAGTTTGCAGGTGCCGATGAAACCATGCAGGTGACGCATCCGAGCTCAAGGAGGAGCTCGATGAAGATCTTGTTCATTGTGTTGTTTCGTTTGATGATCGATAGTGGAGCCAGCTTGGGACGATCGGGGATCTGTGTAGCATTTGGGGTAGTCTTCTTTGATTTTGGTTCCGTAGTCGGACCTTGATTGTATCTGTATGATGTAATGCGTTACTCATGTATTGCGTGAAGTGGCGATTGTAAGCCAACTATGTATCTCTTTCCCTTATGAATTACTTGGGTTGTGTGAAGATTACCTCGCTTGCGACATTGCTTTCAATGCGGTTATGCCTCTAAGTCGTGCTTCGACACGTGGGAGATATAGCCGCATCGAGGGCGTTACAAGAAGACAGCTGGCTAGCTCGTAGTAATAACATGACCAAGAGCCCTGGTAATTCGGATACCAAGGACAACAATGGCAGGTCGCGTTGCAACAAGCACAAGCGCCGCATTAACGGCGACAATGCGGAGGATACGACAGTTAATGCCGGATTTAGAGGCTCTAAACCCGGTCAGCGGAAAAAGCCATTCAAAAGAAATACTCCGGGCCCGTCTAGTTTGGACCGAATACTCGATCGCTCGTGCCAGATACACGGCACCCCCGAACAACCAGCCAATCACACCAACAGGGATTGTTGGGTGTTCAAGCGAGCGAGCAAGTTAAGTGCAAAACAGAGACAAGGGGCTGCATAGCGATGACGAGGAGGAGCCCCGGCCGCTGAACAATAGGGGACAGAAGGGTTTCCCCCCACAAGTGCGGACGGTGAACATGATATACGCAACCCACATCCCCAAAAGGGAGCGGAAGTGTGCACTCAGGGACGTATATGCGTTGGAGCCAGTCGCCCCAAAGTTCAACCCATGGTCCTTCTGCCCGATCACTTTTGATCGAAGGGACCACCCCACTAGCATCCGTCACGGCGGATTCGCCGCATTGGTTCTAGACCCAATCATTGATGGATTTCACCTCACTAGAGTCCTTATGGACTGCGGCAGCAGCCTGAACCTGCTTTATCAGGATACAGTGCGAACAATGGGCATAGATCCCTCAAGGATTAAACCCACAAAGACGAGCTTTAAAGGCGTCATACCAGGTGTAGAGGCCAGCTCTACAGGCTCAGTTACACTCGAAGTGGTCTTCGGATCCCCGGATAATTTCTGAAGCAAGGAGTTAATCTTCGACATAGTCCCGTTCCGCAGTGGCTATCATGCCCTGCTCGGACAAACCGCATTTGCAATGTTCAATGCGGTGCCGCACTATGCATACCTCAAGCTCAAGATGCCAGGCCCTCGAGGAATCATTATGGTCAATGGAAACACTGAACGCTCTCTCCAAACGGAGGAGCATACGGCGGCCCTCGCGGCGGAAGTACAAAGTAGCCTCTCAAGGAAATTATCCAGTCCGGCTGTTAAACGTCCGGACACCGTCAAGCGCGCCCGGAGTAACCTACAACAAGACCGCCTGGCACGTTTCGAGCAAGCATAGCAGTGCGGCCCCAACCCCAACCCTCGCGAGATTGTGAAACTAGTACCACGCGTACATAATTATGCTCTGGAAATACCATGGGCATAAGGGGAGGGGCACAACCACGGCACGCCCACAATGCGGCTCAACCGCACTAGGGGCTACCAATTTTGTCATTTCTCTTTTCTTACTTTCAGGACTCCACTCTCTGGAAGGCCTGTCCGGCAGTACAATCGCCGAACACACGATGCAACAGCCAGGGAGGCAGCAAGCCACGTCGAATGTCCAGGTGGTCTCTATAACGAGCTAAATACCTGTCTTACTTAAAGTCTCACAGCTTGCCCCTGGAGGGGGACATGTCAAATAATCCCATCTCTTGCTTATCGCACTATTTGTATCGTTCTGCTTTCATAGCAGCCTTTTAATAAACAATACATAGCTCATGTCTATTATTGCATTCATTTTTTATGTAAATATGTTCAGTTATGACATTAGGCAACCGTACACTTTGGTACGGCCGATACACCAGGGGCTCAAGTACCCCAGAAAATGGTGTGAGAAGTCCGAACACTCTCACGAGTGCGGCACCCCAAACTTATAACATTATATGCATCGGCTCTGAATCATGTCTTGGGTCAATAGTTGGGTTTGCCCGGCTCCCATGTTTTGGTACCTTACGCCCGCTATATCGGCTAAGGTAGGCTGGAGAACTATGCGATTGTGCCCCAGTTGAGCTGGGTTAAGCACCTCAGTAGAGAAAGCTAAAACTGACCGTCATGATAGGGCGAGAGCCGGTCGCTGTTCGAGAGGTTTCCGAGTCCCTAAAGACTTATGCCGCTTAGAGCGAGGAGTTGGCTTTGTCCGGCCTAGGCGTGGATAGCGCCCCGAACTCGGTCTTCTGGATACTAGGGGCTTCGCCGAAATTTAAAATTATGGAATTCTATGGCTAAGTGAGAGTGATAAAGCATTATAGTCCGATTGCCTTGTTCGTTGTGCTGAGCGCCTCCCTCGAAGGACCCAAGAATGGGAACAAGAGCGCTCAGGTTTATCCCGAACACCCCAGCACTCGTGGCATGGGGGTAGAAGCCGACGACTCGCATCTCTCAGATTTAATAAACAGCCGCACAGAAGGTAATATTTTAAATTCAAAAAGCATTGCTTAGCGCATATGAACAAGTTTTCAGCGCACAGGATAACACGAGCGAGTTTACTCAAAAATTACATCCTTGGAACACTCATTCGCCACAAGGCAGGCACCCTTCAGGACGCCCTCATAATACAACTCAGGCTTGCGATGCTCCTTCCCCTCCGGTGGCCCATCTGTCACCAACTTCTCAGCATCCATCTTGCCCCGGTGTACTTTAACACGGGCAAGGGCCCTACGGGCGCCTTCAATGCACACGGAGCGCTTGATGATTTCAAGCCATGGACATGCATCCACCAGCCGCCTCACCAACCCAAAGTAACTCCCAGGCATGGCCTCCCCAGGCCATAGCCGGCCTATAAGGCCCTTCATGGCCTGATCGGCTGTCTTATGGAGCTCGACCAGCTGCTTCAGCTGGTCGCTCAAGGGCACCGGGTGCCCGGCCTCAACATACTGGGACCAGAACACCTTATCCGTCGAGCTCCCTTCCTCGGCTCGGTAGAATGCGGCGGCGGCGGACACACTGCGGGGCAGATCTGCGAATGTTCCTGGAGAGCTCCGGACTCGGCTAAGTAACAAGTAATTCACTTTCACGTGCTTGCTTTCCATAAAGAATGCCTTACCCACCGCTATCTTCTTCATCGCCTCAATTTCCTCTAGGGCTTTTTGGGCTTCGGCCTTGGCAGATTTGGCGCTCTCAAGGGCCGAGGCAAGCTCGGACTCTCGAGTCTTTGAGTCAAGCTGCAAACTCTCGTGTTTTTTCACAAGAGCATTGAGCTCTTGCCACACCTCCGCCACCCACGCCTCCTGTTTTTCTCGCTCGGTGCGCTCCACGGCCGCATTGTCTTCGGCCTTGGACAGCGCTTCCTTCAGGGTCGCCACCTCAGTTGTGGCCCCTGTAACACTCACGTTGGTCCTGTCATTATTTGCAACCAAATCTTTTTATATATTTACATAAGGTACTACTTACCTTCCTTGTCCTCGAGCTTCTTTGTCACGCCCTCGATGCGGCTATATCTCCCACGTGTCGAAGCACGACTTAGAGGCATAACCGCATTGAAAGCAATGTCGCAAGTGAGGTAATCTTCACACAACCCATGTAATACATAAGGGAAAGAGATACATAGTTGGCTTACAATCGCCACTTCACACAATACATGAGTAAAGCATTACATCATACAGATACAATCAAGGTCCGACTACGGAACCAAAATAAATGAAGACTACCCCAAATGCTACACAGATCCCCGATCGTCCCAACTGGGCTCCACTACTGATCAGCTGAAACGAAACAACACAATGAACAAGATCTTCATCGAGCTCCTCCTTGAGCTCGGGTGCGTCAGCTGCACGGTTTCATCGGCTCCTGCAAACTGGTTTTGGAAGTATCTGTGAGTCACGGGGACTCAGCAATCTCACAACCGCGAGATCAAGACTATTTAAGCTTATGGGTAGGAGAAGGTAGTGAGGTGGAGCTGCAGCAAGCGACTAGCATATCTGGAGGCTACATAAGCAAATGAGAGCGAGAAGAGAAGGCAAAAGCACGGTCGAACAACTATGATCAAGAAGTGATCCTAGAACAACCTACGTCAAACATAACTCCAACACCGTGTTCACTTCCCGGACTCCGCCGAGAATAGACCATCACGGTTACAGACGCGGTTGATGTATTTTAAATAAGATCAACTTCGGGTTTTCTACAACCGGACATTAACAAATTCCATCTGCCTCATAACCATGCAGGCACGGCTTTGAAAGATAATACCTGCAGGGGTGTCCCAACTTAGCCCATTATAAGCTCTCGCGGTCAACGAAGGATATTCCTTCTCCCCGGGAAGACCCGACCAGTCTCGGAATCCCGGCTACAAGACATTTCGGCAGTAATAAAACAAGACCAGCAAAGCCGCCCGGATGTGCCGACAAATCCTGATAGGAGCTGCACATATCTCGGTCTCAGGGCACACCGGATGAGCCAGACGTCGGGTTGGCATAGACCCTGATTGCCCAGGGGGCGCCGGACATCGCTCGGTTTGGGCCAGCACTCGAAGGAGCACTGGTCCGGGGGTTAAAATAAAGATGACCCTTGAGTCTGCAGAACCCAAGGGAAAAAGGCTTAGGTGGCAAATGGTAAAACCAATGTTGGGCCTTCTTTGGAGGAGTCTTATTCAAAGCGAACTGTCAAGGGGTCCCATAAATCACCCAACTGCGTTAGGGACGCAAAATCCGGGAACATAATACCGATATGACGAAACTAGGGCGGCAAGAGTGGAACAAAACACTGGCATAAGGCCGAGCCTTCCACCCTTTACCAAATATATAGATGCATTAATTAAATAAGATATATTGTGATATCCCAACAAGTAAACATGTTCCAACAGGGAACAACATCTCCATGTTCCAACAAGGAACAAACTTCATCTTCACCTGCAACTAACAAAGCTATAAGAGGGGCTGAGCAAAGCGGTAACATAGCCAAACAACGGTTTGCTAGGAAAGGATGGTTAGGGGCTTGACATGGCAATGTGGGAGGCATGATAAGCAAGTGATAGGCATCGTAGCATAGGCATAGCAAAAGAGCGAGCAACTAGCAAGCAAAGATAGAAGTGATTTCGAGGGTATGGTCATCTTGCCTGAAATCCCGCAAGGAAGAAGAACGAGTCCATGAAGAAGACAAACGGATGTAGACGAACGAATCCTCACAACTCCGGAAGGAAACCGAAGCTAACGAGAGAAGCAACCCGGAAAGAAACAAACAACATAGTAAAACAACCATCACATAAACATGGCATGATGCACAAGATAGTATGATGCATGTCCGGTTTAATGAGGCATGGCATGGCAATATGCACAACCAAAACTACAAGTTAAATGGAGCCCAATATGCAACGAGTTGCATATTGACAAAACACCACATCAATTATTTAGTTTGATCTCGGTTAGGTACTAAACAATATTAAATGTTGTTAAACATGGCAATAGGTGAAGCATAAGTAAACTTATCTATTTAGGCAAGTTTAAATGAGGCCGAAACAACAAACAAAAATTCCGGAAAATCCTCATGTGCATATTTTAGATTCAGTACTGTTCTGCCCTAAACACAATTTTAATGTTGTTAAACATGCAAAGTAATGCTACCATGTTAATCTATGCATTTTTCTACCCCATTTACATATATAATTTATTTAAATCCGAGATACGGTTATTTAGTTATGAAATAAATCATTTTAACATGGCATTTAAGAAAATTAATGCAAACAACAATTATAAACATTTAAATGTTGTTATCATGATGCGGATGACATATACAAGTTATATGCAATTTTTATGAAAATGTTGACAAGAGCATTATGAAGCATTTGTCGTCGTGGCAGAAACGAAAAAGGGTGCCACGGCAACGATTAACGAAATGGTGCCACGGCAACATTCCGGTTCCGATAACTCGATTGAGATGCGGTGCAAAGGAAAGTGTGGACGGAGCGAGTCATGCAAGATGGTGGGGTGATCCCGATTACCGGGTTCCCACGGAACGGTGGCATGGCAAAAGAGGGGCATCGCAAGGACGATTCGATCACGGTGCAAAACTCGAGCATCTCATACAACACATGCATTCGGTCCACGGGCGGCATCTCGGGGTTATTCCTTCAAAGCGGGCATTCGGGACGGTGCAATGTAGAGGAAGAAGTTGTTCTCGTGACGGTAGGGGAAGTAGGGGTACACGTTCGTTTTTGAAGAGGTACTTGACGGGTCCGAATCCCTTCGGGGTTGTCGTGGTACTTGCGATCTCGGCGATGGTAGTCATACACGTTCGTTTTCGAGGAGGAACTTGATGAATCCAACGTCTTCGGGACGACGGTAGAGGTACTCGCGACGGTAGTGGTACACGTTCGTACATGTTTCGTAGATTTTCGAGGTCACGGCGAGGAACTTGACGTCCACGGAGTCTTCGAGGGTCGACGGTAGTCGTACACGGCAACCGTAGTTGAACTTGGCAATGGTAGTAGCACACGGGTCGTAGACGTTCGAGCCATCGGTAGCGGTACTTGATGAATCGAAAACGGACTTGGCGTCTTCGTGCGTAGGGGTACTTGGCGTTTCCGGAGACGACGGTAGAGGTACTTGACGCGTCGTTGTGGTACTTGGCAAAATTCACAGAGAAGATGCTTGGCGGTCGGTCCTGGTATGGTCTTGGCGTCCATGGTGTCTTCGGCCTTGACGTGAAGCAGGGAGGCGGAGCTCCTGCTGGGTCGATGGTGACGAGGTCGGAGATGCGAGGACGGGCCAAGGGGCTGCAGGGGCGACGGGAGCCGGCAGGGGAGGAACCTGGCGAGGCACAGCCAGATCCGGCGGCGGCGGCGACTCCGATGGCTGGCTGGTGGCGTGGAGGCGACGAGGAGGGGGCCGCGGGGACGGGACGAGGCGGTTGGGAGGATGGGAGATGAGGCAGGGGCGCCGGAGTTGGCCGAGCTCGGGGACGAGCTCCTGGCTAGCAAGGGGAGCGAGGCCTGGGCTGCAGCCAGCAGCTGCCCGTGGCCGGGCGGACGGAGCTCCAGGAGAGGTGGAGAACTGGTGGCACGGGCGAGGTGACAAGGCGAGGAGGAGGCGAGGCAGAGGAGGGGCACGGGCGCAGGAGGCTGAGAGGATGGCACGACGGCGGCGAGGAGGCCGCACGGGCTCCTGGCTCTCTCTTCTCCGGCGAGGGCGGAGCGGGAGCAAGGGAGGACCAAGGAGGCACGGCGAGGCTGGCGATGGGGGGTTGCAGCGGAGGCATGGTTGCGGGCGCCATGGGAGGAGGCGCGGGCGACCGAGCTCGCCGGAGGGCGCAGGGATGAGCGGGATTGGGCACGGGGTGAAGGAGGATGGGGATGAGGCGCTCGGGCCTTGCAGCGCGGGGAGCTCCTCTCCCTAGCGATGTGTGCGATGCGTGACGGCGGGCAGAGGGAACGAGGGAGGAGATCGATGGAGAGGGGGATCGGGCTCTCTGGCGGCTAGGGTTAGGAGGGGCGGCTGGGCCTAGGGAGACTGGGCCGGCCTGGTGGAGAGGAAATGGCCAGAGGCCTGGCTGGGCTTAACTCTCTCTTCTCTCTCTCTTATATTTTCTAGAAGAAAAGAATTAGAGATAATTAAAGAAGAGAGGGTTAGGGAAAGAGTTTGCGCATGCGGACAATTTTCCTGGACTAATAAAAATAAGCATGACCACAGAAAAATAGAAGTGGCAAGATTGCAAGATGGAAATTCAAACTCATTTGAATTAAATTCAAATGATTTGAATAGGAAGTGAGGGTAGGGAAGGTCCAAAAATGTTCGAATTTTTGATGGAGCTCCGGAAAATGATGAAATAATTTATGGGCAAGGTTGGAGACCAAGAATTGAGATAACAACGGCATGTGATATTTTGCAAGTGGGTTATGGTGATTCCAAAACAATGGAATATTTTTATAATATCTCCCTAAATATCGGGAGGGTATGTTATAAAGAGAAATCACCATGTGAATATCCCTCGATTTAAATGGATCAAAGATCCATGCCATTTATTTAGTTGAGTTGCAAAAGATTTATGAGATGATGGCATGATGACATGATGCAATGCAAAAATAAAAGAGCAAGCACAAAAGAAACACACGGCGAAACCCGGAATATATGGAAGTCTTCTGAAGCATCGGTCTCGGGGCGTTACAACACTCCACCACTACAAGAGGATCTCGTCCTGAGATCTAGGATGGCACCGGAGAAAAGCGGAAGAGGAAGAGGTAAAACAAAGTTGCTTCTTTGACAAAAGAGTGAAACCAACGAACCTCGAGAGGTTGAAAACTTGAAAGAATAACACAATAGAGTTGAACGAAATTGAGAGCATTCCAGTAGGAAATAGAAACAAGGAACACCATGTGAACCTTGGGGGTTGCAAAGCAATGAATGACGAGTACAATGGACAAGAAGGAATTGGAACCACTCTGGTTGAAACGAGATAAGAATGAATAAGAATGATATAATTTGGGCAGCACTCCGACTGTAAATGAAAGGAAAAGAACATGATCTTGACAAGATGAGAGGATACTTGATGAAAGAAAAGAGGATACTTGATGAAATCAACAAACACTGCCTCTGGAACTATTGAAAAAATGGCACAAGGGGTAAGAAAGATTTCAGTCAGCTCTCCGGTTGAGGAAGCAGGCAAAACTTGATAAGATGAGAGAACTCGAATGAAAACATGACACTCCGGTTAAATCGATAAGCAAGGAAAAGGACATGGTCTTGACAAAACAAGATGATGGGTCGAAGAGAGCAACATCACAATGCCTCCGGAAGAAAAATTGAAGATAGATCATTGGAATAAAGGAATGGAGAAGAAAATGACAACTTCTACCACAAATGAGTTTGGAAAGCACCCTTCCAAGAAGGTTATAATGGAGTTGTTGAAAAAAAAACAACAACGAAAGGAATAAGCTTGTAGTGGGCTTATGGAAAACATCTCAAAACTATGAGGTGACAACCGGCCACTAACAGAAACAATTGATTGCTTGAGATCAACGAAGAGATGAAAACTTCTTTTGCCGAGAGGATAGGAGAAAACTTGGATCATTGATAAGCACCACAAATAGCAACATTCCTTAGGGAAGGCTTTAGGTGAAATCTATACCAAGATAACTCCAATGAAGAGATATGGATTTAAAATACCTCATTCTTGACAACAATATGAATCATGAAACATGAAGGAAATTGTCAAGAGTGACATAACACCACCTCAAAAGATAAGGTAGAAAGAACTGCACTTCGGAATGCAAGATGAAGAATGCTTGAACTCCTCAAAACAAAACATGTGTTGAGCACCATGTTTATTTTGAAGTATGGCTTGACGGATCTTAACTCCGCGAGAAATCTTGATGAACAATTGAAGAATGAAAAGAATCCTTGAGGAAGCACCATGTAGAGCCTCCATGATGAAATCCGGTAAACAAAAGGGTGATAGAAAGAAAGAGAAGTTGAAAACACAAGGTGAAGCCTTGCAGTGATAAGATGAAGCTTCGCGATGAGATAATGCAGAAAACTTGGAGCATCGGATAAGAAAGATGAACAAATGAAATCAAGAATTTTGATGGACCTCCGGAATGAGGAATTGAATTTACTAGATGAAACAAGAATAAGAATTACATTATGCTGATCCTTCACCAATTAAATTGATGGCAAGCAATGGATTTGGCATACTACTTATTCTCATTGAAAAATATTACCGATAGAGATATAGCGCAAACTTGAGAAGGTATTGATGGAAACACCGGTGGGATTTGGAAACAACAAATGAATTAATATGATAACGAAGGAATTGAAATCTTGAACGAACCACCATAAGAATTATAAAAACCAACAAAGAAAAGATAGCGAAACCTTGGGAAGAATTAGAAAATGAACGAAGATACTTGAGGGGATTTAGATACAAATGAACGCAGAGATCCCGAGCTGATTAGATAATACTTGAATGATGCACCGGTATGATTTGGAGAGTTTGATGTTGAGAATGAATAATTCTAAGATGATGGCTCTGGATAATCAAACTGAAAAGATTTCTGAATTGCTCCGGATGGTTGAAAAGAATTCTCACAATCAAAACAATTATGAGGATGGCACGAAGCTAGAACCATGAATCTTGAAGAGAATGGAGCAAGATTAAAGAGAAACTCTTCTTCGGTCTTCAAAATTCGAGAATGACGACGGGAAACACCACCATGAATTGTTGAGGCACTCCGGAATGAAAATTAGAAAGGTTGAACCAACGATGAAAAGAATTTGAAAGATCTTGGAGAAAGACATTTGACTGATGATAATTCATCCTTACATCAAACTTTGCAAAGAATTTGAGAATAACTCCGGATAAATTAGAAGAGTCAGGTAAGATCCTGGGGAAAGACCTGTGGGTTAGGGCCCACTCAAGAGAAACACCGTTGAACGATTTAAAGAGAGATTGCGCAGGTTGAATTAAATGGCTTGAATGAGATAATTATCTCCAGATAGCTTGAACGGATTGGGAATGGAAATGCGAATCTTCTGAGATATCTTCAACACTCCGGAACAATTGAATAGCGAGAAGTGAATGATTAATTGGTGCATCGGAATAGGAAAGCATTGTGAAAAGAGGAAAAAGGGATAAGATCAACACCGAAATCTTGAACTAAATCCACCGGAGAAGAAAATTAGAATGGAACAATGATAAGGTTGAAGCTTCCTTAGCGTCTTCATGAGAAATCACCGGATAAAACATTGAGGAAAAGAATGAAGAGACTTCACAGCAGTAAAATGGGTACTTGGTTAGGGATATATGAGTCCTTGACGAGAAGGGTGGGAGGGCGGGGAAAACAAAGACAACCTGGGACGGATGAAGCAAGAACCATTGAGAAAACTTAGAATTGATCTCGCAGATGTTGAAAATGATCGGATCCACTTGAAGAGAAGCACACCGGTTGGGAAAAGAATTAACATGACGACCTCGATGATCAAGAAGGATTAGTATTCACATAGAAATATGAGAACACCATTTAGAGAAGGTATGGATTCAACATTTGACTTCGAAGCAACTCGAATACCACAACTAAAACAAAACAAAGGATTTGGCTTGCAGAATAAGCCAGAAACAAACATATGATATAAATTTACCCAATCCCATATCATGCATCTGTCGAAAAGATATTCTAGGAGCTACTTGAATTCCCACCTATAAACTCCCGAAACTTTCGGTTATGCAATCAGGTGTTGGGGATCAGGGACACAAAATATATCACCCAAACTAACAATACCTAGATCCATTGTATCCATCCTTCAACACATAACCAAGAAACCTTCGAAATCGTGTACCTCAACCTTGAAAAGCATCCGTTATACGAGTTATGGCAATACTCTCGAGCTCGCCCGATCTTCAAGTTATCGAGGTTATCTCACCAACAACTGCATAAAAGAGATTTTCAATGTCGGCAAAACTCAGGTATTCCAGAACTGCAACGATAAAATTGTGACGACAACACCTCGAACTCAACTCCCGGGACACCGCCACAACCCCTAAATGTCGAGGCACCAAGAACAATGTTCTCATCACAAAGCCATCGGAACGATTCCAAGATACCCGCGTGATCCTAAAAAAAATTTAGTGAAATTTGAGGAGAGAAGAGTCAAAACTTCTACGTCAGGAGACCTCACCAGAGCGACGAAGGGACTGAGGAGTAAAAAGAATCCTACTCTCCGATATATATAATCCTAAGACTCAAATCATTTTTTTCTAGACTCAACAAAGTCAGCGATTCAATCAAGCAGGGGGCTCCTAAGTCAGGGATGGCTCTGATTACCAACTTGTCACGCCTTCGATGCGGCTATATCTCCCACGTGTCGAAGCACGACTTAGAGGCATAACCGCATTGAAAGCAATGTCGCAAGTGAGGTAATCTTCACACAACCCATGTAATACATAAGGGAAAGAGATACATAGTTGGCTTACAATCGCCACTTCACACAATACATGAGTAAAGCATTACATCATATAGATACAATCAAGGTCCGACAACGGAACCAAAATAAATGAAGACTACCCCAAACGCTACACAGATCCCGATCGTCCCAACTGGCTCCACTCTTGATCAGCTGAAGCGAAACAACACAATGAACAAGATCTTCATCGAGCTCCTCCTTGAGCTCGGGTGCGCCACTGCACGGTTTCATCGGCTCCTGCAAACTGGTTTTGGAAGTATCTGTGAGTCACGGGGACTCAGCAATCTCACACCCGCGAGATCAAGACTATTTAAGCTTATGGGTAGGAGAAGGTAGTGAGGTGGAGCTGCAGCAAGCGACTAGCATATCTGGAGGCTACATACGCAAATGAGAGCGAGAAGAGAAGGCAAAAGCATGGTCGAACAACTATGATCAAGAAGTGATCCTAGAACAACCTACGTCAAACATAACTCCAACACCGTGTTCACTTCCCGGACTCCGCCGAGAAGAGACCATCACGGTTACACACGCGGTTGATGTATTTTAAATAAGATCAACTTCGGGTTTTCTACAACCGGACATTAACAAATTCCCATCTGCCTCATAACCACGGGCACGGCTTTCAAAAGATAATACCCTGCAGGGGTGTCCCAACTTAGCCCATTATAAGCTTTCACGGTCAACGAAGGATATTCCTTCTCCCCGGGAAGACCCGATCAATCTCGGAATCCCGGCTACAAGACATTTCGGCAGTAATAAAACAAGACCAGCAAAGCCGCCCGGATGTGCCGACAAATCCTGATAGGAGCTGCACATATCTCGGTCTCAGGGCACACCGGATGAGCCAAACGTCGGGTTGGCATAGACCCTGATTGCCCAGGGGGCACCGGACATCGCTCGGTTTGGGCCAGCACTCGAAGGAGCACTGGTCCGGGGGTTAAAATAAAGATGACCCTTGAGTCTGCAGAACCCAAGGGAAAAAGGCTTAGGTGGCAAATGGTAAAACCAATGTTGGGTCTTGCTGGAGGAGTCTTATTCAAAGCGAACTGTCAGGGGGTCCCATAAATCACCCAACCGCGTTAGGGACGCAAAATCCAGGAACATAATACCGATGTGACAGAAACTAGGGCGGCAAGAGTGGAATAAAACACCAGGCATAAGGCCGAGCCTTCCACCCTTTACCAAATATATAGATGCATTAATTAAATAAGATATATTGTGATATCCCAACAAGTTAAGATGTTCCAACAGGGAACAACATCTCCATGTTCCAACAAGGAACAAACTTCATCTTCACCTGCAACTAACAACGCTATAAGAGGGGCTGAGCAAAGCGGTAACATAGCCAAACAACGGTTTGCTAGGAAAGGATGGTTAGGGGCTTGACATGGCAATGTGGGAGGCATGATAAGCAAGTGATAGGCATCGTAGCATAGGCATAGCAAAAGAGCGAGCAACTAGCAAGCAAAGATAGAAGTGATTTCGAGGGTATGGTCATCTTGCCTGAAATCCCGCAAGGAAGAAGAACGAGTCCATGAAGAAGACAAACGGATGTGGACGAACGAATCCTCACAACTCCGGAAGGAAACCGAAGCTAACGAGAGAAGCAACCCGGAAAGAAACAAACAACATAGTAAAACAACCATCACATAAACATGGCATGATGCACAAGCGAGTATGATGCGTGTCCGGTTTAATGAGGCATGGCATGGCAATATGCACAACCAAAACTACAAGTTAAATGGAGCCCAATATGCAACGAGTTGCA
Organism: Aegilops longissima; assembly: GCA_021605205.1. Taxonomy (NCBI): domain Eukaryota; kingdom Viridiplantae; phylum Streptophyta; class Magnoliopsida; order Poales; family Poaceae; genus Aegilops; species Aegilops longissima. Next base: position 26,271,592 of record CM038679.1, on the reverse strand, counting down.
TATTGACAAAACACCACATCAATTATTTAGTTTGATCTCGGTTAGGTACTCAACAATATTAAATGTTGTTAAACATGGCAATAGGTGAAGCATAAGTAAACTTATCTATTTAGGCAACTTTAAATGAGGCCGAAACAACAAACAACAATTCCGGAAAATCCTCATGTGCATATTTTAGATTCGGTACTGTTCTGCCCTAAAAACAATTTTAATGTTGTTAAACATGCAAAGTAATGCTACCATGTTAATCTATGCATTTTTCTACCCCATTTACATATATAATTTATTTAAATCCGAGATACGGTTATTTAGTTATGAAATAAATCATTTTAACATGGCATTTAAGCAAATTAATGCAAACAACAATTATAAACATTTAAATGTTGTTATCATGATGCGGATGACATATACAAGTTATATGCAATTTTTATGAAAATGTTGACAAGAGCATTATGAAGCATTTGTCGTCATGGCAGAAACGAAAAAGGGTGCCACGGCAACGACAACGGAAATGGTGCCACGGCAACATTCCGGTTACGATAACTCGATTGAGATGCCGGTGCAAAGGAAAGTGTGGACGTGAGCGAGTAATGCAAGATGGTGGGGTGATCCCGATTACCCGGTTCCCACGGAACGGTGGCATGGCAAAAGAGGGGCATCGCAAGGACGATTCGATCACAGTGCAAAATCGAGCATCTCATACAACACATGCATTCGGTCCACGGGTGGCATCTCGGGGTTATACCTTCAAAGCGTGCATTCGGGACGGTGCAATGTAGAGGAAGAAGTTGTTCTCGTGACGGTAGGGGAAGTAGGGGTACACGTTCTTTTTCGAAGAGGTACTTGACGGGTCCGAATCCCTTCGGGGTTGTCGTGGTACTTGCGATCTCGGCGATGGTAGTCATACACGTTCGTTTTCGGGGAGGAACTTGATGAATCCAACGTCTTCGGGACGACGGTAGAGGTACTCGCGACGGTAGTGGTACACGTTCGTACACGTTTCGTAGATTTTCGAGGTCATGGCGAGGAACTTGACGTCCACGGAGTCTTCGAGGGTCGACGGTAGTCGTACACGGCAACCGTAGTTGAACTTGGCAATGGTAGTAGCACACGGGTCGTAGACGTTCGAGCCATCGGTAGCGTTACTTGATGAATCCCGAAACGGACTTGGCGTCTTCGTGCGTAGGGGTACTTGGCGTTTCCGGAGACGACGGTAGAGGTACTTGACGCGTCGTTGTGGTACTTGGCAAATTCACAGAGAAGATGCTTGGCGGTCGGTCCTGGTATGGTCTTGGCGTCCATGGTGTCTTCGGCCTTGACGTGAAGCAGGGAGGCAGAGCTCCTGCCGGGTCGATGGTGATGAGGTCGGAGATGCGAGGACGGGCCAAGGGGCTGCAGGGCGACGGAGCCGGCGAGGGGGGACTGGCGAGGCACAGCCAGATCCGGCGGCGGCGGCGACGCCGTGTCTGGCTGGTGGCGCTTGAGGCGACGAGAGGGGGGCCGGGGGGACGGGACGAGGCGGTTGGGAGGATGGGAGACGAGGCAGGGGGCGCCGGAGTTGGCCGAGCTCGGGGACGAGCTCCTGGCTAGCAAGGGGAGCAAGGAGCGCGGGGCTGCAGCCAGCAGCGGCTCCGGTGGCCGGCGGACGGAGCTCCAGGAGAGGTGGAGAAGTTGTGGCGTGGGCGAGGTGACAAGGCGAGGAGGAGGCGAGGCAGAGGAGGGGCACGGGCGCAGGAGGCTGAGAGGATGGCACGACGGCGGCGAGGAGGCCGACGGGGCTCCGGCCTGGCTCTCTTCTCCGACGAGGGCGGAGCGCGGGAGCAAGGGGAGGACCAAGGAGGCCCGACGAGGCTGGCGATGGGGGGTTGCAGCGGAGGCATGGTTGCGGGCGCCATGGGAGGAGGCGTGGGCGACCGAGCTCGCCGGAGGGCGCAGGGACGAGCGGGATTGGGCACGGGGTGAAGGAGGATGGGGATGAGGCGCTCGGGCCTTGCAGCGCGGGGAGCTCCTCTCCCTAGCGATGTGTGCGATGCGTGACGGCGGGCAGAGGGAACGAGGGAGGAGATCGATGGAGAGGGGGATCGGGCTCTCTGGCGGCTAGGGTTAGGAGGGGCGGCTGGGCCTAGGGAGACTGGGCCGGCCTGGTGGAGAGGAAATGGCCAGAGGCCTGGCTAGGCTTACCTCTCTCTTCTCTCTCTTATATTTTCTAGCAGAAAAGAATTAGAGATAAGAAAAGAAGAGAGGGTTAGTTTGCGCATGCGGACAATTTTCCTGGACTCATAAAAATAAGCATGACCACAGAAAAATAGAAGTGGCAAGATTGCAAGATGGAAATTCAAACTCATTTGAATTAAATTCAAATGATTTGAATAGGAAGTGAGGGTAGGGAAGGTCCAAAAATGTTCAAATTTTTGATGGAGCTCCGGAAAATGATGAAATAATTTATGGGCAAGGTTGGAGACCAAGAATTGAGATAACAACGGCATGTGATATTTTGCAAGTGGGTTATGGTGATTCCAAAACAATGGAATATTTTTATAATATCTCCCTAAATATCGGGAGGGTATGTTATAAAGAGAAATCGCCATGTGAATATCCCTCGATTTAAATGGATCAAAGATCCATGCCATTTATTTAGTTGAGTTGCAAAAGATTTATGAGATGATGGCATGATGACATGATGCAATGCAAAAATAAAAGAGCAAGCACAAAAGAAATACACGGCGAAACCCGGAATATATGGAAGTCTTCTGAAGCATCGGTCTCGGGGCGTTACATGCTTGTTGGCAAGGCCGAGCTCGTTCTCGGACCGCTCGAGGCTCTGCTTCAATGCATCGACCTCCGCGGTCAGTGCGGCAGAGGTTAGCAGCGCAGCCTGCATTCCCATATTGACATACTTATGTTAGACTCCTGTGTATATCTTTTTAGATCCTCGGTCCGGCTTTTCTTTCCGAACACCTAACTGAGCATCAGGGGCTATTGTCTATGCCGTAATATTTTAACATGTCTTAAATACATACCTCAAAGCCTGTTAGAAGGCTGGCACAGGCTTCCGTCAGCCCGCTCTTGGCGGACTGAACCTTCTGGATCACCGCACTCATAATAGTGCGGTGCTCCTCGTCGATGGAGGCGCCGTTAAGCACCTCCAGCAAATTATCCGGTGCCTCCGGTTGGACGGAGGTGACCGGTGTTGCAGGCCTGCCCTTCTTACTAGGGGGCCGCCTGCCGGATTCCGGAACCACTGAAGGTTCCGGTGCGGTGTCCGGTCCAGGGCCGGACTTAGAGCCCTCCGGGGTTTTATCCCCTTTGCGCCTGGAGTCCGGGAGGTCGCCTTGCGGCGCCTCCAGGACCACCTCCTCCTGGCTTAGCCCCTTTTGGGACTCCACCTCGGCATCGTCCGTAGGGCGAGGGGAGGTAGCAGTCGGGAGTGAAAGACTATTCACATCCGACGAATCCAGGGAGCCGCTCGACAAAGCGTCGAGCCGAGCCCTGGGCGGACTGCATGATTATATTCGGCGTCAGAAGGTACTGTGCAATAAAGGAACGCCATGAGTTATTCTGGTATCCGGATACTTACGATTTTGCCAGCCACTCCTCTCCGCCGTCATTGGTGCTGGTGGAGTAGTCCGGAAGAAGGGCCTTTCCCTTCTTGGACCCTCCGGCCTCCCCGGTTGGGGCGGCCTTCCTTTTCTTTCCTCCCCCCGTTGGAGGGAGAGAGCCTTCTTCTTCCTCCTCCTCGTCTTTGGGGGAGGAGCGCACTTCGGGGTCGTCGGGCGATGAATCCGACACCACCAGGCGCCAGGAACTCTTTCGAGTTCCCGTGGCCTTCTTCTTGGCCTTCTTCTCCGGCACCACGTGAGGTGCCGGGACCAGCAGCTTCGCCAAGCGTGCGTCTGCTGGGCCTTCGGGCAAAGGAGCCAGATAGTCAATCTGTCCGGACGTCTTCTTCCAGTCCTATCAAAGGAGCGGGAGCTTAGATCCCGCATAGAGTCAAACTATGAAAAACAATTGTCCTGTAAAGGGTAAAACAAGCTTACTGCGCTGGCTTGGCGCTTCGTGCAGAATCCGCGATCCTCGGTGATGGGAGGGGGAACCTCGGAGCCCTTGAATAGCACCTTCCAGGCATCTTCCTGCGTCATGTCGAAGAGCCTGGACAAATTTTGGTGCTGGGCCGGGTCGAACTCCCACAAGTTAAAAGCCCGTCGTTGACACGGGAGGATCCGGCGGAAGAGCATGACCTGGACTACATTGACAAGTTTAACCTTCTTGTCCACCAGGTTTTGGATGCAGGTTTGGAGTCCGGTCACCTCTTCCGAATTACCCCACGACAGGCCCGTCTCTTTCCAGGAGGTGAGCCGTGTGGGAATGCGAGATTGGAATTCGGAGGCCGCTGCCCATTCAGGGTCACGTGGCTCGGTGATGTAGAACCACCTCGATTGCCACCCTTTGATGGTTTCCACAAAGGAGCCCTCGAGCCATGTGACGTTGGGCATCTTGCCCACCATGGCGCCTTCGCACTTTGCTTGCCTGCCGCCCACAACCTTCGGCTTGACATTGAAGGTCTTCAGCCATAAGCCAAAGTGGGGCTTGATGTGGAGGAAGACCTCGCACACGACGATAAACACCGAGATGTTGAGGATGAAGTTCGGGACCAGATCATGGAAATCCAGGCCGTAGTAGAACATGAGCCCCCGGACAAATGGGTGGAGTGGGAAGCCCAGTCCGCGGAGGAAATGGGGGAGGAACACCACCCTCTCATGGGGCCTGGGGGTGGGGATGAGCTGCCCCTCGTCTGGAAGCCGGTGCGCGACGTCGTTGGACAAGTATCCGGCTTTCCTCAACTTTTTGATGTGCCCCTCCGTGATGGAGGAGGCCATCCACCTGCCTCCCGCTCCGGACATGGCTGGAGAAGGTTGAGGTGGGAAGTGCGGACTTGGGCGCTGGAGCTCGAGTGCACGGGGATGGATAAGCAAAGGAGGAAGAAGGCGTAGATGGAAAGGATGGATCCTTATCCCCTTATATGGGCGGACGAAACTATGTGCTCCCACTTCTATCCTTATCTCCCAAGCGCCGTTATTAATGGCACGGTTGGGTTACCCATGCCCGTATTAATGAGAATCCCAGAATAAGGGAACATGATCTCTGCTTTCACAAGACGTGCCAAGGAAACCGCCTCGCTAAGCGCGCTGAGGTGGGACAGTAAAACGATTTGAATAAAGGCTTGGCCGTGGCATGATGTCACGCTGCGGAATACGTCAGCAGATTGGATTTGTACAAATATTATTTTCTCTACGGTGGTATGTGGAACTTATTTTGCAGAGCCGGACACTATCCTTGTGTTCAAAATCTTCTATGAAGTATTCGGAGGAGGAAACTGCCTTGCAATGCCGAAGACAATCTGCGCGCCGGACTCATCGTCATTGAAGCCTGGTTAAGGGGCTACTAAGGGAGTCCCGGATTAGGGGGTGTCCGGATGGCCGGACTATAACCTTTGGCCGGACTCCTGGACTATGAAGATACAAGATTGAAGACTTCGTCCCGTGTCCGGATGGGACTTTCCTTCGTGTGGAAGGCAAGCTTGGAGATACGAATATGTAGATCTCCTCCCATTGTAACCGACTCTGTGTAACCCTAGCCCTCTCCGGTGTCTATATAAACCGGAGGGTTTTAGTCCGTAGGACGAACAACAATCATACCATAGGCTAGCTTCTAGGGTTTAGCCTCTCTGATCTCGTGGTAGATTTACTCTTGTACTACCCATATCATCAATATTAATCAAGAAGGAGTAGGGTTTTACCTCCATCGAGAGGGCCCGAACCTGGGTAAAAACATCGTGTCCCCTGTCTCCTGTTACCATCTGCCTAGACGCACAGTTCGGGACCCCCTACCCGAGACCCGGCGGTTTTGACACCGACACCCCCTAATCCTGGACTCCCTCAGTAGCCCCTGAACCAGGCTTCAATGACGATGAGTCCGGCGTGCAGTCTTGTCTTTAGCATTGCAAGGCGGGTTCCTTCTCCGAATACTCCAAGGTTATTATCAAACACGTAGACCGTATCTGAATCTGCAAGATGATCTTCTCATACCGCCGTAGAGAGAACGATACTTCAGCTGACAACTTTTAGACGACGTGATATGTTATTACAGCCAGTTCATTATTCGAACAGTTTTTCCCACAACCAGGCACTACGTGTATTGTGGGGCGGTTTCCTTGATACGTCTTGTCAACGCAGAGATCATGTCCCCTTATCACGGGATTCTCATCAATACAGGTATGGGTAATCCAACCGCACCGCTAATCGCAGCGAGTGGGAGGTGAGCGGGTTCCACCAGGCAAGTGGGGAGGCGCAAAAAGCTCGTACTACCTCTTATAAAGAGATAAAGTTTCTTCCTCTTCTCCCACGCCTTCTCCTTCCGCTAATTCATTCCCCTCTGCTCGAGCCCTAACACCCAAGCCTTCCTCTTTTCCGTCAAAGAGAGGTTTTCCAAAGATGTCCGGATCCGGAGCAGGAGGCAGATGGATGGCCTCTACCGTCCGGGAGAAGGATATCAAGAAGCTCCGGGAAGCCGGGTATCTGGCCAAGAAGATCGGCCACCGTCTCCCACCGGCGGGACAGGTCGTCCCTACTCTGGAGCCCCACGAGAGAGTCGTGTTCCTTCCCCATTTTGTCCGCGGGCTCGGGTTTCCCCTTCACCCATTTGTCTGTGGAGTCATGTATTATTACGGGATTGATTTTCATGATCTTTCCCCCCAACTCCTTCCTCAATATCTTGACGTTCATCGTCGTGTGCGAGGCATTCCTCCGAATTCCGCCTCACTTCGGCCTATGGCTAAAGATTTTCAATGTGAAGCCCAAGGTGGTAAATGGCGAACATGCTGAGTGTGGTGGTGCCATGGTGAGCAAGATGCCCAAGGTCATTTGGCCGAAGGGCACTTTCAACAACTCCGTCAAGGAGTGGCAGCAACAGTGGTTTTATATCACCGAACCACGTGGCAAAAAGTGGGCTGCAGCTCCTGAGTTCAAATCTGGAGCTCCACTGTGGCTCACGTCCTGGCCCAAGAAGGGCCCAAACTATTCCTCGTCCAATGAGCTATCGCTGCTCCATACAAGCGTTCGGAGCACGGTTGAAAAGGACGTCAAACTCGTTGACGTAGTCCAGGTGATGCTAGCTCGCCTGGTTCTACCTTGTCAGCGTCGAGCCTGCACTCTGTGGGAATTCGACCCGACCGAGCACCAAAACCTTCAGGAGCTCTATGACTCCTCCCACGAGGATATCTGGAAGGTGCTCTTCAATTCCGGCAAATCATGGTCGGACTCCTCCGAGGATCGGGGGTATCAATTATCCCATTCTCCAAGCCCAGTAAGTTATAGTCATGCCCTGTCCGTCCATGCTTCAGTTGGTATGTCATGAAGGAGGTATTTTAATCGTGTTTCATCGTGACCTCAGGGATGGATTAAGAAGGTGGAGCGGTTGCATTGTCTGGCCCCACTGCCGGAGAAACCAGCCGGACCTCTTCTAACGAAGATGCTGGTCCCCGCGCCTTACGAGGCACCAAAGAAGGAGGACTCCAAGAAGGTCAAGAAGACCCGGAGCGGCCTCCGTCACTGCGAGACTTCGGACGCCAAATCCGAAGACTTCGGCGACGCTCTTTCTTCTGAAGACGAAGAGGAGGAAGCAGAGGAGGACGAGCCTCACTCTGTAGGTGGGAAGAAGCGCGCGGCTTCCCCGTCCCTGGAGGCCGAATCGCCCAAGAGGTGGAGAGGTTCCCGTCCAGAGGCATCCCCCCGGCTGCCGACAGTGGCCTGGAGTGGGATCCCAGAGCCTAGACCCTGGAAAAATCGTAAGTAACTGAATCCCTAATGCGCCTATGCATTCAGGGTCGTCTGAGTATAGTAGTTTTAACTGTCGCCATGTCTCGTACAGCCCGGCGAGACCTCCTGCCGGACAGCCATTGTCGGAGGATTGGTTGAGTTCGGATGCTGTGGCGAGCGAGATGCCTCCGGAGGCTCTTTTTTCAGAGTCCAGGCGCGACACCGAGGTGTCGTCTCGAGGAGACCCCAAGCCGGATAAGGTCCTGGAGGCCTCTATGGCTCCAGGATCGGGCGAGCGACCACCCTTCAAGGAGGGAGGTTTGCCTAATCCACCAGCCACCTCTGTCTATGCAGAGCTGTCGGGCGGTCTATCGACAGCGCTGAAGAACGCGTCTATCATCGATGAACATCAGACCCTCATGGGTGCGGTGGTTGGAAAGATTCACTCTGCCGAAGGCGGGCTGAATGAGTCCTGCATTGGCCTTATAAAGGCTTTTGAGGTATGGTTTCTAAGGAAACTTTGAGGAATCATCATGATATGAGTAGTAGCCCCTGATACACTGTCCGGCGAGATGGAGCCGGGCAGGGGATCAAACCCTCTATTGTAATGGGAGCCTGTTGTTTAATGATGTATACCATTTGTTTGAAAACAGGAGTCTGCGGAGAGGACGGCCGCTCATGATGTAGAAGTGTCCGAACTGAAGCAGAGCCTGGAACGGGCCGAAGAAGAACTCGGCCGTGTGAAGAAGCAATTAGAGGAGAAGCAAGGTATGTTTAAACATTGTCTTGCATTAGGCACAAACGAATAAGTGTGCCTATTGGAAAGTAATTTATGTTATACGCCCTAGGAGCGAGTGCCAAATATGAGGCGCTGAAGAAGGCGGCGGCTGACGCCCACGAAAAGGCTACCACCGAGCAGGCGCTTCGTGAAGAACACGAGGCCAGGGTCGTCGCAGCTGAGTGGAAGCTCCAGGAAGCTGTGAGGAAAAGCGAGAGCTTGGAGCAGAGTCTAGTAGGGAAAGAATCCGAACTCGCCCAAGCTCTCCAAGCCGCGGAAGATGCTCGGGAAGAAGCCCGAGGCGCTGCACGGGACATTCAGGAGGCCCGAAAGGTTGCGGCTGGTAAGGCCATTTGTATTTATGGCCACTTTTACGTGATAGTATGGGGAACTCTAAGCGGCAAGCTGAATTCTTGATTTTACAGGGGCGTTTCCAGATCTACCTCGTAGCATATCAGATGCTGCCCAATTTTACCGGACCGAGGAAAGGGAGTCTGCGGGGAGGAACTTCTGGTCGCAGTATTTGGCGCCGAACTATCCAGTGCCTTTTATCGATCAGCTGAAGCAACTGGTCGAACTGCACCAAGCGGCCGAACTTGCCATGAAGGACTTGGTTATCCGGCTATGGCCCGTAGAGCCAATTCCAAGCAGTTACTTCGGACTCGTAAAGCGGATTGTGGGCGCCTGTCCTCGGCTTGATTCAATCAAGCGATCAGTCTGTATAGAAGGTGCACGCATGGCGCTTGCCCATGCGAAAGTGCATTGGGGGAAGCTTGACGCGAAGAGGCTGATAACTGAGGGGCCACCAGAGGGTAAGGAGCATCGCAAGCCCGAACTGTATTATGAAGGTGTACTGAAGGGAGCCTGCCTGGCGGCGGATAAGTGCTCCAAAGACATTATATTCCCCTGAGGGCATTCTTGCCAATATTTGTAATATGGTATAATGGCACGCTTATTATGTATTGCCTATTTTGTGTGAAGATATGTTCTTCCCGTGCGGCTGTTTATCGTATGTAAATTCTGAGAGTTGGCCAGTCGTCGGCTTCAGCCCCCACGTGAGAAGTACGGGGGTGTTCGGGGTATTTCTGAACACTCTTTATCCCATGGCTGGGTCCTTTTAAGGAGGTGTTTCTCACCACGAACTAGGCAATCAGACTATAGATGGCTTTACTACCCTCACTTAGCCATAGGAATTCGAGAATGGTCGGTGCAGCCCCTAGTGTTCGGAAGGCCGAAATAGGGGCTCTATTGGCGCCTGGTCGGAAGACCGATCCATCGCAATCTGCATTTTATAGTGGCGTTATGCGGAATAAATCTTTAAGGATTTTACAACCTCTCGAACAGCTGACCAGCTCTCGCTGCATCATGACAGTCGGTTTTCGCTTTCATCGAGGTGCTCGTCCGCAGAACCGGGACACAATCACAGTAGTTCTCCTAGCGCTACCTTAGCCGACGGAACGGAACGTAAGGTACCAAAACATGGGAGCCGGGCAAACCCAACCAATGACCCAAGACATGATTCGGAGCTGATGCATATAGTGCTATAAGTTCGGGGTGCCGAGCGACCGAAAAGGTGGTCGGACTTTTTAGTGTCGTACTGTGAAGTCCCTGGCATAGCCGGGCGTAACACGAAGCGTGGCTGCCGGTTTGTGGTGAAGAGGCGTCGATGATAGACGACGGCCGGTACGTGTTATTTAAGTCTACGCATTGTAGTAGGATGATATGACTATGCATGTGAGTGTGATTTATGATGATGAAAAAGGAATGGTTTTTGGCGGAACCTGTGATGGCCGGACTGGAGGGGGCTGTGAATGGATCGAAAGGGGATCCGAACTGCCTTCTACCTGCATGGTCCTGTCCTTATGTGTCCGGGCCGATTCCACGCCGCCAATCCTGTTTTGCATAAAAGTTAGTTTGTGAAGGTAAATGTTCGGAGGCAGCCGGGCGTCCTCCCGTGGTTGGTCTAAAGGTTCCTGATTGGACCCTGGTGACCCCAGCCGCTGTACCGGTAAGTAGCTCGGACTCCTCCGTGGGTGTCCGGAGAGATGGTTGTTCTATCAAAATATTGATAGGCATGCACGACTTGCTACTCCGGCAGCTGTATGATTTCCGCTCTAAGGGCGGGGTTTCAGCCTTGTATGTTGGCCTAATGGTTTACCACATGGAATCTAGTCAACGTAGTTCATCCCGTTAGCATACGGTGGGTTACCGTATGAGGGGGGTGCGCCGATGGCGTGGTATATTTTTTGTTGGTTATCTAAGAACAACCGTTAGAGCGGTGGGCCAATGAACTTGGCCTTTGCACCGGACACCTTATAGAAGGTGTTTATTTGTAGGTTTATACACGCGGGGGCTGTATGTAATATGGAGCCCCTAGACTACTAGGTCGAGGGGTATGGAAATTGAGTTGTCGTGGTTTGTATGATAGGGGACGATCGGTCGTACTGTTGTGCCCTGTGGGGTCTTTTGACTAGATGCCTCCCTTCATTGTTTCCGGCATACGACCAGTCGCTTTGTTTTGGAGATCCGACATTCTCTATTGGTATGTTTTGCCATCCTTCTTGGCGTACCGTGTATTTCGCACGGTTGATCAAGTTTGTGGCTCGGGCCGAATAGGCTTAAGTTGTTCTTTGTCCGTTGACCGGACTGGAAGTTGCTGAACTTGGCACCAGCTTCCCTGACTTGGCGTTTATGGCCGTTGCGCCGAGGCTTGAGGATGCCTCTTCGTGTATCCTTCTTGCTATCTTGGATTGTGGTGGTGTGCGGACGTCGGGTTGTGTGCCTTTGGTTCGCCTGCTTAGGTTGAGGTAGCCAGTTGTGCCACGTGTACCCTTTGTTAGGGCGGTCGAGTCCGTACACTTCGGTGGCCAGGATCTTGGTCCACCTATCCATTAGCAAATCCTGGTTGATTTTAAGCTGCTCTTGCTTCCTTTGCAGGCTCCTTGCCGTGGCCGTGAGTCGTTGCTTGAAGCGAATTTGTTCCACTGGATCTTCAGGCACGCTGAATTCGTCATTGCCGAGGCTTACCTCATCTTCGGGGGAGGGTGTATAGTTGTCCCTCTCCACGTACCCCACTGTGGCCTGTCCGGCCTGTTTAAAGGTAGGCTGATTAATGCTGTATTCCTCTTCGGCACCATCCGGATTGTTTTCATCTCCGGGGCCGACATTGATGTGGCGGGGCTTGGAGTGGCGCCGAAGACACCCATACTTTACTTTTCCCTCTGAGGGGTTGTCCTCCGTTGCCTCGTCTCCATTGGTTTCCTTCGGAGTATCCACCATATATATATCGTATAAAGAGGTGGTTGTCCACCGCCCTATGAGCGGTGGCTCCTGTAAGTCTTCTGCATCGTCGTCCATACCGTCGATGTCTTCGTAGTCGAAGTTAAGCATGTCGGTTAAATCATCGATCGTGGCAATCAAGTGGGTGGTGGGTGGGCAGTGAATTCCTTCATCGCCTGCTTCCCACTCAAGCCGGACATAGTTCGGCCCAGAGTCTCCTGACAGAGAGAGAAACTTTAATGAGTTCAGCATGTCGCCAAAGGGCGAGCGTTGAAACATGTCCGCAGCGGTAAACTCCATCGCCGGAGCCCAACCTGGCTCGGCTGGCTCGAGGGTGTGTGGACCGGAACCAACGACCGGATACGAGTCCGGGGGTCCGGGGTTACAGGTCTCCACAGAGGTGAGACCTGTGTTCGGCTCCAACGCCGATGAGTATGCGGCCTGCGGGGCGGGGTCTACCCATCCGTCCTTGGGCAATGCAATCTGTTCCAGATCTAGATCCGGGGCTATTGTAGGGACAACGTTCCAAGCATTGTCCGACGGCAGGTCTAGGCCGCACCCGTCGTGACTGTCCGGCGCTCCCGGCACAGGGCCGAATCCGTCGAAGATCAAGTCTCCGCGAATATCCGCCGTGTAGTTCGAGTTTCCGAACCTGATCTGGTGGCTCGGTGCGTAGCTGTCGATCTGCTCCAGATGGCCAAGCGAATTGGCCCGCAATGCGAAGCTGTCGAACACAAAAATCTTTCCGGGGGGAAAAGTCTCACCCTGGACCGTGTTGTTGACGATTGAAGACGCCATCAAGCCTCGGAGCGACGGCACAGAGGAACTCTCAATGAAAGCACCAATGTCGGTGTCAAAACCGGCGGATCTCGGGTAGGGGGTCCCGATCTGTGCGTCTTGGGCTGATGGTAACAGGAAGCAAGGGACACAATGTTTACCCAAGTTCGGGCCCTCTCGACGGAGGTAAAACCCTACTTCCTGCTTGATTAATATTGAAGATATGAGTAGTACAAGAGTAGATCTACCACGAGATCATAGAGGCTAAACCCTAAGAGCTAGCCTATGATGGTATGATTATAATTGTGATCGGCCTTCTAAGGACCATCCTCTCCGGTTTATATAGACATCGGAGAGGGCTAGGGTTTACATGGAGTCGGTTACAAGGAAGGAAATATAATATCCGGATCGCCAAGCTTGTCTTCCACGCAAAGGAGAGTCCCATCCGGACACGGGCCGAAGTCTTGAGTCTTGTATCTTCATGCTTCGATAGTCCGGACGATCTATATAGTCCGGCTGTCCGGATACCCCCTAATCCAGGACTCCCTCACCCCCTTTGACAGCAACAAGTAAAAAGGGGGCGCAGAACGAAACACACTCGATCACTCCTGGCGGATGTCATCAATATCATCAAAGAACTCCAGATACTCGTCACGAGAGGGAACCCGAAAGTAGAGGTGGACGGAGCCGCGGGAATAGGATCATCGTCACTTACGGGACTCCCACGGTTACGGAGGCGCTGCTTGAGCTGATTCTTGGAGATGATGAGGCGCTTCTGAACATCATGATTCTGCTGACAGCAAAAAGTGATGGACCTCATGATAGCAGATTGAGCCTTGCTGATGAACATTGCTAAGCGACCCCGAGGAGCCGTCGAGGAAGATGGAACAAAGGAACCAGCGGGGTGAGTCCCTCCAGCAGACCTCCTAGACTGAGAAGGAGCAGTAGGTTGAGCAGCAGCCACCACGCGCATATGAGGAGCAGGCTTCCAACAAGAGTGAACAACAGTCTTGACCACCTCAAAGGGAGCAGTGTGATCAATCAGAACCTGAATGAATGGAGCATGAGGGAACTGGCGTGACTGAATGAAACTGCAAAGGCGGATCTCATGCCAAATGAAATGGGATGTGTCGAGAGGCTCAGTGGGTTTGTCATGCATACGAACCATCAAGTCAATTGAGTAGTTGTAAGCCCGCGAGCGATCTCCCTTCTTAGGATAGAGAGTGTGAAGCACACATTGACAGAGGATGTAGTAAGGGGCACGGAAGATAGATACCTCATTGAGTGGATATGCAAGTTCTTCTTTAGTGAGCTGAGAGGCAGGTTTGATAAGTTGCAAGCAAGCATCAATCGTTTTGGGCTTGCTCTCAGGATCCATACTGTGGATGCGATGGCCAACACCGGAGAGACCCAAAATCTGAACAAACCTGTCATAGGTGATACTCAGAGTAGTGTTATCAGTCATCCAAGTGAGAGTGTTGTCCGGACCAAAGAAACAGGTGGCATAGAATTGTAGAATGGCAGCCTCATTCCAATCACAGCTGAAGGTCATTGCGGGACCGAGAGTCATATCATCAATGATCTTGACCAGATTGTTAGGAAACATGTCAGGATTCTCACGTAGGAAGTTGAGATCCAAGTATGAGTGAGGAACAAGTCCACGCCCACGGACGAAGCTGGAATAGAGATCCTGCTGCATACGAGTCCGGAACCGAGGATCCTCCGCATCAGATACCATCTCATATTGATTGACATCCCAACGAAACACAAGATATTAGGCTGCCCCTACAGTTCTAAAGTTGTGAGGAACGCGATCTCCGCTGTCCAGAAGCTCCATGGAAATGTGACGGCCATGGACAACAGGCATTGTAGAACCATGGACATGAGGCATCGGTGCCCTCCTAGACCGGGCTTGGACTGTCCAACGGAGTTTCTGGGTGCACAGACCTCCTCATCCTCCTCGACATAGTCTGCATCATCTGGATCCGAGGCCGGCGGACTAGTGGATGGTGCCCGCTTCTTCTTCTTAACGGTGATGGTCTTCTTCTTCTTAGGCCGAGCACGCTCATCGGATTCAGTTGAGCCTTGCCGGCGAACAACTGGAATGGATGAGAGATCCCGATGAGATGGTACCAGTAATTATGAACAAGGATCAAACAACTTTAAACAATGGGATGACCATTTTGAGCATGACCATAGAATAAGTTCAGTGGTAGACCAAAAAGGAGACATGACCATGATTTAAATTGAGTAGCCGAGTGCATTGACAGATGTATAGGCTTAGAAGAGAGACACCAACACACAAGAGGGCCAAAGACATCAGATATGCATGAGAGAGTAATGCCCTAAGACTTTTTGATCACCATAGAAGGCGAATGGAGAAGAAATAGTATTCATACCCCTGGAAGAGGGCTCGGGGTGATCGGGGCCGCAGTTCTTGGTCCGTTCCATGAGGAACTCCGGCAGTCACTCCCACAATACACCGATTCCTCCCGAGGGATTCACAACCCAACCCAAGAAATGGATTGGATAGAATCATAGATTGGGAGGAGGAGCAGCCGTGAGCAGGAGATCGGGGCCGGAGCTTGGAGAAAAGGGCTGGGGCAGCACCGGAGTGACGGCCCGGCGGCAGCGACGGTGAGGTGCGATGGGGAAGAGGAGCGGGAGTAAATGGGGAAAGATGCCCCAACGCCCGAGTCCCTCCCTATTATGTTTGGCCGCAGGTGACGGACCGGAAATCCGGGGCCTGGCCCAGATATCCGGCGAGCGGAGATCAGAGAGCAAAGAAATGAGGGATAATGGGCCGGACATCCGGGGAGGAGCCCGGATATCTGGCGTGTGAGGGACTGACAGCTAAAAGATCAGGGCCCGGAAATCCGCCAAAAACGCGAATGTCCGGCAGTGCTCCAGGGCCCGAATGTCCGGCGGAGGGGCCGGATGTCCGGCCACTGGACAATAAACTCAGGCAAGAGGAAGATTTGGAAGGAGACAATTAATGTGATTTGATATAGACTCCGCCAAGGAGTTTTTGAGAGAAATTATAAAGGTGATCACTCCCTGAGTAATTCTAAGGCCATACTAAGATGAAATAACAGTCCTACCAAAATAAGTACGAAAGGTTCACACACGCAATGAACAAGCGATGACCGAGGTCACCATGTTTGAGCATAGGTAACATAGTGCCGCAAAGATGTAGACTTTTGGCACATTGTCATGACTCCATCATGTTAAAGCACCATAGTTAGAGAACCATGATGACTTTGAGAGTGTTGGTTCTTTTTATGCATTATGTAGGGTGAGAATATTCATGAATTGAATGCCTCCCCCTAAATATATGCCTACATCATGACAAGACATTAAATTCATGCATGAATGGGTACTAGATTTCACATAATATTGTCAAGCTCAAAGATACCAAGTTCACGCCTAAGTCGACAAAACCTTGCTTCATCCGAAGGTTTCGTGAAGATATCTGCCAGTTGCAAATCTGTACCAATGTGATCAATGTGAATATCACCCTTTTCCACATGATCTCTCAAGAAGTGATACCGAATATCAATGTGTTTGGTGCGGAGATGATCTTTGGGGTTCTCAGCAATATTGATGGCACTTTCATTATCACATAGAAGAGGTACATGTCTATAGGTGATATCGTAATCCTTCAAAGTTTGCCTCATCCATAGTAACTGTGTTGCACAACTGGCGGCTGCAATGTATTCAGCTTCTACGGTAGAGAGGGCAATACAGTTTTGTTTCTTCGAGGACCAACTTACTAAGGAGCGTCCAAGAAACTGACATGCACCGGATGTGGACTTACGATCCACTTTGTCTCCAGCCCAATCCGCATCTGTATACCCAATGAGATCAAACTTAGCATCCTTGGGGTACCATAGACCCAACTTTGGGGTGTTAATAAGGTATCTAAGAATATGCTTAACCGCCTTATGATGACTTTCCATGGGGAAAGCTTGAAATCTAGCACACATGCATACACTGAGCATGATGTCTGGTCTAGATGCACAAACATAAAACAATGAACCAATCATAGAGCGGTAAATAGATGGGTCAAAAGGAGTACCATTTGTGTCTTCGGTGAGAGCAATTTTGGTTGGCATGGGTGTCTTGCATGGACTAGCATCAGACATGCCAAACTTCTCTAGGATATCCTTGAGGTACTTTGCTTGAGATAAGAAAATTCCTTCTTGAAATTGTTGAATTTGAAATCCGAGAAAGAACTTCAAATCCGCATTGAGTGACATTTCAAAATTCTTGGTCATTGAAGCCGCAAACTTCTTGCACAAATGAATGTTAGGAGAACCAAAAATGATATCATCTACATAGATTTGGCATAAGATCAAATCACCCTTATCCTCTTAGTAAAAAGTGGGATCGATCACCCTCTCACAAAACCATCATCGAGTAGAAACTTCTTTAAATGATCATACCAAGCACGAGGTGCTTGTTTGAGGCCATACAAAGCCTTATGAAGTTTGTACACATAGTCTTTGTGATTGGGATCAACGAACCCAGGTGGTTGTGACACATATACTTCTTCTTGTAGAGGACCGTTAAGGAAAGTACTCTTCACATCCATTTGATGTAATGTAAAGCCATTTAAAGCAGCATAAGCAAGTAAGATGTGAATGGATTCAAGACGGGCAACGGGGGCAAAGGTCTCACCTCCAAACCTTCAACTTGTGAGTACCCTTGTGCCACTAACCTTGCCTTGTTGCGGATGATTACACCATTCTCATCTTGTTTGTTCTTGAAAATCCATTTTGTTCCAATGACGTTGTGCTCGGTAGGTGGCTTCTTGACTAATGACCACACTTGGTTGCGTTCAAAACTATTCAACTCTTCTTGCATAGCAACGAGCCAATCGCTGTCTATCAATGCATCTTGTACCTTGAGGGGCTCAACACTAGACACAAACGAGAAGTGAGCACAAAAGTTTGTCAAATGTTTATGAGTGACTCTACCTTCCGATATGCCGATGAGATATTTGTCAACATCAACACGACCGGCCACTCGAGGCATGATGGAGGTAAGAGTTTCACGAGGTTTAACTTCATGTCCATCATCCACGTCCTCAACATATGGATCATTAATATGCGGGGGAAGATCTTCTTGTTCATATTGCATTTGTTGAGGTTCAACATCTTTCTTGTTCTTGCCCTTGATGATGATCTTGTTCCTGAAGATTATCATGAAGAGAAACTTGATCATCTTCTTATACTTGGGCTAAGGGCATCGGTTGAGCAATAGGAACTTGTGAAGGTATGGGTGTTGATGTAGTTTGATGATGTGTGAGACTTCCATCTTCTTCTTCTTCATCATGAGGTTCTTGTTCCATAGGAAGAAGTGCACCAACACCCATGGTCAAAATATCTTGAGAGGAATCTTCTTCACCTGCATCACTTAGATCAACTTTCTCCCCATGTGAGCCATTAAATTCATCAAACACCACGTCACAAGTTTCTACAACACATCCATTGGATTTGTTGTAGACCCTATAGGCGTGAGAGTTTGATCCATAGCCAACAAATATGTCCTCAATCGTTTTGGATTGAAATTTTCCTAACCGTTCTCTTTTGTTGAGGATGAAACATTTGCACCCGAATACACGAAAGTACTTGACATTTGGCTTGTTCCCAGTTAGAAGCTCATATGGATTCTTTTCCAATATATTGTGGAGGAAGAGCCGATTTGAGGCATGGCATGCAGTATTGACAGCTTCGGCCCAAAAACAATGTGGTGACTTGTATTCATCCAACATGGATCTTGCCATCTCTACAAGTGTACGGTTTTTCCTTTCGGCTACACCATTTTGCTGAGGAGTGTATGGAGCTGAGTATTGATGCTCAATCCCTTCATCACTAAGGAATTCTTCCAAGGTATAGTTCTTGAATTCAGAGCCATTGTCACTTCTTATTGCTAAGTTTTCTTTGTCAAATTTCCGTTGTGCTTGCTTGGCAAAATCAATGAAGGTGATCTTCGTCTCGTCCTTGGACTTGAGGAAGAACACCCATGTATATCTTGAGTAATCATCAACAATGACAAGTCCATACTTTTTCCCACCAAGACTATCCCATGAAGGAGGCCCAAAGAGATCCACATGAAGGAGCTCCAGGGGCCTTGAGGTAGACACAATGTTCTTGGGTAGGTGCTTTGATTGATATTGCTTCCCGGCTATGCATGCACTACACACACGATCTTTCTCAAAGGAGACATTGGTTAGTCCAAGGATGTGATTCCCTTTTAAGAGATCTTGAAGATTTCTCATGCCGACATGGGCTAGCCGGCGATGCCATAGCCACCCCTTGTCGGCCTTGGCCATTAGACAAGTTGCATGGAATGTTCTCTCTTTCAAGAAATCAACCATGTAAAGGTTGCCATCCAACTCTCCAACAAAGGCCACTTCAAGAGTATCTCTCTTAAAGACTTCCACATCCGTGAGTCCAAAGAGTGTATCATAACCAACAGATGCCAATTGGCGAACAGAAAGTAAATGGTATTTAAGGGATTGGACAAGCATGACATTTGCAAGAGACATGTCATTTGTGATAGCCACCTTGCCCAACCCGAGTACCTGTCCTTTTGAAACTCCACCAAACGTAATGCTCATGAAAGGTTGAATAGCTTCCATGAAATCGTAGAGCAATTTGCTATCTCCGGCCATGTGATCTGTACATCCACTATCAATCACCCATTTCACTCCACCGGAGAAGTCAACCTACACACAATTAAGACTTGGTTAGAGGCACCCATTTTGCAATGGGACCTCTCAAGTTAGTCACAAGGGTCTTAAGGACCCAAATAGCATAGAACCGGAATGCATTTCGAGGACCAACAAATTTTGCATAAACTTCTCCATCCTTGGTCTTACGAAGTACATAGGATGGAGTCATGAACTCTTTAGGCTTGTTGAGAGTGGGCATGCCCCTTGTGGCCTTCCCACTCAAACCTTACCTTTTTCCTTGTGCCCTTCTCGTACAAATGTTTCCTTTAAAGGGGTTGTGCACTTTTGAGAGGACGTCTTCTTCTTGAGTGTGCTTGGGTCAAACCCAAGTCCCTCTTTGGCAAACACCTCATTGTGTTGACTCAATATCTCATCAAGATTCTTTTGCCCTTGAGCACATGTCATGAGACCTTTCTCGATTTGAGCCTTGAGAAAGCGATTTTCCTCAAGAATAGATGCTAGATCACTACTAGAGTTAGTAGTACAAGTATCAACATTGATAATAGGAGAAGAGTAAGCCTTGGCTAGAGTTTCAAGATAACTAAGTTTGAGCGTTTCAAAACTCTTTGTAAGAACGGTGAGCTCTCCTTCCTTAGTCTTGAGAGACACGGATAGAAGCTCACAGTCCTTAGAGAGAGAAGCATGATACTTCACAAGCTTACTTTTATCATTCATTAACTCTTCGCAAGAGTCAATAGCCTTTTTCAAGGAGGCAAGATCATTAGTATGAACATCAATATTTGTACCAATTTTTAAGCATAGTTCATCATTTCGTGCTTCCTCAAATTGGACTTTCCGCTCAAGGATTTCACATTTTTCCTTTTCCTCGGTGATGAGGGTTTCGAGTTCCTTAATGGTGATGGTGTGCTTACTCACCATCTCCATAAGCATGCAAAACATAGTGAGCTTCTTTCCTTTGAGGGAACATATGAACTTATTAAGTTTAGCAAGCATAGGATCATCTAGATCATCATCCTCATAGCTATCCTCCGCATCAAGATACTCATCACTAGGAGTAGAAGGAGTGAAAAGAGGAGGATTTGATCGTGGAGTTACCTTGACCTTGTAAGGAGAGGTTTGGTCCTCTCCATCTTCTACCACGGCCTTTGCCATTAGACACTTGTGAGCGTTGCCCTTGTAATCCTTCATGTAGTTGTAGGTGACCACATCACCACTCTTGTTTACTAACCTCAAGGTGTTTTGAGAGTCTTGAGCAACTTCAGCAACACCACTAACATCATCCGGATCGGATTCTTCTTGAGCAACCATTGCTTTCCCATCTCTCTTCTTGAGCTTGGAGTTCAAAGGATTTGGCAACTTCTTCTTAGGAAAGGTCTTGGTAAACCTTGGTTTATCTTCTCTCTTCTCATAAGGACACTCATTGGAGAAGTGGTTGGTTTCCTCACAGTTGTAGCATTTTCTTACTTTCTTCTTTTGAAATCTTCCCTTGAATTTTCCCGTGCTAAACTTCTTGACAAAGAGAGCCATGTCTTCATATGAAGGACCCTCATCGGATTCAATCTCATCACCATCTTCATCATCATCATCTTATTCTTCTTCCTCACTTTGCTCATCTTCACATACAAGCTTGGCCTTCAATGCAAGATTGATCTTTGACGATGGGGTACCATGCATGGCAAGATTTTTTGTGGCATTAGCCTTTGACTCTTCAAACAGTTGGAAGGTGGATATGATGTCATCTGTAGTCATTTCCTTGAAGGTATGGTGTTGTCTTATGTCCCACACCATTTGATGGTGATATGGGGCAAGAGTATGAAGCAACTTATCCACAAGGAATCGCTTAGTCATGTTGAATCCATCTTGTGTCTTGTCACACTCACATGAATCAATGTCGGCAGTGAGTGCCATGAGACGCTCATGGAGTTGATTGGGGGTTTCAACTTTCTCCATACAATTTTTTTGCAATTGCCCCTTGGCAATTTCATATTGAGCACTCCGGAGGGTAGAGGTGCCAGTCTTAGATCTTATAACACTTTCCCATAGTTCCTTGGCACTTGTGATGTGTATGAACAGTCTCCTTTGCTTTTCATCCATACCTCTCCTTATACACATGATTGCAGTGTCATTGAGATTCTTGTCATAAATTTCTCTTGGTGTAGGGTTCTTTGGATCAACCACATGATAGCCATACTCCAAGATCTCCAGCATCTCATCGTTTCCATGTTGAAGATGATCCTGCATAGCAACTCTCCACAAAGCAAAATTGGAAGTGGCACTAAGTAAAGGAGGTTTGCCTTGAGGATTATATCTTGGTTTCTCAACCTGAGGTCTTGCATAAAGCCAAGGAACACTAGTGTGTTCATTGCTAGGAGGTTGTTGAGCAAGTGAAGGAGTAGGCACAGTTGGCCTCGAAGTCGCACCACCCGAGAGTGGTGCAAGCATCGTGGACAACGTGGCTAATCTTAGTTGGACCAAAGCCTCAAGAGAAGCCTCATGCTCCTCTTTTTGCTTAGCAAGGGCCCGTGCAAGATCCTCAGATGTAAAGGACTTGACTTCAGAAGAAGCCTCGCCTTTATCCATAGGATCTGCAACCAGGGGAGTCCCATCCGGGTTCATCTCGCTCTAGGGCGGTTAAGCCACAAGAATAAAGCACGAGGCTCTAATACCAATTGAAAGGATCGAGATGGACCTAGAGGGGGGTGAATAGGTACAATTACAAATTTTAATTATTACTTAGCAATTTTAGGCAATAATGCGGAATATGAAGATGAGCCTAACAATTGCAAGTGGTTACTAAGTACTAAGCAAGTAACACAAGCACATAAGTAAGCAAGCACAATATGATGTACGTAAGTGCAAAGAGACAAGTAACCACAAGTAGAGAGTTAGGGTTAGGAATAACCGCAACTCCGGGAGATGAGGATGTATGCCAATGTTCACTTCCTTGGAGGGAAGCTAGTCACCGTTAGAGAGGTGGATGTTACCACGAAGGCACACCAACACCATGAAGGCTCACCCTATTCTCCCTTTGAGACAACACCACGGAGGCGTTTACCAACCACTAGTGGTAGACCTTGGGGTGGTCTCCAAACCCTCACAAACTTTTCCGAGGGTAATCACAAAGTTTGATTCCTCTCCGAAAGACTCCTACCGCCTAGGAGTCTCCAACCTCCAAGAGTAACAAGAACGAAGGGGAAAAGCTCAAGACTTGCTCAAATCACGAATTCCTTCGGTGTAAAGAAGGAGAAGGAGTGGATCTATCACTTGATTGGGCAACTTCTTCCAAATGCTCTCAAATCCCTTGGGGATCTAAGATTTGGTGTGGAGGAGTGAGAGAGAGTAAGAAATGTGTTCTAGGGTTTGTTCAAAGTGAGTGGTCAACCCTTTCCCGTGGGGGAGAAGGGAGATATATAGTGTGAGTACAAATGTGGCCGTTGTAGTGTAAGTGAACGGGCAGGCCGAACATCCGGGCTAGAGGCCGGACATCCGGATTGGCAAAGGCACACAAGGAACAAAGCAGAGGCAGAGGAGAAAACAGAGGGGGCGGACATCCGGGGCCCAAGCCCGGACATCCGGCATATCAGGAAGGCCCAGACATCCGGTAGATGACCAGACATCCGGCGCGATCACTTAAGGAGTTACAGAAACTTAGTTGTTCCATGGGTAGTAGAGGCCGGACAACCGGAATAAATCCCGGACATCCGCCGCAGCATGAGGGCCCGGACATCCGGCATAGAGGGTCGGACATCCGGCAAATGATACCAGCATAAGTGCATCCTGGATAGCCAGGCTCGGATATCTGGTCAGCAGGCCGGATATCTGCCTTGAGCCCGGACATCCGGGGTCAAGCCCGGACATCCGGCAGGCCAGAGACAGAACCATATCAGAGAGTATAAAGATGGAACAATAGCCTAGGTTGAACGGATGTTTGTGAAATGAGCAAGCCTTAAACTATCCCTATCGATCCCCTCTTAATAGTGCGGGATCCTATACTCAAGGAAATAAATATGAAATCAATTTTGATACTTCATCCTTGAGTAAAATTACTTCGTATGCTCTTGATCCACACACGTCGATGAAACCGGGGACTAACACCTGAGATTTACTTAACAACCATTGCTAGTCCCCTACATGTATATTGTCATCAACATCAAAACATGATGTAAGAGCATGATTGTTGTTTCAACCATATAATCACCTCATCATGTATACACTGCAGCCTCGGCGCTTGTTTTCTAGGGTTTGCACTCTTCACACACTCTCTCCACTATATATACACGCTGGAGCCTCAGCGCTTGTAGTTGCTCTCTTCACACTCTCTCACCCTCTCCAGATCTAAACAAGACTTCGTTGGCCTCTCTCTCTCTCCCCTCACTGATGGTCAAAGAGCCAGTAGGATTCGTCCATCGGGAAGGGAAGGAGGCTTAACATTGTCGCCATCGGCGAGGGAGGGAATCCACTACCAGCGCAACTATTCTCTTTCACCCAGCGGCGGCGTGGGAGGGCCTCCGACCCCTTCTTCCTCGCTGCCATACATAGTGTGGGCAGAATAGCCTACAGTCGCCCACCAAACCACACCCCAAAAACCTTAAGGTATAATTTACTTATTCCACATGCATTGCTCTAGCTGTATGTAGGCTTTTTCCGCTTCTTCACTCAAATCTAGGTGTTGGATCAAACAGGAAAGTAGTGGGGAAAGTTGTATAGCATGAATCTAGGACGTGGTTCAAAGAGGAAAGAAATGGGGGAAAGTAGTGGGGGAAGTTGTATAGCATGAATCTAGGACGTGGTTCAAAAAGGAAAGGAAGGGGGGTAAAGTCGTATAGCATGAATCTAGGACGTGGTTCAAAGAGGAAAGGAATGGGGGAAAGTAGTGGGGAAAGTTGTATAGCATGAATCTAAGACGTGGTTCAAAGAGGAAAGGAAGGGGGGAAAGTACTAGTACAGACTAGCTGTCCAGCACCTACGTTGGTCGAAAAGGGTAAACAATGACAAACACAGTACACACATCTGTAACAAACTGATCTTATTGTTTTGGGGGACAAGGCTGTAGAGTTTGAGCAGGACTAGATTTGTTGTGCTCACATAGGGAAAGGTGTCTAAAGATAACAAAACTGGGAACAACACAAATATGCTCCTTGGTTGTTTGTTCTTTGTTGCAATAGACTGTGCATCACCCCTTCATACATCGGTAGATGCACATGGTGCTGGTGCATCCACTGACCCGTGCAACTCTTTAGCTGTTGCTAATCTAAGGCCCTGTTTGGTTAAAAAGTCCTAGGACTGTTTTTAGTCCCAACTAAAAAGTTCCTAGTCCCTACCTTCTTGGTTCCAAGGACTAAACATGGACTCGAGGTTAATTAATGACATGCTAAAAGACCATTTTACCCCTAGTAATGAACTAATAGAGATAAGGTGCGATGTGGGGCAGGGGCAACTATTGGAAAAAGTCCCAAAAATACTCTCTCTCGGGGTCTTCTTACTTTAGTACCAAATGCCCACTTTTAGTCCCTAAAAGTCCCTCCTGTTTGGTTTAGATGGGGCTGAAAGGGAATTTTTTTTAGTCCCTACACCAAAAAGTCCCAGTAAACAAACACCCTCTAATAATGCCGCTGGAAATTTGATGCAACGCCACAGTTAAAAGCAAATTACATGTTTAACGAATTTTATTGTTAATATAATCTCTCTGTTAATATGAACCAATGCCACCGTTTGAGAAATGCTACTGTCTTGCTTTCTTTCCCATTTAGATAAGTTAGATGCTTCTTTTTGTTGGCTTCTATGTCATCCACCGTTATTGACCACTAGTTGTTTCCTTTACACCTCTATGTAAACAGGGTTATCTAGTTCACCTTGTTGCTATTGTGACCTTTTGTTGCACTACACAAAACACTTTTGTTTTAAGAGTGTTTTGTGCAGTTCAACCAAAATGTCACACCAACAACATTGCTTGATTGCTTGATCTTAGTGGAACTGCACAAGAGGAGATCTTACTTCCTATCCGTGTTGGCAAATTTGGTTCAGATCTTTTTCTTGTGAGTTGTTTGAATTCCGCGTCATGAGAGGTCAGTACTAGCCTTCTTTCACATGATTGTGCAGTGTGCTTTCATATGTTGTGCTACTTGTATGGTAATGTTGCTTGATTTTAGTGAACAACACAAATGGAGACAAGACTTCCAATCTGTATGTGCACCGTAATATCCCATTGAGGTAAGATAAGGATATTTCACAACTGTTGGCCTGTATTTTGCCACTTTCATCAGAAAATTAATGTCGATGTTTAGTGCTATACTTGTGCTCCCTAATTGACATGCCAAATCTTATATTGAAGGCGAAGCTTGTCTATTATTGAACCAAGTGATGAAGGGGAAGAACAAGCGGAAGAAAAACAAAAATCAACTCACAGCACTGTAATGAAGCACTGGAACTGTGATGACACAAGTAATGATATAGTTTTGCATCTTAATTTATTGCTATGGCTGGAATGAGCAATTGTTTTGCCACTGATTTGATGCCACTCTAAATGTAATATGTAATTATCTCTACTTGTGCAAACAGGGATCTTCTTTGAAGATACCATATACTTTAGTGGAACTGCACAAGAAGATGTTGGAAACATTAAACTAATCGAGGAGTATATAGTAAGCATGGCAACCACAGTAGAACAGATGGTTACAGAGAAGTGCTTGATCTGTATGCTCTACACAATAAGCCTCCCAACAAAGGTTGGTACTCGCCCACGGATTTCATCCATATGATTGAGCTTTGTCATCTCTATTGGTGTTGTGCTAATGTTTAGATACTGTCATGAGAAAGTGGTATTGTCCTTGAGAAGTGCTTCATCTGTGTTATTTTAAATATTCCCTTTCCTTTTTTTTCAAGCAAACAGGGATGCTAGCATTTAGTTGTCCTCTTCTCTTTGCACAATAGGATCATCCTCCTCTGAAGAAGAATATGGAGTACGTGAAGTGACTAGTTCCGATTATGCCAGGATGAAGAAGCCATGTATATCTTCTCATCAGAAGGAGCAGTTGAAGGATGGTTACATTACTCCCCACAAGACCAAACTAACTTCAGCTCAGAAGGACTGACAGATCCCCACCTTTTTGTTGTGATGCACAAGTACAATGTTGTTCTAGGATTGTTTCTGGTGAGTTCCATTTTTTTAAAGTGTGCTCTACATGGACCATGTAGGTGCCTATTTAAACTGTCAATTCATATTATAGTTTGCTTTATACTAATCACTTTTTTGTATTTGTGCAAACAGGGGCGCTCAGCTTGATTTCAATGGGAACTGCACCAAATGTTCACGAATACATCCAATCATTCATTTCCACCAAAATAAAGGAGGTGCCGATATGTTCAAGGCCTTGCAACATATAAAGGCGAAATCATACAAGCTACGAGCGAATTTGGTTGATTTTGGTGGAACTGCACAAAAAGAACAGCTGGTTTATTTAGCACGAGGTGCCATGTCAATGTCCGAACTACTGGCAAACCCTGCCCATTCCACAATCGTAGGCATTTGATATTTGGAATGGGAAAACCTTGTCAAAGTTTGCTCATTGATGTACGCAAAACAACACGTATTTGACATTTTGGAATGGGACAACCTTGTCAAATTTTGCTCATTGATGTTAGCAAGAAGACATGTGTTTGATATTTTCGAATGGGACACCCTTTGCTGTTAGCAGCATCGATTGATTTTTCTTTATTCTTTAGTTGTGAAGTAAAAAATTGGCTCTGACATGTGAACCACTGAGATGCATAATCATCGATTGTTATGAATATTCTCTTTGAATTGTCAGGCATGTGTGTTTGATTGCAATGTACAGGAATGCTAAAAAACTGATCAAACTCTTTGTACTCCCGCATATTAGATTTATTTCAAGTCAGTTGATTTTACATTGTGAAAGTTCATACTTTTTTCCATAAGATTGGTCAAAGTAGAGATACTTTGACTGCAGAAAAAACATGTATGTAGACTAAAAAGGACCGGAGGGAGTACATGTGAAACTGCTGCAAACGAGGTGATCACCCTAGAATTAATGCTAGTACGTATTGTTTTGCATGTTCATCCAATGCCAGTGATATAAGAATTCGAACTAATCAAACTAAATTCATTCATACACGGTCGGATTTCATATAAACATGCTGGATTTCATTACATTTCATACATTCTTCAACTAAAAAGGGGTGCGCTGGAGGTATAATTAATTAACTGAAGCTACCCACATGTGTCCGGTTGAGCCGAACAGAAGCTTATTCTCCAGCGGACTGAGCTTCAGTGACTTAACTGCAGGTGCAGTTGCGTAACTGACATGTGGCCCAGATGCCTATTGGGCCTATGTGTCAGTGACCCAACTGCACCAGCAGTTAAGTAACTGAAGCAGCGTCCTTCTCCAACATAGCTCTCCGACTCCATGTCACCGCCAAGATGCTAATCGGCCGTCAATGGTCAACCCGCCTAGCTTGTCTTCAACTGGAGGGTAGCAGCGGTGGCCTTACTTGGACCCGAGCGGCAGCGACCTACCGTGTTCTACTCTTCCTTGTTTTCTGTGTGGCACGGCCTCGCTGGCAGCGGGGCGAGGCCTCGATGGAGCCGGCAATGTCCTCTATCTCGTTGCCGGCGGGGCCTCGGCTGAGCCGGTGATGTCCTCTGCCTCGTTGTTGGCGGGGGGGCCTCGGCGTAGTAGGGCCTCGCCGAAGCCGGCGAGGTCCTCCGCCTCGGTGCTGGCAGGGCAGGGCCTCGGCGGAGCCGACGATGTCCTCTGCCTCGTTGTTGGCGCGGCGGGTCCTCGGCGGAGAAGGGCCTCGCCAAAGCCGATGAAATCCTTCGCCTCGGTGCCGGCGGGGCGGGGCATCAACGGAGCCAGCGGTGTCCTCTGCCTCGCTGTTGGGCCTCGGCAGTGCAGGGCCTCGTCAACGCCAGCGGAGCGGGGACTCGTCGGAGCCGACATTGTCCTCTGCCTCGTCCTGGGTCTCGCCAAATAGCGCCTCGCCCGCTTCATCACCCTCTTTGTAGGCGGCAGCAGCCTCATCCACCCGCATGCGGTACTGCCAGCGCTCCAGGCGGCCCTCGCGGGCGAAGCGGTACGAGTCGAGCAGCGCCTCCTGCTCCGCCCGCTCTGTTGCGATCTGCTCCTCCGCCTGCATGTGCTCCTGGAGGAGATGGTGGTTGTAGGCGGCATCGGCATGCGCCTCCTGGAACTTCTCCTAATGCTTCTGCCTCACCATGTCCATGTATTGGGCACGGGCCTCGCCGATTTTCATCGTGCAATGCACCGACGAGGATGTCACGGAGGAGGAGGTTGGTGTTGGGGAACGTTGCAGAAAACAAAAAATTTCCTACGGTTTCACCAAGATCAATCTATGAGTTCATCTAGCAACGAGAGAGAGGAGTGCATCTACATACCCTTGTAGATCGAGCGGAAGCGTTCAAGAGAACGGGGTTGAGGGAGTCCTACTCGTCGTGATCCAAATCACCGGAGATCCTAGCGCCGAACGGACGGCACCTCCGTGTTCAACACACGTACGGTCAGCGTGATGTCTCCTCCTTGTTGATCCAGCAAGGGGAAGCAGAGGTTGATGAAGATCCAGCAGCACGACGGCGTGGTGGTGGATGCAGCAGGGATCCCGGCAGGGCTTCGCCAAGCGTCTGCGGGAGGGAGAGGTGTAGCAAGGGGGAAGGGAGGCGCCAAGTGCAAAAGTGCGGCTGCCCTCCCTCCCCCCTCTATATATAGGGTCCCCAGGGGGGCGCCGGCCCTAGGAGATGGGATCTCCTAGTGGGGGCGCCGGCCAAGGGGGGTGCCTTGCCCCCCAAGGCAAGTGGAGGCGCCCCCTCCCCTACGGTTCCCAACCCTAGGCACAGGAGGGGCCCAAGGAGGGGGTGCACCAGCCCACCAGGGGCTGGTTCCCCTCCCACTTCAGCCCATGGGGCCCTCCGGCATAGGTGGCCCCACCCGATGGACCCCCGGAACCCTTCCGGTGGTCCCGGTACAATACCGGTGACCCCCGAAACTTTACCGATGGCCGAAACTCGACTTCCCATATATAATTATTTACCTTCGGACCATTCCGGAACTCCTCGTGACATCTGGGATCTCCCCTGGGACTCTGAACAACTTTCGGTTTGCTGCATACAAATATCTCTACAACCGTAGCGTCACCGAACCTTAAGTGTGTAGACCCTACGGGTTCGGGAGACACGTAGACATGACCGAGATGGCTCTCCGGTCAATAACCAACAGCGGGATCTGGATACCCATGTTGGCTCCCACGTGCTCCTCGATGATCTCATCGGATAAACCACGATGTCGAGGATTCAAGCAACCCCGTATGCAATTCCCTTTGTCAATCGGTATTTTACTTGCCCGAGATTCGATCGTCGGTATCCCAATACCTCGCTCAATCTCGCTATCGCAAGTCACTTTACTCGCACCATAATGCATGATCCCGTGACCGCACACTTGGTCACTTTGAGCTCATTATGATGATGCATTACCGAGTGGGCCCAGAGATACCTCCCGTCATACGGAGTGACAAATCCAGTCTCGATCCGTGTCAACCCAATGACACTTTCGGAGATACCGTAGTATACCTTTATAGTCACCCGATTCGCCAGACGCTTGGTACACCCAAAGCACTCCTACGGTGTCCGGGAGTTACACGATCTCATGGTCTAAGGAAAAGATACTTGACATTGGAAAAGCTCTAGCAAACGAACTACACGATCTTGTGCTATGCTTAGGATTGTCTTGTCCATCACATCATTCTCCTAATGATGTGATCTCGTTATCAATGACATCCAATGTCCATAGTCGAAACCATGACTATCGGTTGATCAACGAGCTAGTCAACTAGAGGCTCACTAGGGACATGTTGTGGTCTATCTATTCACACGTGTATTACGATTTCCGGATAATACAATTATAGCATGAATAAAAGACAATTATCATGAAAAAGGAAATATAATAATAATCCTTTTATTATTGCCTCTAGGGCATATTTCCAACAGTCTCCCACTTGCACTAGAGTCAATAATCTAGTTTCATTGTGATGAATCGAACACCCATAGAGTTCTGGTGTTGATCATGTTTTGCTCGCGGAAGAGGTTTAGTCAACGAATCTGCGACATTCAGATCCATATGTACTTTGCAAATATCTATGTCTCCATCTTGAACATTTTCATGGATGGAGTTGAAACGTCGCTTGATGTGCCTGGTCTTCTTGTGAAACCTGGGCTCCTTGGCAAGGGCAATATCTCCAGTGTTGTCACAGAAGAGAGTGATCGGCCCCGACGCATTGGGTATGACTCCTAGGTCGTTCATGAACTCCTTCATCCATATTGCTTCATGCGCTGCCTCCGAGGCTGCCATGTATTCCGCTTCACATGTAGATCCCGCCACGACGCCTCGCTTGCAACCGCACCAGCCATCGCTCCACGATTCAACATATACACGTAACCAGTTTGTGACTTAGAGTCATCTAGATCTGTGTTGAAGCTAGCATCGACGTAACCCTTTACGACGAGCTCTTCGTCACCTCCATAAACGAGAAATATGTCCTTTGTCCTTTTCAGTTACTTCAGGATATTCTTGACCGTTGTCCAGTGTTCCTTGCCGGGATTACTTTGGTACCTTCCTACCAAACTTATGGCAAGGTTTACATCAGGTCCGTACACAGCATGGCATACATAATAGATCCTATGGCTGAGGCATAGGGGATGACACTCATCTCTTCTTTATCTTCTGCCGTGGTCGGGCATTGAGCCGAGCTCAATCTCACACCTTGCAATACAGGCAAGAACCCTTTCTTGGACTGATCCATATTGAACTTCTTCAATATCTTATCAAGGTATGTGCTTTGTGAAAGACCTATGAGACGTCTCGATCTATCCCTATAGATCTTCATGCCTAATATGTAAGCAGCTTCTCCAAGGTCCTTCATTGAAAAACACTTATTCAAGTAGGCCTTAATCCTGTCCAAAAGTTCTATATCATTTCCCGTCAGAAGTATGTCATCTAGATATAATATGAGAAATGCTACAGAGCTCCCACTCACTTTCTTGTAAATGCAGGCTTCTCCATAAGTCTGCATAAACCCAAACGCTTTGATCATCTCATCAAAGCGGATGTTCCAACTCCGAGATGCTTACACCAGCCCATAAATGGATCAATGGAGCTTGCATACCTTGTTAGCATTCTTAGGATCGACAAAACCTTCCGGCTGCATCATATACAGTTCTTCCTTAAGATAGTCGTTAAGGAATGCCGTTTTGACGTCCATCTGCCATATCTCATAATCATAGTATGCAGCAATTGCTAACATGATTCGGACGGACTTCAGCTTCGCTACGGGAGAGAATGTCTCATCGTAGTCAACCCCTTGAACTTGTCAATAACCCTTAGCAACAAGTCGAGCTTTATAGATGGTAACATTACCATCCGCGTCCGTCTTCTTCTTAAAGATCCATTTGTTTTCTATCGCTCGTCGATCATCGGGCAAGTCTGTCAAAGTCCATACTTTGTTTTCATACATGGATTCTATCTCGGATTGCATGGCTTCAAGCCATTTGTTGAAATCTGGGCCCGCCATCGCTTCTTCATAGTTCGAAGGTTCATCGTTGTCTAACAACATGATTTCCAGGACAGGGTTGCCATACCACTCTGGTGTGGAACGTGTCCTTGTGGACCTACGAAGTTCAATAGCAACTTGATCCGAAGTACCTTGATCATCATCATTATTTTCCTCTCCAGTCGGTGTAGGCACCACAGGAACATTTTCCTGAGTTGTACTACTTTCCGGTTCAAGAGGTAGTACTTCATCAAGTTCTACTTTCCTCCTACTTACTCCTTTCGAGAGAAACTCTTTTTCCAGAAAGGATCCGTTCTTGGCAACAAAGATCTTGCCTTCGGATCTAAGGTAGAAGGTATACCCAATGGTTTCCTTAGGGTATCCTATGAAGACGCATTTTTCCGACTTGGGTTCGAGCTTTTCAGGTTGAAGTTTCTTGACATAAGCATCGCATCCCCAAAATTTTAGAAACGACAGCTTAGGTTTCTTCCCAAACCATAATTCATACGGTGTCGTCTCAACGGATTTAGACGGAGCCCTATTTAAAGTGAATGTAGCTGTCTCTAGAGCGTATCCCCAAAATGATAGCGGTAAATCGGTAAGAGACATCATAGATCGCACCATATCCAATAGAGTGCGATTACGACGTTCGGACACACAGTTACGTTGAGGTGTTCCAGGCGGCGTGAGTTGTGAAACTATTCCACATTTCTTTGAGTGCGTACCAAATTCGTGACTTAAGTGTTCTCCTCCACGATCTGATCGTAAGAACTTTATCTTTCGGTCACGTTGATTCTCTACCTCATTCTGAAATTCCTTGAACTTTTCAAAGGTCTCAGGCTTGTGTTTCATCAAGTAGACATACCCATATCTGCTTAAGTCATCAGTGAGAGTGAGAACATAACGATATCCTCCACGAGCCTCAACGCTCATTGGACCGCACATATCAGTATGCATGATTTCCAATAAGTTGGTTGCTCGCTCCATTGTTCCGGAGAAAGGAGTCTTGGTCATTTTGCCCATAAGGCATGGTTCGCATGTGTCAAATGATTCATAATCGAGAGACTCTAAAAGTCCATCTGCATGGAGATTCTTCATGCGCTTGACACCAATGTGACCAAGGCATCAGTGCCACAAGTATGTGGGACTATCGTTATCAACTTTACATCTTTTGGTATTCACACTATGAATATGTGTAACATTACGTTCGAGATTCATTAAGAATAAACCATTGACCATCGGGCATGACCATAAAACATATCTCTCATATAAATAGAACAACCATTATTCTCGGATTTAAATGAGTAGCCATCTCAGATTAAACGAGATCCGATACAATGTTCATGCTCAAACTTGGCACTAAATAACAATTATTGAGGTTTAAAACTAATCCCGTGGGTAAATGTAGAGGTAGCGTGCGACGGCGATCACATCGACCTTGGAACCATTTCCAACGCCAGATCGTCACCTCGCCCTTCGCCAGCTCCGCTTATTCCGCAGCTCCCGCTTTGAGTTACAAATATGAGCAACGGCACCGGTATCAAATACCGGGAGCTACTACGAGCAATCGGTAAAGTACACATCAATTATATGTATATCACATATACCTTTAGTGTTGCCGGCCTTCTTGTCCGCTAAGTATTTGGGGCAGTTCCGCTTCAAAGGACCCTTCCTTTGCAATAAAAGCACTCGTCTCGTGCTTGGGTCCATTCTTTGACTTCTTCCCGCAATCGGCTTACCGGACACGGCAACATCCTTGCTGTCCTTCTTGAAGTTATTCTTACCCTTGCCTTTCTTGAACTTAGTGGTTTTATTGACCATCAACACTTGATGTTCCTTTTGATTTCTACCTCTGCTGACTTCAGATTGAAAATACTTCAGGAATAATTTTCACCATCCCGCATATTGTAGTTCATCACAAAGCTCTTGTAGCTCGGTGGGAGCGATCAAGGATTCGATCAATGACCGCCTCGTCCGGGAGGTTAATGTCCACTGGGACAAAGCGGTTGTGCAACCTGCACATTTTGAGTATGTGCTCACCGACGTAACTATTTTCCTCCATCTTACAACTATAGAACTTGTCGGAGACTTCATATCTCGACCGGGCATGAGCTTGGAAAACCATTTTCAGCTCCTCGAACATCTCATATGCTCCGTGTTGCTCAAAACGCTTTTGGAGCCCGGTTCTAAGCTGTAAAGCATGCTGCACTTGAACAAGGGAGTAATCATCAAGACGTGATCGCCAAGCTTTCATAACGCCTTGGTTCTCTCGATGGGTGCTTCACCTAGCGGTCCTTCTAGGACATATGCTTTCTTGGCAGCTATGAGGATGATCCTCAGGTTCAGGACCCAGTCCGTATAGTTGCTACCATCATCTTCCAGCTTGGTTTTCTCTAGGAACGCGTTGAAGTTCATGTTGACATGAGCGTTGGCCATTTGATCTACAAGACATTTTTGCAAAGATTTTAGACTAAGTTCATGATAATTAAGTTCATCTAATCAAATTATTTAATGAACTCCCACTCAGATTAGACATCCCTCTAGTCATCTAAGTGTACATGATCCGAGTCGACTAGGCCGTGTCCGATCATCACGTGAGACGGACTAGTCATCATCGGTGAACACCTCCATGTTGATCGTATCTTCCATACGACTCATGTTCGACCTTTCGGTCTCTGTGTTCCGAGGCCATGTCTGTACATGCTAGGCTCGTCAAGTTAACCTAAGTGTTTTGCATGTGTAAATCTGTCTTACACCCGTTGTATGTGAATGTTAGAATCTATCACACCCGATCATCACGTGGTGCTTCGAAACAACAAACTGTCGCAACGGCACACAGTTAGGGGGGACACTTTCTTGAAATTATTATGAGGGATCATCTTATTTACTACCGTCGTTCTAAGTAAACAAGATGCAAAAACATGATAAACATCACATGCAATCAAATAGTAGTGACATGATATGGCCAATATCATATAGCTCCTTTGATCTCCATCTTCGGGGCTCCATGATCATCTTCGTCACCGCATGACACCATGATCTCCATCATCGTGTTCCATGAAGTTGCTTCGCCAACTATTACTTCTACTACTATGGCTAACGGTTTAGCTATAAAGTAAAGTAATTACATGGTGTTAAATCATTGACACGCAGGTCATACAATAATTAAGACAACTCCTATGGCTCCTGCCGGTTGTCATACTCATCGACATGCAAGTCGTGATTCCTATTACAAGAACATGATCTCATACATCACAATATATCATTCTTCATTCATCACAACTTTTGGCCATATCACATCACAAAGCAATTGCTGCAAAAACAAGTTAGACGTCCTCTAATTGTTGTTGCATCTTTTACGTGGCTGCAATAGGGTTATAGCAAGAACGTTTTCTTACCTATGAAAAAGCCACAACGTGATTTGTCAACTTCTATTTACCCTTCATAAGGACCCTTTTCATCCAATCCGCTCCAACTAAAGTGGGAGAGATAGACACCCGCTAGCCACCTTATGCAACTAGTGCATGTCACTCGGTGGAACCTGTGTCACGTAAGCGTACGTGTAAGGTCGGTCCGGGCTGCTTCATCCCACAATACCGCTGAAGCAAAATAAGACTAGTAGTGGCAAGAAAGTTGACAACATCTACGCCCACAACAGATTTGTGTTCTACTCGTGCAAAGAGAACTACGCATAGACCTAGCTCATGATGCCACTGTTGGGGAACGTTGCAGAAAACAAAAAAATTCCTACGGTTTCACCAAGATCAATCTATGAGTTCATCTAGCAACGAGAGAGAGGAGTGTATCTACATACCCTTGTAGATCGAGCGGAAGCGTTCAAGAGAACGGGGTTGAGGGAGTCCTACTCGTCGTGATCCAAATCACCGGAGATCCTAGCGCCGAACGGACGGCACCTCCGCGTTCAACAAACGTACGGTCAGCGTGACGTCTCCTCCTTCTTGATCCAGCAAGGGGGAAGGAGAGGTTGATGAAGATCCAGCAGCACGACGGCGTGGTGGTGGATGCAGCAGGGATCCCGGCAGGGCTTCGCCAAGCGTCTGCAGGAGGGGGAGGTGTAGCAAGGGGGAAGGGAGGCGCCAAGTGCAAAGGTGCGGCTGCCCTCCCTCCCCCCTCTATATATAGGGTCCCTAGGGGGGTGCCCTCCGGCCCTAGGAGATGGGATCTCCTAGGGGGGGGCGGCCAAGGGGGGTGCCTTGCCCCCCCAAGGCAAGTGGAGGCGCCCCCTCCCCAAGGGTTCCCAACCCTAGGCGTAGGAGGGGCCCAAGGGGGGCGCACCAGCCCACCAGGGGCTGGTTCCCCTCCCACTTCAGCCCATGGGGCCCTCCGGGATAGGTGGCCCCACCCGGTGGACCCACGGAACCCTTCCGGTGGTCCCGGTACAATACCGGTGACCCCAGAAACTTTCCCGATGGCCGAAACTCGACTTCCCATATATAATTCTTTACCTCCGGACCATTCCGGAACTCCTCGTGACGTACGGGATCTCATCCGGGACTCCGAACAACTTTCGGTTTGCTACATACAAATATCTCTACAACCCTAGCGTCACCGAACCTTAAGTGTGTAGACCCTACGGGTTCGGGAGACACGTAGACATGACCGAGACGGCTCTCCGGTCAATAACCAACAGCGGGATCTGGATACCCATGTTGGCTCCCACGTGCTCCTCGATGATCTCATCGGATGAACAACGATGTCGAGGATTCAAGCAACCCCGTATACAATTCCCTTTGTCAATCGGTATTTTACTTGCCCGAGATTTGATCGTCGGTATCCCAATACCTCGTTCAATCTCGCTACCGCAAGTCACTTTACTCATCTCAGTAATGCATGATCCCGTGACCAGACACTTGGTCACTTTGAGCTCATTATGATGATTCATTACCGAGTGGGCCCAGAGATACCTCTCCGTCATACGGAGTCACAAATCCTAGTCTCGATCCGTGTCAACCCAACAAACACTTTCGGAGATACCCGTAGTATACCTTTATAGTCACCCAGTTACGTTGTGACGTTTGGTACACACAAAGCACTCCTATGGTGTCCGGGAGTTACACGATCTCATGGTTTAAGGAAAAGATACTTGACATTGGAAAAGCTCTAGCAAATGAACTACACGATCTTGTGCTATGCTTAGGATTGGGTCTTGTCCATCACATCATTCTCCTAATGATGTGATCTCGTTATCAATGACATCCAATGTCCATAGTCAGGAAACCATGACTATCAGGTTATCAACATGCTAGTCAACTAGAGGCTCACTAGGGACATGTTGTGGTCTATGTATTCACACGTGTATTACGATTTCCGGATAATACAATCATAGCATGAATAAAAGACAATTATCATGAACAAGGAAATATAATAATAATCCTTTTATAATTGCCTCTAGGGCATATTTCCAACAGTCGGCGCTGGATCATGGACTACCATGTTCTCCATTGGGACGTCATCGTCCTCCGGCTGCCTGCCGGCCAGCCAGTCGGCACCAATGGTTGCCATCTCCTTGTGGTCCGTCGTCCGCCCATCCTGAAGAGCGTTGGAGCGCGAGGAAGCCATGGTGGGCAGTAGTGGTGTGGACAAGAGAAAGGGAACAGAGGCAGATGACTGCGGCTATGGCCGGCGCAACAGTTTATATAGCAATGGTGGGCGGCGTAGGGACGGACGTGTGGCGCCGGAGTAGCCGCCTCGGCAACCGCGTATCATTAATGTGGGCGGCAGTCGGACGGACGGACGACACTTGTGTTGTTTGAAGGTGGAGCAATCGCCTGCACCGGGAAGCGGGGCAAGCGACACTGACCATTTCGGGTGGAAAGCGCGTGCGGGCGAGGGAGGCAGCCTGGGTGGGCCAGGGCAGTCAGACTCGTGCTTGGCAGCGGGTCAGTCCAGCAGCAGGACATGCTGGCTCGCCAGCGAGCTCGCCGAGATGAGCGACGACAATCAGACGATGGTTGTAGCTTCCGACTAGGAGCCGGTGCCACTGTCCAAGCCGGTTCATGCCATGTTCACTATAGAGCAGGTGCGGCCGCACTTCGGCGCCCTAATGGCGTAAGAGCTACCAGCGCAGGAGGACCTGTGATGAAACCTCCATCTCCTCAACGAGCACTGGTGAACAAGCGAACGACAATGCCGTCATGGACCTGTGGCCCTATGATCCTGGCTTCCCGAATAAGCAGCGGGCGCCGTATAAGACCATCCGTAGGGCCCGTGAGGCCCTCTTTGTCATCCTTCGAGTTGTTGTGCTCGTCGTGGCGCCGCCGTCTCGCGTTGTCAACATGGTCAACGGACATGAGGAATGAGGAGATGACTTTACTTGGAGAGAATGACAGTGGGGACCCACCAGGGCCATAGCCGCACGTACGCAAGTGCCTCCTTATTATATAAAACTATAAATGTTTTTGCTTCCTCTTGGTTTCCTGACATCACGGTCCCACACCATTGTCAACCTGTGTAGTCAATAAATGAGAGAATTGCACAAGGAGTGGCCCACAGTTGGGACCAAGCAGCTCAAACAGTATTTGTGTTTTTGAGGTGTGAGCACTGCAGAGTTTTTCTTGAGCGATGTTTTCGTTGTTGTTCAGAGGAGAGAAGGGTATTAACTGGGCGGGATGTGGCCCGTCTAGCCCGGATATCCAGCCTAGATATTATTATTTTTTTCAAGCTGAAAATTGCTAGCCCAGCTATACTTTTTTTGAGGAATATCCAGACAAGGTCAACTTGTTATTCTCCGCCCCGCTGGGCTGCAAATCTTTTCTAGGAGGGATGCATTAGGCTTAACAAGAAAATGGGCTTTAAGAAATAATAAATGGGATGTAATTATAAAAACTAGGCAGTAACTATAAAAAATGCACCAAACACGTAATTAGTTTATAAAATATTATTTTTGTATTTTGAAAATTCAAATTTCATTAATTGTTGCGCATGCAATATTTCGTTGGATTTTTACGTAATACAAATTTATATTGAAATTGTATTTAATCCAACTAGAAATTTAGGAATAAAAATATTTCGGATCCCATCAAAATGTGGGGAATTTTTTTTGAATTCTGTTTTGAACAGTTGGTTGAAATTATTAATCGTTGTCCTAGCTAGAAAATGGGTTGTACTTTTAACAAACTATAAATGGGCTGTAGTAAATTCCATTAGAATTCAAAAATGGGTTGTACACTCTTACAAATCGCAAATGGGCTATAAGTTCTCTGCCACACACTTGTGGGCCTACTAAGTTGATGCGTCCCCTAAAAAGTAAGTTGACGTGTATGCAAGGCTTTGTCAAATTATAGTCAACACACGGTTCTAGCAGCAGTGGCCGTTGGATGTCCATCCAACGGATGTCGTGCTTCTTCTTCAATCTCGGATATTCTATCTTTAGCCGCCCAAAAAATGATTCTTCCCCCTGACATCTGGGGCGCACTATTTCAGAGGCTGGCCTGTGGGCCTACTAAGTTGATGCTTACCAAGGGCTTTGTCAACTTAGTAAATATAAACGATTCTAGCTGCAGTGACCGTACGATGTCCATCCAACGGCCGTCGTGCTTCTTCAACCTTTGGTCTTCTTGCTCCAGCCGCCCAAAGCAGTGCCGGTCATGCCGCCTGCTCCCGCCTCCTATGGTCGGCTGTGTTACCACGGAGGCCTCCACCGCCCCCTACTACTCCCACCGCTGGCCAGGCCATCCCTCTACTCACCCACACCCCCTGTTATTCTGCAGCGACGACAACCTCACACCACAGCCGAACCAGTGAACCTTCGTACTCCTCTCCGTGTGGGCATACACTGCCGCGTCTTCCCCGGCTCCGCGTAGTCCCCTTTCTAGGCCTCGTCGTCGTCCACCGCCTTGGTGCTCTCAGCGCGACGTGGTCAATGTGGTCAACGAACGACTTGCATCGGAAGAGTACTGTAAGTGGAGAGGCTAACAGCTGGGTCCACGGCCGTAGCAAGAAGTGTCTCCTTATTACGCGCAAAATAATGATTCCTCCACCTGACAGCAGGGACCCATCGGATGGGCCACCGTATTTCGCAAAAAAAATGTTTCCCCCTGACTACTGGGACCCACCAGCTACATCTTCGCACGTAAGGAAGTGCGTCCTTATTATGAAAAAAAAACATTTCCCCCCTGACTACTGGGACCCACTAGCTACATCTTTGCACGCAAGGAAGTGCCTCACAGTCGGGACCAACCTGGTCGAAGCGTACATAGCGTTGTCATTCTGGTCACGAACGTGTACGTACATACTGGTCGATCGGTCTGTCTGCAGGCTGCAGTGATGAACCGTGGCCGTGTAAGGAAGGGCACGTGTCATAGTAGAGGCGCGCACGTAGCATGTCACGCAGTCCCGTTAATATCGTGTACACGTACGTACAGAGGCCAGGGTGCAAGAAAGTAAATACGGCCACGCACGTACATACGGGTGGGGTCTCAAACGCCTACTCACGCATACGTACGACCAGGGCTCGTGTACATGGCTGGGTAGGAATAGAGAAACAGCGTCGTCGTGTTCATCGGGAGCCAACCGGCTTGGACGAAACAGCCGATCGAAACGAGGCCTGGCGTATCACAGAACGGAGGAAACGGCCTTGTGTTCGACCGGCCACGGTTGAAACGGGATCCTGTTCATCGGGAGGGGTCTGGCGTACCGCAAAACGGAGGAAACAGACTTCTCTTGCACCTCCTACGGTCGAAATGGGGTCCTATTGATCGGGAGGGGTGTGGCGTACCGCAAAATGGAGGAAATGGACTTGTGTTGGAGTGCTACGGTCGAAACGGGGGTCCTGTTCATCGGGAGGGGTGTGGCGTACTGCAAAACAGGACTCCACAGGATACCGTCCATCTCCACTGTCGACCTCCTCCAACCTCCATGGGCTACTATTCATCCACCGTCGACCTCCTCCAGCCTCCAGCTGCGACTGTTCATCCACGGGCTCCTGTTCATCCAGCCTCCACCGCTCCTTCACCGGCTTCTGTTCAACCAGCCCTCTCCACGGGGTCCTGTTCAACCACCCCTCCACGGGCTACTGTACATCAAGCCCTCCACCGGCTACTGTTCAACCAGCCCTCCACGGGGTCTTGCTCATCCAGCCCTCCACGGGGTCCTGTTCATCCACCCCCAACCGGCTTGATCAATCGGGGTCATGTTCATCCAGTGGCAACACCACGGGGTCCTGTTCATCAAACCCCCCAACAACGCTCAATGTTCATCCAAACCCCCCAACAACGCTCACTGTTCATCAAGGGAAGGAGGCAGCAGGGTTCGATCGACTTCAGTTAGCAGCAGTAGCGAAGGAATCGCTCGATCGGGTTCAGTTAACAGCCATCGTTCAATCGCTCGGGTTCAATAACGTGTAGCTTGCAGTGCAATCGCTCGGGTTTAGTAGGCGAATGCCTCGCTCGGGTTCAGTTATTGGTCGAATCGTTATGACAACATACATAATTCCCTTTGTCCATCGATATGTTACTTGCCCGAGATTCGATCGTCGGTATCTTCATACCTAGTTCAATCTCGTTACCGGCAAGTCTCTTTACTCCTTCCATAATACATCACCTCGTGACTAACTCCTTAGTCATTTGCTTCCAAGCTTATGATGTGTATTACCGAGAGGGCCCAGAGATGCCTCTCCGATACTCGGAGTGACAGATCCTAATCTCGATCTATGCCAACTCAACAAATACCTTCGGAGATACCTGTAGAGCATCTTTATAATCACCCAGTTACATTGTGATGTTTGATAGCACACAAGGCGTTCCTCCGGTATCCGGGAGTTACATAATCTCATAGTCGAAGGAATATGTATTTGACATGAAGAAAGCAATAGCAATAAAACTGAACAATCATTATGCTAAGCTAACGGATGGGTCTTGTCCATCACATCATTCTCCTAATGATGTGATCCTGTTATCAAATAACAACACATGTCTATGGTTAAGAAACCTTAACCATCTTTGATCAACGAGCTAGTCTAGTAGAGGCTTACTAGGGACACTGTATTTGTTTATGTATTCACACATGTATTTAGGTTTTCGATCAATACAATTCTAGGATGAATAATAAACTTTCATCATGAATAAGGAAATATAAAATAACAACTTTGTTATTACCTCTAGGGCATATTTCCTTCAGTCTCCCACTTGCACCAGAGTCAATAATCTGGTTCACACTGTTATGTGATTAACACCCATAGTTCACATCGCCATGTGACTAACATCTGAAGAGTTTACTAGAGTCAATAATCTAGTTCACATTGCCATGTGATTAACACTCAAAAGAGAACTAAGGTGTGATCATGTTTTGCTTGTCAGATAGGTTTAGTCAACGGGTCTGCCACATTCAGATCCGTATGTATTTTGCAAATTTCTATGTTTACAATTCTCTGCATGGAGCTACTCTAGCTAATTGCTCCCACGTTCAATATGCATCCAGATTGAGACTTAGAGTCATCTAGATCAGTGTCAAAGCTTGCATCTACGTAACTCTTTACGACGAACTCTATATTGCCTCCATAATCGAGAAACATTTACTTAGTCCTCTTTAAGTCACCTAAGGATAATTTTGACTGTTGTCCAATGGTCCACTCCTAGATTAGTCTTGTACCCTCTTTGCCAGATAAGTGCAAGACACACATCAGGTGTGGTACACAGCATGGCATATCGTATAGAACCTATGACTAAGGCATAGGAAATGACTTTCATTCTCTCTCTATCTTCTACCGTGGTAGGGCTTTGAGTCTTACTCAACTTCACACCTTATAATATAGGCAAGAACCCCTTCTTGGACTGAACCATTTTGAACTTCTTCAAATCTTATCAAGGTATGTGTTTTGTGAAAGTTTTACAAAGCGTCTTGATCTATCCCTATAGATCTTGATGCTCAATATGCAAGTAGCTTCACCGAGGTTTTTGTCGGATTTCGGGTTCCGACAAAACCCTTGAGGTCCGAACACTGGGGTGCGCGTGAAGATCTCCCCCTACCTAATCATGCTCTCAACCTTGCCACGATGTCAAAGGCTAGCTCGACGAACTCGCAACACAAGAGACACAAGATTTATACTGGTTCGGGCCACCATTGTGGTGTAATACCCTACTCCAGTGTGGTGTGGTGGATTGCCTCTTGGGATGAGGATAAACAGTACAAGGGGAAGAACAGCCTCCTGAGGCAAGGTGTTCTTGTGCTTGGTGGGTGTGAGGATGGGATGGATCTAATCCAAGATGAGATGCCTCCTATTGTGGTGGCTAGTCCTATTTATAGAGCCCTGGTCCTCTTCCCAAATATTGAGCTGGAAGGGAGCCAACAATGGCCAATTCGAAAGGGGACAACTAGTACAAGCTATCCTAACTAAAGGTGGTCTTCGCCTGCCAAAGGCTCTAGTGGTGACACTGTCTTGGGCTCCACGGTGACCTCCGTCCTGCCATCCTGCTGGTCTTGGTCTCGTTGCACAGATATGGAAACCTTTGCCTGATGCCTCGGTACTCATCGTATGCGCTGGCCTCTCTAGCACTAAAGAGGAAACAAGGACGCTGTGCGCGCTAGTGCCCGCCTGGCCTTGGTCGTCATGGCTGACGTCGTAGGAACCTCGCGAGGTTCACCTTGCCTTGATCTCTCCGCCCCTCGCGAGCCAGCCTGGTGAAGCCGCTCCCGAGGAGGTCTCGTGTCATCCGCCTCGCGAGGCTTGGCCCCTCGCGAGGGTCTTGAGCGCTTGTTGGTGAGGACGGGCCGTACTGGGCCGCAAGTGGAGCCACGCTGTGGGCCGCAGGCAGGCAAGTCTGGGGACCCCCATTCCCTAAACGCATACAGTAGCCCCCAGGCCCAAGGCGCGCTCGGACTTTGCTTCGAGGAGAAGCCAAAGGGCAAGTACGGAGTGCCACAGGCCCCAACAGCCTGCGGCCTTGGTCAACGCATGGCGATTGACTGGACGTGGGCGTCTCCGCTTCCCCATGCTGCCTCGGCAACCGCCCAATTTGACGAGTCCCTGCTGCATGCAATGAAAAACCATCATTACCTATGATTGTGGGGGGCGCCGGTTGGCCTTCTCCTGCTATAAATGGGGAGGGGGCGGAGCCCCCGTCGCCCATCTCTTCACATTCCACTCGCTTCTCCTTCCTTGCTCCATTGCCAGTAGCGACTCCCATGGCGCTTGCGAAGAGGTTTTCGGCCGCGAGAAAGCGAAAGCTCGCTGGGAGGAGCCCGGCTCTCTGTCGCCCAAGCGTGGACGCGGTCGCCCTCGCAAGCATTCCGTGACCCCCGCCGCGGCTCCCCGAGGCCGCGGCGGTGCTCCTTCGCGTGGTCAGGGTCGCCCGTGTCGAGGCAGCCCCGTCGATGAAGGTAGGCGTGCCATGGTCGCGGTCCTCCCCGGCCGTGCTTCCACTCGGTGGAGGTGCTGCCGGAATTTGTGGTGTGGTTGGAGA
Source organism: Aegilops longissima (assembly GCA_021605205.1). Classification (NCBI taxonomy): domain Eukaryota; kingdom Viridiplantae; phylum Streptophyta; class Magnoliopsida; order Poales; family Poaceae; genus Aegilops; species Aegilops longissima. Next base: position 26,227,249 of record CM038679.1, on the reverse strand, counting down.
ACCCTGCCGACTCCTGGCTTCAGCTTCCGCGCTTCTTCGCCTCGAACTGGCGGGTGGGTGGATACCCTAGTGCTTATTGCTTTGTCGGAGCAGGGGCGGAGAGGGATTCATTAGTTTGACGGTGAATTGCTGGCCGCGGGTCCAGGGGGCTCTGGCTACAAGCGGACGGCTGTTGCAGCAAAGCTTCTTGGGTCACGGTCGAGACCTCCGTCACCGGCAATGCGGCTCTGCTCGCGGCTGGCAGACGTTTGCCCGCATGCGTGGCCTGGGCAGGCAGGGCACTCTCCACTTCAAGTACAACGGCAACGCGACCCTTTATGTGAGGGTGTTCGTGGAAGATGGACGCCGTGCTGGGTGCTGCCCCGAGGACAATGATGATGAAGAGGTGCTTGGCCTTGGCGACGGTCGGGATGAGGGTGAGGACGATCCCGCCCTAGCTACGGCGGTTCTCCCACCGGCGACAGCTCCAGCAGCGGTGGCTACGACCAACCGCCATGCCGCCGCACTCGCTTCGAAGGTGGCAGCGGTTCGTCTCGCCACCGCGCCCCAGTGAAGCGCGAGGAAGGGTCCGACTGAGCTCGGAAGAGTGCCATGGGCCCGTCCTCACGAGCTGCTGCGGAGGCACGCGCCGCTTTTGTTTTTTCTTCTTTTCCTTCCTGCACTGAGAGAGACAAGTATGGGGCACCATGGAGGCGTGCAACAAACTATGGTTTCCAAGCTGTTATGCTACGTTTATCATCCCTGTGTCGTGTCGCAATATCAATGTTTTATGTAGGCACGTAGGAAAAACTTAGCTTGACGCGCTTGATGTAGTTTCCGCCTCGCGAGGCACGCGTTCCTCAGTACCTAGCGAAGAGGAACTGCAAAAATTTGTTAGGAGATCCAAGCCCTGGTCGCAAGCTTCTCTGGCCACGACCAAGCGCCTCGTATCGCGGTACCCGAGGGGCATGGATTAAGAGAGGCGCGCCAGCTTGAGGCTCGAACGAGGGTGCCTCGTGAAAAACAGGCAAGATGCTCACGAGGGCACGAGGGCACCTGTCTAGCCCCCTCGCGAGGGACGCGAGAGAGGGTGCAGGTCAAACAAAGAACCAAAGGCAAAAACAGAGGCACAAGTCGAGGAAACAAGACCAGCAAGCGACACCAGAAAGCAAATTTCGATTAAAGAAGGGCAAGCCAACTACGGAAAGCAAATGAAAATCCGCGTCCAGCACCTAGTCTAGTCTTCTTGTCTTCTCACCAGCGCGGAGCTAAGTGCTACCACTAGGACGTGGGAGGGAGCCCCAGAGGCCCGAGGGCGGCACTCCTAAGACTCTGGGGCGTGTACAACCCCACTCACTATTACGTGAGAGTTTCACGAGCGGAGACCTTCGCAGGCACTGGACCTTCTTCATAGGCGTTGGGCCTTTCTTCATGGGTAGAACTTCCAGAGGTGCTGGATGTTCCAGGCGTTCTGGATGGGTACCCCGTCCTGCGTCTCCAGGCGCGCGGTGCCAGGCCTGGAGACGTGGGCGACCCTAAACAGGCCCTCCCACACGGGTGAGGGATTATGCAGCACTTCCCTGGAGAGCACCCGCCATAGGACGAGGTCACCCACCTCGAGCATCCTGGAGCGGATGTTGTGACAGTGGTACCATCGCAGTGCCTGCTGGTATCTTGCTGCCCGCAGCGTAGCTTCACGGCGGCGTTCCTTCCCCAGCACGAGGTCCATCCCCCGCATGGCGTCCTGCTACGTCTCATCGAACATCAGGACCCATGCAGAGCGATGCTTGACCTCGTGAGGGAGAACCGCTTCAGCTCCGTAGACGACGAAGAATGGGGTCTCGCCCGTCGTCTTGGTGGCGGTGGTGCGGATGGACCACAACATGGACTGGAGCTCGTCGTGCCAGCCCCTGCTGCAGGCCTCGAGCTTCTTCTTGAAGATCCTGGTCTTGAGGCCTCTCATGACCTCTGTGTTGGCGCGTTCAGCTTGGCCATTGCTCCGGGGGTGCACCACCTAAGCGTAGCAGATCTGTGTTCCAAGGTTAGCACAATATGTCTTGAAGAGGTTACTAGTGAACTACGAGCCGTTGTCGGTGATGATGCGGCTGGGAACCCTAGACCGGCTCACAAGACCTTTGATGAACTTGACCGTGGAACCGGCCGGGATGGTGCGGACGGCTTCTACCTCCGCCCACTTGGTGAACTTGTCGATGGCGACGTAGAGGTAGCGGTAGCCCCCAGGCGCTTGAGGGAACGGGCCCAAGATGTCCAACCCCCAGACCGTGAATGGCCACGAGAGTGGGATGGTCTGGAGGCCCTGAGTCGGCTGATGGATCTGTTTGGCGTGGAACTGGCAGGCCTCACAGGACCTCACCAGCTCAGTGGCGTCGTTGAGTGTCGTAGGCCAGTAGAATCCGTTGCGGAACACCTTGCCGACGAGGGTCCGTGACGACGAGTGATGCCCGCAGTCCCCACTGTGTATGTCGGCCAGCAACTCTTTCCCCTTCTCCCTGGAGATGCAACACAGGGAAACGTCATTCAGCCGCTTCCTGTACAACTCACCGTCCTGGATGCAGTATGTCGTGGCTTGTCGGGCTACACGCTCCGCGTCCTCCTCCTTCTCCAGCAGCGTCCCTTGCATTAGGTACACCTTGAATTCTTTGGTCCAGCACCCCTCCTGAGGCTCGAGCGCCAAGAGCAGGCGCGCTCCTGAGGTCGGGCCACAGGCCGTGGTTCCCGAGGCAAGTGGTTGGGGGAGTTCCTCCCGAGGTAGCGCTGTTCTCAAAAGTGGTGGTGTTGCCGATGGCTTGAAGAGCCGCTCCTCGAAGACGCCAGGCTCTTGGGGCAGCCACTTGGATGCTCTCCTGGTGATGTCGTCGGCTTCCTTGTTGGTGCCACGGGGCACATGCTGCAATTCCAGGCCCAAGAACTGCTTCTCCATCTTGCGTACCTCCGCGAGGTATGCCTCCATCTGCTCGTCCTTTGGCTCATACACCTTGTTGGAGAAGTTGACGAGGAGCTGCGAATCGCCCTTGATGGTCAGGCGCTTCACCCCCAGGGCCACCGCAGCCTTGAGGCCAGCTATGAGGCCTTCGTATTCTGCTATGTTGTTGGAGACCTTCTCTCCCTGCTGGAAGCAGAGCTGCAGGGCGTAGTAAAGCTTGTCCTGAGTCGGTGAGATGAGCACTGCTCCAGCCCCCGCGCCCTGGCGCACGAAGGCTCCATCGAAATACATAACCCAGCCGTCTGGCGCTTCACTCCTTGGCGAGAGGGATCTATCCTCACCTTCTTCGAGCTACGGGGTGTCTGTTGATGACCCACAAGTATAGGTGATCTCTCGTAGTCCTTTCGATAAGTAAGAGTGTCGAACCCAACGAGGAGCAGAAGGAAATGATAAGCGGCTTTCAGCAAGGTATTCTCTGCAAGCACTGAAATTATAGGTAACTGGTAGTTTTGTGATAAGATAATTGGTAACGGGTAACAAGTAAATAAAGTAACTAAGGTGCAGCAAGGTGGCACAATCCTTTTGTAGCAAAGGACAAGCCTGGAAAAATTCTTATATAAAGGAAAACGCTCCCGAGGACACATGGGAATTATCGTCAAGCTAGTTTCATCACGTTCATAGCGTTCGGTACTTTGATAATTTGATATGTGGGTGGACCGGTGCTTGGGTGTTGTCCTTACTTGGACAAATATCCCACTTATGATTAACCCCTATTGCAAGCATCCACAACTACAAAAGAAGTATTAAGGTAAACCTAACCATAGCATGAAACAAGTGGATCCAAATCAACCCCTTACGAAGCAACGCATAAACTAGGGTTTAAGCTTCTGTCACTCTAGCAACCCATCATCTACTTATTACTTCCCAATGCCTTCCTCTAGGCCGGCATAATGGTGAAGTGTCATGTAGTCGACGTTCACATGACACCACTAGAGGAGAGACAACATACATCTCATCAAAATATCGAACGAATACCAAATTCACATGACTACTAATAGCAAGACTTCTCCCATGTCCTCGGGAACAAATGAAACTACTCACAAAGCATATTCATGTTCATAATCAGAGGGGTATTAATATGCATAATGGATCTGAACATATGATCTTCCACCAAATAAACCAACTAGCATCAACTACAGGGAGTAATCAACACTACTAGCAACCTACAGGTACCAATCTCTGACTTAGAGACGAGAATTGGATACAAGAGATGAACTACGGTTTGAGAGGAGATGGTGCTGGTGAAGATGTTGATGGAGATTGACCCCCTCTCAATGAGAGGATCGTTGGTGATGACGATGGCGATGATTTCCCCCTCCCGGAGGGAAGTGTCCCCGGCAGAACAGCTCCGCCAGAGCCCTAGATTGGTTCCGCCTCGTGGCGTGAGTCTCGTCAGCTTGCTTATGATTTTTTCTCGATTTAAAGACTTCGTATAGAAGAAGATGGGCACCGGAGGGCCAACAGGGGGCCCACGAGATAGGGGGTGCGCCCAGGGGGGAAGGGCGCACCCTCCACCCTCGTGGCCAGGGTGTGGCCCCATCTAGTATTTTCTTCGCTCTGTATTTTTTATTATTTCCAAAAACAACTTTTGTGGAGTTTCAGGACTTTTGGAGTTGTGCAGAATAGGTCTCTAATATTTGCTCCTTTTCCAGCCCAGAATTCCAGCTGCCGGCATTCTCCCTCTTCATGTAAACCTTGTAAAATAAGAGAGAATAGCCATAAGTATTGTACCATAACGTGTAATAACAGCCCACAATGCAATAAATATCGATATAAAAGCATGATGCAAAATGGACGTATCAACTCCCCCAAGCTTAGACCTTGCTTGTCCTCAAGCGGAAGCCGATAACGATAAATATGTCCACATGTTTAGAGATAGAGGTGTCAATAAAAATAAAATACGGACATGAGGGCATCATGATCATTCTTAAAACAACAACATATATGGATATTGTCATATGATTTCTTATGCTCAAGTAACAATCTATTCACAATGTCAAGTATAAATTAGAAACTCTATTGAGAACTAACAAACTATAATCTCAGTCATTGAAGCAATTGCAATTTATCATAACATCGGAAAGAGTCTATGTAAGAGTTTTTCAGCAAGTTCACATACTCAACTATCATTTAGTCCTTCACAATTGCTAACACTCACGCGATACTTGTGGTTACGGAGTTTTAATCAGACACAGAGAAAGATAGGGGCTTATAGTTTCGCCTCCCAACCTTTTACCTCAAGGGTAATGTCAACAATAATAGCTCATGCTAACTTACATCCAATTAGATATATATATCAGGATCTTTCCAACACGAGGTGCTTTCCAAAGGATAAAATGTAAAAAGGAAAGGTGAAGATCACCATGACTCTTGCATAAGGTAGAAGATAAAAGTAAAAGATAGGCCCTTCGCAGAGGGAAGCAGACGTTGTCATGCGCTTTTATGGTTGGATGCACGAAATCTTAATGCAAAAGAACGTCACTTTATATTGCCACTGGTGATGTGGACCTTTATTATGCAGTCCGTTGCTTTTATTACTCCCACATCACAAGATCGTATAAAGCTTATTTCCTCCACACTAATAAGTCATATATATTTAAAGAGCAACTTTTATTGCATGCACCGATGACAACTTACTTGAAGGATCTTACTCAATCCATAGGTAGATATGGTGGACTCTCATGGCAAAACTGGGTTCAAGGGAATTTGGAAGCACAAGTAGTATCTCTACTTGGTGCTAAGAATTTGGCTAGCATGAGGGGGAAAGTCAAGCTCAACATGTTGGATGATCCATGACAATATACTTTATCTCAGATATAACAAAACATAATCCATTACGTTGTCTTCCTTGTCAAACATCAACTCTTTAGCATGTCATATTTTAACGAGTCCTCACAATCATAAAAGATGTCCAAGATAGTATATTTATATGTGAACCTCTATTACTTTATTACTTCTTATTAATTGCAACGATGACCAAAGCTATGTTTGTCAACTCTCAACAAATTTTAATCATCATACTCTTTATATGTGAAGTCATTACTCTCCATAAGATCAATATGATCTCTTTGTAATTATTTTTATTTCATTCTTTTTTCTTTTATTCCCTCAGGATCATGGCAAAACAATCAAGCCCTTGACTCAACACTAATCTTTATTATATAACTCACGGACTCGATTACATAGAGGGATCATAAGGCAAAACTCAAAACTAAATCATACCAAAACTTTTATTCTACTAGATCAAGATATTACTAAAAGGATTGAACTAAATAAAACGGTAAAGATAGGAGTGTGATGGTGATACGATATCGGGGCACCTCCCCCAAGCTTGGCAGTTGCCAAGGGGAGTGCCCATACCCATGTGATTATGTCTCTTTCTTCGGAGGTGGTGATGATGGAGTTGTTGATAATGACAGTTGCGACTTTAACTTCTTCATACTGTAATTGAGAAGGGCAATTTCCTCCTTTAAATCATCGACCTCCGATCTAGCTTCAAGATCTTGTCACATAAATCACCTTTGCTTTTCTGCCGAAAACGGGAAGGAATAGATCGGTTGTTAGATAGTTTAGCCCTCTTAGGGAGACTAGATTTCTTGAACTTCACGTGCATATCCCTAGGTTGAGGTAGAGGGGCATCCTCCTCCTCCGAACTTGAATCATTGATCCTCATCAAATGATCATCCTCCTCCTCATCCGTAGTTCGACCACAAGGAGATAGATCCCCATTGGTCTTTGGGTCAGCAATGAGGTGTGAGACATTGTAGGATCAAAAATATGTCTAGAGGGGGGTGATTAGACTACTTGACCAAATAAAAATATATCTGTTTCGGAATTTTAGTTCTTGGCAGATTTTAACAACTTTGGACTAATCAAGCAATCTTGACACAATTCAAGCAAGCATGCAAAGAGTATATGAGCAGCGGAAAGTAAAGCATGCAACTTGCAAGAATGTAAAGGGAAGGGTTTGGAGGATTCAAACGCAATTGGAGACACGGATGTTTTTGTCGTGGTTCCGATAGGTGGTGCTATCGTACATCCACGTTGATGGAGACTTCAACCCACGAAGGGTAAAGGTTGCGTGAGTCCACGGAGGGCTCCACCCATGAAGGGTCCACGAAGAAGCAACCTTGTCTATTCCACCATGGCCGTCGCCCACGAAGGACTTGCCTCACTAGCGGTAGATCTTCACGAAGTAGGCGATCTCCTTGCCCTTACAAACTCCTTGGTTCAACTCCACAATCTTGTCAGAGGCTCCCAAGTGACACCTAGCCAATCTAGGAGACACCACTCTCCAAGAAGTAACAAATGGTGTGTTGATGATGAACTACTTGCTCTTGTGCTTCAAATGATAGTCTCCCCAACACTCAACTCTCTCTCACAGGATTTGGATTTGGTGGAAAGAAGATTTGAGTGGAAAGCAACTTAGGAAGGCTAGAGATCAAGATTCATATGGTAGGAATGGAATATCTTGGTCTCAACACAAGCGTAGGTGGTTCTCTCTCAGAAAATGTGTATTGGAAGTGTAGGTTTGTTTTGATGGCTCTCTCCATGAATGAAGAGGAGGTTGAGGGGTATATATAGCCTCCACACAAAATCTAACCGTTACACACAACTTGCCAAACTCGGTGGGACCCAATTAATAAACTCGGTAGGACCAATTCAGCAAATCTAGTGACCGTCAGGATTTTCGGTGGGACCGACATGCAACTCGGTAGGACCGATATGGTTAGGGTTAGGGCATAACATAATCTCGGTGAGACCGATTACACAAACTCGGTGAAACCGATTTTGGTAATAAGCTAACCAGTGAGTTGGTCAGGTAAACTCGGTGGGAATGATTTGCTCATCTCGGTGAGACCGAAATGTTACAAAAGGGAAACAGAGAGTTTACATTGCAATCTCGTGGGACCGATCGCTCATCTCAGTGGGACCGAAATGTTACGAAGGGAAACAGAGAGATTACAATCCCATCTCGGTGAGACCGAGATCCCTATCGATGAGACCGATTTGCCTAGGGTTTGTGGCGATGGCTATGACATCTGAACTCGGTGGCGCGGATAGAAAGAATCGGTGGGGCGAGTTTGACTTTTGGTTTAGGTCATATGTGGATGTGAGAAAGTAGTTGAGGGCTTTGGAGCATATCACTAAGCATTTTGAGCAAGAGCCTCATTAAGCAACACCTCATCCCTCCTTGATAGTATTGGCTTTTCCTATAGACTCAATATGATCTTGGATCACTAAAATAGAAAATGTAGAGTCTTGAGCTTTGAGCTTGAGCCAATCCTTTTGTCCTTAGCATTTTGAGGGGTCCACTTTTCTCACCCATGCCATGCCAATCATTGAGATTTCTTGAAATGTTAATCTTGAAATAGCATTAGCTCAATGAGCTATATGTTGTTAGGAATTACCAAAACCACCTAGGGATAGTTGCACTTTCAATCTCCCCTTTTGGTAATTGATGACAACATATAGATCAAAACTTCGAAAATGATAGTAAGAGTGAAATATATAAATAAGCTTTGAGAAGTATGTGATAAGCAAGAGCTCCCCTAAATTTGTGCATAGTTTAAGATTTGCTTTGGACTGCAAATGCACAAAGAGTTAGGATAATGGGTTACTCTTCCATGTCACATACATCTTGGTGGAGCGCTCAAAATGATAATAATTAAATACATGCACTCAGCACCAAGCAAAGTGAATGATCATAAAGGATAATGTCATCCAACAAGCATTAAGGTAGCATAATGATCAAACACATGATCATCCAAGTATCACACACAAGCATAAAGTATTTCAAACAAGCAAATGACAAAGTTCAACCACCAAAAGAGCAAGAGAGAATAAAAGCAACACTCTCTCTGAAGCCTATGATCTATACATTTTCTCCCCTTTGGCAACAAGTTACCAAAAGCTCATAAAATGCATAGTGCTAGATCAACTCTCAAGCTTGGTCTTGAAAGTGGTGGTGCAGATGGGACTCCAGGGCGAAGGCATCGAGTTGATGTAGATGGAGCTGGTGGAGTGGGTCTTTGGAGCTGGTGGCCTTTGAAGGCTGTAGCTGGTGCGGATGAAGTTGATCTGGTGTCTGTAACAGGCATAGCAGTAGATCTCTGACCTCTGGGCACTCTAGCAAAAGCATCAGTGGTTGTCTTGCCCTTCTTCTCCTGCACTTCCTCCTGAAGTTGCTCAACAACAGACTGTATCTCAGTGACATTCACATCTAAATCATAGAACTTCTGCTCCATGATCCTCTCCAAGCTCTCCTAGTTTCGAGTCAGGGTGGCCAATCCCTTCTCAATTCCCAGAGTGGAGGCAATCAAGTAGCCAAGTTGATCTTGCTTGCTCTTCAGAAGATACTGAGATGCCTCATCCATGGTTGGCATCTTTGCAGCCTTTCCAGTCCTTGCCTTCTCCCTCTTTGCTTGTGCTTGCACAGAAGATGGATCATTTTCATCCATCACCACAGTGCTGTCCTCAAAGTCTGGGTAGATGGGCATATGTTCCTGGTGCTCCTCTTGGGTTTTGGAGCAGCTGCCTTGGGAGCTTCTTTGGGCTTAGATGGAGCAGCCCCTGATTTGATAGCATCTTCCATAAGCTTCTGAGCTTTAGGTGCTGGTGCAGCAACTTCTTCCTCTTCCTCTTCCATTATTGAGGCCTTCCCAATAACTCTGGCAGTGGTCTTCTTGACCCTTTCTTTCCTCTTCTTCTCTGCCACAACCTGTTCTTTGGGTGCAGATCCCAAAGTTTCTTGAGTGGATGATCTGGCCTTTGACATAGGAACTCTCTTGGCAGGAACCTTTGTCTTCATTCCTGGCTTAGTGGCAGCAGTTGTGCCATATTCCTTCTTCAGAACTTTCTTCTGTGAAGTGTCCTCTTCCTCATCAGCCACATAGTCCTCATCCTCAGAATCTGAGGTTCTCTTCTTTCTGGCCCTGGTGGCTGCCTTAGGCAAATTGCTGGGTGTGCTCCTGCTTGCATCATCAGAGCTGCTAGAGGGACTAGTGCCCTCACTCATGCGAACCTGCTCCTCAGACTTGTTCTGACTATCACTCTGATCTGACATGATGCAAACACTGACAGCTGACCCTGTGAATAGATTATAGATGAGGTAGATTGGATGAGCATCACAAAGTGCAGAGGTTTTGCAAAAGAATGAATCAAAAACTTAGTTTTAGTTTTCCACAGAAAGCATTTCGGATCTACCGATTTGAAATCTCGGTGATATCAAAGCAGCTTTTGGAACCTAAACTGATGAACTCGGTCAGACCGAGTCACAGTTCGGCACAAAGACTTGAACTCGGTCACACCGATTTGCAATTCTCGGTCACACCGAGAATCCCATGTGCAATGGTCTGAGCCAAATCGGTGGAACCAATTTCAACAACTCGGTCGGTCCGAGATGGTTTCGGCAGAAACCTAACCCTAAATTTTCAATCCACAACTAAACTACGGAGTGATTTCGTTGGATAGAGTGATCTCAATCGTGGCAAGATACATGGCAAAACAATGTGCTAGGAATCGGAGTGAGATTAGCACAAAGATCAAGTCCATACCCTAATGCAGCGATGGACCTACTACGGCGGCAACGGCGGAGACGATCCCGTTGACGGCGGCGGAGACTAGCGGCGGGAGGCAGCTGGCGATGAGGAGGACGATCAGGAGACCCAGGGTGGTAGAGCAGGCTGAGTGCGGGCGAAGAGGTTCAGAAAAATTTCCAAATTTTGGCCCGTGGATATATATAGCCTGACCCTGTCGGTGTGACCGAGTGGAACAACTCGGTGGCACCGAGATGCATAACGCAAGCGATTCTGAGAACTTCGGTGTGACCGAAAAGTTCAAATCGGTTGCACCGAGATTGAAAACCTAGATCGACTTGGTGATCTTGGTATGACCAAAATGGATGAATCGGTCAGACCAAAACGCAAAAAGAAGTTTTGGAAGTTTAAGTCTATGACGAATCGGGACTCCGAGTGCTCCTCACACAGAGTGGTTCGAATCTGACTTGATCAAACTTTGTGATGTAGCATGAATAGAGTTTGAGACGAGGAAAACATAGATAGCTCGAGAAGGTTCTTAGGCATTCTTGTCCATCCACTTGGCAAAATAAAAAGAAACCAAGCAATCCAAACAACAAGTGGATGTTCTCGAATGAGTAAATTATGCAACCAACATGCTCACACAATAAAATGGCAAATGAAATATGTGGCAAAGCATGCACAACCAATTCTAGCATCTATCAAGCAATTTGGCGATGACTAGGTCATCTATATATGAGTATATTGACTTAGGAGTCAAATGAGAACATTTGATCATAGGTCATACTCATCGTTTAAGCACAAGTGGGGTTACCACTGTTACATAAAGCATTGTTGTGTTCACATCATTAGAGTTGCTTTAGCTCAAGTCTTAGAGTAAAGCTCCCCCTAGATGTGAGATGCCCCCTAAGAGGGATGAACCAACCTTGGGTTTTGTCGATGATGACTTCATGTAGGTGTTGAAGATTTGGATGCTCAATGTTGATGTAGATCATTTGGAGCAATCCTATGGAGTGAGTTGCACTTTCAATACCTACACGGGTTAGTCCTAAAAGGAACAAACAAGGATATCCAAAGACATAGAGTGATGCACACACAAGATGATGTCTTTTAAAGCATTAAGTTACCTTGTCCCTTGTCTTACCAACAAGAGGGTATGTGACTCCTTGAACTAGTGCAAGATGTGGAAGTTGATTGCACTTGTTCTTGCCAAAATGATAAGAGTGAAGTATGTTGGCGGAGTCACCCTCAAGAACTCTCTAGTTCTTATTCTTCTGGATCCACACCATCTTGATGGGAATCCTCGAAGTTGTAGTCGTACTTGATGTAGTCTTGGGAACCCACTTGACCAAGGCTTTAGGTGCTTCTTCAAATGCATCAATTTCCTCTTGAAGCTTATCCTTGCCTTTTTGCTTGTGGTCTTGTGGTGGAAGATCATCTTGAGCTTGTGTCCCTTTGAAGGAAGTAGGATTATACTTCTCTTGTTGAGGAACAAACTTCGTCTTGGGGTATTGATCTTCTTCCCACTCAACTCCATTGGCATTGAACTTTCATTCAAAACCAACACCTTGGTTCTTTCGGTGCCTTCCTTGCTTGCGTACAATTTCCTCGAATTGCTTACTCCTCGCAAGACTCTTGTAAGCACCTTTCTCTATAATTCCCTTCAATAAGATATTTTCTTGCTCAAGTGTAACTTGGCTAAGAGAATCATTAGTGGAGTCAAGAGAACTACTAGAAGCAACAACATTGGATTTAGTATGATTATTGTTACTACTAGAGGAAGAATCTTTCTTGTTCTTGTTACTAGACTTGACTTGAGGTATGTAAGTGGATAAGAGTAAACGCTTGTTAATGTAAGAAGAACTTTTCTTGCGAAGATCATCATTGATTGCCTTTAAGAACTCATGCTCTTGATCAAGGTTGAGCTTTTCAAACCTTAAGTTCTCATGAGTCCTTAAAAGTTCTCGATGATCTCCTAAGATAGTTTCATGACCTAACTTAAGAGTGTTTAGTTCTTTATAGTTAGAGACTCAATCTTCTCCTTATCATTGTCATTCGTTTTATCTTGATTAGCATGATTAATTAACGTTTCATCATAGTATTCATCACTACAGTTGTCAACAAGTAAATCATCATCACCTAACAAGTCATCTTCATCGCTATTGAAATCAACATACTCGGGGTGTGTTACCTTTGGACCTTTGGCCATGAAGCATCTTCCAATTCCTTCATTTGGTGAATCAAATATGTCGTAGGAGTTGGTTGACACAAGTGCTAGATCGTCAACACCTTCATCTTGAGTATATTCAGAGTCGGAGTGATAGCTTCTCTCGGAGTGATTGTCAGAGTCGGAGCCGGATACCCATTCACCAACATGAGCTTGATGTCTTCGTTTTGTGTAGCTCCCTGATGACTTTTCCTTTCTTTCCGAATCCTTGCTTCTCCGGGATGTTCTTTATTCATAACGATCATATCTACTCCTTCTCACTCTTGATGGTGATTCTTCTCTTCTACTTCTTCTTTTTGGAGAATCTTCTCTTCTCTTGTAGGGTGTCGTACACTCATTGGAATAGTGTCCGGGTCTTCCACAATTGTAGCAATTACGCTCTCGACTAGAAGATCTTTTGTCATTGTAGGACCTTGACTTGGAACTTCTCTCTTTGCTTCTACTCTTGTAGAATTTGTTGAAGTTTTTCACCATTAGGCTCAATTCTTCATTGAAGGTTTGTTTCTCACTTGATGATGTGGGAGCTTCACATGAGGCTTTGTAAGCACCACTTGACTTGTTATGGAGCTCCTCCTTATCCTTGAGTGACATCTCATGAGCAACGATTCTTCCAATGACTTATGTTGGCTTGAGATCTTTGTAGTTGGGCATCATTTGGATCAATGTGCATACAGTATCATATTTTCCGTCCAAAGCTCTTAGGATCTTCTTGATGATGAATTTGTCGGTCATCTCTTCACTTCCTAAGCCGGCAATCTCATTTGTAATAAGAGCAAGCCTAGAGTACATTTCAGCGACACCTTCACCATCCTTCATTTTGAACTTGTCAAGTTGACTTTGAAGCACATCCAACTTGGATTCCTTGACGGAGTCGGTACCTTCGTGCATATCAATCAAAGTATCGCAAATTTCCTTTGCATTCTCAAGACGGCTGATTTTGTTGAATTCTTCGGGGCACAATCCGTTGAAGAGGATATCACAAGCTTGAGCATTGTATTGCAGCATCTTCAACTCTTCCGCGGTAGCTTCACGGTTCGGTTCTCTCCATCACAGAATTCACCTTGCAAACCAATACACACAATAGCCCAAGCAGGCGGGTTATGTCCAAGAATATGCATTTTCATCTTATGTTTCCAACTAGCAAAATTAGTACCATCAAAGTAAGGACCTCTACGGTGGTAATTTCCCTCGCTAGACGCCATACTCTCCTAGGTTGTGAAACCAAGGCTATGACTACCAAAAGCTATTGAAATCAAAGCAAATGGAGACCAAAGCTCTGATACCACTTGTAGGATCGAAAGTATGTCTAGAGGGGGGGTGATTAGACTACTTGACCAAATAAAAATCTATCCTTTTCCCAATTTTAGTTCTTGGAAGATTTTAACAACTTTGGACTAATCAAGCAATCTTGACATAATTCTAGCAAGCATGGAAAGAATATATGAGCAGCGAAAAGTAAAGCATGCAACTTGCAAGAATGTAAACGGAAGGGTTTGGAGGATTCAAATGCAATTGGAGACACAGATGTTTTTGTCGTGGTTTCGATAGGTGGTGCTATCGTACATCCACGTTGATGGAGACTTCAACCCACGAAGGGTAACGGTTGCGCGAGTCCATAGAGGGCTCCACCCACGAAGGGTCCACGAAGAAGCAACCTTGTCTATCCCACCATGGCAGTCGCCCACGAAGGACTTGCCTCACTAGCGGTAGATCTTCACGAAGTAGGCGATCTCCTTGCCCTTACAAACTCCTTGGTTCAACTCCACAATCTTGTCTGAGGCTCCCAAGTGACACCTAGTCAATCTAGGAGACACCACTCTCAAAGTAACAAATGGTGTGTTGATGATGAACTCCTTGCTCTTGTGCTTCAAATGATAGTCTCCCCAACACTCAACTCTCTCTCACAGGATTTGGATTTGGTGGAAAGAAGATTTGAGTGGAAAGCAACTTAGGAAGGCTAGAGATCAAGATTCATATGGTAGGAATGGAATATCTTGGTCTCAACACAAGCGTAGGTGGTTCTCTCTCAGAAAATGTGTATTGGAAGTGTAGGTTTGTTCGGATGGCTCTCTCCACGAATGAAGAGGAGGTGGAGGGGTATATATAGCCTCCACACAAAATCTAACCATTACACACAACTTGCCAAACTCGGTGGGACCGAATTAATAAACTCGGTCAGACCGATTCAACAAATCTAGTGACCGTTAGGATTTTCGGTGGGACCGACATGCAACTCGGTAGGACCGATATGGTTAGGGTTAGGGCATAACGTAATCTCGGTGAGACCGATTACACAAACTCGGTGAAACCGATTTTGGTAATAAGCTAACCAGAGAGTTGGTCAGGTAAACTCAGTCGGACCGATTTGCTCATCTCGGTGAGATCGAAATGTTACAAAAGGGAAACAGAGAGTTTACATTGGAATCTCAGTGGGACCGATCGCTCATCTCGGTGGGACCGAAATGTTACGAAGGGAAACAGAGAGATTACAATCCCATCTTGGTGAGACCGAGATCCCTATCGGTGAGACCGATTTGCCTAGGGTTTGTGGCAGTGGCCATGACATCTGAACTCGGTGGCGCCGGATAGAAAGAATCGGTGGGGCCAAGTTTGACTTTTGGTTTAGGTCATATGTGGATGTGAAAAAGTAGTTGAGAGCTATGGAGCATATCACTACGTATTTTGAGCAAGAGCCTCATTAAGCAACACCTCATCCCTCCTTGATAGTATTGGCTTTTCCTATAGAATCAATGTGAACTTGGATCACTAAAATAGAAAATGTAGAGTCTTGAGCTTTGAGCTTGAGCCAATCCTTTTGTCCTTAGCATTTTGAGGGGTCAGCTTTCCTGAAATATTAATCTTGAAGTAGCATTAGCTCAATGAGCTATATGTTGTTAGGAATTACCAAAACCACCTAGGGATAGTTGCACTTTCAGACATAGCTCTCTCCGTCGGAATCCTGAGATGACATCTTGCTCTGAGTCTGCTAGAGAAACAGCTCGAAACGAAAACAGAGGATATTTGCGTGGTACAGGAGTCAAAACCTTGGGGAGATTATATAATGAATTTTTACCGACCGAAAGAAGTATCGTGCAAGAAAACGGAGTCCGCAGGGCAAACGAGGTGCCCACGAGGTAGGGGGGCGCGCCAAGGGGGGTAGGGCGCGCCCTCCACCCTCATGGAAGCCTCGTGTCCTTCCCGGACTGCTTCTTATTTTTCTATTTTTCTAAATATTCCAAAACGGAGAAAAATTGCCATTAGAACTGTTTTGGGGTCAGTTTACTTACCGTACCACATACCTATTCCTTTTCGGAGTCTGAAACGTTCTGGAAGGTGTCTCTTATGTATTCCTCCGGGATTACGGTTTCAACAATATTATTTAGAACATTTATAGGATTACCTGAGATATAATGTTTAATTCTTTGACCATTCACCACCCTCGGATTTGTACCTTCGAAGTTGTTGATTTTTATGGCACCGGAACGATAGACCTCCTCGATAATGTAAGGGCCTTCCCATTTAGAGAGAAGTTTTCTTGCAAAAAATCTTAAACGAGAGTTGAATAGCAACACATAGTCACCTACATTAAACTCACGCTTTTGTATCCTTTTGTCATGCCATCTAACTTTTTCTTTAAACAACTTGGCATTCTCATAAGCTTGGTTTCTCCATTCATCAAGTGAGCTAATATCAAATAACCTCTTCTCACCGGCAAGTTTGAAATCATAGTTGAGCTCTTTAATAGCCCAGTATGCCTTATGTTCTAGTTCAAGAGGCAAATGACATGCTTTTCCATAGACCATTTTACATGGAGACATACCCATAGGATTTTTATATGCAGTTTTATAGGCCCATAATGCTTCATCAAGTTTCTTGGACCAATTCTTTCTAGATCTATTAACAGTCTTTTGCAAAATTAATTTGAGCTCTGTAGGACCTTGAAGTATGTCTAGAGGAGGGGTGATTAGACTACTTGACCAATTAAAAATTATGCCTTTCCCAATTTTAGTCTTTGGCAGATTTTAGCTATCTTAGAACAAGTCAAGCAATCTTCACACAATTCAAGCAAGCATGCAAAGAATATATGAGCAGCGGAAATTAAAGCATGCAACTTGCAAGAATGTAAAGGGAAGGGTTTGGAGATTTCAAACGCAATTTGGAGACACGGTGATTTTTGAGCCGTGGTTCCGATAGGTGGTGCTATCGTACATCCACGTTGATGGAGACTTCAACCCATGAAGGGTAGCAGTTCTTGTGAGTCCATGGAGGCTCCACCCACGAAGGGTCCACGAAGAAGCAACCTTATCTGTCCCACCATGGTCGCCGCCCATGAAGGACTTGCCTCACTAGCGGTAGATCTTCACAGTAGGCGATCTCCTTGCCCTTACAAACTCCTTGGTTCAACTCCACAATCTTTTGGAGGCTCCCAAGTGACACCTAGCCAATCTAGGAGACACCACTCTCCAAGAAGTAACAAATGGTGTGTTGATGATGAACTCCTTGCTCTTGTGCTTCAAATGATAGTCTCCCCAACACTCAACTCTCTCTCATAGGATTTGGATCTGGTGGAAAGAAGATTTGAGTGGAAAGCAACTTGGGAAGGCTAGAGATCAAGATTCATATGGTAGGAATGGAATATCTTGGCCTCAACACATGAGTAGGTAGTTCTCTCTCGAAATGGTAAGTTGGAAGTGTAGGTTTGTTACGATGGCTCTCTCCACGAATGAAGAGGAGGTGGAGGGGTATATATAGCCTCCACACAAAATCTAACCGTTACACACAATTTACCAATCTCGGTGGGACCGAATCAACAAACTCGGTCGGACCGATTCAGTAAACCTTGTGACCGTTAGTGATTTCCGTGGGACCGACATGCAACTCTGTGGGACCGATATGGTTAGGGTTAGGGCATAACGTAATCTCGGTGAGACCGATTACACAAACTCGGTGAGACCGATTTTGGTAATTAGCTAACCAAAGAGTTGGTCAGGTAAACTCGGTGGGACCGATTCGCTCTTTTCGGTGAGACCGAAATGTTACGAAAGGGAAACAGAGAGTTTACATTGCAATCTCGGTGGGACGGTTGCTCACTTGGTTAGACCGAAACGTTCTGAAGGAAACATAGAATTACAATCCCATCTCGGTGAGACCGAGATCCCTATCGGTGAGACCGATTTGCCTAGGGTTTGTGGCAGTGGCTATGACATTTGAACTCGGTGGCGCCGGATAGAAAGAATCGGTGGGGCCGAGTTTGACTTTAGGTTTAGGTCATATGTGGATATGAGAAAGTAGTTGAGGGTTTTTGGAGCATATCACTAAGCACTTGAAGCAAGAAACTCATCAAGTAACACCTCATCCCTCCTTGATAGTATTGGCTTTTCCTATAGACTCAATGTGATCTTGTATCACTAAAATATAAAATGTAGAGTCTTGAGCATTTGAGCTTGAGCCAATCCTTTTATCCTTAATATTTTGAGGGATCCACTTTCATCATCCATGCCATGCCATTCATTGAGCTTTCCTGAAATATTTGTCTTGGAATAGTATTAGCTCAATGAGCTATATGTTGTTATGAATTACCAAAACCACCTAGGGATAGTTGCACTTTCAATCTCCCCCTTTTTGGTAATTGAGGACAACATATATATCAAAGCTTGGACAAATGATAATAAGATTGAAAAAGCATCGTCGCTTTGAGAAGTATGTGATAAGCAAGAGCTCCCCCTAAATTTGTGCATAGTTTAAGTTTTGCTTTGGACTGCAAATGCACAAGGAATTAGGCTCATGGGTTACTCTTCCATGTCACATACATCTTGGTGGAGCGCTCAAAATAATAAACATTGAATACATGCACTCATCACCAAGCAAAGTGAATGATCATATAAAGATAAATAAGATAATATCATCTAACAAGCATAAGTGTAGCTTATGATCAAACACATGATCATCAATGTCTCACAGATAATAGCATAGTATCTTAAGGAAGCAAAACCAAATAAAGTTCAACCACGAAGACAAGAGAGAACAAAAGCAAACTCTCTCTCTCTCTCTCTCTCTCTCTCTCTCTCAGCCTATGATCTATACATTTGTCTCCCCCTTTGGCAACAAGTTACCAAAAAGTTCCTAGAAAATGCATAGTACTATTTCGTCTCTCAGACTTGGTCTTTAGTTGGTGGTGTAGAGATGGCTCCTTGAACGAAGACTTCAGTTGATGTGGATGGAGCTAAAGGAGTTGGTGCTGGAGCTAGTTGCACTGGAGTTGTAGCTGGTGCAGATGAAGTGGCTCTGGTGTCTATTACTGGCTCTGCGGCTGATCTCTGAGCTCGAGGCACTCTGGAAAATGCATCAGTAGTTGTCCTGCCCTTCCTCTCCTGCATGTCATCTTGTAGCTGCTCCACAACTGACTGAATCTCAGTTACTTTGACATCTAAATCATAGAATTTTTGCTCCATGATTCTTTCAGGCTCTCCTGGTTTCGAGTTAGGGTGGCCAACCCCTTATCAATCCTCAGAGTTGATGCTATCAAGTAACCAAGCTGGTCTTGCTTGCTCTTCAAAAAGTACTCAGATGCCTCCTCTAGAGTTGGCATCTTGGCAGCCTTCTCCTTCTTCTCTTGAGCTTGCATTGAGGATGGTTCATTCTCATTCATGACAAATTGATTGTCCTCAAAGTCTGGATAGAGAACAAAGTGTTCCTTATCCAACAGATATTTGCATGTGCCCATCTTTGAGTTGATCAGCTCCTGGATTTGTGGGGCATACCTACAACTTCTCTTTTGGTCTGCTGCTGTCCTCTTGATAGTCTCAACCATGAGGCTCATGACCTTGAATTTCTGTGGCACATCAAATATGTGTAGCAAATTAATTGCATGCCCTCTGATCATGTTGTGGTCACCTGACTTGGGAAAAAGAGTGTGCCTAAGGATCCAGTTGATCGTTGGCAGCCAGCGAAGAAAAAATGGACAGACCCAAACTTGAAAGTCTCAAGTGCTTTGTCTGGGATCTCCTTGTACATATGTGACATAGAATTGTGATCCTTTTTTCTTCTTGGAGTAGACATCCAAGTCATCTTCTTTCTCCTCTGGGGCATTGATCAGATTGGCCCATTCCTCAATAGTTGATTGGTACCTTGTACCTTCAGACATCCAGACAATTCTGCCATCAGGATAAAAATGAGCTGTGGAGCAGAATTGCATAACTAGCTCATATTTCCAGTTTGTGAACTTCTGTCCAACAAACTCATCAACTCCACAAGCCTTAAAGCTGTCAAATACTCCTGGGTAGTGATCCTCATTTTCCTTCATGTATTTCCAGTCTACCCACCTCATGTCACAAACTATGGGCTTCTTATCCAACAGCACGGTCTCATAGAAGTCCTGTTGTTCCTTAGTGTGGAACCTGTAATCAACATCAGTTCTTCTCCTGATTGCATATGGATCAGACAATCTCCACTGCCTGAGCCATGCATCTTTCCTCAGCTTCATATTCGCAGCCACTGGATGAGCATCGTTGTGGTCTGGAATCTTGGGTTTGAGCTTCCTCAAGACTTGTCCTTCATCATCTTCCTCAGCAGCAACTTCAGGGACTGGGGCCTTGTTCTTCTCAGCAGCTGGTATGCTCCTGGTATTCCTCTTAGGTGCAGACTTGGCCTTGGAGGCAGCTTTGGGTGCTTCTTTGGGCTTTGATGATGCAACCCCTAACCTTATAGCATCACCCATCAGTTTTTGTGTCTTGGGAGCTGGTGCAGCAACCTCTTCTTCCTCCTCCTCTTCCATCATGGAAGGTTGTCCAACAACTCTGGACATGGTCTTTCTGACCCTTTCCTTTCTCTTCTTTCCTTCTGCAGCTGGCTCTTTGGGATCAGGTTTTTCAGGTTCTTGTGTTGATCCTCTGACCTTCAGCATAGATGTCCTCTTGGCAGGGGCCGAGGAGTCTGGACTAGGGGTGTCAGGATAGCGAACTATCATCGTGGCGGACTCCAAGACTATGAAGATACAAGATTGAAGACTTCGTCCGTGTCCGGATGGGACTTTCCTTGGCGTGGAAGGCAAGCTTGGCGATCTGGATATGTAGATCTCCTACCAATGTAACCGACTACTGTGTAACCCTAACCCTATCCGGTGTCTATATAAACCGGAGGGTTTTAGTCCATAGGAAGAACAACAATCATACCATAGGCTAGCTTCTAGGGTTTAGCCTCTCGATCTCGTGATAGATCTACTCTTGTACTACCCATATCATCAATATTAATCAAGCAGGAGTAGGGTATTACCTCCATCGAGAGGGCCCAAACACAGGTAAAACATCGTGTCCCTTGTCTCCTGTTACCATCCGCCTAGGCGCACAGTTCGGGACCCCCTACCGAGATCCGCGGTTTTGACACCGACATTGGTGCTTTCATTGAGAGTTCCTCCGTATGCGTCACCGATAGGCCCGATGGCTCCTTCAATCATCGAGAACGACGCGGTCCGGTGAGACTTTTCTCCCGGACAGATCTTCGTATTCGGCGGCTTTGCATGCGGGCCAATTCGCTAGGCCATCCGGAGCAGATCGAAAGCTCGCCCCTGCCATCGGTCAGATTTGGAAGTTTAAACTACGGCCGACATCCGCGGAGACTTGATCTTGACGGATTCGAGCTGCAAAGCGCCGCACTATCTCGATGGGCATGATCTAACTCTGCCGCGAGCAGGTGTCTGGAGGCGCACTAGTGTCCGCTCGAACATTGATTAGGAGCCGATCTCGCCGATCGAGGATGGTTGGTTGGACACCACCTTGGGGGCTGAAATCTCTATGGCGATTGAGCCGAACACAATCCCTGTCATTTGCGAAGACCGTGACTCCAAGGTGCCGGACTCCTCTCCGGACTCCGAACCCCCCACGCCCCTGCCAATCGAATCCGATTGGGCGCCGGTCATGGAGTTCACTACCGCGGACATCTTTCAGCACTCGTCCTTTGGCGACATACTGAATTCACTAAAGTCTCTCTCTTTATCTGGAGAGCCCTGGCTGGACTACGGTCAGGAAGGTTGGGATGCGGACGATGAAGAAATTCAACACCCAACCACCACCCACTTTGTAGCCACTGTCGATGATTTAACCGACATGCTCGACTTCGACTCCGAAGACATCGACTGTAACATCCCAAATTTCCTATTTGGAATGTTTTACAATTATAGCTAAGCATCCTATGCATCCTGTTTGAATTTGAATGCCATTTGAAGTTTCAGAGAATTTTGAGTTTTGAATTTGAATTTCAAACTTTGGCAAGTGGGAAACATTTCAAAAAACTAAGCCTGATAAATACTTGTCAAAAGTATGAGAGGAGCAAACATGACACTCAAAAATATCGAGAGAAAACATTGCCAAAAGATTTGGATTCAAATTTGAATTTTATTTGAATTTGAAAAAATGGATTTTATAAAGTTTGGATTTTGCCTTTGGAAAAATGTTCAAATGAAAGGAATATTCCCTAATCATTTTGGTATATATATACCCTATATAAAATATTTATAGATATTGTTTTATTTCTGTTTTTGTTTTATTTAAAAAATAAAATTCTAAAAGGAAAATCCCCTCGGCGCCACCCAGCACCCCAGCCCAGCCAGCCGCCACCCCTCCCTTGAGCCCAGCCAGCCCCCACTGACCAGAGCTAGCCGAGCCGAGCCAGCCCACTCACCCCCCCAACCCCATTGGCCTCGGCCACCCGCTCGACCCCACCTCCTCTCTCTCTCGACCGTGGGCCCCGCCCCATCTTCTTCCCCTCGCCCACGCGCCATGCACCGAGATCGCGGATCTGAAGGATCCGGGATCCCCGATCGCCCGATCCCCCAGCGAAGGCGACCCCTGGCTATAAAGCCGGAGCCCCCACCCCATCCCCCGAGACCTCGCCACCCCTCTCCCTCCCGCTCGACCTCGCTGGAGCCAAGCTCCCTCACGCCGCCAAAGTCGCCGCCGTCGGCGCCCTACCCTCCCGACCACCCCGACCCCACGAACCACTCCCGTGCTCCCGCATCCTCCCGACGACTTCCCAGGCTCACTGACGCCTTGGAAGCCCAGCCTCTCTTCGCCGCCGCCGCCGTCGGGACTCCGGTAAGCCAGGAAAACTCCCCCCCCGTCCAGATCCTAAATGGCGGCTAAGATTAGAACCCCAAGAATAAGTTTTATTAGAAAATCGGCCGGTTCAATCGGTTTATTTATTAGTTAGGTTTATATTTTTAGCCCGGTTCGTTTAGTTTAAACCTAGGCCCTAATTAGACTATTTGACGCTCAGGGCACAGTATAGGCCCATTAGGCCTTTTTTCTTTTATTTTGATTTTCTGTTTTAGCATAATAGTTTCTGTTTTCAAAAATTCATATCTTTTATTCTGTTTAATATTTTTGAGTGATTCTTTTTTTGTTGGATTGCAAATTTTATGTAGTTTCTGTAGAATATATATTTAGCTATGTTAAAAATAAATTAAAATGCTTTAATTTAGTTTTAGTCAGAATAGTAAATCTGCTATAACTTGAGTTAGAAAAATTATTTTTGCATGATTCTTTTGTCCCAACTTTACTTTAACATTGCCAAACCCTAGAAATTAACTTGGGTATTTTAGGATCAATAAATAATTTGTTTTAAGCAGAATCCTATTAATCCTAATTAATTAACTAGTTCTGTTTTCCTAATATTTTAATTAGTAATGAATTTATTTTTAACTTGTGATTAGTTATTCTAGGTTAGTTTCTGTCATTCTAGTAGATGAACTTTTATTTATAATTAATAAAAGTTTTAATTTATTTTCTTAATAGAAATTGGATTAGGCCTAAAATGAGTTTTATAATAGCTTTTTAATTAATTCTTTTTGCTCCTAGTTGCTTAGTGAAACCTTTTCTGTTAAGTTAACTTAAAACCATGATTAGGTTATATTAAGGAATTTTGTTATATAAAAACTATTTTAGTTATTGTTTGGAGTAGGGAAAACTTTGAGTGGTTTTCTTTGAGTTTTCTTTTGGATTTGGTTTTGATTGTTTTGTTGTGGTATGTTACTTTTGTTATGTTGTGTTAGGTGATCCTATTACTTCGTGCTTATTGTGTTATTGTTTGTCTCGGTAGAGTTTCAGTCTGAAGCTTGCTACTCGACTCTTTAGCTTCTGAGGATCATCAACAAGGCAAGTTTTGATCATGTATTTCCATACCTATGTTTTTGTGCATTAGTAATTGGCACCACCCACCATGCATGCAGTAGTGAAATCTTGAAGTCATTAAACTTGAGTAGTATCATGTGGTAGGATGAACCAATCCCTTGTTACCATGACCCGGACGTAGTAGTTACTTTGCTATGCTCGTGAGACGGGTTTTGGGTTGAGTGAAGTTCATAAGCAAGATGTGAGAGTCAATAATGATGACAACCCCATGAACTACAATGATCAAGATGGACTTAGGAAAATCACTCTTTGGGTGGAGGGCGGTTGGCGGGCACCTGGAGTACCAGTGGTGGCGGGATGCATGGAGAAGTGCCATGACATCTTGCGAAAGCTTCACCCAGCCACGAAGAGAAGGATGGATGCCCCATGACGGAAGCTTACTGTGCAGCCGCAAGCCATTATGGGCTCTGGCTGGGTTGACCCTAGTAGTGACGCTGGCTGGGCGGTACTACGAGAAGTAGAAGAACGGTAGGATTGGATGGAGTACTGGCGGTAGCAGAAGAACTCTTTGGAAGACCTGTTTCATTCGTCCGTCTTCAAACACCATGAAGTCGAAGACTTTAAAGGAGGAATGATTCTTGCAGGAAAGTCGCAACCCTCTGCGAGTTAAAGATCTAATCGATTAGCCGTGTCCCGATTCACGGACATTT
This sequence comes from Aegilops longissima, assembly GCA_021605205.1. Lineage (NCBI taxonomy): Eukaryota > Viridiplantae > Streptophyta > Magnoliopsida > Poales > Poaceae > Aegilops > Aegilops longissima. The sequence goes on along the minus strand of CM038679.1, from coordinate 26,202,668 downwards.
GAGCCTCTGGAACTTGGAAGTATTCGGAAATCTCAACACTAAAACTAATGAATTAATTTGAGGGTTTTATGACTTAATAATTGGGAACGAGATTTTGGTTGGCGGAACCATCTCAATAACTACTAACAATTGTAGTAATTTTGCAAGTAAGTCCTTTGTAGTAGGATAAAATATGCTTTTAGCAAAATGATGAAACTTAGAGCTCCACACCAAAATGCATATAGAGTTAGTAACTTTATTATTGTTATTCTTCATGACTTGCCAGCTTATTCCAAAGATGACCTACATGGCTGCAACGTATTATGTTGCGAGATATATTCGATCGGGAGTGAGGCTACGCTCCGCGCTTGGCGATTGCCCTTTGAGTCGGATGGACTCGCTTATCTTCGACGCTTCCAGCATTAGTAGTTTATTTCTCATGAGTTGGCCTTGAGCGAATTTATTCCTTGTAATAAAGACTCTATATGAGAATCGTTTAATGATATTCAGGTGTGATTGAACTTTGATTACTTTATCGATGTCTTGTGAGTACCGGCATGATCTTGGGATGAATGCAGACGTAGATTTGACCGATTTTGGGTCGGTCGCTCTGAGAGATGGTATCGAGCACTGCGCTGACCGTGGATCGTAACCCCTAGGATCGGAAAGCCATAGGAAGAGACCATTTACTTTGAATCCTTTTCATTCCATAATTCTCCCTGTTCAATTCGACTCTTCTCCCATTTGCAACATTCTAGATGGCCGCGAGTTCACCCAGTTTTGCTACGGAGTTACGCCACCCGATGAGGCGATGCCCTTGAAGAAAGCTGGTCGGATGGTGAAGCAGCTGAAGATAGCTCTACCCTCGATCACCGGAAACCCACTAATGCACTTCCGGCGGACACCGCTCTGAGTTGAGGTGCATATCCGGGAGAACCTTTGGAGGACACGGAGCCTATCAACTTTGAGTTCACGGGTTCAAGCTGGATCATCGGAAGGGGCGTGGCGATCTATCGAGCACTTGGACATCTCCGAGAGGAGTATCTGGGGCTGAGCTCGATCACTCGGACCTCGCCATGGTTTCTCGCGGGCAAGGAATGGAGATATCATCCGTACCATTGAGGGCGATTCCACTCTCTCGTACATCCGGGACTTGGAGTGTCTTCTCGAAAGCGGAGATTCAGACTCGCCGTAACTCGAAGACACACGGAAGCTTTGTTCCGTGGCTGGGCGGAGGAGAAGGCACGCGAGACTTCCTTGGCCATGAGGAAGAAATCACGGACTTCATGGAGATAGTCGACGACACGAAGATGAAGCTTGCGCGATAGAGGAAAAGATGGACTTGGGAGAGGACCTTTACCCGAGTGGAGATGAAGGACCCCTCGTGAGCAATGATCAGGATTTTGAAGGAGTACCACCAAGGAAACCCCAAGAGGAGGCGCCAGCGATGAAGACTTTTAGTCGACCACCATGTTATCTTTTACTTTTAAATCGATCAGTTAGGCGATGTTTTCCTTGATTAGTCATGAGCTTTTGTAATCGAGTTTGAACCATGTTTGAGTGGAATGAATAAATGATTGGTGTGTTTTGTTTGTGCATTCATATGGGTAGTGTATTTCTCATAGACCATTGTTCTATTCTAAACCTCTCATCCACTCCAAAACACGGATGCCTCAGGGGCGTGACCTTTGGTTTCCCGCGGAGCTCACCCAACTGCTCCACAGCGAGAATGCTGTGATGCAACTACTTATTCGAATCGAACAACAACGCCAACAATCCACCACCACCGCCACCACCCACTGTGGACAACTTGACTCGATTTACGAGGTTGAATCCGCCGTGTTCTCTAGTAGCACCGAGCCGATTGTGGCGATGATTGGCTCCATAAAAGTCGGAAGAGCTAGTCACCGTTGGATGCACCGATCTTTGAGAAGGTGCGCTTTGCAGCGCATCAACTGGATGGACTGGAGCTTCTTGGTGGGAGAATTACACCGCCACTTTTCCCATTGGTGCCATCACTTGGGATCAATTCCAGCAGGCCTTACGCCTTGCTCATGTCTCACCGGAGCCATGAGTGCGAAGAAGCGTGAGTTCCGCAACTTGCGCCAGAGAACCGTCTTGTGGCACGATGCGTGGATGAATCAACAAGCTCGCTCGCTATGCCCCCGATGATGTGGCCACAGATGCCGCCAAGCGGGAGAAGTTCCTTGAGGACTCAATGATGAACTGAGCATGTAGCTTATTGTGGCTACTTTCAACAACTACCGAGAGCTGGTAGACAAGGCCACCATTCTTGAAGGCAAGCAGCAGCGGATAGAAAGCATAGCGGAAGTACAGCCAGGGGAAGCTCAACTCGGGAGCTCGGCGAAGCCCGTTATGCACCGTACTCGGGAGGGCACACCCATCATAACCATGGAGGTCATAACCATGGAGGAAATGGGAACAACCGCAGCCAGGACAACAAGTCGAGGCCATGGCAATGGCAATGGCAATGGTAATGGCAATCAGCACCGTTCTGCCCGGCTCAGAAGGATCTGAGCCACATCACCGCTTCAAGTGCGGAAGGCAGGGCACTATGCCACCGACTGCCCGGAGGCCAAGCGAGGAATGGAAATGGCAATGGAGGATCAGCGAAGAAGCCCAATCCGTTCCCTCGTGCTCGGGTGAACCACATCGGCGTGGAGGGCGTCTATGATCAGCCGGAACAACGTGGTTGGTAAGTTTTATTGAATTCACGTTCAGTTTTGGTTCTCTTTGATTACGGTGCAGCGCATTCATTCATATCAAGGGTAGTTGTGGAAAAAATGCGGGTTGCGCACTAGAACCCTTAGAAGCCCCTTGGCGTCGATTCGCGGAGGAGAAATGATGGCGGCGTGGGCTGTCCTGCAACCCTCAACATCGGGAATCATAAATTTCCGTGGACCTCATAGTGTTGGAAACCCGGACCTTGGATGTAATCCTAGGCATGGATTGGTTGTCAAAGTTTGAAGGAACATTGATCGTGCCGCAAGTCTATTCTGCTCACCACCGGGCGCGAAGAGGATCAAGTATGTAGCCAGCACAGCGGATGAAGAATCAGTGCATTCCCTCACGGGAGTTGTTCAGGAGGAAGTGCCGTGGTGCAAGGACTTTCCGATGTGTTCCGGAGGAATTACAGGAATGCCACGGACGGGGACATTGAATTTCTGATTGAGCTATTGCGGCACAGCCCCAATATCCAAGAGACCTTATCGGATGCCACGAATGAGTTCAAAGAGATCAAGGATCAAATAAATGAGTTATTGGAGAAAGGATATATTCGTCCAGCTCATCACCTTGGGGAGCCCAGTTCTTTTGGTAGAGAAGAAGGATGGAAGCTTGAGGATGGTTGTGGATTATCGTGCATTGAACGAAGTAACCATCAAGAACAAGTACCCTCTGCCAATGATTAATGACTTGTTTGATCAGCTAGTTGGAGCCAAGGTATTCTCTAAGATCGATCTTAGATCAGGGTATCATCAGTTGAAAATTCGTGAAAAGGATATACCCAAAACAGCATTCACCACCAGGTATGGTTTATATGAGTATACCGTCATGTCATTTGGATTGACTAATGCTCCTGCATACTTCATGAATTTGATGAACAAGGTGTTCATGGAATATCTGGACAAGTTTGTCGTGGTGTTCATCGATGATATATTGATTTTCTCCAAGAGCGAGGAAGAGCATAAGGAACATTTGCGTCTAGTTACGGAGAAACTTCGAGAACATCGAGTTGTATGCCAAGTTCAGCAAATGTGAATTTTGGTGAAGGAAGTTGGATTCCTCGGACATGTTATTTCAGGAGAAGGAATAGCAGTTGATCCCGCCAAGGTTGAATCAGTCACCGATTGGCGATCACCCACCTCGATCAAGGAGATCCGCATTTTCTCGGACTCGCAGGATATTATCGGAGGTTTATTGAGAACTTCTCGAAGATTGCCAAGCCCATGGTGAGCTGTTGAAGAAGGAAGCCAAGTATGTTTGGACGAGGAATGTGAAGCCAGTTTTCAGGAATTGAAAAGCGGTTGGTCACAGCCCGGTGTTGATTTTGCGGACATACACAAGGAATACCAGGTTTATTGTGGCGCTTCTCGTCAAGGACTCGGAGGAGTATTGATGCAGGAAGGTAAGGTTGTAGCTTATGCCTCCAGACAGCTCACGGCCTCATGAGATGAATTATGCCACACATGATTTGGAGTTAGCAGTGTAGTGCATGCACTCAAGACACAGAGACATTTCCTCATCGAAATCGTTGTGATGTCTACAGATCACAAGAGCTTGAAATATATCTTCACGCAGAAGGAATTGAACCTCGAGCGGAGGAGATGGCTAGAGTTGATAAAGGACTATGACATGAGATTGCATTACCACCCGGTAAAGCTAATGTTGTACGGATGCTTTGAGCCGTAAGAGTTATGTGAATACTCTTACAGCAGGAGGATTACCCGGAGTTAGTTGATGACCTCGAGATCTCCGATGGAGATAGTTCGAAAGGATTTGTTGCAACTCTGGAAGTTCAGTCCACTTTGGCGAAAGGATTCGTGAAGCCGAAAGTCGGACAAGGAAATTGATGAGATTAAGCAAAAGATGGATGAAGGAAAAGCTAAAGTTCCGTAAGGATGAACATGGAACTATATGGTTTGAGAATCGTATTTATGTGCCCAATGATCCCGAGCTCGAAGCTAATTCTTGGAGGCTCATGATTCACCGTACTCTATTCACCCGGCAACACCAAGATGTACCGGATTTGAAGCAAAGTTTACGGTGGGCGGGTATGAAGAAGGACATTGCCGAGTGCGTAGCCGTATCGATGTTTGTCAGCGTGTAAAGGCGTAACATCGAAGCCAGCATGGTTACTTCAACCTTTGCGATTCGATTGGAAATGGGAGAAACTTGGTATGGATTTCATCACAGGATTACCCAGGGACCCGTTCAGGTTATGATTCTATCTGGGTAGTGGTTGATCGTTTGACTAAGGTAGCTCACTTCATTCCGTGAAGACTACCTATACCATTGCCAAGTTGGCCAAGATATACATGACCAGGATCGTATATCTGCATGGAGTTCCGAGGAAAATCGTGTCGGATAGAGGAACGCAGATTTACCTCAAAGTTTTGGAAGCGATTGCATGAAACTTTGGAGTGCGAGGCTGGAATTGATACAGCTTTTCATCCGCAGCATGATGGACAGACCGAGAGAGTCAATCAGATTACGGAGGACATGTTGAGAGCTTGTGTGCTAGACTATGGGTCTAGCTGGGATGATAATTTGCCATCGCAGAGTTCTCATACAACAACGATTATCAATCCAGTTTGAAGATGGCCCTTTCGAAGCTCTATACGGAAGGAGGTGCGAAACACCATTCTTTGTGGGATAGTGTTGGAGATCGATCACTTTTCGGTTCCGATCTTATCAAGGATTCGAAGAGAAAGTCAAGCTGATTGAGACGAGGCTCAAGATAGCACGGTCGAGACGGAAGAGTTATCCGACGATAACGCAAGGAAGTGACTTACGAAGTGGGAGACCGAGCATATCTTCGTGTGTCACCACTTCGTGGAATCAAGAGGTTTGGTGTCAAGGAAAGTTAGCACCCGATTCATTGGCCCTACAAAATCCTCGAGCGTCGTGGAGAGGTTGCGTACAAGTTGGAATTGCGGAAGGATTGTCCGGAGTTCATGATGTCTTCCATGTTTCTCACCAAGAAGTGTCATCCCGACATGGCCGATGTTCCGTTGAGAGACACGGTGCCCCTAGAGGCCATACAGCTTGACAGCGGTGATCGACTTACAAGGAGAAACCGTCCGAATTCTCGAACTGCAAGCGAGTCACCCGCAGCAAGGTCATCAAATTTTGCAAGGTCTTTGTGGAGTCACCACACCGAGGAAGAAGCCACACAGGAGCGCCAAGAAGACCTTCTTGAGACCACCCGCACCTATTTGCTAGCCAACCCGAATCTCGGTGAGATTCATCTTAAAATGGGTAGGTTTGTAACATCCCAAATTTCCTATTTGGAATGTTTTACAATTATAGCTAAGCATCCTATGCATCCTGTTTGAATTTGAATGCCATTTGAAGTTTGGAGAATTTTGAGTTTTGAATTTGAATTTCAAACTTTGGCAAGTGGGAAACATTTCAAAAACTAAGCTGATAAATACTTGTCAAAAGTATGAGAGGAGCAAACATGACACTCCAAAAATATCAGAGGAAAACATTGCCAAAAGATTTGGATTCAAATCTGAATTTTATTTGAATTTGAAAAAATGGATTTTTATAAAGTTTGGATTTTGCCTTTGGAAAAATGTTCAAATGAAAGGAATATTCCCTGATCATTTTGGTATATATATACCCTATATAAAATATTTATAGATATTGTTTTATTTCTGTTTTGTTTTATTTAAAAAATAAAATTCTAAAAGGAAAATCCCCTCGGGCGCCCGACCAGAGCCACCCAGGACCAGCCAGCCGCCGCCCCTCCCTTGAGCCCAGCCAGCCCTGCCCACTGACCAGGCCAGCCGAGCGAGCCGGCCAGCTCACCCCACTCAAGAACCCGTTGGCCTCGGCCACCCGCTCGACCCCACCTCCCTCTCTCTCTCGACCCGTGGGCCCGCCCATCTTCTTCCCCCTCGCCCACGATCGCAAGACCGGAGATCGCGGATCGAAGGATCCGGGATCCCGATCGCCCCCAATTCCCCCAGGCGAGGACGACCCCGGCTATAAAGCCGGAGCCCCGCACCCCATTCCCCGAGACCTCGCGCACCCCTCTCCTCCCGCTCGACCTCGCTGGGCCAAGCTCCCTCCGCCGCCAAAGTCGCCGCCGTCGGCGCCCTACCCTCCCCGACCCCACCGAACCACTCCCGTGCTCCCCAAGATCCTCCCGACGACTTCCCGAGCTCACCGACGCCTTGGAAGCCCCGCACTCTCTCGCCGCCCGCCCGCCATTGTCATGGACTCCGGCAAGCCGCGAAAACTCCCCCGTCCGATCCTAAATGAGCGGCTAGGATTAGAACCCCAAGAAGAATAGTTTTATTAGAAAACCGGCGGTTCAATCGGTTTATTTATTAGTTAGGTTTATATTTTTAGCCGGTTCGTTTAGTTTAAACCTAGGCCCTAATTAGACTATTTGGCGCTCGAGGGCACAGATAGGCCCATTAGGCCTTTTTCTTTTATTTTGATTTTCTGTTTTAGCAGAATAGTTTACATTTTCAAAATTCATATCTTTTATTCTGTTTAATATTTTGAGTGATTCTTTTTTGTTGGATTGCAGATTTTATGTAGTTTCTGTAGAATATATATTTAGCTATGTTAAAATAATTAAAATGCTTTAATTTAGTTTTAGTCAGAATAGTAAATCTGCTATAACTTGAGTTAGAAAAATTATTTTGCATGATTCTTTTGTCCCAACTTTACTTTAACATTGCCAAACCCTAGAAATTAACTTGGGTATTTTAGGATTAATAAATAATTAGTTTTAAGCAGAATCCTATTAATCCTAATTAATTAACTAGTTCCTGTTTTCCTAATATTTTAATTAGTAAATGAATTTATTTTTAACTTGTGATTAGTTATTCTAGGTTAGTTTCTGTCATTCTAGTAGATGAACTTTTATTTATAATTAATAAAAGTTTTAATTTATTTTCTTAATAGAAATTGGATTAGGCCTAAAATGAGTTTTATAATAGCTTTTAATTAATTCTTTTTGCTCCTAGTTGCTTAGTGAAACCTTTTCTGTTAAGTTAACTTAAAACCATGATTAGGTTATATTAAGGAATTTTGTTATATAAAAACTATTTTAGTTATTGTTTGGAGTAGGGAAAACTTTGAGTGGTTTTCTTTGAGTTTTTCTTTTGGATTTGGTTTTGATTGTTTTGTTGTGTTATGTTACTTTTGTTATGTTGTGTTAGGTGATCCTATTACTTCGTGCTTATTGTGTTATTGTTTGTCTCGGTAGAGTTTTGAGTCTGAAGCTTGCTACTCGACTCTTTAGCTTACGAGGATCATCGGCAAGGCAAGTTTTGATCATGTTATTTCCATACCTATGTTTTTGTGCATTAGTAATTGTCACCACCCCACCATGCATGCAGTAGTGAAATCTTGAAGTCATTAAACTTGAGTAGTATCATGTGGTAGGATGAACCAATCCCCTTGTTACCATGACCCCGGGACGTAGTAGTTACTTTGCTATGCTCGTAGACGGGTTTTGGGTTGAGTGAAGTTCATAAGCAAGATGTGAGAGTCAATAATGATGACAACCCCATGAACTACAATGATCAAGATGGACTTGAAAATCACTCTTGGGTGGAGGGCGGTTGACGGGCACCTGGAGTACCCAGTGGTGGCGGGATGCATGGAGAAGTGCCATGACATCTTGCGAAAGCTTCACCCAGCCACGAAGAGAAGGATGGATGCCCCATGACCGGAAGCTTACTCTGCAGCCGCAAGCCATTATGGGCTCTGGCTGGGTTGACCCTAGTAGTGACGCTGGCTGGGCGGTCTGCGAGAAGTAGAAGAACGGTAGGATTGGATGGGTACCGCAGAGCAGGAAGAACTCTTTGGAAGACCTGTTTCATTAGTCCGTCTTCAAACACCATGAAGTGCGAAGACTTTAAAGGAGGAATGATTCTTGCGGGAAAGTCGCAACCCTCTGCGAGTTAAAGATCTAATCGATTAGCCGTGTCCCCGGTTACGGACATTTGAGCCTCTGGAACTTGGAAGTATTCGGAAATCTCAACACTAAAACTAATGAATTAATTTGAGGGTTTTATGACTTAATAATTGGGAACGAGATTTTGGTTGGCGGAACCATCTCAATAACTACTAACAATTGTAGTAATTTTGCAAGTAAGTCCACTGTAGTAGGATAAAATTTGCTTTTCGCAAAATGATGAAACTTAGAGCTCCACAGCCAAAATGCATATAGAGTTAGTAACTTTAATATTGTTATTCTTCATGACTTGCCAGCTTATTCCAAAAGCTGACCTACATGGCTGCAACGTATTATGTTGCAGAGATATATTCGATCGGGGTGAGGCTACGCTTGGCGCTTGGCGATTGCCCTTTGGAGTCGGATGGACTCGCTTATCTTCGACGCTTCCAGCATTAGTAGTTTATTTCTCATGAGTTGGCCTTGAGCGAATTTATTCCTTGTAATAAAGACTCTATATGAGAATCATTTAATGATATTCGGTGTGATTGAACTTTGATTACTTTATCGATGTCTTGTGAGTACCATGATCTTGGGATGGTACGGAACCAGATTTGAGCGATTTTGGGTCAGGTCGCTACATCGACGGTATGGACAACGATCTTTGGAGATTTACCAAGAACCAGCGCCTACTGAGGCACCTGGAAGGCCACCTCGCCATACGACATATACATGGTGGACATCCCAAAAGATGGGAGCAGCGATGGAACAACGGAGGATGACCCCTCAAGAAGCAACCAAAGCGCCCGGCGTCGGCGGCGCCGCTCTAAATCCCGCCACAAAGAAAAAGCGGTGATTCCGCTTTGGAGATTTACCAAGAACCAGCGCCTACGAGGCACTGGAAGGCCACCTCGCCATCGACATATACATGGTGGACATCCCAAAAGATGGGAGCAGCGATGGAACAACGGAGGATGACCCTCCAAGAAGCAACCAAAGCGCCCGGCGTCGTGGCGCCGCTCTAAATCCGCCACAGCAAAAAGCGGTGATTCCGCACGGAGATAATAACACCGGACACGTGTCGAAGACAACCCCCTCGGCGGGACTCGGCGCGGGAGGAGGGAGAAGCAAGTCCACACAACAAGGCGACGAAAGAGAGGTAGAGGGCGATAATTATGCGCCTCCCTCCGAAGATGAGGCAAGCCTCAACGACAACGAATTCATCGTGCCGGAGGATCCCGCCGAATAGGAGCGTTTCAAACGCAGGCTTATAGCCACGGCAAGCAGCCTCAAGAAAAAGCAGCAACAGCTTAGAGCTGACCAAGACCTGCTAGGCGACGGATGGATGAAGTCCTTGCGGCGAAGAGTATGAACTCGAGCGCCCCTCAAAAGCTACCCCAAGCGCAGGCCGTTGCCTTGATCGGAGGAGGAAGCACCCAAGTCACCACAAGACGACATGGCAGACCGGCCACCCCATGGCCTCGACAGAGAAGCCTCTCGGCCCTCCGCTCAAGCCGCACCCCGACGCCGCTCAAAAAGTACCAAGGCACGGGAAAACGCGTCGGACTTGCGAGATATATTGGAGGATAAGGCAAAGCATACAAGATCGATCTACGGATCGCGTGGGCGCCCCACGACACGTGATGATAACCGTCACGCCGGATACAGCAACTCCGGCCGGGCCGAACACAATAGACAAAGCTCATTTGAGCTGCGTCGTGATATAGCCCAATACATAGGCGCCACACACCGACTATGCTTCACAGATGAAGTAATGGATCATCAAATCCCTGAGGGCTTCAAACCCGTAAACATCGAATCATACGATGGTACCACAGATCTTGCGGTCTGGATCGAGGACTATCTCCTCCATATCCACATGGACCGCGGTGATGATCTACATGCCATCAAATACCTCCCACTCAAGCTTAAAGGACCAGCTCGGCATTGGCTCAACAGCTTGCCAGCAGAATCAATTGGTTGTTGGGAGGACCTGGAAGCCACATTCCTTGATAACTTCCAGGGCACATATGTGCGACCACCGGGCGCCGATGACCTTAGCCATATAATTCAGCAGCGGAAGAATCGGCGGACAATTACGGACACGGTTCCTAACAAAGAAAAATCAAATCGTTGATCGTCCGAATCAGAGGCCCTTGCAGCCTTCAAACATAACATCATGACGAGTGGCTTGCCCGCACCTAGGACAGGAAAAGCCAAATCCATGGCAGCCCTTACAACACTCATGACCCACTTTTATGCGGAGAGGACAGCTGGCTAGCTCGTAGTAACAACTTGACCAAAAACCACGGTAGTTCGGATACCAAGGACAGCAATGGCAGGTCGTGTCGCAACAAGAACAAGCGCCGCATAAACGGCGACAATAATGAAGATCGGCGGTCAATGCGGATTCAGAGCTCTAAACCGGTCGCGGAAGAAGCCATTCAAAAGGAATACCGTGGCCCGTCCCAACTTGGACTGAATACTCGATCGCTTGTGCGGATACATGGCACCCCGAAAACTAGCCAACCACACCAACAAGGATTGTTGGGTGTTCAACAAGCGAGCAAGTTAAGCGCCGAACTCAATGACAAGGGCTGCATAGCGATGACGAGGAAGAGCCCGGCCGCCGAACAATAGAGGACGAAGGTTTCCCCCACAAGTGCGGACGGTGAACATGATATCGCAACCCATATACCCAAAAGGGAGCGGAAGTGTGCGCTAAGGGACGTATATGCGATGGAGCCAGTCGCCCCAAAGTTCAACCCATGGTCTTCCTACCCGATCACCTTCGATCGAAGGGACCACCCCACTAGCATCCGTCACGGCGGTTTCGCGGCATTGGTTCTTGACCCAATCATTGACGGATTTCACCTCACCAGAGTCCTGATGGACGGCGGTAGCAGCCTGAACCCGCTTTATCAGGATACAGTGCGCAAAATGGGCATAGACCCCTCAAGGATTAAACGTACAAAGACGACCTTTAAAGGCGTAATACCAGGTGTAGAGGCCAATTGTACTGGCTCAGTTACACTCGAAGTGGTCTTCGGATCCCCGGATAACTTCCGAAGCGAAGAGTTAATCTTCGACATAGTCCCGTTCCGCAGCGGATATCACGCACTGCTCGGACGAACCGCATTTGCAAAGTTCAATGCGGTGCCGCACTACGCATACCTCAAGCTCAAGATGTCAGGCCCTCGAGGAGTAATCACGGTCAATGGAAACACCGAACGCTCTCTCCGAACGGAGGAGCACACGGCAGCCCTCGCGGCAGAGGTGCAAAGCAGCCTCTCACAGCAATTCTCGAGTCCGGCCACTAAACGTCCGGACACTGTCAAGCGCGCCCGGAGTAACCTACATCAAGACCGCCTGGCACGATTCAAGAACGCGTAGCAATCCGGCCCCAACCCCAGCCCTTGCAAAATTGCGAAGCCAGTACTACGCGTACATAATTACGCTCTGGAGATACCATGGGCATAAGGGAGGGGCACGACCACGGCACGCCCAGAATGCGGCTCAACCGCACCACGGGCTCCCGATTGTGTCATTCTTTTTCTTTTTTCTTTTTTCTTACTTTCAGGACTCTGTTCTCCAGAAGCCATGTCCGGCATTCGCGCCGAACTCACGATACAACAGCCAGGGAAGCAGAAAACTGCGTCGAGTGTCCAGGTGGTCTCTACTACGAGCATTATACCTATTTTACATACCATCCCGCAGCTTACCCCTGGAGGGGGACATGTTAAATAGTCCCATCCCTTGCTGATCGCACAATTTGTATCGTTCTGCTTTTATTTGCAGTTTCTTTTTAATAACCAATACATAGCTTTTGCCTATTATTGCACTCCTTTCTATATCTATATATATGTTCATTTATGACATGTTGCACCCGTACACTTTGGTACGGCCAATACACCAGGGGCTTAAGTACCCCAAAATTATGGTGTGATAAGTCCAACACTTTCACAAGTCGGCACCCGAACTTATAGCATTATATGCATCGGCTCGAATCATGTCTTGGGTCAATAGTTGGGTTTGCCTGCTCCGTGTTTTGGTACCTTACATTCCGTTATATCGGCTAAGGTAGCACGGGAGAACCATCATGATTGTGCCCAGCTTGAGCTGGGTCGAGCACCTCGATGGAGAAAGCTAAAACTGACCGTCATGATAGGGCAAGAGTCGGTCGCTGTTTGAGAGGTTTTTTCGGGTCCCTAAAGACTTATGCCGCTTAGAGCGAGGAACCGTAATTGTCCGGCCAAGGCGTGGATAGCGCCTCGAACTCGGTCTTCCGAATACAAGGGGCTTCGCCGAAATTTAAAATTATAGAATTCTATGGCTAAGTGAGAGTGTTCAAGCATTATAAGTCCGGTTGCCTTGTTCGTTGCATTGAACGCCTCCCTCGATGGACCCAAGAACGGGAACAAGAGCGCTCAAGTTTATCCCGAACACCCCAGCACTCGTGGCATGGGGTTGAAATAACGACTTGCCATCTCTCAAATTTGATAAACGGCCGCATGAAGGTAATATTTTAAATTAACAAGCGTTGCTTAGCGCATATGAACAAGTTTTCAGCGTCTGAGGATAACACATGCGAGTCTATTCAAAATTACATCTTTGGAGCACTCATCCGCTATAGGGCGGGCACCCTTCAGGACGCCCTCATAGTACATTTCGGGCGTACGATGCTCCTTGCCCTTCGGTGGCCCGTCCGTCACAAGCTTCTCCGCATTCAGCTTGCCCCACTGCACTTTAGCACGGGCAAGGGCCCGACGGGCACCTTCAATGCAGACAGAGCGCTTGATGACTTCAATCCATGGACAGGCGTCCACCAGCCGCTGCACTAACCCGAAGTAGCTCCCAGGCATGGCTTCCAATGGCCACAGCCGAACTATGAGGCCCTTCATGGCCTGTTCAGCGACCTTGTGGAGCTCGACCAGCTGCTTCAGCTGGTCGCTCAGGGGCACCGGACGGTCAGCCTCAGCATACTGAGACCAGAACACCTTCTCCGTCGAGCTCCCCTCCTTGGCGCGGTAGAACGTGGCAGCATCAGACACACTACGGGGCAGATCTGTGAACGCTCCTGGAGAGCTCCGGATTCGGGTAAGTACTAGATAATTGACTTTTACATTCTTGCTCTGCATAAAGAATGCCTTACCCGCCGCGATCTTCTTTATTGCCTCAATCTCCTGGAGGGCTTTTTGGGCCTCGGCCTTAGCAGCTTTGGCACTCTCAAGAGCCGAGGCAAGCTCGAACTCTCGGGTCTTTGAGTCACGCTCCAAACCCTCGTGTTTTTCCACGAGAGCCTGGAGCTCTTGCCGTACCTCCGCCAGGTGCGCCTCCCCCTTCTCTCACTCGGTGCGCTCCGCAGACGCCTTGTTTTCGGCCCCGGACACCGCCTCCTTCAGGGTTGCCACCTCGCTCGTGGCCCCTGCAGTACCCATGTTATTCTTGATATTTTTTGCAACCGAAACCTTTCTATAAGGTATTTCTTTAATAAGGTATTACTTACCTTCCTTGTCCTCGAGCTGCTTCTTGGCAAGGCCGAGCTCGTTCTCGGACCGCTCGAGGCTCTGCTTCAATGCATTGACCTCCGCAGTCAGTGTGGCAGAGGTCAGCAGCGCAGCCTGCATTCCCATATTGACATACTTATGTTAGACTCCTGCGTATATCTTTTTAGATCCTTAGTCCGGCTTTTCTTTCCGAACACCAAACTAAGCATCAGGGGCTACTGTCTATGCGGTAATATTTTTACATATTCTAAACTTACCTCAAAGCCTGTTAGAAGGCTGGCACAGGCTTTGATCAGCCCGCTCTTGGCGGACTGAACTGTCCGGATCACCGCACTCATAACAGTGCGGTGCTCCTCCTTGACAGTGGCACTGTTAAGCGCCTCCAGTAAGTTATCCGGCGCCTCCGGTTGGACGGAGGACACCGGCGTCTTACCCTTCTTACGAAGGGGCTGCTGGCCGGACTTCGAAACCGCTGAAGGTTCCGTTATGGAGTCCGGACAAGGGTCGGGCTTAGAGCCCCTGGGGGTCTCGCCCCCCACGCGCCTGGAGTCCGGGAGGTCGCCTTGCGGCGCCTCCTGCGCCACCTCCTCTTGACCAGGCCCCCCTTGGGGCCCCACCTCGGCGTCGTCCGCAGCGTGAGGTGAGGAGGCTGCCGGAAGTGAAGTACTCTCCATTTCCGATTTAACTCGGGGACCCGCTCGGCGGCGGGCGAGCTCATTTTAGGCGGGCTGCATGATTGTTCGGCATTAGAGAACACTATGCAATGGAAAAGCCATGGGTATCCGGACACTTACGATCTCGCCAGGGCTTGGCCTTGTTGGCCCTCCTCCTTGTCATTGTCGGCATTGGTGGAGAAGTCCGGAGGAAGGGTCCTTCCCTTCTTGAACCCTCCGGCCTCCCGGGCTTGGCGGCCTTCCTTTTCCTCTCTTCCGCTGGGGAGAGGCTTTTTCCTCCTCCTCGTTCTTAGGAGAGGATTCGCTTGGCCAATCGACAAGACTGGCGTCGGGAGCACCTTGAGTTCCGTGGCCTCCTTCTTAGCCTTCTTCTCCGGCACCACATGAGGTACGGAGCCAGCAGCCCTCACAATCAGGCGTCCGCTGGTCTTCAGGCAAAGGAGCCGGACAGCTAATCTGTCCGGGCGTCTCAACTAGTCTTGTCAAAGGTTAGGGAGTTTTAGATCCCACATAGAGTCAATCTATGAAAACAGAGTCCGTAAAGGGTAAAATAACTTACCTCGCTGGCTTGATGTCTGCGAGCTGAATCCGCGATCTTGATGGCGGATGCGGGGCTTCGGCGCCCTTGAACAAAGACCTTCCGGGCATCTTCGTGCGTAGTGTCAAGAGCCGCTCAAATCTGTGCTGTGCGGATCAAACTCCCACAAATTGAAGGCCCGTTCTTTGCACGGGAGAATCCGGCGGATGAGCATAACTCGGACTACATTGACAAGCTTGAGCTTCTTGTCCACCAGGTTTCGGACACAGGTTTGGAGTCCGGTCAGCTCTTCCGAATCACCCCACGTCTGGCCCGTCTCTTTCCATGATGTGAGCCGTGTGGGGGAGCCAGATCTGAATTCAGGGGCCGCCGCCCATTTGGAGTCGCGCGGCTCGGTGATGTAGAACCACTCTGATTGCCACCCCTTTACTGTCTCCACGAAGGAGCCCTCGAGCCATAGAACATTGGGCATCCTGCCCGCCATGGCGCCTCCGCACTCCACCTGTCGGCCGCCCACTATCTTCGGCTTGACGCTAAAGGTCTTCAACCATAAACCGAAGTGGGGTTGGATGCAAAGGAAAGCCTCGCACACGACGATAAACGTCGAGATATTGAGGATGAAATTCGGGGCCAGATCATGGAAGTCCAGGCCGTAGTAGAACATGAGCCCCCGGACAAATGGGTGAAGTGGAAAACCTAGTCCGAAACACCACCCTCTCATGGGGCCTGGGGGTTGGAGTTAGCTGCCCCTTGTTGGGGAGCCGACACGCGATGTCGCCGAACAAGTATCCGGCCTCCCGCAGCTTTGCGATGTGCCCCTCCATGACGGAGGAGGCCATCCACCTGCCTCCCGCTCCGGACATAGTTGGAGAAGGTTGAGGTGGGATGTGCGGACTTGGGCGCTGGAGCTCGAGTGCGCGGAAATGGATGAGCAAAGGAGCAAGAAGGTGTAGGTGAAAAAGGTGGATCCTTATCCCCTTATATGGACGGACGAAGCTATGCGTCCCCCGCCAGCCTGGTAAAACTCGCTTATCTCCCAAGCGCCGTAATCAAGGGCGCGGATGGGTTACCCACGTCCGTATTGATGAGAATCCCGGAATAAGGGGGCACGATCTATGCTTTGATAAGACGTGCCAGGGAAACCGCCTCGCTAAACGCGCTGAGGTGGAACAGTAAAAAACGATTCATATAAAGGCCTGGCCGTGGTGTGATGTCACGCCGCGGAATACGTTAGCAGATCTGTGCAAAAATTATTCTCTCTACGGTGGTATGTGGAACTTGTTTTGCAGAGCCGGACACTACCCTTGTGTTCAAAACCTTCCATGAAGTATTCGGAGGAGGAACCCGCCTTGCAATGCCGAAGACAATATGCGCGCCGGACTCGTCATCATTGAAGCCTGGTTCGAGGGCTCTTGAGGAGTCTGGACTAGGGGTGTCCGGATAGCGAACTATCATCGTGGCGGACTCCAAGACTATGAAGATACAAGATTGAAGACTTCGTCCCGTGTCCGGATGGGACTTTCCTTGGCGTGGAAGGCAAGCTTGGCGATATGGATATGTAGATCTCCTACCATTGTAACCGACTCTGTGTAACCCTAACCCTATCCTGTGTCTATATAAACTGGAGGGTTTTAGTTCGTAGGACGAACAACAATCATACCATAGGCTAGCTTCTAGGGTTTAGCCTCTCTGATCTCGTGGTAGATCTACTCTTGTACTACCCATATCATCAATATTAATCAAGAAGGAGTAGGGTATTACCTCCATCGGGAGGGCCCGAACCTGGGTAAAAACATCATGTCCCTTGTCTCCTGTTACCATCCGCCTAGACGCACAGTTCGGGACCCCCTACCCGAGATCCGCCGGTTTTGACACCGACAGGGACCTTCCTATTTAGTCCAGGCTTTGTGGTCTTTGCTGAGCCATACTCCTTTTTGAGAACTACCTTCTTGGAAGTAGCCTCATCTTCAGCTGCCACATAGTCCTCATCCTCAGAGTCTGAGGTTCTCTTCCTTCTGGCTCTTGTGGCTGCTTTGGGCAAATTGCTAGGAGTGCTTCTGCTGCCTTCATCTAAGGAACTGGAGGGACTAGTGCCCTCACTCATGTGAATCTGCTCTTCTTCCCTGTTCTAGCTGTCACTTTGGCTTGACATGTTGAAAACACTGACTGCTGACCCTGTGAATAGTTATAGATGAGATAGAATGGATGAGCATCACAAAATGCAGAGATTTTTGCAAAAGAATGATTCAAAAACTTAGTTTTAGTTTTCCACAGAAAGCATTTCAGATCAACCGATTTTCAAACTCGGTGATACCGAAGCAGCTTTTGGAACCTAAACTAGTGATCTCGGTCAGACCGAGTCACAGTTTGGCGGCACCGAGACTGCTAGGGTTTCACTGAGTTCCAAAATTGGTCACACCGATTCGCAATTCTCGGTCAGACCGAGAGTTACTTGTGCAATGGTGTTAGCCGAATCGGTGGGACCGAGTTTTTCAACTCGGTGGGTCCGAGATAGTTTCGGTGGAAACCTAACCCTAAATTTTCAAATCGCATCTATTCTAAGGATTTTTTTCACTGGATAGAGGTGTTTCAATCGTGGCAAGAATCATAATGAACACAATGTGCTAGGAATTGGACGGGGATAGCACTGTGATCGAGTCCATACCCTAGTTTGGCGATGAACTCGCTATGGCGGCAACGGCGGGGATGAATTCCTTTGACGGCGGCGGAGACCAGCGACTGGAGGCGGCAGGCGACGAAGTCGACGATCTGAAGACCTAGGAGGCAGAGCGAGCTATGCGCGGGCGAAGTGGTTTGGAGAAAGTTTTCCAAATTTTTGCCCGTGTGTATATATAGCCCGACCCTGTCGGTGTGACCGAGTGGAACAACTTAGTGGCACCGAGATGCATAACTGTTGACAGTTACAGCAACTCGGTGAGACTAAAAAGTTCAAATCGGTTGCACCGAGATTGAGAACCTAGATGGACTTAGTGATCTCGGTATGACCGAAATGAAAGAACCGGTCAGACCGAAATTCACAAAGAAGTTTTGGAAGTTTAAGTCCATGACGAATCGGGGACTCCGAGTGCTCCTCGCACAGAGTGGTTCGAATCTGACTTGATCAAATTTTGTGATGTAGCATGAATAGAGTTTGAGACAAGAAAAGCATAGATAGGTAGAGAAGGTTCTTAGGCATTCTTGTTCATCCACTTGGAAAAAGGAAAGAAGCCAACCAATCAAACCAACAAGTGGATGTCCTCGAATGAGTTAAATATGCAACCAACATGCTCACACAATAAAATGGCAAATGAAATATGTGGCAAAGCATGCACAATCAATTCTAGCATCTATCAAACAATTGGCGATGACTAGGTCATCAATATATGAGTATATTGACTTAGGAGTCAAATCAGAACATTTGATCATAGGTCATACTCATCGTTTAAGCTCAAGTGGGGTTACCAGTTTTACATAATGCATTGATATGTTCACATCATTAGAGTTGCTTTGACTCAATTCTTAGAGTTAAGCTCCCCCTATATGTGAGATCCCCCCTTAGAGGGATGAACTAACCTTGGGTTTTGTCGATGATGACTTCATGTAGGTGTTGAAGATGTGGATGCTCAATGTTGAAGTAGATCATTTGGAGCAATCCTTTGGAGTGAGTTGCACTTTCAATACCTACACGGGTTAGTCCCACAAGGAACAAATAAGTATATCCATAGACATAGAGTGATGCACACACAAGATGATGTCTATG
Organism: Aegilops longissima; assembly: GCA_021605205.1. Classification (NCBI taxonomy): domain Eukaryota; kingdom Viridiplantae; phylum Streptophyta; class Magnoliopsida; order Poales; family Poaceae; genus Aegilops; species Aegilops longissima. The sequence goes on along the minus strand of CM038679.1, from coordinate 26,183,548 downwards.
AAAGCATTAGGTTATCTTGTCCCTTGCCTTGCCAACAGGAGGGTTTGTGACTCCTTGAACTAGTGCAAGATGTGGAAGTTTATTGCACTTTCATTGCCATAATGATATGAGTGAAGAATGTTGGCGGAGTCACCCTCAAGAACTCTCTAGTTCTTCTTCTTCGGGATCCACATCATCTTGATGGAAATCCTTGGAGTTGTAGTTGTGCTTGATGAAGTAGAACTTGACGTAGTCTTGGGAACCCACTTGACCAAGGCCTTAGGAGCTTCTTCAAATGCATCTATCTCCTCTTGAAGCTTGTCCTTGCCTTTGTTCTTGTGGTCTTGTAGTGGAAGATCATCTTGAGCTTGTGTTCCCTTGAAGGAAGTAGGATCATACTTCTCTTGTTGAGGAACAAACTTCTTCTTGGGGTATTGATCTTCTTCCCACTCAACTCCATTGGCATTGAACTTTCGTTCAAAACCAACACCTTGATTCTTCCGGTGCCTTCCTTGCTTGCGTACAATTTCCTCAAATTGCTTACTCCCGGCAAGGCTCTTGTATACACCTTTCTCTATAATTCCCTTCAATAAGCTATTTTCTTGCTCAAGTGTAACTTGGCTAAGAGAATCATTAGTGGAATCAAGGGAACTACTAGAAGCAAGACTATTGGATTTAGCATGATTATTGTTACTACTAGAGGGAGAATCCTTCTTGTTCTTGTTACTAGACTTGACTTGAGGCATGTAAGTAGATAAGAGTAAACGCTTGGCAATGTAAGAAGAACTTTTCTTCCGAAGATCATCATTGATTGCTTTTAAGAACTCATGCTCTTGCTCAAGATTGAGCTTTTCAAAGCGTAACTTCTCATGAGTCCTCAAAATTTCTCGATGATCCCCTAAGATAGTTCCATGAGCTAACTTAAGAGTGTTCAGTTCTTTAGTTAGAAGCTCAATCTTCTCCTTATCATTGTCATTCGTTTTATCTTGTTTAGCATGATTAATTGACGTTTCATCATAGTATTCATCACTAGAGTTGTCAATAAGTAAATCATCATCACCTAACAAGTCATCTTCATCACTATTGAAATCAACATACTCGGGGTGAGTTACCTTAGGGCCTTTAGCCATGAAGCATCTTCCAATTCCTTCATTTGGTGAATCAAATATGTCGTAGGAGTTGGTCGACACAAGTGCTAGACCGGCAACACCTTCATCTTCAATATGTTCGGAGTCGGAGTGATAGCTTCTCTCGGAGTGATGTTCAGAGTCAGAACTGGATACCATTCACCAACATGAGCTTGATGTCTTTGTTTTGTGTAGCTTTTTGATGACTTGTCCTTCCTTTTCGAATCTTTGTTTCTCCAGGATGTTCTTCGTTCATAACGATCATCTCTACGCCTTCTCTCTCTTGGCGGTGATTCTTCTCTTCTACTTCTTCTCTTGGGAGAATCTTCTCTTATTTTGTAGGGTGTCGTACACTCATTGGAATAGTGTCCGGGTCTCCCACAATTGTAGCAATTGCGCTCTCGACTGGAAGATCTTTTATCATTGTAAGACTTCGACTTGGAGCTTCTTTCTTTGCTTCTACTCTTGTAGAATTTGTTGAAGTTCTTCACCATTAAGCTCAATTCTTCATTGAAGGTTTGTTTCTCACTTGATGATGTAGGGGCTTCACATGAGGCTTTGTAAGCACCACTTGACTTGTTGTGAAGTTCCTCCTTATCCTTGAGTGACATCTCATGAGCAACAATTCTTCCAATGACCTTCGTTGGCTTGAGATTTTTGTAATTTGGCATCATTTGGATCAATGTGCACACGGTATCATATTTTCCATCCAATGCTCTTAGGATCTTCTTGATGATGAATCTGTCGGTCATCTCTTCACTTCCTAAGCCCGCAATCTCATTTGTGATAAGAGCAAGCCTAGAGTACATTTCAGTGACACCTTCACCATCCTTCATTTTGAACTTGTGAAGCTGACTTTGGAGCACATCCAACTTGGATTCCTTGACGGAGTCAGTACCATCATGCATATCAATCAAAGTATCCCAAATTTCCTTTGCATTCTCAAGACGGCTGATTTTGTTGAATTATTTGGGGCATAATCCATTGAAGAGGATATCACAAGCTTGAGCGTTGTACTGCAGCGTCTTCAATTCATCAGCACTAGCTTCACGGTTTGGTTCCCTCCCATCAAAGAATTCACCTTGCAAGCCAATACACACAATAGCCCAAACGGCGGGGTTATGTCCGAGAATATGCATTTTCATCTTATGCTTCCAACTAGGAAAATTAGTACCATCAAAGTAAGGACCTCTACGGTGATAATTTCCCTCGCTAGACGCCATACTCTCCTAGGTTGTGAAACCAAGGCTATGACCACCAAAGCTATGGAAATCAAAGCAAATGGAGAACAAAGCTCTGATACCACTTGTAGGACCTTGAAGTATGTCTAGAGGGGGGTGATTAGACTTCTTGACCAATTAAAAATTATGCCTTTTCCCAATTTTAGTCTTTGGCAGATTTTAGCTATCTTAGCACAAGTCAAGCAATCTTCAAAAAATTCAAGCAAGCATGCAAAGAGTATATGAGCAGCGGAAATTAAAGCATGCAACTTGCAAGAATTTAAAGGGAAGGGTTTGGATATTTCAAACGCAATTTGGAGACATGGTGATTTTTGAGCCGTGGTTCCGATAGGTGGTGCTATCGTACATCCGCGTTGATGGAGACTTCAACCCACGAAGGGTAACGGTTGCGCGAGTCCACGGAGGGCTCCACCCACGAAGGGTCCACGAAGAAGCAACCTTGTCTATCCCACCATGGCCGTCGCCCACGAAGGACTTGCCTCACTAGCGGTAGATCTTCACGAAGTAGGCGATCACCTTGCCCTTACAAACTCCTTGGTTCAACTCCACAATCTTGTCGGAGGCTCCCAAGTGACACCTAGCCAATATAGGAGACACCACTCTCCAAGAAGTAACAAATGGTGTGTTGATGATGAACTCCTTGCTCTTGTGCTTCAAATGATAGTCTCCCCAACACTCAACTCTCTCTCATAGGATTTGGATCTGGTGGAAAGAAGATTTGAGTGGAAAGAAACTTGGGAAGGCTAGAGATCAAGATTCATATGGTAGGAATGGAATATCTTGGCCTCAACACATGAGTAGGTAGTTCTCTCTCAGAAATGGTAAGTTGGAAGTGTAGGTTTGTTCTGATGGCTCTCTCCATGAATGAAGAGGAGGTGGAGGGTATATATAGCCTCCACACAAAATCTAACTGTTACACACAATTTACCAATCTCGGTGGGACCGAATCAACAAACTCGGTCGGACCGATTCAAGAAACCTAGTGACCGTTAGTGATTTGATGGGACCGACATGCAACTCGGTGGGACCGATATGGTTAGGGTTAGGGCATAACGTAATCTCGGTGAGACCGATTACACAAACTTCGGTGAGACCGATTTTGGTAATTAGCTAACCGAGAGAGTTGGTCGTAAACTCGGTGGGACCGATTCGCTCTTTTCGGTGAGACCGAAATGTTACGAAAGGAAACAGAGAGTTTACATTGCAATCTCGGTGGGACCGATCGCTCACTTCGGTTAGACCGAAACGTTACGAAGGGTAACAGAGAGATTACAATCCCATCTCGATGAGACCGAGATCCCTATCGGTGAGACCGATTTGCCTAGGGTTTGTGGCAGTGGCTATGACATCTGAACTCGGTGGCGCCGGATAGAAAGAATTGGTGGGGCCGAGTTTGACTTTAGGTTTAGGTCATATGTGGATATGAGAAAGTAGTTGATGGTTTTTGGAGCATATCACTAAGCACTTGAAGCAAGAAACTCATCAAGCAACACCTCATCCCTCCTTGATAGTATTGGCTTTTCCTATAGACTCAATTTGATCTTGGATCACTAAAATATAAAATGTAGAGTCTTGAGCATTTGAGCTTGAGCCAATCCTTTTATCCTTAATATTTTGAGGGATCTACTTTTATCATCCATGCCATGCCATTCATTGAGCTTTCCTGAAATATTTGTCTTGGAATAGTATTAGCTCAATGAGCTATATGTTGTTATGAATTACCAAAACCACCTAGGGATAGTTGCACTTTCAAGCTCTCTATTACTCAATTCTACTTGACCACTAGACTGTGGATGATAAGGGGATGCAATTCTATGATTAACATCATACTTAGCAAGCATTTTACGAGAAGCACCATGAATAAAATGTGAACCACCATCAGTCATTAAATATCTAGGGACTCCAAACTCGGGAAAATAACTTCTTTAAGCATCTTAATAGAGGTGTTATGATCCGCACTATTAGTTGGAATAGCTTCTACCCACTTAGTAACGTAATCAACAACAACTAGAATATGTGTATACCCATTAGAGGAAGGAAAAGTTCCCATATAATCAAAGCCCCAAACATCAAATGGTTCAATAACAAGAGAATAATTCATAGGCATTTCTTGACGTCTACTAATATTACCAATTCTTTGACATTCATCACAAGATAAGACAAACTTACGAGCATCCTTGAAGAGAGTAGGCCAATAAAAACCGGATTGCAATACCTTATGCGCAGTTCTATCTCCAGCGTGGTGCCCTCCATAAGCCTCGGAGTGACACTTGCGTAGGATCTGTTCCTGTTCATGCTCAGGTACACAATGTCTAATAACACCATCTACTCCTTCTTTATAAAGATGTGGATCATCCCAGAAGTAATGTCTTAAATCATAGAAAAACTTTTTCTTCTGCTGGTATGTGAAACTAGGTGGTATAAATTTAGCAACAATATAATTAGCATAATCAGCATACCATGGAGCAGCACGAGAAGCATTAATGACATTCAATTGTTCATCAGGAAAGCTATCATCAATAGGTAGTGGATCATCAAGTACATTCTCTAGCCTAGACAAGTTGTGTGCAACGGGGTTCTCAGCTCCCTTTCTATCAATAATATGCAAATCAAATTCTTGTAGCAAGAGAACCCATCTAATAAGCCTAGGCTTGCCATCTTTCTTTTCCATAAGATATTTGATAGCAGCATGATCAGTGTGAATAGTTACTTTGGAATCAACAATATAAGGTCTAAACTTATCACAAGCAAATACAACCACTAAGAATTCTTTTTCAGTAGTAGCATAATTTCTTTGGGCAGTGTCTAGAGTTTTGCTAGCATATTGAAGAACATTTAATTTTTTTTATCAACTCTTTGCCCTAGAACAGCACCTACAGCATAATCGCTAGCATCGCACATAATTTCAAAAGGTAAATTCCAATCAGGTGGCTGAACAATAGGTGCAGAAACTAAAGCTTTCTTAAGTATTTCAAATGCTTCTACACAATCATCATCGAAGACAAATGGTATATCTTTTTGTAATAGATTAGTCAGAGGCCGAGAGGTTTTTGAGAAGTCCTTAATGAACCTCCTATAAAAACCGGCATGACCAAGGAAACTTCTTATACCTTTAATGTCCTTGGGACATGGAATCTTTTCAATAGCATCAACTTTAGCTTTATCAACTTCAATACCTCTCTCAGAAATTTTATGTCCCAAAACAATGCCTTCATTAACCATAAAGTGGCACTTTTCCCAATTCAAAACAGGACTAGTATCTTCACATCTTTGCAAAACTCGATCAAGGTTGCTTAAACAATCATCAAAGGAGGATCCATAAACGGAGAAATCATCCATGAATACCTCACAAATCTTTTCACAAAAGTCAGAGAATATAGCCATCATGCATCTTTGAAAGGTAGCAGGTGCATTTCATAAACCAAAAGGCATACGTCTATAGGCAAAAGTACCGAAAGGGCAAGTAAAGGTAGTCTTTGATTGATCGTCCACAGACACAGGTATTTGAGAGAAACCAGAATAACCATCTAGAAAGCAAAAATGTGTATGTTTGGATAGTCTTTCTAGCATTTGATCAATAAAAGGTAAAGGTAATGATCTTTCTTAGTAGCTTTATTTAACATACGGAAATCAATTACCATCCTATAACCTGTAATAATTCTTTGCGGAATCAATTCATCTTTATCATTAGGAACTACAGTGATACCTCCCTTCTTAGGAACGCAATGGACAGGACTTACCCACTCACTATCAGCAACTGGATAAATTATACCTGCCTCAAGGAGCTTCAGTATTTTCTTCCTTACCACTTCTTTCATCTTAGGATTTAAGCGCCGTTGATGGTCTCTAACTGGTTTAGCACCTTCTTCCAATTTTATTTTGTGTTGACACAGAGTGGGACTAATGCCCTTAAGATCATCCAATGTATATCCAATAGCAGCACGGTGCTTCTTCAGAGTTTTCAATAATCTTTCCTCTTCCTGCTCCGAAAGGTTAGCACTAATAATAACAGGATATATTTTATTATCATCAAGATAAGCATATTTAAGATTATCAGGTAATGGTTTAAGTTCAAACACGGGATCACCCTTGGGTGGAGGACGATCCCCTAGGATTTCAACAGGAAAATTGTGTTTCAGAATAGGTCCCTATTTAAAGAATACTTCATCTATTTCTCTTCTTTCTTTCATAAACATATCATTTTCATGGTCTAGCAAATATTGTTCTAAAGGATCACTAGGAGGTACGGCAATAGAAGCAAGACCAATAATTTCATCTTTACTAGACCATTCTTTATCATGAGGTTGTCTATGAAATTTAGCAAAATTAAACTCATGAGACATATCATCCAAACCGATAGTAACGACATCCTTCTCACAATCAATCCTAGCATTAACAGTGTTCAAGAAGGGCTACCAAATATGATGGGACAAAAGCTATCTTGTGGGGAACCAAGAACAAGAAAATCAGCTGGATATTTAACTTCCCTACACAAGACTTCAACATCTCTAACAATCCCCATTGGTGATATAGTATCTCTATTGGCAAGCTTAATTGTAACATCAATGGCTTCTATTTCAGCGGGTGCAATATCATGCATAATTTCTTGATATAAGGAATAAGGTATTGCACTAGCACTAGCACCCATATCACATAAGCCATGATAACAATGATCTCCAATTTTAACAGAAATAACAGGCATGCCTACAACAGGTCTATGTATCTTAGCATCAGGTCTAGCAATATTAGCAGCTTCCTCACAGAAGTAAATAACATGCCCATCAATATTATCAACCAATAGATCTTTAACCATAGCAATACTAGGCTCAACTTTAATTTGCTCAGGTGGCGTATATGTTCTAGTATTACTCTTATGAACCACAGTTGAAGCTTTAGCATGATCCTTTATCCTAACAGGGAAAGGTCGTTTCTCAACATAAGTAGTAGGAACAATAGGATCGTTATAAGTGATAGTCTTTTCTTCAACTTTAATAGGTTCAACTACTTTTACTTCTATGGGAGGATGATATTTAAACCACTTCTCCTTAGGGAGATCAACATAGGCAGCAAAAGATTCACAAAAAGAAGATACGATCTCAGAGTCAAGTCCATATTTAGTGCCAAATTTACGGAAAATATCGATATCCATAAAAGATTTAACACAATCAAACTTAGGTGTTATACCTGACTCCTTACCTTCGTAGAGATCCCAATCTTCAGAGTTGCGTTTAATTCTTTCTAATAAATCCCATTTGAATTCAATAGTCTTCATCATAAAAGAACCAGTACAAGAAGTATCGAGCATGGTGCGATTGTTGTCAGAAAGCCGAGCATAAAATTTTTGAATAATCATTTCTCTTGAGAGCTCATGATTGGGGCATGAATATAACATTGACTTAATCCTCCCCCAAGCTTGAGCGATGCTTTCTCCTTCGCGAGGCCAAAAATTATATATATAATAATGATCATGATGAACAAGATGCATAGGATAAAACTTCTTATGGAATTACAATTTCAACCGTTTGTAGTCCCATGATCCCATATCATCACATAACCTATACCATGTCAATGCATCTTCCTTTAAAGATAAAGGGAAGACCTTCTTCTTAACAACATCATCGGGCACACCTGCAAGCTTAAATAATCCACAAACTTCATCCACATAGATTAAGTGTAAATCGGGATGTAATGTTCCGTCTCCTGCAAAAGGATTAGCTAGCAGTTTTTCTATCATACCCGAAGGAATTTCAAAGTCAACATTTTCATCTTCAGTAGGTTCAGTAGGTTGAGGAGCAACTCTTTGCTCTACTGTTTGGGGTGAAGATACCCCTAACAAGCCCCTAAAAGGATTAGTTTCCATAGTAACAAGTGACAGTAAATTTCAGCACACTATATAAATTTTTCCTTACCAGATTCCACCTACCAAAGGCGCTTCACTCCCCGGCAACGGCGCCAGAAAAGAGTCTTGATGACCCACAAGTATAGGGGATCTATCGTAGTCCTTTCGATAAGTAAGAGTGTCGAACCCAACGAGGAGCAGAAGGAAATGATAAGCGGTTTTCAGCAAGGTGTTCTCTACAAGCACTAAAATTATAGGTAACTTATAGTTTTGTGATAAGATAATTGGTAACAGGTAACAAGTAAATAAAGTAACTAAGGTGCAGCAAGGTGGCCCAATCCTTTTTGTAGCAAAGGACAAGCCTGGAAAAATTCTTATATAAAGGAAAACGCTCCCGAGGACACATGGGAATTATCGTCAAGCTAGTTTCATCACGTTCATATGATTCGCATTCGGTACTTTGATAATTTGATATGTGTGTGGACCGGTGCTTGGGTGCTGTCCTTACTTGGACAAACATCCCACTTATGATTAACCCCTATTGCAAGCATCTGCAACTACAAAAGAAGTATTAAGGTAAACCTAACCATAGCATGAAACAAGTGGATCCAAATCAGCCCCTTACGAAGCAACGCATAAACTAGGGTTTAAGCTTCTGTCACTCTAGCAACCCATCATCTACTTATTACTTCCCAATGCCTTCCTCTAGGCCCACATAATGGTGAAGTGCCATGTAGTCGACGCTCACATGACACCACTAGAGGAGAGACAACATACATCTCATCAAAATATCGAACGAATACCAAATTCACATGACTACTAATAGCAAGACTTCTCCCATGTCCTCATGAACAAACGTAACTACTCACAAAGCATATTCATGTTCATAATCAGAGGGGTATTAATATGCATAATGGATCTGAACATATGATCTTCCACCAAATAAACCAACTAGCATCAACTACGAGTAATCAACACTACTAGCAACCTACAGGTACCAATCTCTGACTTAGAGACGAGAATTGGATACAAGAGATGAACTAGGGTTTGAGAGGAGATGGTGCTGGTGAAGATGTTGATGGATATTGACCCCCTCTCGATGAGAGGATCGTTGGTGATGACGATGGCGATGATTTCCCCCTCCCGGAGGGAAGTGTCCCCGGCAGAACAGCTTCGCTAGAGCCCTAGATTGATTCCGCCAAGGTTCCGCCTCGTGGTGGCGGAGTCTCGTCCCGAAAGCTTGCTTATGATTTTTTCTCGGATGAAAGACTTCATATAGCAGAAGATGGGCACCGGAGGGCCAACAGGGGGCCCACGAGATAGGGGGTGCGCCCAGGGGGTAGGGCGCGCCCTCCACCCTCGTGGCCAGGGTGTGGCCCCCCTCTGGTATTTTCTTCGCCCAGTATTTTTTATTATTTCCAAAAACAACTTTCGTGGAGTTTCAGGACTTTTGGAGTTGTGCAGAATAGGTCTCTAATATTTTCTCCTTTTCCAGCCCAGAATTCCAGCTGCCGGCATTCTCCCTCTTCATGTAAACCTTGTAAAATAAGAGAGAATAGCCATAAGTATTGTACCATAACGTGCAATAACAGCCCATAATGCAATAAATATCGATATAAAAGCATTATGCAAAATGGACGTATCATCTGTCCATTCTGCCAAGAAGTCAGCGAGCGCAGCCCCCTTGATGACCCTGGTCGTGCTGAACTCCAACTAAAATGCTTGTAGCTCGATTTTCCACTCCGCAACTCTCCCGGCGGAGTTGGGACTCCTGAGCACCCTCTCCAACGGATAGGCCGAGACGACCTTGATGGGGTGACCTTGAAAGTAGTGTCGCAGCCTGCGTGAGGCCACCAGGAGCGCGAGCAGGAGCTTCTGAGGCATGGGGTATCGTGCCCTTGCATCCCGCAACACCGTGCTGACGAAATACACTGGGTGCTTGACGAGGGCGGGTGCATTGACAAGGCTCGCGGCTTCTGGAGGTTGAGGCACCTCCTGAGGCAATGAAGCCCCCAAAGCCTAGTCGCCCGTTGGGGCTTCCACGGGCCCAAGTGCGTCGTCTTGTTGAGCCTGGTTCCTTGCCGGCGTCGCCGCAGCTCCCACAGAGACCTCTGGGTCTTTCGCTGCTCCGGCTGAGGAAGCAGCTTGGCGCGACGTATCCTTGGCTCGGCGCTCCTCCCGGACCGCCACCAGAGCTGCGGTGGCAGAGTAAGGGGTGGCGGCAAGGTACAACACTAGTGGCTCAAAAGGTCGGGGCGCCACCATCACCGGAGGGGTGGTCAGGTACCTCTTGAGGTCTTGGAACTCTCGGTCGGCCTCCGGGGTCCACTCGAAGGGGCCCTTCTTCTTCATCATCTTGAAGAACGGCAGGGTGCTCCCCCGGCTTGGAGATGAAACGCCCCAACGCGGTCACACGGCCGGTGAGCTTCTGCATTTCCTTGAGGGTTTGTGGTGGACTCATGTCTTCGATTGCCTTGACCTTCTCCGGGTTCGCCTCGATCCCTCTGTGTGACACGAGGAAACCCAACAACTTGCCGGAAGGGACGCCAAACACGCATTTCTCCGGGTTAAGCCACAAGTCTACTTGGCGCAAGCTTTCGAAGGTCTCCTCCAGGTCTTGAATCAAGGTCCTCGTCTCCCGAGACTTCACCACAATGTCGTCGACGTAGGCTTCAGCATTCCTTCCGAGCTGCCGGCCCAGGGCGATGTGTATCAGACGTTGAAAGGTCGCGCCCGCGTTGCGCAGCCCGAATGGCATGCAAGTGTAGCAGTATACCCCGCACGGGGTCAGGAAGGCCGTCTTCTCGACGTCTTCAACTGCCATCTTGATCTGGTGGTAGCCTGAGAATGCATCGAGGAAGCACAACAGGTCACACTCGGCGGTGGAATCGACGATCTAGTCGATGCGTGGAAGTGGGAACGGATCTTGGGGGCAGGCCTTGTTGAGGTTGGTGAAGTCGACACACATGCGCTCCTTCCCGCCTTTCTTGGGCACAACGACGGGGTTTGCCAACCATTCAGGGTACCGGACCTCGCGAATGACGCCTGCTGCCTCCAGCTTGCGGGTTTCTTGGACGATGAAGATCTGATTCTCCATGGACTGCTGCCGTGCCCTCTGCTTCACAGGGTGTAGGTTGGGACACACCTTCAGGTGATGCTCAATCACTCCCCTTGGGACCCCTACCAGCTGATCGGGCTCCCAGGCGAATACTTCCTTGTTTGCATGCAAGAACTTCACCAGTGCCTCCTCTTGGTCAGGGTCGAGGTTAGCGCCTATGGTGAAGGTGGCCCCTGAGGACCCGTCTTCCTCGACCGGCACCTGCTTGGTTTCCGCCTGGTCTTGAGTGAACAACTATGTTACGCCCCCGATGCGGCTATATCTCCCACGTGTCGAGGCACGACTTAGAGGCATAACCGCATTGAAAGCAATGTCGCAAGTGAGGTAATCTTCACACAACCCATGTAATAAATAAGGAAAAAGAAACATAGTTGGCTTACGATGCCACTTCACACAAGACATAAATAAACATCCATCATTCAGAGTACACTCAAGGTCCGACTACGGAACCAAAATAAAAGAAGATACCCCAAATGCTAACACAGATCCCGAATCGTCCCAACTGGGCACCACTACTGATCATCGGGAAAAGACACAGTAACGACCACGTTCCTCGTCGAACTCCCACTTGAGCTCGGTTGAATCACCTGCACTGGCCTCATCGGAACCTGCAACTGTGTTTGGAAGTATCTGTGAGTCACGGGGACTCAGCAATCTCACACCCGCGAGATCAAGACTATTTAAGCTTATAGGAAGGACAGAGTAGTAGTGGAGCTGCAGCAAGCGACTAGCATATAAGGTGGCTACATCGCAAAAGAGAGCGAGAAGAGGAGCAAAGCACGGACGTGAAACTAATAGCGATCAAGAAGTGATCCTGAACTACTTACGTCAGACATAACTCCAACACCGTATTCACTTCCCGGACTCCGCCGAGAAGAGACCATCACGGTTACACACGCGGTTGATGTGTATTTTATAGAGGTCAACTTCGGGTTTTCTACAACCGGACATTAACAAATTCCCATCTGCCTCATAACATGCGGCACGGCTTTGAAAGATATTACCTGCAGGGTGTCCCAACTTAGCCCATTATAAGCTCTCACGGTCAACGAAGGATATTCCTTCTACCGGGAAGACCCGATCAATCTCGGAATCCCGGACTACAAGACATTTCGACAGCAATAAAACAAGACCAGCAAAGCCACCCGAATGTGCCGACAAATCCCGATAGGAGCTGCACATATCTCGTTCTCAGGGCACACCGGATAAGCGAAGCGTACAGGAACCGACGTAATCCATGTTGCCAAGGAATGGTCCCGCACGGTGCTCTAGTTTGGACCAACGCTCGAAGGAGCACTGGCCCGGGGGTTTAAAATAAGATGACCCTCGGGCTCGCGAAAACCCGGGGGAAAAGGCTTAGGTGGCAAATGGTAAAACCAATGTTGGGCCTTGCTGGACGAGTCTTATTCAAAGCGAACTGTCAAGGGGTCCCATAAATCACCCAACCGTAAGGAACGCGAAATCAAGGAACATAACACGGTATGACGGAAACTAGGGTGGCAAGTGGAACAAAACACCAGGCATAAGGCCGAGCCTTCCACCCTTTACCAAGTATATAGATGCATTGATTATAGCAGATATATATTGTGATATCCCCAACAAGTAAACATGTTCCAACAAGGAACAACATCTCCATGTTCCAACAAGGAACAAACTTCAGCTTCACCGCAACTAGCAACGCTATAAGAGGGCTGAGCAAAGCGGTAACATAGCCAATCAACGGTTTGCTAGGAAAGGATGGTTAGGGGCTGACATGGCAATATGGGTGGCATGATATAGCAAGTGGTAGGCATCGCAGCATAGGCATAGCAAAAGAGCGAGCAACTAGCATAGCAAAGATAGAAGTGATTTCGAGGGTATGGTCATCTTGCACGCAATGTTCTCGAGTTGTCGAAAGCTTGATCCTCGTAAGCGTTCTCAACAGGTTCCTCGTTCACGCACTCGCCTCCGGCTCTACCCAAAGCAACAACACAAACAAAGGAACCACAATAAATCACGGTGCAATGCACAATCAACATGATGCAAAACATGACATGATATGCGAGATGCGATATGCAATGCGTATAAAGGCTCGGAAGGTAAATGATGAACCAGGCATCAACTTGGCAAACCAAGTATGCCACTGGAAAGATGAGATGATTTTGGTTGAAATCGATATAAAGGTCACCGGAATCGGATGCACGGTTTGCAAATGACAAGCAAAACAAGAATGGCGCAAATCTGCCATTAACAGCATGATGCCACTTAGCAAGCAACAATTAATTAAGCTACTGCCCCCAAACGTACCAACAAAGCACATGGCAGTGATCTACACAAGATGCTCGACAAAAGATGAGCACTGAGCTACGGCTAGTTCACATCATAACAGGTTCAAACAAGCATGGCAAAAGTGCACAAAATATCAGGCTGGACATGGCAAAAACAACAACAGGTTGCAATGTTCAGAGCAGCAAAACTACATGCTACAGGAACTTAAAATAGCAAAACATGGCATGGCATGAATCTACTCAAAGCCTAGAACAAAAGTCCCTTACTGACCATAAGCCAAAAAGGACTAGAAAATATAGTAACACCCATGTCAATATTGAAAGTTTCGTTAACAGATTCAGCAACATGGCATGTCAAAACTGATAACAAGTAGGCATGTTTACAAGCTCAATGCACTCACTACAGAGCCTTATAAGAAAAACTAAGAATACATACATCAAGAAGACATGACATAGAAGACATACATGGCAAGAACAATAACATAGCATAAATGGATCAACCACAACAAGCTAGGCAAAATTGAATAACATGTATACAATCTGCAAGGAAACATTTGATAGCAAAAGTAGAGCTCGATTGACTCAAGCTATGGCACTCCATAATTGCAAATAAAGGCATGGATGGATAGAGCAAGACATGCTTTACAAAACACCCTTACTGAAGTATCTCAAAATATGCATAGATCTCTCGGTATCATCAAGTTAACATGGCATCAAAATCAGCTAAACAGGGCTGAAATCAGCAACATCAGGACACCTACTTTGCATGCTTGTGCTAGTCACCACATAGATCACAAAATACATGGAATACACCCTGGAAGGATGGCATGGCATATTTCAAAACACATGTAGGACTCTAATTCATAGGGTGCACACATTAATCATGGCAAAATAACAAAAGTGCAAGTTCTGATAAAAATCAGAAACTAACATCACATAGCACTCTTCCAACAGCATTTCGGGCATCAAGATGAGCTCAAATGAAAATGATGCAATGAGATGAAGTGATCTACTCTTTGAGGCGAACATTTTGATATATTATACGCGCAAAATGGATCTACAGATGCAAAGATACACTACTTTGAAAATGCAACAAAATAACAATAGATGCAAAAACTTGGAGAAAAAAAATGAGGGGGAGAGAGGTCAACGGTCATGGGCTTCCCGAGGCCGGATCGGGCGCTGGAGGAGGAAGGGCGGCGACGGGCTCGGCCAGGGGCGGCGCCGCCGGAGAGGCGGCGGCGGCGAGCGGTGTGGCGGAGAGGCGGAGCCGGTGGCGACGGGCGGGAGGCGCGCCGGCGGATCCGGTGGTGGCCTTGCGGCCTTGGCGGCGGGCGGCGGAGAGGCGGCGGCGGGCGCCGGCGGAGGCGCGCGGCGGAGGCGCGAGCCAGCGCCCAGTTCGGCCGAGGCGGGCGGCTCTGGGCCTGGGCGGCGGGGCTGTGGGGCTCTTGTGACGACGCGACGTGGCAGCCCTGGTTGGCGGGCGGCGGCGGGCGGACGCGTCCGGCTCGCCCGGACGTGTCCGGCGGCGCGGAGGGGCAGATTTTTTGGGTTTCGGGGAAGAGATGATCCGGATTTGGAGGGGGGTTTGCTTAAATAGGCATAGAGGGAGCTAGGAGAGTCCAAATGAGGTGTAGTTTTCGCCCACATGATCGTGATCGAACGACGGAGAGCATGGGAGTGATTTAGATGGGTTATTGGGCTGTTTTGGAGGGGTGTTGGGCTGCAACTTAAAAGAGGCCTTTGCGAGAGTGCGGTTAATCGTTGGAGTACCAAACGAGCTCCAAATGACCCGAAACTTGACCGGTGGTCTACGGGTGGTATACCAAGGCCACTAGACAAACCTCGGTACATTTCGAGAAGGTTTAATACCCGCACACGGAAAAACGTAAAAGGACCGCCGGGGAGATAGGAGTGCGGATTGCAAAACGGACAACGGGAAAAATGCTCGGAATCATGAGACGAACACGTATGCAAATGCGATGCACATGATGACATGATATAAAATGCATGACATGGACAAAATGCAAAATGAAGAAAACCCAACCACGGAGGGAATATCATATCACAATGCCGAAAATGGCAAGAGTTGGAGTTACAAATATGGAAAGTTACTTCCGGGGTGTTACAACACTCCACCACTACAAGAGGATCTCGTCCCGAGATCTAGGACTGAAAGAACTCCGGATATTCGAACGGAGGTGATCCTCGCGCCCGGTGGCTTCTCGGTGGAATGGTGTGACCACTTCACTTTCAGGAATTTGATTGACTTGTTGCGAGTCTTGCGCTCGGTTTCTTCAAGAATAGCAGCGGGTGCTCATGATAAGAGAGATCTTCTTGAAGGTCAATCTCTTGAAGTTGATAGTGCGTTCAGAGTCTTGAAGCACTTGCGAAGCTGTGACACGTGAAACACATCGTGCACGTTTGCAAAGTTGGATGGAAGCTCAAGTTGATAGGCGAGATCGCCTCTTTTCCCAATGATCTTGAAAGGACCCACGTATCTAGGTGCAAGCTTCCCTTTGATACCGAGCGGCAGTACCTTTCATTGGAGAGCGCGAGGTAGACATGGTCTCCGATTTCAAAGCCACATCACGGTGCTTATCATCATAATAGCTCTTCCGGCGCGATTATGCGGCTTTGAGATTCTCACGAATGACTTGGCACATTTCTTCCGCTTCGTGATCAAGTCATTGCCAAGAAGTTAGCGTTCACTGTCTCGCACCAATTGAGAGGAGTACGCACTTTCGCCATAGAGAATTTCGAATGGGGCCTTGCCGAACTCGCTTGGAAGCTGTTGTTGTAGGAGAACTTCGGCATATGGAAGACAATCTTCCCACTTCATACGAAAGAAATGACACAAGCCCCGAGCATATCTTCAAGAATTTGATTTACTCGCTCAACTTGGCCACTTGTTTGAGGATGGAAAGCTGTCTTGAAACGAATGTTGGTGCCCATGGCCTTCGAAAAGAATCCCAAAACTTGGAGGTAAAGATGCTGCCACGGTCTCAAGAGATCACTTGTGGAATGCCGTGCAAGGAGACAATCTCGAGGTGTATAGCTCTGCCAACCGAGCTGCTGTGATGGATTCTTTGATAGGAAGAAAATGAGCCACTTTAGTAAGCTTGTCAATGACAACGAAGATAGCATCATTTCCACGCTTGGACTTTGGAAAGCCAGATCCACGAAGTCCATTTCAATATGATCAAACTTCCATTCGGAATAGCAAGAGGTTGAAGGAGACCAGCTGGTCTTTGGTGTTCCTTTCACTCTTCTGCAGACATCACACTCATTCACGAATTGAGCAATTTCTCGCTTCATTCGAGTCCACCAATAAGACTGCTTGAGATCATGGTACATCTTCGTACTTCCAGGATGAATGGATAGAAGCGAATTGTGAGCCTCGTTCATAATGACTTTTCTCAGATCACCCTTAGGAACCACAATCCGGTTCTCAAAGAACAGAGTGTCTTTGTCATCAACGTGGAAGCACTTGTACTTGGAAATGCCCTTGTCGATACCACGTTTCACCTTTTTCACCATGGTATCCAGAAGTTGAGCCTCACGAATCTGATCTTCCAAAGTAGGAGAGACTATGAGGTTGGCAAGAAAGCCTTGAGGAACAACTTGAAGATTCAGCTTGCGGAAAGCTTCACAGAGATCTGGCTGAAAGGGCTTGAGTATTAGACTGCGATAAGCTTTCTGCTCAAAGCATCTGCAATGACATTGGCCTTGCCGGAGTATATTCAATACTTGGGTTGTACTCTTGAATCATTTCACCCATCGAGTCTGCTGAGGTTGATGTTGGGTTGAGTGAAATGTACTTGAGACTCTTGTGATCGGTGAAAATGTCCACTTTCCTTCCCAACAAGAGATGTCTCCACGTTATCAATGCATGGACAAGCGCCGCCAACTCAAGATCATGAGTGGGGTAGTTCTTCTCGTTGGGCTTCAATGGCGAGAGGTATAAGCCACAACTCTCTTCTCTTGCATTAACACAGCACCGAGACCTTGAAGAGAAGCATCACGAGAAAACTTCAAATGGCTTGGATTCATCGGAGGAGTCAAGACAGAGCTGTGACGAGTTTCTCTTTGAGAGTATTGAAAGCAACGTCACACTCGGGAGACCGACATACTTCACATGCTTCTCGAGAAGGTTGGAAAGAGGCTTTGCAATCTTGGAGAAGTTCTCAACGAATCTTGACAATAGCTTGCAAGACCAAGAAAATCTGCGGAGCTGCTTGACATTCCGAGGAGGTTCCCAATTCACAATTGCGGACACCTTCTGGGATTAACAGCGATGCCCTTGGCGGAGATGATATGACCAAGATAAAGCACTTCATCAAGCCAAAATTCACATTTGGAGAACTTAGCATAGAATTGATACTCTCGAGCTTGTCTAGCACCAATCGCAAATGTTTGGCATGATCCTTCTTATTCTTGGAGAAGACCAAAATATCATCAAGATAGACCAAGGCGAATTCATTGGTGTAGGGATTGAAGATGAAATTCATCATCCGAGAGAAAGTTGGAGGAGCATTGACAAGGCGAAAGACATGACAAGATATTCATAAGAACCAAAGCTTGTTCAATGTTGTCTTGGGAATATCTTGTTCACGAATGCGAATCGATGATACCCCATACGAAGGTCAAGCTTGGAGAACAACTTGTAGCACCTTTGAGTTGCTCGAAAAGCTCATTGATGTTGGGAAGTGGATACTTGTTCTTGATTGTCTTCTTATTCAATGGACGGTAATCGACGCAAAGTCGGTCCGTGCCATCCTTCTTCTCGACAAAAGAACACCACAACCCCAAGGAGATGAACTCGTCCGATCAAACCCAGACGCTCTTGTTCATCGAGTTGCTTCTTCAATTCCTTCAGCTCATCAGGTCCAAGCTTGTATGGACGCTTGCAAACGGGTTCATGCGGTGCTCAAGATCGATAACGAACTCAAGCGGCCGATGAGGAGGCATACCCGAAGCTCTTCGGAAAGACATCTTGGTACTCACAAACGATCGGAATCGAGAGATGGCATTCAGTTCGCCCTTCTCATTGAGAGAAAACAACCGAATGGTTTCATCACGAGCGCATAGATGATCACATCATTAGAAGAGTGAGTCAATTGAATTTCCAGCAGCACAATCAAGCTGAGCTTTGTCTTTGATAAAGCCATCCATTCCGAGAATAAGATCAATATCCGAGTCACCGAGGACAAATGGTTTAGCCGAAATCTATAATCGCCCATCTTGATAGAAACATCCGAATCCTTGTGGTAGCCCTCATAGAAGAGGCTGGAGAAACAACTCCCAAGGGTTTTTCCAACATTTCCGAAATGAAATCATGCTTTGGAACAAATGATCTAGACATGAAACAATGCGATGCACCAGTATCAAATAAGACTTTTGCAGGAATATCATTAACTGAGAGATTACCCATGATCACATCATAAGAATCCTCTGCTTGAGCTGCATTCATCATATTGACCTTTGCAGACTTGGGATTATGCTTGACCACCGCATTGCTGGAAGATTTCACAGAGGAGGAGGCGGAAGGCGCCTCGGTTGAAGCACTTGTTCGCATAGTGACCTTTCTGCGACATTTGTTGCAAGTCACTTGAGACAGGACGGTGGTAAGGAGCACTTGACCTTGGAGCTTGAGAATTAGACTTGTTCGATAGCTTGGGTTGGGTGGGTGGGAAGATCCACGGCCACTTGAGTTCTTCTGCTGGTAAGGCTGACGGAACGGAGGAGGAGGAAGGTAAAACTTCTGCTGCTTAGCTGCCACTTGAGAGGAAGAAGAGGACTGAACTGCATCCCTGATTCTCTTCTTAGAAGCCTCACATTTGAGCTGGGCAGCTTCTTGCTTGAGTGCCATGTTGTAGAAATCATCATACTTATCGGCTCAAAAGCACAAGAGGTAATTGCAGATCTTCTCTCGCACCACCTCTGAATTGATAGATCATACTCTTTTCATCGTGCGCCTTGCTTAGCAAAACAAGCGAGCTTCGAACTGGATATTGTATTGATAGACAGACATGTTGCCCTGCTTGAGATTGCGGAACTCCTCATGCTTGCTCTCAACAACACTTTTGGAATGTGATGAGCTCAAATCACGGCGAACTCATCCTGTAATGACACGACCTCCTCTCGAATCTTTGTATTGTTGGTACCACTCAAAGCAGCTTGATCCTTGAGTTGAAACGATGCAAACTTGACAAAGTCCTCGTGTCCGACATTGCTACAGTCAAAGTGCTTGCAGATGTCCACTAACCAATCGTCGGCGTCGTGGCCTCGACACGTAAACCGAAAGACTTCGCTGATTAGCGAGGAACCGATCGAGAGTAGCAAAATGCGGCTGATTGTTGCCTTGACCTTGATTTCCTTGATTGCCTTGCCCTCGAGTACGTTCTTGCAAGAGCTGCAAAATCATCTCGAGCATTGGCATTGGTGGCTGCCATGATAGCTTGCCAGCCTCCGGAGGCGGAGGTGGAGGTGGAGGTGGAGGTTCGACCGATCCCCATCATTGCGATCCGGATTCGACGCGTTGGCGGAGCCATCTGAAGAGGGTGACATCCGTTAGTCCTTTGACAGACAAATAGATAAGTAGAATCAACGGATAGAAATTGCAACATATAGTCTTCACAATAAACATTCGAACAAAAATGAACGAATGAATTCCAAAGTTAATCATCACACGTCCATTAAGTTGAGAAGCCACTTAGATAAAGATATGGAAACAACATCTGTCTTAGAAACAAATCGAATATCACAACTGAAAACAAAAGATTGGCTTCTAGAATGAGCCGAACAAACACATGATAGAGATTTACGCCCAAAGTGTTCGTGGTGGGGCCCACACGGACACGACGATAGCGGACGTCACGAATGACAAACAAGACGTCCCGAATCAGCATAGCCAAGGATTCTTTAAGACGTCTCGCGACCATCAGAATCGACCGTGAATGGGCGGACCACTAAACTTTGAACCCCAATCTCAAATCATACATCCGTCGGAAAGAATATCCCGTAAGCTATTAGAATTCCCACCTATAAACTCCCAAACTTTCTGGTTATGCAATCTGGTGTTGGGGATACAGGGACACAAAATATATCACCCAAACTAACAATACCTAGATCCAAATTGTATCCATCCGTCAACACATAACCAAGAAATCCTCGAAATCGTGTACCTCGACCTTGAAAAACATCCGTTATACAAGTCATGGCAATACTCCCTTTTCGCCTCGATCTTTGGGCTATCGGGGTTATCTCACCAACAACTGCACAAAAGAGATTTCGATGTCGGCAAAACTCGGTATTCCAGAATCGCAGCGATAAAATTGTGACGACAACACCTCGGAGCTCAACTCCCGGGACACCGCCACAACCCCTAAATGTCGAGGCACCAAGAACAATGTTCTCGTCACAAAACCATCGGAACGATTCCAAGATACCCACGTGATCCTAAAAAAATTTTAGTGAAATTTGAGAAGAGAAGAGTCAAAACTCTACGTCGGATACCTCACCAGAGCGATTTAAGGGACTGGGAGTAAAAGAATCCTACTCTCCGATATATATAATCCTAAGACTCAAAACATTTTCCATTCTAGACTCAACAACACCAAAGAAACAATCAAGTAGGGAGCTCCTAAGTCGGGAAGGCTCGATTACCAACTTGTTACGCCCCGATGCGGCTATATCTCCCGTGTGTCGAGGCACGACTTAGAGGCATAACCGCATTGAAAGCAATGTCGCAAGTGAGGTAATCTTCACACAACCCATGTAATAAATAAGGAAAAAGAAACATAGTTGGCTTACGATGCCACTTCACACAAGACATAAATAAACATCCATCATTCAGAGTACACTCAAGGTCCGACTACGGAACCAAAATAAAAGAAGATACCCCAAATGCTAACACAGATCCCGAATCGTCCCAACTGGGCACCACTACTGATCATCGGAAAAGACACATAGTAACGACCACGTTCCTCGTCGAACTCCCACTTGAGCTCGGTTGAATCACCTGCACCGGCCTCATCGGAACCTGCAACTGTGTTTGGAAGTATCATGAGTCACGGGACTCAGCAATCTCACACCCGCGAGATCAAGACTATTTAAGCTTATAGGAAGGACAGAGTAGTAGTGGAGCTGCAGCAAGCGACTAGCATATATGGTGGCTACATCGCAAAAGAGAGCGAGAAGAGGAGCAAAGCACGGACGTGAAACTAATAGCGATCAAGAAGTGATCCCAACTACTTACGCCGACATAACTCCAACATCGTGTTCACTTCCGGACTCCGCGAGAAGAGACCATCACGGTTACACACGCGTTGATGTGTATTTTATAGAGGTCAACTTCGGGTTTTCTACAACCGACATTAACAAATTCCCATCTGCCTCATAACCGCGGGCACGGCTTTCGAAAGATATTACCCTGCAGGGGTGTCCCAACTTAGCCCATTATAAGCTCTCACGGTCAACGAAGGATATTCCTTCTACCGGGAAGACCCGATCAATCTCGGAATCCCGGACTACAAGACATTTCGACAAAGAATAAAACAAGACCAGCAAAGCCACCCGAATGTGCCGACAAATCCCGATAGGAGCTGCACATATCTCGTTCTCAGGGCACACCGGATAAGCTAAGCATACAGGAACCGACGTAATCCATGTTGCCAAGGAATGGTCCCGCACGGTGCTCTAGTTTGGACCAACGCTCGAAGGAGCACCGCCCGGGGTTTAAAATAAGATGACCCTCGGGCTCGCGAAAACCCGGGGAAAAGGCTTAGGTGGCAAATGGTAAAACCAATGTTGGGCCTTCTTTGGACGAGTCTTATTCAAAGCGAACTGTCAAGGGGTCCCATAAATCACCCAACCGTAAGGAACGCGAAATCAAGGAACATAACACCGGTATGACGGAAACTAGGGTGGCAAGAGTGGAACAAAACACCGGGCATAAGGCCGAGCCTTCCACCCTTTACCAAGTATATAGATGCATTAATTATAGCAGATATATATTGTGATATCCCCAACAAGTAAACATGTTCCAACAAGGAACAACATCTCCATGTTCCAACAAGGAACAAACTTCACTTTACACGCAACTAGCAACGCTATAAGAGGGCTGAGCAAAGCGGTAACATAGCCAATCAACGGTTTGCTAGGAAAGGATGGTTAGGGGCTGACATGGCAATATGGGTGGCATGATATAGCAAGTGGTAGGCATCGCAGCATAGGCATAGCAAAAGAGCGAGCAACTAGCATAGCAAAGATAGAAGTGATTTCGAGGGTATGGTCATCTTGCTCGCAATGTTCTCGAGTTGTCGAAAGCTTGATCCTCGTAAGCGTTCTCAACAGGTTCCTCGCTCACGTACTCGCTCCGGCTCTACCCAAAGCAACAACACAAACAAAGGAACCACAATAAATCACGGTGCAATGCACAATCAACATGATGCAAAACATGACATGATATGCGAGATGCGATATGCAATGCGATATGCGCTCCGAAGGTAAATGATGAACCAGGCATCAACTTGGCAAACCAAGTATGCCACTGAAAGATGAGATGATTTCGGTTGAAATCGATATAAAGATCACGGAATCGGATGCACGGTTTGCAAATGACAAGCAAAACAAGAATGGCGCAAATCTGCCATTAACAGCATGATGCCACTTAGCAAGCAACAATTAATTAAGCTACTGCCCCCAAACGTACCAACAAAGCACATGGCAGTGATCTACACAAGATGCTCGACAAAAGATGAGCACTGAGCTACGGCTAGTTCACATCATAACAGGTTCAAACAAGCATGGCAAAAGTGCACAAAATATCAGGCTGGACATGGCAAAAACAACAACAGGTTGCAATGTTCAGAGCAGCAAAACTACATGCTACAGGAACTTAAAATAGCAAAACATGGCATGGAATGAATCTACTCAAAGCCTAGAACAAAAGTCCCTTACTGACCATAAGCCAAAAAGGACTAGAAAATATAGTAACACCCATGTCAATATTGAAAGTTTCGTTAACAGATTCAGCAACATGGCATGTCAAAAACTGATAACAAGTAGGCATGTTTACAAGCTCAATGCACTCACTACAGAGCCTTATAAGAAAAACTAAGAATACATACATCAAGAAGACATGACATAGAAGACATACATGGCAAGAACAATAACATAGCATAAATGGATCAACCACAACAAGCTAGGCAAAATTGAATAACATGTATACAATCTGCCAGGAAACATTTGATAGCAAAAGTAGAGCTCGATTGACTCAAGCTATGGCACTCCATAATTGCAAATAAAGGCATGGATGGATAGAGAAAGACATGCTTTACAAAACACCCTTACTGAAGTATCTCAAAATATGCATAGATCTCTCGGTATCATCAAGTTAACATGGCATCAAAATCAGCTAAACATGGCTGAAATCAGCAACATCAGGACACCTACTTTGCATGCTTGTGCTAGTCACCACATAGATCACAAAAATACATGGAATACACCCCTGGAAGGATGGCATGGCATATTTCAAAACACATGTAGGACTCTAATTCATAGGGTGCACACATTAATCATGGCAAAAATAACAAAAGTGCAAGTTCTGATAAAAATCAGAAACTAACATCACATAGCACTCTTCCAACAGCATTTCGGGCATCAAGATGAGCTCAAATGAAAATGATGCAATGAGATGAAATGATCTACTCTTCGAGGCGAACATTTTGATATATCATACGCGCAAAATGGATCTACAGATGCAAAGATACACTACTTTGAAAATGCAACAAAATAACAATAGATGCAAAAACTTGGAGAAAAAAAATGAGGGGGGGAGAGAGGTCAACGGCCGCGGGCTTCCCGAGGCCGGATCGGGCGCGGGGAGGAGGAAGGGCGGCGACGGCTCGGCTGGGCGGCGCCGGCGGAGAGGCGGCGGCGAGCGGTGTGGCGGAGAGGCGGAGCCGGTGGCGACGGCGAGGCGGCAGCCGCCGCCGGCGGGCGGGAGGCGGCGCGCACGGCCGGATCCGGTGGTGGCGCGGCGGCGCGGGCGGAGGAGAGGCGGCCGGTGGCGACGGGCGGGAGGCGCCATGGCGGAGGCGCTGGCGGGCGGCGCGTGTGGCGCGCCTGGCTTGGCCGTGCAGGCATGGATCTGGGCCTGGCCTCGCGGCGCGAAGTGCGGGGCTGCGCGGACGCCGACGTGGGCAGCCCTGGTTGGCAGGCGGCGGGCGGACGCGTCTGCCTCGCCGGACGTGTCCGCGGCGCGAGGGGCAGATTTTTGGGTTTCGGGAAGAGATGATCCGGTTTGGAGGGGTTTGCTTAAATAGGCATAGAGGGAGCTAGGAGAGTCCAAATGAGGTGTAGTTTTCCACACGATCGTGATCGAACGACGGAGAGCATGGGAGTGACTTAGATGGGTTATTGGGCTGTTTTGGAGGGGTGTTGGGCTGCAACTTAAAAGAGGCCTTTGCGAGAGTGCGGTTAATCGTTGGAGTACCAAACGAGCTCCAAATGACCCGAAACTTGACCGGTGGTCTACGGGTGGTATACCAAGGCCACTAGACAAACCTCGGTACATTTCGAGAAGGTTTAATACCCGCACACGGAAAAACGTAAAAGGGACCGCCGGGGGAGATAGGAGTGCCGGATTGCAAAACGGACAACGGGAAAAATGCTCGGAATCATGAGACGAACACGTATGCAAATGCGATGCACATGATGACATGATATAAAATGCATGACATGGACAAAATGCAAAATGAAGAAAAACCCAACCACGGAGGGAATATCATATCACAATGCCGAAAATGGCAAGAGTTGGAGTTACAAATATGGAAAGTTACTTCCGGGGTGTTACAAACTACTTCTTCTTGGTTGGCGCGGCCGCCTTAGCTCCGGAGGTACCCGCATCAGCAGGTTGCGCTGCTGCGTTCGATCTTGAGGGCAAGCTTGAGTGCCGCCAGAGCCTCCTTGGTATCCTCCACTATGGTGAGGACGTCCTTGCTCCCAGGCATCTTCATGAGGTTCTATGCCGGATGGGTTGCTGCCATGAACTGAGCCAGGGCCGGGTACCCAAGGATAGCGTTGTACGGGAGGCCGATGTGGGCGACGTCAAAGTCGATCAGCTCGGTGCAGTAGTTGTCGCGGGTGCTAAAGGTTACAGGAAGATGGATCTGGCCCAAGGGGCTGGAGGATCCGCCTCCGACGCCAGAGCACATTGAGGGGCTCGAGTCGTACGTGAAGGAGGCTGAAGGCCTCAACCGAGAGCACGTTGAGGCCGGCGCCGCCATTGATGAGGGTCTTGGTGACGGCTACATGGCAGATGGTGGGCGTGCAAAGCATCGGGACCACGCCCGAGCCGACGGTGGTGATGGGGTGATCTTCTGAACTGAAGGTCAGGTCGGCCTTGGGTGCCACCCAGCCTGGGGGAGCCCCCTGCCGCATAGAGGCGGCGCCGATCTGGCAAAAGAACGGCTTCGTGTGACGGTCCGAGGGCGGCGCATGCGAGCCGCCGAGGAGAGTCGCGACCGCATCGGGCGCCGATGTCGTGAAGCGCGCGGCGAAGAGGCCGCACAGCTCCTCCCAAGATGCCACCGTGGATCCGGGGAGGTTGAGCAGCCAGGCGCGTGGCACGCCAGTGAGGGCCATGGGAAACTAGTTGGCCATGACCTTGTCGTCGCCCCCGGCCTTAAGGACGGCCTCCTCGTACGTCAGCAGGAAAGCCACCGGGTCCGCCACGCTGTCGTAGCGTGGTGGCATCTCCGGCTTGAACTTGGGTGGCCACCGCACTTTTCTTTGTAAGGCGGGGCCAAGGCTCGAGCCCCTAGCCCGTCCCTCAGTGCCGATCATTGGGCCGAAGCGACGCGTCTGTAATGGGGGTGAAACGCGGTGACGGTGGAGCGCAGATCGACGGAAGGAAACTCCAGCGCACCCCTACCTGGCACGCCAAATGTCGGATTTCGGGTTCCGGCAAAACCCTTGAGGTTCGAACACTGGGGTGCGCACGAAGATCTCCCCCTACCTAATCACGCCCTCAACCTCGCCACGATCTCAAAGGCTAGCTCGACGAACTCGCAACACAAGAGACACAAGATTTATACTGGTTCGCTCCACCATTGTGGTGTAATACCCTACTCCAGTGTGGTGTGGTGGATTGCCTCTCGGGCTGAGGATGAACAGTACAAGGGGAAGAACAGCCTCCTGAGGCGAGGTGTTCTTGTGCTTGGTGGGTGTGAGGATGGGATGGATCTAATCTAAGATGAGATGCCTCCTACTGTGGTGGCTAGTCCTATTTATAGAGGCCCTGGTCCTCTTCCCAAATATTGAGCGGGAAGGGAGCCAACAACGGCCAATTCGAAAGGGGACAACTAGTACAAGCTATCCTGACTAAAGGTGGTCTTCGCCTGCCAAAGGCTCTAGTGGTGACGCCGTATTGGGCTCCATGGTGACCTCCATCATGTGGTCCTGCTGGTCTTGGTCTCGTTGCACCGATATGGAAACCTTTGCCTGATGCCTCGGTACTCATTGTCTGCGCTGGCCTCTCTAGCACCAAAGAGGAAACGAGGACGCTGTGCGCGTTGGCACCCGCCTGGCCTTGGTCATCATGGCTGACGTCGTAGGAACCTCGCGAGGTTCACCTTGTCGGTGTCAAAACCGACGGATCTCGGGTAGGGGTCCCGAACTGTGCGTCTGAGGTCGATGGTAACAGGAGACAGGGGACATGATGTTTACCCAGGTTCGGGCCCTCTCTATGGAGGTAATACACTACTTCCTGCTTGATTGATCTTGATGAATATGAGTATTACAAGAGTTGATCTACCACGAGATCGTAATGACTAAACCCTAGAGGTCTAGCTTGTACAACCATGGTAATGAATCTACCCGGCGGACTAAGCTCTCCGGTTTATATAGACACCAAGAGGATCTAGGGTTACATAAGGTCGGTTACAGAGAAAGGAATCTACATATTTGGTCGCCAAGCTTGCTTTCCACGCCAAGGAGAGTCCTATCCGGACACGGGTGCAGTCTTCGGTCTTCGTATCTTCACAGCCCATCAGTCCGGCCCATGGCTAACAGGCTGGACACCCGAGGACCCCTTAGTCCAGGACTCCCTCAGTAGCCCCTGAACCTGGCTTCAATGACAAGGTATCCGGCGCGTAGATCTGTCATAGGCATTGCTAGGCGGGTTCCTCCTTACGAACTCCAAGATAGTCTTCGGACGATCGAGTTCGGCTCTGCAACACGAGTAGCATATACTTCCACAGAGGGCATAATAATTTATAAGTCCAATCCTCTGGCAACTTTTTACAACATGACATCACGCCAGTTCGGTCATTATTTCGAACTGTTTTTCGCGTGCTGCCCCACGTTCCGAGACACGGTTGTCATTGGCACGTCTTTTCCAAGCAGAGATCGTGTCCCCTTATTAAGGGATTCTTTATCGACACGAATGTGGGTAACCCAACCGTATTTAGGGTACAACTCCTTGGGAATAGGCAAGTTTTAAGGCCCAGGAGGAGGCATTTGATATTCACGGCCTTTATAAAGGGATACAGGCCCGTCTTTCTTCTCCAGGCTTGCTTCTTCGTCAACCCTTACTACCTCGAGTTCCAACACCCAGGTTTCAATCGCCACAAGCCTCAGTCATGTCGGGATCCAGCCGTCAAGGCCGGTGGGTGGCTTCTTCTATCACAGAGGAGGATATTGCGAAGCTTCGGGCGGCAAGATATCTGACCGCAGAAAGCCTCGATCGGCTTCCCACGGAAGGGCAGGTTATCCCTACCCCCAGATCCGGTGAGAGGGTCGTGTTCATTTCCCACTTCCTCCAAGGATTAGGGCTCGCCCTTAATCCCTTCGTCCGGGGGCTCATGTTCTATTATGGACAAGATTTTCATGACCTCGCCCTAAACTATGTTCTTCTCATCTCGGTGTTTATCGTCACGTGCGAAGCCTTCCTCCGAACTCCTTCGCACTTCGGCTTGTGGCTCAAAACCTTCAATGTGAAGCCGCAAGTGATAGAGGGGGAGCAGGCGGAGTGCAGTGGTGCCTCAGTGAGCAAGCTTACCAGCGTTGTTTGGCTAAAAGGATCCTTCACAGAATCTTCCGACTTATGGCAGCAGGAGTGGTTCTATATCACCGAGCCTCGTGGTTCCAAGTGGGAAGCTATGCCTGCATTCTGATCCAGCCCCCCAATTCAGCTTGCATCATGGATTAATAAGGGGTTGGACTGGGGATCAGTTTACGAAGTGCGGACTCTGCAGAGTCGCATCCGAAGCCTCATTGAGAAGGGTATCGATCTTGTCAAGGTTATTCAGGTAATGCTAGTCCGTCGGACCCTGTTGTGCCAGCGACAGCCTCTCCACATGTGGGAGTTTAATCCAGAAGGGCCACGGAATCTTCAGCACTTCTTCGGCACTACGCACGAAGTAATGTGGAAATTATTTTTCGGGAAACGAAAACAATGGCCAGACACCACTGAAGATATTGGCCTTGACTGCAACCATCCGGACACCTCGGTAAGCGCTCAACTTCCGAACACCTTTTAGTCAAGCATCCCGTAATAAGATATTGAGCAAACCATTTTTTCCAGGGCTGGATAAAGAAAGTGGAATGAATTAGGTGTCCGGCCCCCTTCCTGAAGACTCTGCGGACGCTGTGCTAACAAGGATGCTGGCCCCGACACCGTACCAGGTGCCTACGAAGGAGGGCAAGAACAAGAAGACTAGAGGTGACCCTTGTTCCGGAGATAAATCATGCACCATGTCCGGGGAAATCAAAGTTCCTTCTCCCAAAGACAAAGGTGCAGGAGAAGCAAACATCCCTTCTCCCCATGGCAAAAAAGGGCCGTCTCCGAAGCTTGGGAGGAGAAGTCTCCCAAGAGAGGCAAAATGCCATCGTCGGGCAGCTCGGGCTTGGCAAGCGACATCGTCGCACAGTTTCATCATGAGGACAAGCCTCCAGCAAAATCGTAAGTGAAGCAGGGTGCTTTAGACATATCCCGCTCCTTTCTTGTTACGGAAGTAGCATCTAATATATATGTCTTCGCAGTTCGGCGCACAATTTTCCTCAGCAATCCTCTTCCTCGGGAGATCTTCTCCTGGAGATGATGGAGAGCGATACGCCTCCCCCGACCTCCTCACCCAACAGGGCGGACGACTTTGAGGTGTCGTCGCGGAGGGTTTGTCTCGACCGACAAGCAATGTGGGGGGCGAAGGAGACCTTACCCGAAGGTGGTCCATCTGTTGCCCAGGGTTTGGGGGCCAATAATGAAGGTCCCGAACTATTCGGTTTACAGCCGGAGATGATTCTGGAGACGAGTAAACGGGTTCCTTCAAAGGAAGGTCGTACTCCTGCGGCGGCTTTCGAAGATCCAGAAGCACCGGACATGTTAACGAACATGCTACGAAAAGCATCTGTCTTAGAGGAACACCGTGCCCTGATGGGTGCGGTGGTCGAGAGGGTTCTGTCCGCGAAGAGCGGATTGAATGAAGCCTTCACGAGCCTACTAAGAGGCTTCGAGGTTTGTGATATAATTTTTCCAAGTGTACTTTATTCGCAAAATGCACCTGTGTAGAGATAGTAGCCCCTGAGACTCGGATTGCCTTCCCAATGGAGGCGATCAGAGGATTAAAAGATATTCTCAGGTAACAATCTGATGCAATTGGAACACATGTAGTCCCCCGGCGACTGTCCGGACTATAGAAGTAGCCGAGCTGCAGCGGAATCTTGATGTGGCAGGGGATGGCATTGCGTTGATCAACAGGCGTCTTGACGAGTCGCAAGGTATATGTTTGGAGCAGTCATGACACATACATGCTTATAATATAAGCATGACGTTGAAATTTGTATACTGCATATGCGTGACTGCAGATGGTGCTGCCGCAATTGAGGTTCTTTGGGCAGAGCTAGCCCGGGCCAAGGAGCAGGCCCAGTTTAGTAATGCGGCTGCCGAAAAGGCATCGACTGAGTTAAAGGTCGAACAGGCTGCTCGGCGCTAAGACGAGGAGAAAATCTCCATGATGGCGCTCGAACTGAAGGATGCTGCTGGCCGCTGTGAGTTCCTTGAGAAGGATAATAAAGCCAAAACAGCTGAACTTGACAAGGCCTTACAAGAGGCGAAAGAAGCGCGGTCCGAATCTAGAGCGGCCCGGGAGGAGATACGGCAAGCTGGGGAGATTGCGGCTGGTAAGCCCTTTTTATTACAAACTAAGTTCAGCGATCCGAATTATGCCCTGCTGAATCAAGTCTGGAGTTCTCCAGACGCATTTTTGGACTTGCCGAAGAGTTCTTCCGATGCGGAACAATTTTATAAAGCGCAAGAATGGTATGCAACGGAGAAGCTTTTCTGGTCACAATTTGGTGTATCAAAGCGTCCGCTGGTACTGAACGAGCAGATGTCCCAATGGGCCGAGCTTCACAGGATATCCGGCGCTGCCATGAAGAATGTCGTAATTCAGCTGTGGCCGAATGAGCCAATTATAAATAGTTATTTCGGTTTGGTGCGGCGACTTGCTGAGGCAGTGCCACGTATTGAAGGTGCACAGATGGCCTTTGCCCGTGTCAAGACATACTGGGGGAAGATGAAGGCCATCGATGTGGCAGCTAAGAGTCCACCCAAGGGCAAGGACCAGCATGCGCCGGAGCATTATTTCGAGGATGTCTTAGAGGCTCCCCACTTGATAGAGGGTCAATGCTCGAAAGACATAATATTCGAGTGAGGTGTATGGGAATTGTAAAAGACAATTTTATAATTGATCTATTTTTATGTTTTGCTTGAAAGCTTTTGTTCCTCATGTGCGGCCGTTTTTATATAATCTGAAAGTTTTCCAGTCGTCGGCTTCAGCCCCCTCGTAGGAAGTACGGGGGTGTTCAGAAAAGCATTTGATCACTCTTGACCCAACGTCTTGGTCCATGAAGGAGGTGACAGTGCGGCGAACCAGGCAATCAGACTATAGGGTGTTAACACTTTCACTTAGCCATAGGAGTTTTATGGTGGGTCTATGATATAGCCCCTGGTATGTACGCGGCTTATTTTAATATGGTGCGTTGCAAAATTGATCTAAAAAAGATCCTTCATATGACACAGAGAGAATCCCTAAAGATTCTGATAAGTCGTCGAGTGGTTGACCAGCTCTCGCCGCATCATGACAGTCAGTTTTCGGCTTTCTCTACGGAGGTGCTTGACCAGATGAACCGGAAGCACAATCGCAGTAGTTCTCCCTTTACTACCCTAGCCGATAGAGCGGAACATAGGGTAGCAAGCATAGGAGTCGGGCAACCCAACTATTGACCCAAGACATGATTCGGAGCTGATGCATATAAGGCCAAACTCGCGATGCCGAAGTACGCTATAAAGCTTCGGACTTGCCGCCAACTCATTTGTTCCCATACCGAGCCCCCGGCAAGTTATGCCGAGGTGTGTGTGTGTGTGTGTGTGTAAAACAACCACATGAGCAAAAATTCGGGTCGATTAGGAAAAAGTCAATACTGGACACTGGTTACTTTTACTGGGAGCTGAGTGATATGCCAATTATTATATAGATAACAAAGCCACAACCCTGGCTATTTGACATGCCAGGGGTCGAAGGCTGAGGAAAAAAGCATTTTACAGGCTTGAAATAGAGAGTGCGGTCTACAAAAAGTTATTTTGGACCTCCTGTCGCACGTCTGCACCGCCTGTCCTCGGTTAAGGGACTCCTTGACAGGAATAACCCTTGGATAATTGTGCGAACCCGAACTCTGGTAGAGTCCGCGGGGTGACCGGCCCTTGAGCTACATGTGGAGGGGATAATAAAAAGGAAAAAGGCAGTTAGAAAAGTAGGGGGGTTGCAGGCCCGCCCATATTGTGCTTCCGCCGATGCCCAGGGTATTTCAAGTGCATAATTATGTATGCGCGGTACCCACTTCAAAGGCATATTAGGCGAACGGCGGAAGCCGAATTGCTAGTCCAATATGGACATTGATCGGTCATGTTGAATGGAGACTGGCGGCATGATGTCTGACGTGGTATGCGGTGTGATAAGGCCGCTGTGTAGTTCGGCTGAGGTAGCCGTAGTATGATCTCCTGTATGGAGGGAGTGTTCCGTGCGCTCACCTCTAGGTGTGTGTGTGTGTGTCACGTATACCATGTTTACTGTTTTTGCTTCGGGGGGAAACTGCTTCTGACCCCCGTTGTTCGGTTGGTGAGTCTCTTCGTCGTCGCTATCACCGGGCGGCCTCTTCCTCTTGTGTTCGGCATTTAACTTGCCGGCCTGTTTGAAGACCCAACATCTTATGTTCGTGTGATTAGCTGGTTTATTGGGGTGGCCATGAATCTGGCAGGGCCTATCCAATATTTTGTCAAAATTGGATGGTCCGTCTTTGTTTGCCGTAAATGGCCTTTTCCGTTGGCCGGGTTTGGGGCCGCTGAATCCAGCGTTGACCACTATGTCCCGCGTGCCTCATTATTATTGTGATGTTTGTTTTTATTGCGTTGTGGCTTTCTATTACTGTCCCGCACTTCAGGGGTGCCCAGATCGCTGGCGCTATTGCTTCTACGGGCGAGCCAGCTGTCTTCTCCCGCGCAAAAGCGGGTCATCAAAGCAGTAAGGGTTGACATAGACTTTGGTTTTCCTGACCGAGGTGGCGGTTAAGCCACTCATCCAGGACGCTGTGTTTGAAAGCCGCGGGGGCTTCTGCGTCTGGACAGTCAACAATTTGGTTCTTTTTAACTAAGAACCTAGTCCAGAGCTTTCTGGCGGGCTCTCCGGGCTGTTGGACAATGTGACTTAGGTCATCGGCATCCGGTGGCCGGACATATGTACCTTGAAAGTTATCGCGGAAGGCATCTTCCAACTCCTCCCAGCTGCCAATTGAGTTTTCAGGCAGACTGTTTAACCAGTGCCGAGCTGGTCCTTTGAGTTTTAACTGGAGGTATTTGATGGCATGAAGGTCGTCTCCGTGGGCCATATGGATATGGAGAAGAAAATCCTCAATCCACACCGTGGGATCTGTTGTTTCGTCGTATGATTCAATATTTACGGGTTTAAACCCTTCTAGGAACTCGTGATCCATTACTCCAACAGTGAAGCAAAGAGGGTGTGCGGCGCCTCTATATCGGTCCGCATCGCGACGTAGCTCTGATGGAGTCCGTCTGCGGTTTTTGGTCCGGGCGTGACTAGGTTTGCCGCGTCCGAATGGATAGCCATCGTCGCATGTCGAGGTACGTCCTCGCTATCCGTAGATCGATATGGTATATCTTGCTTTACTGACCAGGTCCTGCCGAAGGTCGTATGTATCACCCCGAGCTATGTTGTTTTCTGTTTTTACATGGCGGTGGGGCAGGTTGTTGTTCGGCTTGAATTGCCGCTTTATCTCGACCAAGTTGTGGTCGGCCTGTCGCATTGTCCCGACCGCGCTGTGGTCGGTCGGCCGCGTTGCGCGAGTGAGGTATGAGCTCTGGCGCCTCCTCATCAAACTGGGGTAGTAGTTTGCGGTTCGTGTAACTCCTGGCTGGGAGCTTGAGGCCGTATTCTTTGGCTGCCAGGACATTAGTCCATCTGTCATTGAGCAGATCTTGGTCAGCTTGAAGCTGCTGTTTTTTATTTTTTAGGCTCCTTGAAGTGGCTATTAGCCTGCGCTTGAAGCGCTCCTGCTCAAGAGGTTCCTCGGGCATGATGAAATCCTCGTTGCTGAGGCTTACCTCATCTTCGGAGAGCGGGAGATAATTATCGTCCTCCGAATCGTCATGTATGGTCTGTTCATCAGGGCTAACTTGCCCATTTTCCCGTTCCTCCTGTTCGGAGGTTACTTCGACGGGGTCTTTATTATCTTCGGGTTCGTCTGGAGTACTATTTTCCCCGGTGCCAGTGTTGCTATCCTTTGAACGACATGACTTAGAGCGGCGCCGAGGACGTCGGCGCTTGGGGTGTGTCTCTGGAGGTTTATTCTCAACTGGATTTTCTTTGTCATCAGTGTTAGTTGCTTTGGGTGTATCCACCATGTACACATCGTACGAAGAAGTGGCCGTCCAGCGTCCAGTAAATGGCGGGTTTTGGCCCTGCTCCTCATCGGCATCATCGTCCATGCCGTCGATGTCTTCGGAAACGTAGTCAATCATGTCGGTTAGATCCTCGACAGTGGCTATGAAGTGGGTGGCGGGTGGGAAGCAAAATTCTCCATCATCGGCCGCTAGTTCGCACCGGACATAGTTCGACTGTGAGTATCCCACCAGGGATAGGCTCTTTAATGAGTTTAGCACATCTCCCAAGGGCAAGTGCTAGAAGATGTCTGCGGTGCTGAACTCGAAGATCGATAGCCGATCAAGCTCGACGTCCGCGAGTGCACATGGTTCGGAATTTATAGACGGAGACGAGTCCGGAGTTCCAGTGATGCAGATATTGCATGAGGTTGAGTATGTGTGTGGCTCCAACGCCGTGGAATCTGTGGCCTCGGATGGCACGATCTGCTCCGGATCTAAGGCCAGAGCAGTTACAGGAACCATCTCTGGGATGTAGTCCGATGACAGATTTAAGTCATGTTCATCGGGGTGACGAGGAGCGGCCGCCGCGGTCTTGAATCTGTCGAAGATCAAGTCTCCGCGGATGTCCGCGACATAGTTCAAGCTCCCAAATCTGACCTGATGGCCAGGGCATAGCTATCGATCTTCTCCAGATGGCTGCTTAGTCGGCCCTTGATGCGAAGCCGCCGAACACGAAGATCTGTCCGGGGAGGAAGGTTTCCCCTTGGACAACATCGCTGTGGACGATAGAAGGAGCCATCAAACCTCTTGAGGACGACACAGTGGAACTCTCAATGAAAGCACCAATGTCGGTGTCAAAACCGGCGAATCTCGGGTAGGGGGTCCCGAACTGTGTGTCTGAGGTTGATGGTAACAGGAGACAGGGGACACGATGTTTACCCAGGTTTGGGCCCTCTCTATGGAGGTAATACCCTACTTCCTGC
Organism: Aegilops longissima; assembly: GCA_021605205.1. Taxonomy (NCBI): domain Eukaryota; kingdom Viridiplantae; phylum Streptophyta; class Magnoliopsida; order Poales; family Poaceae; genus Aegilops; species Aegilops longissima. Next base: position 26,148,032 of record CM038679.1, on the reverse strand, counting down.
TTGATTGATCTTGATGAATATGAGTATTACAAGAGTTGATCTACCACGAGATCGTAATGACTAAACCCTGGAGGTCTAGCTTGTATGACTATGGTAATGAATCTGCCTGCCGGACTAAGCTCTCTGGTTTATATAGACACCAGGAGGATCTAGGGTTACATAAGGTCGGTTACAGAGAAAGGAATCTACATATTTGGTCGCCAAGCTTGCTTTCCACGCCAAGGAGAGTCTTATCCGGACACGGGTGCAGTCTTCGGTCTTCGTATCTTCACAGCCCATCAGTCGGCCCATGGCTAACAGGCCGGATGCCCGAGGACCCCTTAGTCCAGGACTCCCTCACACCTTGCCTTGATCTCTCCGCCCCTCGCGAGCCAGCCTGGTGAATCCGCTCCCGAGGAGGTCTCATGTCATCCGCCTCGCGAGGGTCTTGAGCGCTTGTTGGTGAGGACATGTCGTACTGGGCCGCGAGTGGAGCCACGTCGTAGGCCGCAGGCAGGCAAGTCTAGGGACCCCCGTTCCCAGAACGTCGACAGTTTTTCATTGAAAAATTCTTATTCAAGTATCCTTTTATGCTATCCAGAAATTCTATATCATTTCCAATCAATAATACCAGAAATGCTACAGAGCTCCCACTCACTTTCTTGTAAATACATGCTTCACCGTAAGTCTGTATAAAACCATATGCTTTGATCACCTCATCAAAGTGTATATTCCAACTCCGAGATGATTGCACTAGTCCATAGATGGATCGCTAGAGCTTGCACACTTTGTCAGCACCTTTAGGATCGACAAAACCTTCTGGTTGCATCATATACAACTCTTCTTTAAGATGTCCATTAAGGAATGTAGTTTTGACGTACATTTGCCGCATTTCATAATCAGAAAATGTGGCAATTGCTAACATGATTCGGACAGATTTAAGCATCGCTACGGGTGAGAAAGTCTCATCGTAGTCAACTCCTTGAACTTGTCGAAAACGCTTTGTGACAAGTCAAGCTTTGTAGACAGTAACATTACCATCAGCGTCAGTCTTCTTCTTGAAGATCCATTTATTCTCTATGGCTTGCCGATCATCAGGCAAGTCCACCAAAGTCCATACTTTGCTCTCATACATTGATCCTATCTCAGATTTCATGGCCTCAAGCCATCTATCGGGATCTGGGCTCATCATAGCTTCTTCATAGTTCGTAAGTTTGCCTTGGTCTAGTAATATGACTTCTAGGACAGGATTATCGTACCACTCTGGTGTGGATCATGCTCTGGTCAACCTACGAGGTTCAGTAGTAACTTGATCTGTAGTTTCATGATCATTATCATTTGCTTCCTCTCTAGTTGGTGTGGACATCACAGGAGCGGTTTTCTCTGATGTGCTACTTTCCAATTCGAGAGAAGGTACAATTACCTCATCAAGTTCTACTTTCCTCCCACTCACTTCTTTCGAGAGAAACTTCTTCTCTACAAAGGATCCATTCTTGGCAACAAAGATCTTGCTTTCGGATCTGTGGTAGAAGGTGTACCCAATGGCTTCCTCAGGGTATCCTATGAAGATGCACTTCTCCGCTTTGGGTCGAGCTTATTAGGCTGAAGCCTTTTGACATAAGCATCACATCCCAAAGTTTTAAGAAATGACAACTTAGGTTTCTTGCCAAACCACAGTTCATACAGTGTCATCTCAACGGATTTAGACGGTGCCCTATTTAACATGAATGCGGTTGTCTCTAATGCATAACCCCAAAACGATAGTGGCAAATCGGTAAGAGATATCATAGAATGCACCATATCTAATAAAGTACGATTACAACCTTCGAACACACCATTACGCTGTGGTGTTCCAGGTGGCGTGAGTTGTGAAACTATTCCACATTGTTTTATATGAAGGCCAAACTCGTAACTCAAATATTTGCCTCCGCGATCAGATCGTAGAAAATTTATTTTCTTGTTACGATGATTCTCCACTTCACTCTAAATTCCTTGAACTTTTCAAATGTTTCAGACTTGTGTTTCATTAAGTAGATATACCCATATCTGCTTGAATCATCTGTGAAGGTCAGAAAATAACGATACCGGCTGCGTGCCTCAACACTCATCGGACCGCATACATCGGTATGTATTATTTCCAATAAGTCATTGGCTCACTCCATTGTTCCGGAGAACGGAGTTTTAGTCATCTTGCCCATGAGGCATGGTTCGCAAGTATCAAATGATTCGCAATCAAGTGATTCCAAAATCCTATCAGCATGGAGTTTCTTTCACGCGCTTTACACCAATATGACCTAAACGACAGTGCTACAAATATGGTGCACTATCATTATCAACTTTGCATCTTTTGGCATAAATATTACGAATATGTGTATTACTACGATCGAGATTCAATAAACCACTCACATTGGGTGTGTGACCATAAAAGGTTTTATTCATGTAAACAGAACAACAATTATTCTTTGACTTAAATGAATAACCGTATTGCAACAAACATGATCAAATCATATTCATGCGCAACGCAAACACCAAATAACATTTATTTAGATTCAACACTAGTCCCGAAGGTAAAGGGAGTGTGCGATGGTGATCGTATCAACCTTGGAATCACTTCCAACACATATATCGTCACCTCACCCTTTACTAGTCTCTATTTATTCTGCAACTCATGTTTCGAGTTACTAATCTTAGCAACTGAACCGATATCAAATACCCAGGGGCTACTACGAACACTAGTAAAGTACACATCAATAACATGTATATCAAATATACCTTTGTTCACTTTGCCATCCTTCTTATCCACCAAGTATTTAGGGCAGTTCCGCTTCCAATGAAAATTTCCATTGCGGTAGAAGCACTCAGTTTCAGGCTTGGGTCCAGCTTTGGGTTTCTTCACGGGAGTGGCATCTTGCTTGCCATTCTTCTTGAAGTTCCCTTTCATTCCCTTGCTCCTTTTCTTGAAACTAGTGGTCTTGTTAACCATCAACATTTGATGCTCTTTCTTGATTTCTACCTTTGCCGATTTCAGCATCGTGAAGAGCTCGTGAATCGTTTTCGTCATCCCTGAATATTATAGTTCATCACGAAGTTTTAGTAGCTTCGTGATAGTGACTAGAGAATTTTGTCAATCATTATCTTATCTGGAAGATTAACTCCCACTTGATTCAAGCGATTGTAGTACCCAGACATTCTGAGTACATGCTCACTGGCTGAGCTATTCTCCTCCATCTTGTAGGCAAAGTACTTGTCAGATGTCTCATACCTCTCAACACAGGCATAAGTCTGAAATAGCAATTTCGGCTCTTGGAACATCTCATATGTTCCATGGCTTTCAAAACGTCTTTGAAGCCCCGATTCTAAGCCATAAAGCATGGTGCACTAAACTATCAAGTAGTCATCATATCGAGCTTGTCAAATATTCATAACGTCTACATCTCCTCATGCAATAGGTCTGTCACCTAGCGGTGCATCAAGGACATAATTCTTCTGTGTAGCAATAAGGATAATCGTCAGATCACGGACCCAGTCCGCATTATTGCTACCATCATCTTTCAACTTAGTTTTCTCTAGGAGCATATCAAAAATAAGGGAGCTAAATCGTGAGCTATTGATCTACAACATAGATATGCAAATACTATCAGGAATAAGTTCATGATAAATTAAGTTCAATTAATCAAATTACTTAAGAACTCCCACTTAAATAGACAACCCTCAAGTCATCTAAGTGACACGTGATCCAAATCAACTGACCCATGTCCGATCATCACATGAGATGGGATAGTTATCAATTTTGAACATCTATATGTTGATCATATCTACTATATGATTCATGTTCGACCTTTCGGTCTCCAGTGTTCCGAGGCCATGTCTGTACATGCTAGGCTCGTCAAGTATTCCGCATGTGCAAAACTGTCTTGCACCTGTTGTATGTGAACATAGAGTCTATCACACTCGATCATCATGTGGTGTCTCAACACGAAGAACTATAGCAACGGTGCATACTCAGGGAGAACACTTTTACATTGAAATTTAGTGAAGGGGTCATCTTATAATGCTACCGCCGTACTAAGCAAAATAAGATGCATAAAAGATAAACATCACATGCAATAAAAAATATGTGACATGATATGGCCATCATCATCTCGTGCTTTTGATCTCCATCTCCAAAGCATCGTCATGATCTCCATCGTCACCGGCTCGACACATTTATCTCCATCGTAGCATCATGGTCGTCTCGCCAACTATTGCTTCTACAACTATCGCTAACGCATAGTGATAAAGTAAAGCAATTACATGGCATTTGCATTTCATACAATAAAGAGACAACCATAAGGCTCCTGCCGGTTGCCGATAACTTACAAAACATAATCATCTCATACAATAATGTTCATCACATCATGTCTTGACCATATCACATCACAACATACCCTGCAAAAACAAGTTAGACGTCCTCTACTTTGTTGTTGCAAGTTTTACGTTGCTGCTACGGGCTTCTAGCAAGAAATGTTCTTACCTACGGCAAAAACCACAACGGTGATTCGTCAAGTTTGCTGTTTTAGCCTTCTTCAAGGACCGGCCGTAGTCAAATTCGATTCAACTAAAGTAGGAGAAATAGACACCCGCCAGCCACCTTTATGCAAAACTAGTTGCATGTCTGTTGGTGGAAGCGGTCTCATGTGCGTGGACATGTAAGGTTGGTTCGGGCCGTTTCATCCCACAATACCGTCGAATCAAAATAAGACGTTGGTGGTAAGCAATATGACTATCACCACCCACAACTCTTTGTGTTCTACTCGTGCATATCATCTATGCATAGACCTGACTCTTGATGCCACTGTTGGGAATCGTTGTATGGAAAACAAAAAAATTCTACACACACGCAATGATCTACCCATGGAGATGCATAACAACGAGGGGGAGAGTGTGTCTACGTACCCTCGTAAATCGTAAGCGGAAGCGTTTCACAACGCGATTGATGCAGTCGAACTTCTTCGCGCTTCAACTGATCAAGTTCCGAACGCACGACACCTCCGTGTTCTACACACGTTCAACTCGGTGACGTCCCTCGCCTTCTTGATCCAACAAGACGTCGAGGTAGTAGATGAGTTCCGTCAGCACGATGGCATGGTAAGGGTGATGGTGAAGTGATCTCCGCAGGATTTTGCCAAAGCACTACGAATATATGAACGGGGTGTAAACGGTGGAGGGGGGCACCGCACACGGCTAGGCAATTGTCTGGATGTGTGCTAGGCGCCCCTCCACACACACACACACACACACACACACACACACACACACACACACACACACACACACACACACACATATATATATAGGGAAAATCCATCCTACCACCCAGTGGTAGTTACCCCACATGTCTCATATACTAGCATGTGGTACTATATATACTATTCTATTATTTTAAATATATTCATATACTATATCTAAGATATTTCAAAACAAGTTACATGAAAAAATTGCATATAAGCCTTTGTTATATTTGTGAAATACGTACATATTTGTACGTAAAAAAGAGCATACTAAAAAGTGGTACATACTACCTAAAAATTTGTATATATACTATCTAATCATTATTATATACTACATACTAGATGTACTTACTCTCGGTTTCGACAGATACTACATACAACATACAAAATGCAAGTGCCGGTAACTACCACTTGCTTGTAGGAAATATTTGTCCTATATATATATATATATATATATATATATATATATATATATATATATATATATATATATATATATAGGTGGGGGAGGAGGAAGCAGCCAGAGGGCGCCCCAACTAGGCCGAATCCTACTTGGGGTCCTCCCCCGCCATATTTGTCGGAAGGGGAAGGAAAGAGAGGAAGAGAGAGAAGGAAGTAGGAATCCTATTCCACACTTGGCTTTCCTCCTTCCCCTTTCCTTCTCCACCTTTGGCGGGCCCATATGGGGGGCGCACCAGCCCCTTGTGGCTGGTGCGTTTCCCCTCTTGGCCCATAAGGCCCATATTTTGCCGGGGGTGCCCGGAACCCCTTTGGGTGACCTGATATGTACCCGGTACCCTCCGGAACACTTCCAGTGTCCGAATACCATCGTCCTATATATCAATCTTTACCTCTCGACCATTTAGAGACTCCTCGTCATGTTCTTGATCTCATCCGGGACTCCGAACAACATTCAGTCACCAAATCACATAACTCAACGTTAAGCGTGCGGACCCTATGGGTTCGAGAACTATGTAGACATGACCGAGACACCTCTCCGGTCAATAACCAATAGCGGAACCTGGATGCCCATATTGGCTCCTACATATTCTACGAAGATCTTTATCGATCAAACCGTTATGACAACATACATAATTCCCTTTGTCCATCAGTATGTTACTTGCCCGAGATTCGATCGTCGGTATCTTCATACCTAGTTCAATCTCGTTACGGGCAAGTCTCTTTACTTATTCCGTAATCATCACCTCATGACTAACTGCTTAGTTGTTTGCTTGCAAGCTTATGATGTGTATTTCCGAGAGGGCCTAGAGATAACTCTCCGATACTCAGAGTGACAAATCCTAATCTCGATCTATGCCAACTCAACAAATACCTTCGGAGATACCTGTAGAGCATCTTTATAATCACCCAGTTACGTTGTGATGTTTGATAGCACACAAGGTGTTCCTCCGGTATCCGAGAGTTACATAATCTCATAGTCGAAGGAATATGTATTTGACATGAGGAAAGCAATAGCAATAGAACTGAACGATCATTATGCTAAGCTAACGGATGGGTCTTGTCCATCACATCATTCTCCTAATGATGTGGTCCCGTTATCAAATGACAACACATGTCTATGATTAGGAAACCTTAACCATCTTTGATCAACGAGCTAGTCTAGTAGAGGCTTACTAGGGACATGGTATTTGTTTGTGTATTCAAGCATATATTTAGGTTTCCGATCAATACAGTCCTAGCATGAATAATAAAATTTTATCATGAATAAGGAAATATAAAATAACAACTTTATTATTGCCTCTAAGGCATATTCCTTCACTTGCATTGTGCGAGGGAGTGAGGAGATTACGGTGGCCCTAGTGGCTTCTTGGGGAGCATTGTACCTCCACACCGCTCCAAACGGATATTAGCATCACAAGGGTGTGAACTTCAGGATACATCATCGTCTCCACGTCCCTCAGTTATCTCTTACCCGAGCCCTTTACTTATGCACTTTACTTTGTGATAGCCATAGTTTCATGTTATATATCTTGCTATCACATAGTTGTTTATATTGCCTAGCATAAGTTGTTGGTGCACATAGGTGAGCCTAGCCATTTTAGGTTTTATGCTTGACAAAATAAACGCTAGAGTTTTATTCCGCTTTTGTTCAAGCCTAAACCATAATTATTTTAAAGCGCCTATTCACCCTCCCCCTCTAGGCGACATCCACGATCTTTCAGGGGGGTACCAGCTTTGTATGTGAGTGGACGCTGGCGCATTCGCACTGGGCATGTTCGCAGCGAACAGTTGAATTTCTGACATGACAACTTACAGTGCTTTAGGATTATTCTAACATTTCCCATATAAGATTTCCACTATTATAATGGTTCCTAAGGAATACAAAGTAACTCAAACACAATAAAAATTACATCGAGGACCTACACCACCGAACACTACCACTGCTAGAACAAAGTCGCCGATGCACCGCTCCCCTTCCGGAGTCGGCTTGACCTTGCCAATGACAATCAGAAAGTCTTCATGCACGTGCCTCTATTGACCATCAACCCAGAGCATTAGTTGCCACCATTGAACCCTCGAATTGATTTGAAGCGCTGGACATCAGAACTCGCTGAAATGAGTGTATCGACACACTAAAACACATCTAGACACACTCATTTTAGCGATGGATAAATTTGGACGGAGGCCGTATTTATTTTTCAAGGTTTTATTTGTAGGAAAACACTAACCTTCAACTGACTGATGCACGCGCAACGTCCGATGCTTGCTTAGCCGTCGGATCAATCCTGACCGAGGCTCGCGCAAGTCCCATGCAACCAGTTTTTGTCGCGCGACAAGGGTCTTGTTTTAGTAGATTTCTGCAACAGATGACTAGTTTTAGAACGAAAAACTATTTGATGATGAAGGTTTCTTTTTGTGCAATAGGGGTCTTATTTCAAAAGGTTTATGCAAATAGACATCTTGTTTCAGAAACAAAAATGATTTGGTGGTGAAGGGTTTTTTCCGCAACAGGGGTCTTGTTTCAGAAACATAGCCCGTTCCGCAATAGTGGTCTTGTTTTAGTAACATAGCCCCTGTTGCAAAAAGCGGGAGGAGCGCCCGACGTTAGAGAGTGAAAGGTTAGGCATTGCTGTTGGGGAACGTTGCAGAAAATAATTTTTTTTCCTACAGTTTCACCAAGATCCATCTATGAGTTCATCTAGCAACGAGTGATAGGAGTGCATCTACATACCTTTGTAGATCGCGAGCGGAAGCGTTCAAGAGAACGGGGTTGAGGGAGTCGTACTCGTCGTGATCCAAATCACTGATGACCAAGTGTCGAACGGACAGTACCTCCGTGTTCAACACACGTACGGAGCGGATGACGTCTCCCGCACCTTGATCCAGCAAGGAGGAGGGAGAGGTTGAGGAAGAAGGCTCCAACAGCAGCACGGCGGCGTGGTGGTGATGGAGTGGCGTTCTCGGCAGGCTTCGCCAAGCTCACGCCAAGGAGGAGAGGTGTTGGGGAGGAGGGGCTGCACCTTGGATTGTGTGCAGCCTCCCTCGCCTCTATTTATAGGGGAAGGGGAAGGGGGCCGGCCCCCTCTAGATGAGATCTAGAGGGGGCGGCGGCCAAGGGAGGGGCTTGCCCCCAAGGGGGCGCCCCACTAGGGTTTCCTCCCAACCCTAGGCGCATGGGCCCAAGGGGATGCGCCCAGCCCTCCAGGGCTGGTTCCCTGCCCACTACGGCCCATGAGGCCCTCCGAGAGAGTGGCCCTCCCGATGGACCCCGAACCCTCCGGTGGCCCCAGACAATACCGATATGCCCCCGAACCTTTCCGGTGACCGTATGACCACTTCCCATATATAAATCTTCACCTCCGGACCATTCTGGAACTCCTCGTGACGTCCGGGATCTTATCTGGGACTCCGAACAACATTCGGTAATCACATACAAGTATTCCTAATAACCCTAGCGTCACCGAACCTTTGTGTAGACCCTACGGGTTCGGGAGACACGTAGACATGACCGAGACGGCTCTCCGGTCAATAACCAATAGCGGATCTGGATACCCATGTTGGCTCCCACATGCTCCTCGATGATCTCATCGGATGAACCATGATGTCGAGGATTCAAGCAACCCCCGTATACAATTCCCTTTGTCAATCGGTACGTTACTTGCCCGAGATTCGATCGTCGGTATCCCAATACCTCGCTCAATCTCGTTACTCGCAAGTCACTTTACTCGTACCGTAATGCATGATCCCGTGACCAAACACTTGGTCACTTTGAGCTCATTATGATGATGCATTACCGAGTGGGCCCAGAGATACCTCTCCGTCATACAGAGTGACTGAAGGAAATATGCCCTAGAGGCAATAATAAAGTTATTATTTATTTCCTTATATCATGATAAATGTTTATTATTCATGCTAGAATTGTATTTACCGGAAACATAATACATGTGTGAATATATAGACAAACAGTATGTCACTAGTATGCCTCTACTTGACTAGCTTGTTAATCAAAGATGGTTATGTTTCCTAACCATGAACAAGGAGTTGTTATTTGATTAACAAGGTCACATCATTAGTTGAATGATCTGATTGACATGACCCATTCCGTTAGCTTAACACTTGATCGCTTAGTATGTTAATGCTTTCTTCATGACCCATACATGTTCCTGTAACTATGAGATTATGCAACTCCGCTTACGGAGGAACACTTTGGTACTACCAAACGTCACAACGTAATCGGGTGATTATAAAGGAGTACTACAGGTGTCTCCAAAGGTACTTGTTGGGTTGGCGATTTGAGATTAGGTTTTGTCACTCGATTGTCGGAGAGGTATCTCTAGGCCTTCTCGGTAATACACATCACATAAAGCCTTGCAAGCATTGCAACTAAAGAGTTAGTTGTGAGATGATGTATTACGGAACGAGTAAAGAGACTTTCCGTAACGAGATTAAACTAGGTATTGGATACCGACGATCGAATCTCGGAAAGTAACATACCGATGACAAAGGGAACAACGTATGTTGTTATGCGGTTTGACCGATAAAGATCTTCAGAGAATATGTAGGAACCAATATGAGCATCCAGGTTCCGCTATTGGTTATTGACCGAGAATAGTTCTAGGTCATGTCTACATAGTTCTCGAACCGTAGGGTCCGCACGCTTAAGGTTTCAATGACGGTTATTATGAGTTTATGTATTTTGATGTACCAAGGAGTTCGAGTCCCGGATGTGATCACGGACATGACGAGGAGTCTCAAATGGTCGAGACATAAAGATTGATATATTGGATGGTTATATTCGACACCGGAAAGGTTCCGGAAGTTTCGGAGAAAACCGGAGTGCCGGAGGGGTTACCGGAACCCCGGGAAGTTATGGGCCTTATTGGGCCAAGAGGGAGAGAGGGCTGCACCAGAGGTGGTGCGCCTCCATGGGGAGTCCGACTGACTAGGAGGGGGCGCAGCCCCTTCCCTCTCCCTCTCCCTCTCTTCCTTCCCCTTCCCTCTTCCTAGTAGGACTAGGAAAGGGAGTCCTACTCCTACTAGGAGGAGGACTCCCCCTCCTTGCGCCTCAAGGGCTGGCCGCCCTCCCCTTGCTCCTTTATATACGGGGCAGGGGGCACCCTAGAACACACAAGTTGATCTTCGTGATCGCCTTAGCTGTGTCGGTGCCCCTCCACCATATTCCACCTCGGTCATATTGTAGCGGTGCTTAGGCGAAGCCTGCGACGGTAGAACATCAAGATCGCCACCACGCCGTCGTCTTGACGGAACTCCTTCCCGACGCTTTGCTGGATCGGAGCCCGGGATCGCCATCGAGCTGAACGTGTGCCAAGAACTCGGAGGTGCCGAGTAACGGTGCTTGGATCGGTCGGATCGTGAAGACGCACGACTACATCAACAGCGTTAATATAACGCTTCGCTTTCGGTCTCACGAGGGTACGTGGACGGACACTCTCCTCTCTCGCTGCTATGCCATCACCATGGTCTTGCGTGATCGTAGGAAAATTTTGAAATTACTACGCTCCCCAACAAAGGCATCCGAGCCTGGTTTTATGCGTTGATGTCATATGCACGAGTAGAACACAAGTGAGTTGTGGGCGATACAAGTCATACTACCTACCAGCATGTCATACTTTGGTTCAGCGGTATTGTGAGATGAAGCGGCCCGGACCGACATTACGCCAGACGCTTACGCGAGACTGGTTTCACCGCCGTGAGCACTCGTTGCTTAAAGGTGACCGGCGGGTGTCTGTCTCTCTCACTTTAGTTGAACTGAGTGTGGCTACGCCCGGTCCTTGAGAAGGTTAAACGGAGTCTATTTGACGAAGTATCGCTGTGGTTTTGATGCGTAGGTAAGAACGGTTCTTGCTCAGCCCGTAGCAGCCACGTAAAACTTGCAACAACAAAGTAGAGGACGCCTAACTTGTTTTTGCAGGCATGTTGTGATGTGATATGGTCAAGACGTGATGCTATATTTTATTGTATGAGATGATCATGTTTTGTAACCGAAGTTATCGGCAATGGCGAGAGCCATATGGTTGTCGCTTATTGTATGAAATGCAACGCCATGTAATTGCTTTACTTTATCACTAAGCGGTAGCGATAGTCGAGAAGCAATAGTTGGCGAGACGACAACGATGCTACGATGGAGATCAAGGTGTCGCTACCGGTGACGATGGTGATCATGATAATTGCTTGGAGATGGAGATCACAAGCACAAGATGATGATGGCCATATCATATCACTTATATTGATTGCATGTGATGTTTATCCTTTATGCATCTTATCTTGCTTTGATTAACGGTAGCATTATAAGATGATCTCTCACTAAAATTATCAAGTAGTGTTCTCCCGAGTATGCACTGCTGCAAAGTTCGTCGTGCCGAGACACCACGTGATGATCGGGTGTGATAAGCTCTCGTCCATCTACAACGGGTGTAAGCCAGTTTTGCACACGCAGAATACTCAGGTTATACTTGACGAGCCTAGCATATGCAGATATGGCCTCGGAACACGGAGACCGAAAGGTCGAGTGTGAATCATATAGTAGATATGATCAACATAAGATGTTCACCATTGAAAACTACTCCATCTCACGTGATGATCGGTTATGGTTTAGTTGATTTGGATCACGTGATCACTTAGATGACTAGAGAGATGTCTGTCTAAGTGGGAGTTCTTAAGTAATATGATTAATTGAACTTAAATTTATCATGAACTTAGTCCTGGTAGTATTTTGTAAATTATGTTGTAGATCGATAGCTCGCGTTGTTGCTTCCCTATGTTTTATATGTGTTCCTAGAGAAAATTGTATTGAAAATGTTAGTAGCAATATTATGGATTGGATCCGTGATCCGAGGTTTATCCTCATTGCTGCACGTAAGAATTATGTCCTTGATGCACCACTAGGTGATGGACCTATTGCAGGAGTAGATACGCACGTTATGAACGTTTGGCTAGCTCAATATGATGACTACTTGATAGTTTAGTGCACCATGCTTAAACGGCTTAGAATCGGGACTTCAAAGACGTTTTGAACGTCATGGACCATATGAGATGTTCCAGGAGTTGAAGTTAATATTTCAAGCAAATACCCGAGTTGAGAGATATAAAGTCTCCAACAAGTTCTATAGCTAAAAGATGGAGGAGAATCGCTCAACTAGTGAGCATGTGCTCAGATTGTCTGAGTACTTCAATCGCTTGAATCAAGTGGGAGTTAATCTTCCAGATAAGAAGTGATTGACAGAATTCTCTAGTCACCATCACTGAGTTAATAGAACTTCGTGATGAACTATAGTATGCAAGGGATGACGAAAACAAATCCCAAGCTCTTCACGATGCTAAAATCGGCGAAGGTAGAAATCAAGAAAAACATCAAGTGTTGATGGTTGACAAGACCACTAGTCTCAAGGAAAAGGGCAAAGGGAAGAAGGGAACTTCAAGAAGAACGGCAAGCAAGTTGCTACTCGGTGAAGAAGCCCAAGTCTGGACCTAAGCACGAGACTAAGTGCTTTTGCTGCAATGGAACTGGTCATTTGAAGCGGAACTACCCCAAGTATTTGGCGGATAAGAAGGATGGCAAAGTGAACAAAGGTATATTTGATATACAGATTATTGATGTGTATTTTACTAGTGTTCGTAGCAAACCCTCGGTATTTGATACTGGTTCGGTTGCTAAGAGTAGTAACTTGAAACGGAGTTGCGAATGAATGAGAAACTAGTTGAAGGGAAGTGACGATGAGTGTTGGAAGTAGTTCCAAGATTGATATAATCATCATCACACACTCCCTATACTTTCGGGATTAGTGTGGAACCTAAATAAGTGTTATTTGGTGTTGAGCATAAATATGATTTGATCATGTTTATTGCAATACGGTTATTCATTTAAGTAAGAGAATAAATTGTTGTTCTTTACATGAATAAAACCTTATATGGTTACACACCCAATGAAAATGGTTCATTGGATCTTGATCATAGTGATACACATATTCATAATATTGAAACCAAAAGATGCAAAGTTAATAATGATAGTGCAACTTATTTGTGGCACTGCCGTTTAGGTCATATTGGTGTAAAACGATGAAGAAACTCCATGTTGATGGACTTTGGAATCACTTGGTTATGAATCATTTGATGCTTGCGAACCGTGCTTTTTGGGCAAGATGACTAAAACTCCGCTTCTCGGAACAATGGAACAAGCTACCGACTTATTGGAAATAATACATACCGATGTATGCGATCCAATGAGTGTTGATGCTCGTGGCAAGTATCGTTATTTTCGACCTTCACAAGATGATTTGAGCAGATATGGGTATATCTACTTGATGAAACATAAGTCTGAAATAGTTGAAAGGTTCAAAGAATTTCAGAGTGAAGTGGAAAATCATCGTAACAAGAAAATAAAGTTTCGCGATCTGATCGTGGAGATGAATATTTGAGTTACGAGTTTGGTCTTCAATGAAAACAATGTGGAATAGTTTCACAGCTCACGCCACCGGAACACCACAACGTTATGGTGTGTCCGAACGTCAGAACCGTACTTTATTATGATATGGTGCGATCTATGATGTATCTTACCGATTTACCACTATCGCTTTGGGGTTATGCATTAGAGACAGCTGCATTCACGCTTTAATAGGGCACCATCTAAATCCGTTGAGATGACACCGTATGAACTATGGTTTAGCAAGAAACCTAAGTCGTCGTTTCTTAAAGTTTGAGTTGTGATGCTTATGTGAAAAGTTTTCACCGATAAGCTCGAACCCAAATCGAGAAATGCGTCTTCATAGAATACCCAAAGGTAACTATTGGGTACACCTTCTATCACAGATCCGAAAGCAAGATATTTGTTGTTAAGATGGATCCTTTCTAGAGAAGAAGTTTCTCTCGAAAGAAGTGAGTGGGAGGAAAGTAGAACTTGATGAGGTAATTGTACCTTCTCCCTTATTGGAAAGTAGTTCATCACAGAATCAGTTCCATGATTCCTACACCAATTAGTGAGGAAGTTAATGATGATGATCATGAAACTTCAGATCAAGTTGTTACCAAACCTCGTGGGTCTTCCAGAGTAAGATCCGCACTGAGTGGTACGGTAATCCTATTCTAGAAGTCATGTTACTAGACCATGATGAACCTACGAACTATAAGGAAGCGATGATGAGCCCAGATTCCGCGAAATGGTTTGAGACCATGAAAATCTGAGATGGGATCCATATATGAGAACAAAGTGTGGACTTTGATGGAGTTGCCGATGATCGGCAAGCCATATTATATAAATGGATCTTCAAGAGGAAGGCAGATCTTGATAGTAGTATTACTATCTACAAAAGCTCGACTTGTCGCAGAAAGGTTTTCGACAAGTTCAAGGTGTTGACTACAATGAGATTTACTCAAGCGTAGCGATGCTTATGTCTGTCCGAATCATGTTAGCAATCGCCACATTTTATGAAATCGGCAAATGGATGTCAAAATACATTCTTTAATGGATTTATTAAAGAAGAGTTGTATATGATGCAACGAGAAGGTTTTATCAATCCTAAAGGAGCTAACAAAATGTGCAAGCTCCAATGATCCATCTATGGACTGTGCAAGCATCTCGAGTTGGAATAAACGCTTTGATAGTGTGATCAAAGCATATAGTTTTATCTGAGACTTGCGGTGAAGCCTGTATTTACAAGAAAGTGAGTGGGAGCACTACAAACATTTCGATAAGTATATGTGAATGACATATTGTAGATCGGAAATAATGTAGAATTATTCGCAAAGCATAAAGGAGTGTTTCAAAGGAGTTTTTCAAAGAAAGACCTCGGTGAAGCTGCTTACATATTGAGCATTAAGATCTATAGAGATAGATCAAGACGCTTGATAAGTTTTTTCAATGAGTGCATACCTTGACAAGATTTTGAAGTAGTTCAAAATGGAACAGTCAAAGAAAGAGTTCTTGCACGTGTTACAAAGGTGTGAAATTGAGTAAGACTCAAAACCCGCCACGGCAGAAGATAGAAAGAGAATGAAAGTCATTCCCTATGCCTTGGCCATAGGTTCTATAAAGTATGCCATGCTGTGTACCAGATCTATTGTATACCCGCCTTTGAGTTTGGCAAGGAGTACAATAGTGATCTAGGAATAGATCATCGGACAGCGGTCAAAATTATCCTTAATGGAATAAGGATATGTTTCTCGATTATGGAAGTGATAAAGGTTAAATCGTAAAGGGTTACGCCGATGCAAGTTTTGACACCGATCTGGATGACTTTAAGTCTCGATCTAGATACATATTGATAGTGGGAGCAATTAGCTAGAGTAGCTCCGTGCGAGCATTGTTGACATAGAGATTTGCAAAATACATACGGATCTGAATGTGGCGGACCCGTTGACTAAGATTCTCTCACAAAGCAAAACATGATCACACCTTAGTACTCTTTGGGTGTTAATCACATAGCGATGTGAACTAGATTACTGAATCTAGTAAACCCTTTGGGTCTTGGTCACATGGCAATGTGAATTATGGGTGTTAATCACATGATGATGTGAACTATCGATGTTAATCACATGGTGATGTGATCTAGATTATTGACTCTAGTGCAAGTGGGAGATCAAGGAAATATGCCCTAGAGGCAATAATAAAGTTATTATTTATTTCCTTATATCATGATAAATGTTTATTATTCATGCTAGAATTGTATTTACCGGAAACATAATACATGTGTGAATATATAGACAAACAAGATGTCACTAGTATGCCTCTACTTGACTAGCTTGTTAATCAAAGATGGTTATGTTTCCTAACCATGAACAAGGAGTTGTTATTTGATTAACAAGGTCACATCATTAGTTGAATGATCTGATTGACATGACCCATTCCGTTAGCTTAACACTTGATCGCTTAGTATGTTAATGCTTTCTTCATGACCCATACATGTTCCTGTAACTATGAGATTATGCAACTCCGTTTACGGAGGAACACTTTGGTACTACCAAACGTCACAACGTAATCGGGTGATTATAAAGGAGTACTACAGGTGTCTCCAAAGGTACTTGTTGGGTTGGCGTATTTGAGATTAGGTTTTGTCACTCGATTGTCGGAGAGGTATCTCTAGGCCTTCTCGGTAATACACATCACATAAAGCCTTGCAAGCATTGCAACTAAAGAGTTAGTTGTGAGATGATGTATTACGGAACGAGTAAAGAGACTTTCCGAACGAGATTAAACTAGGTATTGGATACCGACGATCGAATCTCGGAAAGTAACATACCGATGACAAAGGAACAACGTATGTTGTTATGCGGTTTGACCGATAAAGATCTTCAGAGAATATGTAGGAACCAATATGAGCATCCAGGTTCCGCTATTGGTTATTGACCGAGAATAGTTCTAGGTCATGTCTACATAGTTCTCGAACCGTAGGGTCCGCACGCTTAAGGTTTCAATGACGGTTATTATGAGTTTATGTATTTTGATGTACCAAGGAGTTCGAGTCCCGGATGTGATCACGGACATGACGAGGAGTCTCAAATGGTCGAGACATAAAGATTGATATATTGGATGGTTATATTCGGACACCGGAAAGGTTCCGGAAGTTTCGGAGAAAACCGGAGTGCCGGAGGGGTTACGGAACCCCCGGGAAGTTATGGGCCTTATTGGGCCAAGAGGGAGAGAGGGCTGCACCAGGAGGTGGTGCGCCCCTCCATGGGGAGTCCGACTGGACTAGGAGGGGCGCCCCCTTTCCCTCTCCCTCTCCCTCTCTTTCCTTCCCCTTCCCTCTTCCTAGTAGGACTAGGAAAGGGGAGTCCTACTCCTACTAGGAGGAGGACTCCCCCCCTTGGTGCGCCCCAAGGGCTGGCCGCCCTCCCCTTGCTCCTTTATATACGGGGCAGGGGGCACCCTAGAACACACAAGTTGATCTTCGTGATCGTTCCTTAGCCGTGTGCGGTGCCCCCCTCCACCATATTCCACCTCGGTCATATTGTAGCGGTGCTTAGGCGAAGCCCTGCGACGGTAGAACATCAAGATCGTCACCACGCCGTCGTCTTGACGGAACTCCTTCCCGACGCTTTGCTGGATCGGAGCCGGGGATCGCCATCGAGCTGAACGTGTGCCAAGAACTCGGAGGTGCCGAGTAACGGTGCTTGGATCGGTCGGATCGTGAAGACGTCGACTACATCAACAGCGTTAATATAACGCTTCGCTTTCGGTCTCACGAGGGTGCGTGGACGGACACTCTCCTCTCGTTGCTATGCCATCACCATGGTCTTGCGTGATCGTAGGAAAATTTTGAAATTACTACGTTCCCCAACAGTGACAAATCCCAGTCTCGATCCATGTCAACCCAACAGACACTTTCGGAGATACCCGTAGTATACCTTTATAGTCACCCAGTTACGTTGTGACGTTTGGTACACCCAAAGCACTCCTATGGTGTCCGGGAGTTACACGATCTCATGGTCTAAGGAAAAGATACTTGTCATTGGAAAAGCTCTAGCAAAACGAACTACACGATCTTGTGCTATGCTTAGGATTGGGTCTTGTCCATCACATTATTCTCCTAATGATGTGATCCCGTTATCAATGACATCCAATGTCCATAGTCAGGAAACCATGACTATCTATTGATCAACGAGCTAGTCAACTAGAGGCTCACTAGGGACATGTTGTAGTCTATGTATTCACACGTGTATTACGATTTCCGGATAATACAATTATAGCATGAATAAAAGACAATTATCATGAACAAGGAAATATAATAATAATCCTTTTATTATTGCCTCTAGGGCATATTTCTAACAGTCTCCCACTTGCACTAGAGTCAATAATCTAGTTACATTGTGATGAATCGAACACCCATAGAGTTCTGGTGTTAATCATGTTTTGCTCGCGGAAGAGGTTTAGTCAACGGATCTGCGACATTTAGATCCGTATGCACTTTGCAAATTTCTATGTCTCCATCTTGAACATTTTCACGAATGGAGTTGAAGCAACGCTTGATGTGCCTGGTCTTCTTATGGAACCTGGGCTCCTTGGCAAGTGCAATAGCTCCAGTGTTGTCACAGAAGAGTTTGATCGGCCCCGACGCATTGGGTATGACTCCTAGGTCGGTGATGAACTCCTTCACCCAAATTGCTTCATGCGCTGCCTCCGAGGCTGCCATGTACTCCGCTTCACATGTAGATCCCGCCATGACGCTCGCTTGCAAATGCACCAGCTTCTTGCTCCACCATTCAACATATACACGTATCCGGTTTGTGACTTAGAGTCATTCAGATCCGTGTCGAAGCTAGTGTCGACGTAACCCTTTACTGACGAGCTCTTCGTCACCTCCATAAACGAAAACATGTCCTTAGTCCTTTTCGGTACTTCAGGATATTCTTGACCGCTGTCCGGTGTTCCTTGCGGGATTACTTTGGTACCTTCCTACCAAACTTACGGCAAGGTTTACACCAGTGTCCGTACACAACATGGCATACATAATAGACCTTATGGCTGAGGCATAGGGATGACACTCATCTCTTCTATATCTTCGCGTGGTGGGATATTGAGCCGAGCTCAATTTCACACCTTGCAACACAGCAAGAACCCTTCTTAGACTGATCCATATTGAACTTCTTCAATATCTTATCAAGGTATGTGCTTTGTGAAAGACCTATGAGGCGCCTCGATCTATCTCTATAGATCTTGATGCCTAATATATAAGCAGCTTCTCCAAGGTCCTTCATTGAAAAACTCTTATTCGAGTAGGCCTTAATGTTGTCCAAAAGTTCTATATCATTTCCCATCAAAAGTATGTCATCTACATATAATATGAGAAATGCTACTGAGCTCCCACTCACTTTCTTGTAAACGCAGGCTTCTCCATAAATCAAGCATAAACCCAAACGCTTTGATCATCTCATCAAAGCGAATGTTCCAACTCCGAGATGCTTGCACCAGCCCATAAATGGATCGCTGGAGCTTGCATACCTTGTTAGCATTCTTAGGATCGACAAAACCTTCCGGCTGCATCATATACAGTTCTTCCTTAAGATAACCGTTAAGGAATGCCGTTTTGACGTCCATTTGCCATATCTCATAATCATAGTATGCGGCAATTGCTAACATGATTCGGACGGACTTCAGCTTCGCTACGGGAGAGAAAGTCTCATCGTAGTTAACCCCTTGAACTTGCCGATAACCCTTAGCGACAAGTCGAGCTTTATAGATGGTAACATTACCATCCGCGTCCGTCTTCTTCTTAAAGATCCATTTGTTTTCTATCGCTCGCCGATCATCCGGCAAGTCTGTCAAAGTCCATACTTTGTTTTCATACATGGATTCTATCTCGGATTGCATGGCTTCAAGCCATTTTTGGAATCTGGGCCCACCATCACTTCTTCATAGTTCGAAGGTTCACCGTTGTCCAACAACATGATTTCCAGGACAGGGTTGCCATACCACTCTGGTGTGGAACGTGTCCTTGTGGACCTATGAAGTTCAAGAGCAACTTGATCCGGTACCTTGATCATCATCATTAATTTCCTCTCCGATCGGTGTAGGCACCACAGATCATTTTCTGAGCTGCACTACTTTCCGGTTCAAGAGGTAGTACTTCATCTAGTTCTACTTTCCTCCCACTTACTCCTTTCGAGAGAAACTCTTTTCCGAAAGGATTCGTTCTTGGCAACAAAGATCTTGCCTTCGGATCTAAGGTAGAAGGTATACCCAATGGTTTCCTTAGGGTATCCTATGAAGACGCATTTTTCCGACTTGGGTTCGAGCTTTTAGGTTGAAGTTTCTTGACATAAGCATCGCATCCCCAAACTTTTAGAAACGACGACTTAGGTTTCTTCACAAACCATAATTCATACGGTGTCGTCTCAACGGATTTAGACGGTGCCCTATTTAAAGTGAATGTAGCAGTCTCTAGAGCGTATCCCCAAAATGATAGCGGTAAATCAAGAAGAGACATCATAGATCGCACCATATCCAATAGAGTGCGATTCGACGTTCAGACACACCGTTACCGAGGTGTTCCAGCGGCGTGAGTTGTGAAACGATTCCACATTTCCTTAAGTGTGTACCAAATTCGTGACTTAAATATTCTCCTCCATGATCTGATCGTAAGAACTTTATTTTTCGGTCACGTTGATTCTCTACCTCATTTTGAAATTCCTTGAACTTTTCAAAGGTCTTAGACTTGTGTTTCATCAAGTAGACATACCCATATCTACTTAAGTCATCAGTGAGAGTGAGAACATAACGATATCCTCCGCGAGCCTCAACGCTCATTGGACCGCACACATCAGTATGTATGATTTCCAATAAGTTAGTTGCTTGCTCCATTGTTCCGGAGAACGGAGTCTTGGTCATTTTGCCCATGAGGCATGGTTCGCACGTGTCAAATGATTCATAATCGAGAGACTCTAAAAGTCCATCAGCATGGAGCTTCTTCATGCGCTTGACACCAATGTGACCAAGGCGGCAGTGCCACAAGTATGTGGGACTATCGTTGTCAACTTTACATCTTTTGGTATTCACACTATGAATATGTGTAACATTATGATCGAGATTCATTAAGAATAAACCATTGACCATCGGGGCGTGACCATAAAACATATCTCTCATATAAATAGAACAACCATTATTCTCGGATTTAAATGAGTAGCCATCTCGTATTAAACGAGATCCAGATACAATGTTCATGCTCAAACTTGGCACTAAATAACAATTATCGAGGTTTAAAACTAATCCCGTAGGTAAATGTAGAGGTAGCGTGCCGACGGCGATCACATCGACCTTGGAACCATTCCCGACGCGCATCGTCACCTCGTCCTTCGCTAGTCTCCGCTTATTCCGCAGCTCCTGCTGTGAGTTACAAATATGAGCAATGACACCGGTATCAAATACCGGGAGTTACTACGAGTCTTGGTAAGGTACACATCAATTACATGTATATCACATATACCTTTAGTGTTGCCGGCCTTCTTGTCCGCTAAGTATTTGGGGCAGTTCCGCTTCGAAAGACCCTTCCTTTGCAATAAAAGCACTCGGTCTCGTGCTTGGGACCATTCTTTGACTTCTTCCCAAGAATCGGCTTACCGGCGCGGCAACATCTTTGCCGTCCTTCTTGAAGTTCTTCTTACCCTTGCCCTTCTTGAACTTGGTGGTTTTATTGACCATCAACACTTGATGTTCCTTTCGATTTCTACCTCTGCTGACTTCAACATTGAAAATACTTCAGAATAGTTTTCACCATCCCCGCATATTGTAGTTCATCACAAAGCTCTTGTAGCTCGGTGGGAGCGATCAAGGATTCTGTCAATGACCGCCTCGCGGGAGGTTAATATTCAATCTGGGACAAGCGGTTGTGCAACCTGCACATTTTGAGTATGTGCTCACCGACGAACTATTTTCCTCCATCTTACAACTATAGAACTTGTCGGAGACTTCATATCTCTCGACCGGGCGTGAGCTTGGAAAACCATTTTAGCTCCTCGAACATCTCATATGCTCCGTGTTGCTCAAAACGCTTTTGGAGCCCGGTTCTAAGTGTAAAGCATGCCGCACCGAGCGAGGGAGTAATCATCGACGTGATCGCCAAGCGTTCATAACGTCTTGGTTCTCTGGATGGGTGCTTCACCTAGCGGTCCTTCTAGGACATATGCTTTCTTGGCAGCTATGAGGATGATCCTCGTGTTCCGGACCCGATCCAGTATAGTTGTTGCCATCATCTTTCACTTGGTTTTCTCTAGGAGCGTTGAAGTTTATGTTGACATGAGCGTTGGCCATTTGATCTACAAGACATTTATGCAAAGGTTTTAGACTAAGTTCATGATAATTAAGTTCATCTAATCAAATTATTTAATGAACTCCCACCAGATTTGACATCCCTCTAGTCATCTAAGTGTTACATGATCCGAGTCGACTAGGCCGTGTCCGATCATCACGTGAGACGGACTAGTCATCATCGGTGAACATCTCCATGTTGATCGTATCTTCCATCGACTCATGTTCGACCTTTCGGTCTCGTGTTCCGAGGCCATGTCTATACATGCTAGGCTCGTCAAGTTAACCTAAGTGTTTTGCATGTGTAAAACTGTCTTACACCGTTGTATGTGAGCGTGGAATCTATCACACCCGATCATCACGTGGTGCTTGAAGCATTTAACTTTAGCAACGACGCACAGTTAGGGGAACACTTTCTTGAAATTATTATGAGGGATCATCTTATTTACTACCGCCGTTCTAAGTAAACAAGATGCAAAAACATGATAAACATCACATGCAATCAAATAATAGTGACATGATATGGCCAATATCATATAGCTC
This sequence comes from Aegilops longissima, assembly GCA_021605205.1. NCBI lineage: Eukaryota > Viridiplantae > Streptophyta > Magnoliopsida > Poales > Poaceae > Aegilops > Aegilops longissima. The sequence continues at coordinate 26,125,022 of CM038679.1, read as the reverse complement.
CTTTGATCTCCATCTTGGGGCTCCATGATCATCTTGTCACCGGCATGACACCATGATCTCCATCATCGTGTCTCCATGAAGTTGCTCGCCAACTATTACTTCTACTACTATAGCTAACGGTTTAGCAATAAAGTAAAGTAATTACATGGCGTTGAATCAATGACACGCAGGTCATACAATAATTAAGACAACTCCTATGGCTCCTGCCGGTTGTCATACTCATCGACATGCAAGTCGTGATTCCTATTACAAGAACATGATCTCACACATCACAATATATCATTCATCATTCATCACAACTTTTGGCCATATCACATCACAAGGCAATTGCTGCAAAAACAAGTTAGACGTCCTCTAATTGTTGTTGCATCTTTTACGTGGCTGCAATAGGGTTCTAGCAAGAATGTTTTCTTACTTACGAAAAAAGCCACAACGTGATTTGTCAACTTCTATTTACCCTTCATAAGGACCCTTTTCATCGAATCCGCTTCAACTAAAGTGGGAGAGACAGACACCCGCTAGCCACCTTATGCAACTAGTGCATGTCAGTCGGTGGAACCTGTCTCACATAAGCGTACGTGTAAGGTCGGTCCGGGCCGCTTCATCCCACAATACCGCTGAAGAAAAATAAGACTAGTAGTGGCAAGAAAGTTGACAACATCTATGCCCACAACAGATTTGTGTTCTACTCGTGCAATAGAGAACTACGCATAGACCTAGCTCATAATGCCACTGTTGGGGAACGTTGCAGAAAATAAAAATTTTCCTACGGTTTCACCAAGATCCATCTATGAGTTCATCTAGCAACGAGTGATAGGAGTGCATCTACATACCTTTGTAGATCATGCGCGAAGCGTTCAAGAGAACGGGGTTGAGGAGTCATACTGTCGTGATCCAAATCACCGATGACCAAGTGCGAACGGATAGCACCTCCGTTCAACACACGTGCGGAGCGGATGGCGTCTCCCGCACCTTGATCCAGCAAGGAGGAGGGAGAGGTTGAGGAAGAAGGCTCCAACAGCAGAGATGATGGCGTGGTGGTGATGGAGTGGCGCCTCGGCGGGCTTCGCCAAGCTCACACGGAGGAGGAGAGGTGTTGGGAGGGAGGGCTGCGCCTTGGATGTGTGTGCAGCCCTCCCTCGCCCTCTATTTATAGGGAAGGGAAGGGGCGGCCCCTCTAGATGAGATCTAGAGGGGGCGGCGGCCAGGGAGGGCTTGCCCCCAAGCAAGGCGCCCCACTGGGGTTTCCTCCCAACCCTAGGCGCATGGGCCTAAGGGGATGCGCCCAGCCCTCCAGGCTGGTTCCCTGCCCACTACGCCCATGAGGCCCTCCGAGAGGTGGCCCCTCCGGTGGACCCGGAACCCCTCCGTGGCCCCAGACAATACCGATATGCCCCGAACCTTTCCGGTGACCGTATGACAACTTCATATATAAATCTTCACCTCCGACCATTCCGAACTCCTCGTGACGTCCGGGATCTTATCCGGGACTCCGAACAACATTCGGTAATCACATACAAGTCTTCCTAATAACCCTAGCGTCACCGAACCTTAAGTGTGTAGACCCTACGGGTTCGGGAGACACGTCGACATGACCGAGACGGCTCTCCAGTCAATAACCAACAGCGGGATCTGGATACCCATGTTGGCTCCCACATGCTCCTCGATGATCTCATCGGATGAACCACGATGTCGAGGATTCAAGCAACCCCGTATACAATTCCCTTTGTCAATCGGTACGTTACTTGCCCGAGATTCGATCGTCGGTATCCCAATACCTCGTTCGATCTCGTTCGCAAGTCACTTTACTCATCAGTAATGCATGATCCCGTGACCAAACACTTGGTCACTTTGAGCTCATTATGATGATGCATTACCGAGTGGGCCCAGAGATACCTCTCCGTCATACGGAGTGACAAATCCAGATCTCGATCCGTGTCAACCCAATGACACTTTCGGAGATACCGTAGTATACCTTTATAGTCACCCGATTCGTTGTGACGTTTGGTACACCCAAAGCACTCCTACGGTGTCCGGGAGTTACACGATCTCATGGTCTAAGGAAAAGATACTTGTCATTGGAAAAGCTCTAGCAAAACGAACTACACGATCTTGTGCTATGCTTAGGATTGGGTCTTGTCCATCACATTATTCTCCTAATGATGTGATCCCGTTATCAATGACATCCAATGTCCATAGTCAGGAAACCATGACTATCTATTGATCAACGAGCTAGTCAACTAGAGGCTCACTAGGGACATGTTGTAGTCTATGTATTCACACGTGTATTACGATTTCCGGATAATACAATTATAGCATGAATAAAAGACAATTATCATGAACAAGGAAATATAATAATAATCCTTTTATTATTGCCTCTAGGGCATATTTCCAACAATTGCAACATGAAGAATGTTTCAGAAACATAGTCCGAGTTGCATAAAAACGCTGAAGGAGTGTCCGGCATGAGAGGCCGTCGCCGTCGTGTTGGAGTGGAGCTGGCAGCTGCTCGCGGGGCTAATGCTGAGGAGGAGGAGCAACTCCGGCGAGCGATGGTGTTCTATGGCCGAGACGCTCGGGCCATGGCATGGCGGCTATGCTCTAGCCTAGGGTGTGGCCTATCTCGGCCAGCTGCTGTCTCGGTGGACCTTTGAAACAAGGTCCTTGTTGCAAAGCCCCTAAGCACAACATGCTAGTAGCTGTTGCAAAGGTCCTTAATTGGCTGGGTCAGAAGATTGGACGGCATCTGACGGTTGCCGAGGCGGACGATCTAATTGGTTTATCATCGGGGCAGACGCGTAGCATTGCCCTTGGGCAATCCTCGGGCCGGGTCGGGTTTCGGGTCGGGTCTGTCAAAGCACGACTTGCAAAGTCTAAGCCCGAGCCTGGCCCGGCCCGGCCGAGAAAACATACATGTAGGCCTGAGCCCGGCCGAATAAACTAAAAACATCAATTTCGGGCCGTGCCGGGCCGGGCCTCCGTGTAAACTGACATATTTCTCAGGCCCGAGCCCGGCCTGACATACGCAACGGGTCAAATTTCTAGGCCTGAGCCCGGCCTGACATACGCAGCGGTTCAAATTTCTAGGCCTGAGCCTGGCCCGAACACAAAGCCCGACCCAAGTTTTCTGGGCTGGGTCGTCGGGCCGGGCTGCCCATGCCCAGGTCTAGTCCGTGCTAGTTGGGTTAATAAATTTCGTAAATAAAAAGCAAAGTGGAATTTCGCAAATATAAAAATTATGTCATGTCTACGTGTTGTTTTTCGCGTTTCCTACCACCCTTTTTAAATCAAAAAAGCGTTCTGATTTTTTTTTTCTGTTTTCACAGAAAGAGGAGGAAGCCGAGTAGGACAGCCCCAGAGGAGGAGTATACACGGCCGCTAGCTCTTCCCCCGCGGCGCCGGATCGAGCCTTGGAGGAGACTCGAACCCTAATCTTCCGCCTCGATCTCTCCCGCCGCAGGAGAGATCCCTCTCAGCCTCGGCTCCAATCCGCGACTCGACTCGAAGCTCCAGCTCCGCCGCCGCCCCCCGCCTCCGATGGATCCGAAGCTGGTGGAGGTGACGCAGCTGTTCGACCGCTTCAAGGCGGCCTTCAAGGCCAGCAATTTCGACGTCTGCTCGACCCTCCTCTCGCAGCTCAAGGTGCGCCCGCCCCCTTCCCTTCCGCCGGGTGGTTCGGAAAGCTCGCATCTTTTCTAGGTTTTAGTTCTGGTTGGATCGGCGGCGCCGGTGGTTTCGCCGCTGGGGAGGGAGAGGTCGATCTTCTGGTGAATTGACAGGTGAAGCTTCCTCCTCTTGCAGGTCCTCCTCACCAAGTTCCCCAGCCTACCCCCGCTGTTCCAGCAGACGCCCAACGCCGTGGAGGAGCTCAAGCTTGCGAGTAGGATAACCTTTTTTTTTTCTCTATCAATTGTCGTCAGGTGGTTGCAATGATGCTTTCCGTATGTGTGCGCTGGGTGCGATTTTTGATTGCTAGGTTACCATGTTATTATGGTGTGTGTAGTGTAGGTATATGTGAAGATTGTGTTGGTGAGGGGATTTTGATTCTGTGTGTAGGTATATACTGATTTGTTTTGAAGATTGTGTCGGTGAGGGGATTTTGACTCTGAGTGAAGGTTGGTCTGTGTTTGGTTGATGTGTGGTGTGGTTATCTGGTTTTTGTAACGCTGTCTGAGATTGTAGTCATGTTTGATTATTCTTGCGATATGACTCGTTCAGTGCCGTTGAACTGAAACTTTTGTTTAGTTAGCCGGCAATTCATGTGTGGTCTTTCTGTAACAGTTGGTATGTTTAGTTGCTCGATGCAGCTAGCTCGAGGATGTGGTGGGGGATCTTTGCACGCCTAACACTGATTTGTTTTGGTCATGCAATTTTACTTTAGGAGTTTTAGTCGAATGGTTGCAGCCATATATGAATTTTTATAGATGATTTGATTTGAATGTTTGTTCTATCTTAGGAGTTAAAACTGACGCTAGTGATGCTTGTCAGTGTCAGAGTGTCAACTCTGGAATAACGGCTCTCTTTTTCGACTTGACCTCTGATGCTGCATTGGGTATTTGTATTAGATGATATAAGATTCGGTCATTCATATATCACTATGTTGCAGTTCATGAATTGATCGTTCATATGCTGTCGCCATGAATTATCGCCATGAATGAACCCAACCCTTCTGTCTGATTGTCGTAACCTATGCCCTGTTTTTTTTCTAAAAGGAAAGTGTGTGTCTGTAGTGTTATGGCCCAGCTATTTAGAAATATATGCTCTGGTCTTGTGGTTATCCTTAATAGAGCAGCCACTAAATCTACCTGAAACATTTCAGGGGAAATTTATGAGCAGGCAGTTATTTTGAGTGTGAAAATGGAAGACCAAGATGCATTTGAAAGGGACTTCTGCCAGCTCAAGCCGTATTACATGGACACATGGTTAGTTGCTTTTTTTTTACCACTTTGCAGTTGTTTTCTCTGTCTATGCATTGTGTAGGCTGTCATTTAATACGTGTATTATTCCCTGTTCTCCTTCATCATCCATTGGGTTTTCAGTTGGTAAAGTCAAAACAAATAAGTATAAATTATTGGTTTTCTTTGGGCATAATAAGTTGCCAAATGAGTTAAACCAAAATAGGTTTTTGTGTTAGTCTTGCATGAGTTTTTGGGTTAATCTTGCATGAGTTATGTTGTGCCAAGTTTGCTGGTTCAGTTGGGTAGTCGAATATGGAACAGGGGCTGAGTTGGGAATTTATGTTTGCAAGTCGCAGTTTGTTAGACATGTAGATTGGGTTTCGTATCGAACTCTCAGGTTTCTGGCCTGCGGGTGAGCCATGATGCCCTTGCCAGACTGGCAAATGTTTTGTGTTTCTAATATCTTAGCAGAATTGTTTTCACATCTTATTCAGTTTTATATGCCTGGTTTATCAAGTCCAGAACATGTTAAAAAATGTCTGGACTTGTTGAAGGTTATTTTACCTAGGAACATGTTGGATTTGCTGCTTGTAATATATCGTACTAATTCATGCTGATGCTTGCAGTGGCATAATTCCTCCATCATCGGAGGAGTACCCAATCATGGGGGCTAACCTTCTGAGGCTGTTAGTCCAGAATAGAATTGCGGAGTTCCACACTGAGCTGGAGCTTCTTCCTGCCAAAGCGCTGGATAATGCTTACATCAAGCACGGGGTTGAGCTCGAGCAGTCCTTTATGGAGGGCGCATACAACCGCGTGCTGAGCGCTCGACAAACCGCGCCGCATGAAACCTACATATACTTCATGGACCTTCTCGTCAAAACGGTTAGGTAAGTCGGTCTCTGTCTCCACCCCTTCCAGTTAGCTCCTTGTGCTGCTGTGCATCACTGTGATGATATCTGTTGCGCCCGCAGAGACGAGATAGCTGGGTGCAGCGAGAAGGGATATGATTACCTGTCAATAAACGACGCGAAGCAGATGTTTAAGTTCAGCTCCGACAAGGAACTGGAACAGTACATCGCAGAGGTAAAGTAACATGCCTTGTGCTCCCGGTGTGAATTGCGTGAGTTATTATGACTCCCCGTGTGGGATGTAAAGTATCGCCGCGTTGTCAACAGGAACACCCCGAGTGGGATGTCAAGGATGGCCGGGTCTTGTTCCAGAAGGTGAAGGAGTCGCAGCCCTGTAAGGAGATCCCGGCGGCGCCGGTCATCAACCAGACCCTCGGCTACGCGAGGGAGCTCGAGAGGATTGTGTGATTTGTTTGCCTCTTTTTTCATCTTTGGACTGAATTTCCCATGAAGAGGTGGATTATTGGATTGCCCTGTGACTCAGCTGTACTAATTTGTTAAATTGTTTGTTTCACCCACTGTTTCCAAAGATACACAACTGTGAAATGTCGGCTTAAAATGGCAAAAGAAACAACGTTTGTTATGTTAGTCAATTGATTGTGTAAGAGCAAGTCCAACAGAGGGGCCTGTGCTTTTTCTCCCCTACAGGCAAGGTCGATGGCCACAACATCTTTGGCAGTTCCTACAGGCAAGGTCGACGGCCACAACATCTTTGGCAGTTGATGCTGCTCGCGCAGAGCCTTTTTCATTCACAATGGTCGCCTACCGGCAGATGATCAGCCAGTTTAGTGGCAGAAGTCATATAAAAAATATCTTGAAAGGAACAACATATATGAAGGAAAGAATGTCCTACTCCCTCCGTTCCTAAATAATTGTCTTTCTAGCCATCTCAAATGGACTACAACATACAGACGTATGTAGACATGTTTTAGAGTGTAGGTTCACTCATTTTGCTCCGTATGTAGTCACTTGTTGAAATCTCTAGAAAGACAATTATTTAGGAACGGAGGGAGTACATGTTTGCAGCAAACAGGACATGAATGCAATATATTGACAGGGAATTATTATGCCAAATGTAAAACCAGAAACACAAATGTACAAAACGATCATAGAGCGCATGTACAAAAAAGAAGAAAAAGTGCCAGCTACGGTACAATAATCATTTGCCCAGTTTGCATGTGTTCTTCCAGCACAATCATTTAGCTTGTTTTCATATCATACCAAAAAAAAAAGATATAAGAATCTAATGGAGGTCATAAACAGCAGCATTAGCATACCTTTTGCATACATGATGTGCACGCCCACGACTGCATTTTTTACAACAGAAATGCCATGGTAACAAAACAGGCCACTGTACTGTGCATACAGAAGAATACATCTGATCTGAGACTTGTCAACATCTTTCCATAATCGCTATAGACACTGTATATATAATATAATAGTAATACAAAGAAGAGAGATCAGTAACCGGGCAGAGTTGTGGCTACTACACAAGGAAGGACTAGAGATGGCAAACTTTAAACTCAACAATGAGTGCTTGTCGAGGGTTTCCTTCAATGACTCGACCTCTTCAGTTAGCTGCTCCACTTTTCTGCCAGGGCAGCATCAAACAATGTTAAAAACTTGGAACAGCAGCCTAAATAGATGTGTACGCCCTCCGTTTCCAAAATAGATGACTCAACATTGTACTAACTCTAGTATAAAGTTGGGTCATCTATTCAGCTCTTCCTTTCAATTGTGCTACACACTGTCAAAATTATACTCGTATATGCAAGTGCAACAGGGGAAGGGAAAAAAAAATCACAACAGAGTGCATACCCTAGAGCAATTCTCGGGAGTTGCTCTAGCAGCCACAAATATCACTTTTATACATAACTCCATTTCCACAAAACAGATAAAGGAGACATAGATAGCATCCTCAAACAACAGGATGAACCAAGCATGGCCTAAAATTCCAAATTGACCACACATGTAGAGTGACACGAGCTTCAGATCTAAGCTGGTGAATTCCAGAGAAAGATTAACACGAGAAGAAAATACGTGTATTTACTAGTTTAGTACTTCTGCAACTGCGAGTCCTTACAACAAAGGGAAGGGAATTAGAGAAAATGCCATCTTAAGAGCAAGAAAACAACCCAATCTAATGTGTATCTCGTACAGATTAAAGCAGCAACGTAGGTAAAGCACTCCCTCTCACATGCATTTGAAGGTAGCACTATTTGGTACAAGCTGAGGACAAGATCAAGGTTCAAAGATGTACTGCCCTAATACCTGGCTGCACCCAGAAGGTGGATGGGTAAATCAATTAACCAAGAACTACTAATAAGTTATATTAGAAGCAACGAATGACAAATGAGATTATAACTTTCTGTATGCTATGTTGGTTATGCCAATTCCTCTGAAGAAAGGCTAGTTTCCAATATGAGCCATCAAGTTCCTACATCAAAATATTCCTGCTTGCTGACTAAACTATGTAGTGTAATGATACACAAAGTTATTTATTGCTTGTGTATGGTGGGTACTTGAATTAAAACAGTATGACCCTGGTTAAGTCTACAAAGAATTGTATATGCCAACCTACATACAAAGCATAACTAACATCATGAAAAGCTGAATTAGGAATTCTTATAATTGAGGGCGTACTGAACAACCTAATGAAAAGCAAAGGGAAAATACGGCATGGCGAGAAAACCGATAGTGGTCGAGCTAAATAAGTTCAAACCGGCATACTGAACAACACGTTGGGTAGAAATTTCGGCAGCATAACGCGTTGGGTAGCCGGAGATTTACGGTTCATAACAATTGTATATGGTATTATAACTGAGATGTCACATATATATGTGTGAGCAGAAATACACATCAATACCATACCAGGATTTTCGTCTGTAAGAGCTAGCTACTTCACTACTCCAATGCAACCGCCCTACCAAAGCAACACACCAAGCAAGCTACTTCGGAAGGAAAGCAACATCCAGGCCAAGTACACAACAATATCAACATGCAGCAATCACATCATCTGGAACTTGGGCGCCTTCGGTCGATCTCAATGGCACCGACAACAAGCAATATGCCTTGCCGCTTCTGGGGAACTGTCAAGCACAAAGCACGACAAATCATATAATTGTAGAAAAAGGGCACACATTGGATATCTGTTGACAGAAGAATTCAGGTCTAGGTACAATTGCGGAGAGGGGAATGATGAGGAAATAGGATGCCAGATAGTTGGTACTCCCTCTGTAAAGAAATATAAGAGCGTTTAGATCGACAGAGGGAGTACACTACAGCCGTGATCTAAACACATAATCACAACACCATGCGACCTAGGCTACAAAGACACAAAAACCACACGATCAAAGCAGGTTCCAAGTGCACTGACTGAGTGAGTGAATTATTAACCGGAAGAAAGAGATGTGCAGGCTGCTATCTGCAGAACTGCATATTGTTCCGGAGATAAATGAAAAGAAGATTAAACTGGGGATTTTCCTATCCATGTGGCACCTGCAAGTTCGCACCATGTAAGTTTGGAGACTATGTCGATTAAGAGTAGCAACCAGGCTAGAGCTAGAAGCTAGTCCACTATGAACAAGAGCAAGATGCAAATGTCTAGAAACTATGCCATAGACAGAGCAACAATCACTTGAAAAAAAAAGCATATTGGGTGGGAGGGCAGAGTTCAACTTCAGAATAACAAACAATCATGACTATGACAAAGGAGTCCCTCGGCCCACGGCTCGTTGAGGACATAAAATAGTAAAAGTTGACAACTTTTATTGTTACAATACTTGTTCATTAAAAAGAGCCAAGCTTTCAGGTACTATAAAAAAGATATGTATATGACCTTATTCATTTCATTAACCATGACTCGATCGTCATGGGCACATGGAGCATGAGGAAGAACTAAGGGAAGCAACCAACGGCTTACCTATGCCCGAACCGAAGAGGAAGCAGCGGGACGGGAGGCGTCGAAGTCAGCATCGGAGCAGGCAGAGCTGCTTCACCGGGCAAATTTGTGCCAGATGTCAAGGTCCTGCTCGTGCTTGACCGAGAACTGTAACACCAGGGTCCTATCCTTGTTGCGCTGAGATGGCGTAGAACCTGCAGTCCGCCAACAAATAGAGTAACTCAGGTGGTCCGCCAACTTCAGAATAACAGGGTCAGGAGACTGGGATGAGTATATATAAGAGCACAACAACAATGTATGTTAGAATAAGTCCGAGGTACGCAGTCGATCCAACGAGGAACAAGCAATCACAGACAATGACAACATCGAGATTTGTTAACGAGGTTCGGCGAACTCGCCTACTCCCCGGGGCAATGACTACGGGCGCTCCTCCCCGAGATACTGCAACACCGGCCATCCGGGCGCCGGCACAAGCCGCTGGCACCCCCTTGCGAGCCTGTCTCTATCTAGTCGTCATGGGTTACAACGTGGGGTGCCTCCTCATATATAAGAGGCCAAGGGTACAACGTGTCCGACTTCGACACTACAAGTATCCTACCCACACTATAACACCAAGTCCAAGCGTAACCCAACTAGTACAAAATATTCGACACAAACACAACAAACTCCACCTTGGCGAATATTCTCCACCACCTTGAATTTGTCCATGCGTCAAACTTCCATGTACTCCGGACTTGTGATGTCTTCTTCAGTAGCTTCTCGAGAGCTACTCGACGAGTCTGCCCTGCACTCCGCCGCCCGTGAGACCCGCTGCTACTCCTGCAACTCCAGTCTCCGTGACTCCACCTGCAATAGTGCTCCTTGCAACTTGTAAAGATGCGAAGCCGTCCTCTCTCCAATCATCACGGTCACCTCATCTTCCATAATTCTCATGGTCTTCCTATCCCGATCACAACGGAATACCATACCACCATCATGAAGAACACCAAGCGAAATTAGATTCCTCCTTAGCCCCGGCACATGCTTGACTCCCCGAAGCATCCGCTCAACTCCGTCAAACATCTTGATTTTGATGTCACCTACTCCAGCAACACGATAACCTGTGTCATCGCCCACATAGGCTAAACCAAACTCGCCAGACTTGTACGAAGAGAACCACTCCCTGTTGGGTGTCGCATGAAAAGAGCAAGCTGAATCCAACATCCACGCTTCACTTTTGGTTGACCGCCTGTCTGATACTATGAGAACATCACTACTGCTGTCTGAGTCATCACCGTGAGTTGCCTTATTAGCACTTGCCCCACCATTGAGTTCTGGACAGTCCTTTCTCATATGTCCCCACTGCTTACACTTGTGACACTGTATATTCTTTTTCTTTTTCTTGTTCTTCCCAGCCTCATATCCCTTCCGCCACTGCTCACCCTTGACTAGCAAACCTTCACCATGAGAGACTTCCACCGCGTTCTTCTTTCTCATATCATAAGATAGCAATGCCGCAGTAATATCCTCATTCTTGACGGTCTCCTTGCCGTGCGTCAAAGTAGTGATCAAATGGTCATAGGATGATGGCAATGAACAAAGAAGCAGAATTGCCCTATCCTCGTCGTCAACCGTCGCACCCAAGCGTGCTAGATCCGTCACGACTTGATTAAAGGCGTTCATATACTCCACAAGATCCGACCCCTCCTGCATCCTCATCCCATACAACTTTTGCTTCAGATACACTTTGGTCGTCACAGTCTTGGACATAAACTGACTTTCCAGCTTCTCCCAGATCTTCTTCGGCGAATTCTCATCCATCACATGATAAATAACCTGGTCCGACAGACACAACCGTATAGTCCCGGCTGCTTTCAACTGTAACTCCTCCCAGTCATCCGCCTCCATCTTAGCTAGCTTGGCTTCCTTCAACAACGCCTTCAAGCATCCTTGTTGTGCCAACAAATCTTTCACCCTTGTCTGCCATAACCCAAAGCTTCCAGTTCCGTTGAACTTCTCCACCTCAAACCTGGTACCCGATGGCGCCATGGTTCTTTGTATGGCTGACCCTGCGAAAAATAACCGAACAGTCTTTCTGTGATCCCCAAGTACACGAACGAAACCTCCGCGTACTACTAGCGATTCAACTAGCTGGTCTTCACGTCACGTAGCTGCTCCTGTCTTGGCTCAACTTCCTGATGCTAGCGATTGCTTCGCCTCAGCCCTTGCTCTCGATGGATGCGTATCTCTTGATGGATTTACTTCTTGCCGATTCAATTTGTTCTGTCTCTTCGTACGGTGCCCAGCCTGGGCTGTTATTTAATAGCGCCTCACAGGTCTCCGCCTCAAGGACGAGTTGCACCAGGACTCGGTCCTGTTTCTTTTTTTTTTGTCCAAAACAAACTCGGTTCGCGCTGTACGTGTACCTCAGAGTTCAGCGCCTCCACGTACTCGTACGTACGCCTGCTCGCCTGTTACGACCGGCGCTAGCCACGCTCCAAGCGCCTGCCACCTGCCGTGCATGCGCGCCCCTGACGGGCCACACGCGTTGCCGCATACAGCGCCTCGTGCCCACGCCGCCGCTGTTACGCGAGCCAGCCGGCGACTGCCTTCACTGCCGAGAAGATTCTGAGTTGTCGATCGATTTTCACGCCTCCCGTCAACACCGATCTCTTGTGAGCTTTGATGCTCGCGATCGCTCGACTGTAGCTTCAACCAAACCGATCTCTCTCCTCTCGGCTCTTCCTCCAGATCAACACGCAACGACCTCTTCGTAACCTTGCTCATGATACCAGTTGTTAGAATAAGTCCGAGGTACGCAGTCGATCCAACGAGGAACAAGCAATCACAGACAATGACGACACCGAGATTTGTTAACGAGGTTCGGCGAACTCGCCTACTCCCCGGGGCAATGACTACGGGCGCTCCTCCCCGAGATACTGCAACACCGGCCACCCGGGCGCCGGCACAAGCCGCCGGCACCCCCTTGCGAGCCTGTCGCTATCTAGTCGTCATGGGTTACAACGTGGAGTGCCTCCTCATATATAAGAGGCCAAGGGTACAACGTGTCCGACTTCGACACTACAAGTATCCTACCCACACTACAACACCAAGTCCAAGCATAACCCAACTAGTACAAAATATTCGACACAAACACAACAATGTAGGCTACATCAGCCCTAGGCACAACTTAAAGCAAGCAGCGAATAGGCAACCATGGTCCTGTCCTAATAATAACCTCCTTGTATTTACAAGTTTTTTAAGATCATCTACACATTGTACCTCTTGCTGGCTTCGCTATGATAGCATTTCTGCCAATATAACAAGCTTCAGATATTTACCACAGCCCATATTGCAATAATACAGTGGCTGGAAAACAAGTATAGTATAGTAGAAGAACAATGTAGCATTAACTACAGCAGCTCTATACAATAACCTAAAGCAGCAAATACACAATGCTCCTGACAAGGGCTACCTTTCTGTCTTCACAGAAAATGGACCAACATTCTCCTAGCCTTATGTGACCAGAAACGATCATGCATGGTTATGCACTCCAGTTCAACAAAAACACGAATGGGGTTCAACTGCCCCCTTACACTAACAACAATAGGGGGAAACAAAATAAGGGTTTGAGCGGGAGCACCACCTTACTATGTGTCTAGAGTTGAAACAAAAAAAATCACTTTGTATGGCAACAACTTAAATCACTAATTGAATTGTACATGACTACATGCATACATGGTTGAAACTGAAATACACGGGCACTTAGGCAATAGCCACTAACCATATTTTTTACGAAGCAGCCACAACAACGGGATAGGATCCTGCAATTGAACTTGGATCAAGCAAAGGAGAGGAACCGGTGGTTTACCTCTGCCAGAACCAAAGAGGAAGCTTCCACCGGAGAGGCAGGGCAGTGCGTGCCGGAGCAGGCAGAGCTGCTTCGTTGTGCCCGATGGATGTTCACCGGGACCCATTCACATTCCCCATCACCTTTGCTATCATGGGGCCCACCCCACCTTGGGGTTGGCTTGCTGCTTTGCCAAGTTGGTCATCTCTGCAGCAAAACACAACAGGGGTCAAGTGGCTGGAATGAGTAAACATAGGAGCACAACAACTATGTTTGCTACAGCAACTCTACACACAACTTAAAGCTAGCAGCATATAGGCAAACATGGTCATGTCCTAATAATAACCTCCTATACGTTGTAACTCTTGCTGGCTTCGCTATGCTAGCACTTCTGCCAACATAACAAGCCTCAGATATTACCAGAGCCCATATTACAAATGCAACCTCTGTCTAAATTAATATTTGAGACATGCACAAGGAAAAGACATCTGCTGGTCTTGTTGCAGCCATGTGAAATGAACCAGAAAAAAAACCAACTTAGGTGGCAGAAACCATAGTGTGCATGCCTAGCTAGATTTGCATGGTGATAGATGGCCCAAAAAAACCCATCCCTATACTGAAATCCAAACCTGGGGCAGGCACCAAGAAAAGCTCCAGGACTTTACAAGTTTGCACATATGCTCAACCGACCATGTGACACCAAGGACATGCCAACCACAAGCCATGGAGACCAAAGAAGGGTACAAAGTAGTGGCGTTTACGGTAGGTAGGCAGCATGGTCTCCCAGAATTTACAGGATCCATCTGGAAGATGCATAGCATATGACAGGAAACGTGGCCCAACAGAAAGGTTTTAATCTAGAAAAGACAACATCCCTCCATGATCACCTACGAATAAAATACACATTGCATAATACCTAAACTACACTTAATGTGACCACGACACAGGAAGTGCACTATTCAGTCATCAGGTCATGTGTGCATATGTAGCCATGCAAAGAGAAATTATAAACAAGAGCATGTATTAAATGTCTGATTGCTACATGTCTCTGAAAGTGGCAAACCTGCATCAAGCACAGCGCTGCGCCTTCCCGGAAAGCAAGCAAGCTTTTGCCCAGTCTAGCTGGCCTGAGTGCTCGGCATGATCTAGCGTCCTCCAAGGTACGCTCACCTTGCCCCAACGGCCAACAAATGCTTCTGTTGAAAAGCATTGTGGCGTCATTCCGGTCGAACTTAATACCCTGAAATGCAGTTTTACTCCGTCGTGATGATCTTTCAGGTTACTATATAACAACAACTAGTACAAGGAAACTTAAAAACACTGACCTCAAACACTCCGTTAGAGCACTATAGAATGGAGACATCAAAGGTTCCTCCTCCAAGGTCAAATAAAAATGCACCAATCTGGCTCACTGAGTATTGCTTGCCATCTGTTGTTTCAACCCAAGCGTCTCCAGTTGCAGCCTTCAAAATATTAGTAGAAACAATAAGACTTTGAGTTTGTCAACTGGGAACAGTATAACGGAATAGCACTTCAAGCATAGTCTAACAATACTAAGAGTGTAACTGAATATCAGTGCTAAAATGCAACTTGATATTTCCCGAAATTCATAATCGTAAGATATGTCTCTAAAACTAATGTGTTTGTGCGATAGGCGGAAACATCTTACCCCGTATGAGGGGACGTGTTGCGTGTTATATAGCAGGGGCGCAATAACCCTGATAGCGCATACATTCGGTTTGGAGAGAATCCAAGTTACATCTTGAGGAGAAAGACAAGGAGGAGATAGACCTAGCTAGTTACAACAGATAAGAGATACGGCCTAACTACCTCCTGAGCAAACTACCAAACGAGATCTCTCATGTCAAGTTGCAATGTGTGTGCGCACGTATATGTATCATGTTAGACACCCTCTCATAATCACAACTTGGTCAAGTTGAGATTATGTTTGAAGTCTTCAAAGCTTCGTACAGGCAAAGCCTTTGTGAATCCATCAGCGACTTGATCTCTAGAGTGCACAAAACAAATGTCAAGTTGCTTTTGTGCAACCCTTTCTATGACAAAATGAAAATCAATTTCTATATGCTTTGTCCTGGCATGAAACACTAGATTTGCAGAAAGGTAGGTGGCACCAAGATTGTCACACCATAAACATGGGGCTTGTGTATTCTTCAGACTAAGTTCCTTCAACATGGATTGAACCCATATTATTTCTGTTGTAGCATTTGCTAATGCTTTATATTCTGCTTCTGTGATTGATCTGGAGACAGTAGCCTGTTTGCGTGCACACCACGAGATTAGGTTAGGTCCAAAAAAATTGCAAGCACACCAGTTGATCGTCTGTCATCCAGGCAACCTGCCCAATCAGAGTCAGAGAAGGCACTGACAAGAGTAGAGGATGACTGTCTGAAGTTTAGACCAATGCTCAAAGTGTTTTTGATGTATCTGACTACACGTTTTGCAGATGTCAGATGAACAGTAGTAGGTGCATGAAGGAACTGACATACTTTGTTAATAGCAAAGGAGATGTCAGGTCTGGTAAGAGTGAGATATTGTAATGCTCCTACTAAACTTCTGTATTTTGTACCATTTTCTTGATTCAAGGGTGTCCCTTCTGTAAGAGATAATTTTTCTGAGCTGGATAAATGAGTGGGTGAGGGTTTACAACCTTGTAAGCCAGCCTTTTTAACCAGATCTGTTGCACACTTTTCTTGGGAGAGATGAAGTCCTTCTTTCTGTCTCTTCACCTCAATTCCAAGGGAAAAAATGCAAGTCTCCAAGATCCTTCAAAGCAAACTCTGCACCCAAATCTTTCAACAGTCCTGTGATAGCTTCATTAGATGAGCTTATCACAATAATATCATCAACATAGATGAGAACAAAAATGGAAGTGTTGGACTTGTTGTAAATAAACAGTGAGGTGTCAGATTTTGATGGAACAAACCCAAGTGCCTGCATTTTGTGACAGAGGCGAGAATACCACACCCTTGGAGCTTGCTTCAATCCATATAGTGCCTTGTCAAGTTTGCACACATAGGACGGAGCACTTTTGCTTTCAAACCCAGGTGGTTGTTTCATGAACACTTCCTCTTCCAGAACACCATGAAGAAACGCGTTCTGTACGTCTAACTGCCCGAGACTCCAGCCTCTGGAAACAGCAATAGACAACACAAGACGGATTGTGGCAGCTTTCACAACTGGACTAAAGGTGTCCTCATAGTCTATACCATACCGTTGTTTGAAACCCTTTGCAACTAGCCTAGCCTTATAATGGTCAATGGTTCCATCATATTTTGTTTTAATCCTGAATACCGACTTGCAGTCAATTAAATTTTTACCTTGCTGCGGGGGAACCAAATGCCATGTTTTGTTTTTTGTTTAGGGCCATGTACTCTTCATTCATAGCTTTCTCCATTTTTCATCACCAAGTGATTCTTCAACTGTCTTTGGTTCACCTGGTTCTCCTGTGGAACAAATCATGCCATACTTAGTCATATGTTTGTAATTAACAGGTTGTGTCACACCTTTTTGTAGCCGTGTGCGTCGCGAAGATGATGGAGGCAGATTCGTGCTTGCAGAGGATCCGGCAGGCTACACAGGATATTCGGCAGCAGCAGATCTTGTCGTGGAATTGTCACGGCAGATGTCCTGGTGTGAGGACTTAGTCATGAGGCCAACGCATCTATGTGGTAGCTTGAGAGGGGTTGAGCGGAATCGAGAGACACAACACAAGACAAGGATTTAGACAGCTTCGGGCCCCGGGAAACATCATCCGTAATAACCCTACATGTTATTTGTGGCTAGGTCTCATTATCATCATGAGAGAGTCGCCCGTAAACCGGCTCTTTGTGTCTAGCCCTAGAGATTGTTTCTTCTTGCTTGTCCCCCTTTGAGGAGCCCTGCCCCTCCTTATATAAGTTAGAGGGGCGGGTCACATGTGGAGTCCTATTAGGATTAGGACTAGTGTACCTTCTAATATAAACTGGATACAAGTCCGGGTCTTAACTCCTTGTAAGGTAAATATTCCTCATGCCTTTCCTCTTAAACCGGCCCACCATTAACATAAACTGGCCTTCTGGGCCTTGGGCCTTGTCATCCGCACACCGCCCGCCGGGTTACCAGTGAATCATAATGTTCAGGCAGGTTGCTTGTAAATCGTCTGGTCAGGGCAGGTCCCCAGTGAATCGCCAAGTGTTAACCGGGTCTCAAGTAAACCGACAAGCCCGGCCGGGTCATACCCCGGGGTATATCCCCGACATTAGCCCCCAGTTTAGCTTGGATTTATCCATGGTAAACTTATGCTGCAAAATAAACACAAGAACAAATTTGACAGGTTGTGCTCCGGGTTAGGAATTCTTGTAAACCGGCACCTCAACATCCTTAAGTCCTTGTCCTTTCCTTCTTCTAGAAAATCCGGGTCAACAGACCAGCTTCATAATCAACTTGCTTGCATAAGAAATATTGTAAATCAAGAATCCATTTGAGTCGGCCTTCAATGCTCCGACTTGACAAAAATATTGGTCTTTGAAATATTCAACTGATATCCAGCCGGCTTGAAGATGTAGAACTTGCCGGTTTATGATCACCGCCATTGCCGGGTTATAAAACTGATAATTCCGGATCATAACTGTTATAGTTACCGGGTCATGATTATTACCAACGCCGGGTCACACAATTGATCTTCCTGGTTTGTTCAAAACTGAGAATTTTAAAACGTTCCTCCTTTATATGCATATCACCTGTAGCCCCCAAGTCTTAAGAAGGGAGCGTAGTAACCACTTAAGACTTCCTTCAATATAAATGTTATAACCTTGAAGAAATCCAAGTTATTCATCTTAGTCATTAGTCAAAACTGAATATTCCGCATATGTAGCCCCCAAGTGCTGGGTCATTATGCAATAATGAGTAGGGACTTTATAAATATGATCATGTAGACTTGAACAGCAACGTGTAGCCCCCAAGGGCCAGCTCAGTAAAATAATATTGAGCTGGGACTTTATATATACTTCTTTGAAAAGAACATCATATGATGTAACCCCTATCATGGGGCTTAAACCCACGTCCACAAGGTTAAGAGCTTTGTGCTTTACCAACTGAGCAGTGGACCCTTCAATATAATGGATTAAGACTTGTGTACCTTGAATTGTTGACAGGAGCAATTGGTAGCCCCCAAGGGCTGGCTCATTATAATGTGATGAGCCGGGTCTTCAATAAGGCCAATAAAAAGTAATCTTGCATTATCCCCCAAGTGCCATGGTGCATGCTGGTAGTGACATGGAACTTGCACATTTGATGTAATCTCAATTTGAATAATGTAGCCCCCAAGTGCCGGGTCGTAAGCCTGCAGCGACTGGGGACTATTCCTTTGTAGAATAAATCATACCCATTGATAAAATAATATCCATTGCGCTGAAGCGACTTTGAAAACCTCAATCATAATATTGGTTATTGATAACCATAATAAAAATCCAGCAATGTTGGCTATTTAAAGATTTGAATAATATAACCCGGTTTGAAAACCGGTTCCAGTGATATTTGATCACACTGTTGGTTTACCAAGCCAGTGTAATAAGGGTGATAACCCAAAATTTGAACACTGGTAATTATCATAGATTGTCGTTTATAAACAAAACCAAGCCGGGCTAATAAACACCGGTCATTACCTTATCTCATACTGGCGACTTATAGTCGAAAGCCAGGCCGGGTTAATAAACACCGGATATTATTTTATCTCACACTAGCGACTTATAGTCAAAAGCCATGTCGGGTCAATAAACACCAGATAATTTATCATCATATACTGGCGACTTATAGTCCAATGCCAGGCCGGGTCAATAAACACCGGATAATTTATCATCATATACTGGCGACTTATAGTCCAATGCCAGGCCGGGTCAATAAACACCGGATAATTTATTATCATATACTGGCGACTTATAGTCGAAAGCCAAGCTGGGTTAATAAACGTCGGTGATTTATAATCATACTGGCGACTTATAGTCAAAAGCCAGGCCGGGTTAATAAACACCGGATAGTATCTCATCTCATACTGGCGAATTATAGTCAAAAGCCAGGCCAGGTTAATAAACACCGGATTAGTATAATCTTCATCAAAAGAAACCTCAAAAAGAAAGATTCAGAAGAAAACATGCAAGAAGCGAGGCTTTTCATGGGTTGCCAGGCCACTGAGTTAAACCATTTGACAAAGCCTTATAAGATGGACCTCACATTAACCAATCGTCATTTTAACTATGACAAGTTCAGGGTCTTTATAAGATTGACTTGTCAAACGTTCGACGGGTCTTACCAGGATTACCTGGGCAGAGTGACTTACTTAAAAAGTCAGGATAACCCAGGGGTTTTAGGTGAATACACCTGGCTTCCAAGCCTGGCATTTATAGCCTATTACAAGGTTATAGACTCTTTGTTCTTGTAGAAGCAAAGAGTCCCGGAGCAATATTTTGAGCTGTGCTCAATGGGCGCCTATGTTTGAGTTGTGCTTTGCAACAGACTCTCTTTGGCCCCTGTTGACTTTTCTGAGAACTCGAACTTTGCGAGAGATATTTCTTCTTGAACCGGATGTTAAACCAGATATTGAGAGCTTCAACGCTTTGTGGGAGACATCTTTGCCTTGAAACGATTTTTAAACCGGAATCTTCATTTGCCGGAAATTTTCTGACGGCCTTTAAATTCGAACTTGCGAGAGATTAGTTCTTTTTGAACCGGAAATTCGTAAACCGGATTTGAGAGCTTCAGAGCTTTGTGGGAGAACAGATTTCCCTTGAACCAGATTTCAAACCGTCATTGTTCGTTTTGAACCGGAAATTTTCTGACGACCTTTATATTTTCATCAATATGGTAGTAGCCTCCGGGACAGGGTTATCTTTCCCTCCAATGTCCTGGGGTTCTTGAACTCACCGAAAATCGGCAACATTTGCTGAGTCATATCCTTGTAGCCCCCGAGTCTAAAGGCGACTCGAGGAGTTGGCTTGAGATTTCTCCATATTTGACCGTGATATAAACTGGCATATATCTGAACAGCAGAACACTGTAATATGTTAAAGCTGGAAGCAAGGTGGCGAGTTAACAATCTTTGCAACACTCATTATATATCCTTGATGTTGATAATGCGATGTGAATCCACGGAAACTTGAGGTCGACCGTGGCGGGTTATAATTGACCCCGCATGATTTGCGTTAGTAATCCGGCCAATGGTTCATCCCAACTGGTTGTTCTGAAGTTAACCAAACTGTAGAGGCGGCAACTTGTGCGCCTGCCCATTGAGCCATCCAGTGCAGACGGCGGTTGGTAATATATAATAATTTGCCTCTAATTTGTTTGAAGGAAAAAACTGGGCTACCCGAGCAGTGACTGACTTTATACTCAATAAGCAGCTCATGCAAACAGATGCGGCCCGGGGTGTTGATATAGCCCAGGCCGCGAGAGATGGACAACAAAGACGACCGCGGCCTTAGAGACAACACAGATAGCTGAGTCGTCCGCGGTGTTATAAGCCGGCGTGGACGTGCGAGTTAGCCACATCATGCTGATGTAAACCGGTCTGCAGAATGGCGGCTCGTACATATATTCATCGAGCTTGATGGCATGGTCAGATACTAGCGCATTATAATGGTGGCGCGAGCTATTCATCCATGACACGGCCATAGCTTTTGTAGAGAACAATTGTCCTGCGTAAACAACATTGCAGACTAAGGCAAAGATAAATTGCTCTTTGATAAAAATAATATGTGCTAATAAAATATACTTTAGATGGATATCACCTGATGCGTTTAGGCCGTAAATAACCCGCCATGAAGTTGATGATCACTAGGTAAAACTGAAATCACTCACGGATGAGTTGGCTGCGGGAGCAGACAGATGAGCCGGCCGCGGCGTTGTATGCCAGTGCGGACGGGCAAATTGTCCTCCGTGTTGTAAACCGGTGCGGACGTGTGAACCGGCCACGAGGGCGGAGGGGCGATTCGTCTTTGGCATTGTAAAGCAGCATGGGCGGACGAGTCGGCCGACATGTTGATGCAGACTGGACCGACATATGTTCGTGAAGCTGTGCGGCACAGCCGAACGTGCATCCGCAGTATAATGGCATAAACAATTGTCATGTATAAAAATGTTACAGGGAAAATAATTGTTCTTTGACAAAAAACAATAATTGTTTAATAAGATAAATTTAGATGGATGTCACCTGATTCGTCTGAATGATCTGTACATGGAATTTCACTCGAGGCACGCCTGCAGCGGCGGCGGCTGAACACAAAGTGGAGGCGGTCACGGTCCGGCAGCCGGGCACGGCGCAAGAGGCAGCGGCTCACTCAATGTGAGATCTTCGTCCGAGTTGTTCTTTGTTTGACTTTTCACCACGTGCCTTCCAGATCGTCCGAGTCACGTGAAGACCCTACCACTTGATAGCTTTTGCCTTCCATATTTCTTTGAATAAATCTCTTTGTAAATTTCTTGTATGCATGTAGCAACCAGAATTGACAACAGGTGACAGTCTCGGCGACTCCGTAATCTTGGCAAGTTTCTGTTGATCCGGCTAAAAATGCACAGGCCAGGAACGATGGCGATGTCAAGTCCCCAGGCCGTACAAAAATAACCTCTTCATGATCTTTTAACTAAACCCACGCAGACATTTGTTCCGCCGGCTCGTGGCGTTCCTTGATGGAAATCCAGTTGGTTTCGCTGACGCGCAACCGACGGAACCCTAATCTCTTGAACTCTTCTTTATCCAATCGATTGCGAGCTTCTCGATCCCTGAGAGAGAGATCCCTCCAAGAACTCGACACCACCGTGCGCGAGCCCCACGGTGGACGCCAACTGTCGTGGAATTGTCACGGCAGATTTCCTAGTGTGAGGACTTAGTCATGATGCCAACGCATATATGTGGTAGCTTGAGAGGGGATGAGCGGAATCGAGAGACGCAACACAAGATAAGGATTTAGACAGCTTCGGGGCCCGGGAAACATCATCCGGTAATAACCCTACATGTTGTTTGTGGCTAGGTCTCATTATCATCACGAGAGATTTGCCGGTAAACCAGCTCTTTGTGTCTAGCCCTAGAGATTGTTTCTTCTTGCTTGTCCCCCTTTGAGGAGCCCTGCCCCTCCTTATATAAGTTAGAGGGGCGGGTTACATGTGGTGTCCTATTAGGATTAGGACTAGTCTACCTTCTAATATAAACCGGATACAAGTCCAGGTCTTAACTCCTTGTAAGGTAAATATTCCTCATGCCTTTCCTCTTAAACCGGCCCACCATTAACATAAACCGGCCTTCTGGGCCTTGGGCCTTGTCATCCGCACACTGCCCGCCGGGTTACCAGTGAATCATAATGTTCGGGCAGGTTGCTTGTAAATCGTCTGGTCAGGGCAGGTCCCCAGTGAATCGCCAAGTGTTAACCGGGTCTCAAGTAAACCGCCAAGCCCGGCCGGGTCATATTTCTGGCCGGTTCATACCGCGGGGTATATCCCCGACAGATCCCGAGGGCAGATACTCATCGGAAGCAGCACACATCGGGCCAGTCGGATCTTCTGTGGCCAGCGACCGCATTTCAGCCCTTGTAAGGGCCGCAGAGGATCACATCCGGCGAACTAGCCCATCATGCTCCAATGATTGCATATCAGGATGGGAGTTGGCGCCGGTCAGCTGTCCCGCACCCGCACTGGTCCCCACATCGGTGGAGCGTGTCGAAGCCCGCCGCTTGTAGCACACGGGCTGGCCACGAAACCCCTCATCGCTCGGGCCAGCAGCCGGATTCGCGCGGGGCTGGCAATGTCCCGCGGCCAGCCGGAGGAGGCCGCGCATTGCCCGCAGAGTCGGAGACGGCGTGTGTACCCACACCTGTTGCGTCGGATCCCGAGGAGGATCTGTCTCCTGCGCCTGCGCCTGCCGCTATTGATCCCGAGGAGGGTCGGATTTCCTGGCACGGGATAGATCCCGAGGAGAATCTGTCTCCTGGTTCGGAACACATGAAATAAGGCCCAATTTTTCCATTGTTGAGGCCGTTTTCAGCTACATTTTCTTCACTATTTGTTCCTGCTTCATCAGCACAAGCCTCATGTTCACTATTAGTGCAGTTAGTCAACAGTTGATCATGAATATCCCCCCCCCCTTGATCAAGACTGGTAAGATGAGGTGGCAAAAGAAGGATTTCTTTTCGAAGTAGTGCACCGACGTTAGGATGAAGATCAGCAAAGGGAAACTTAGTTTCATCAAAAACAACATCTCTAGAGATGTAGACACGGCTTGTTGAGACGTCAAGGCATTTTACACCTTTGTGGAGTGCACTATAGCCAAGGAACATGCACTGT
The DNA here is from genome assembly GCA_021605205.1 of Aegilops longissima. Classification (NCBI taxonomy): domain Eukaryota; kingdom Viridiplantae; phylum Streptophyta; class Magnoliopsida; order Poales; family Poaceae; genus Aegilops; species Aegilops longissima. Next base: position 26,101,157 of record CM038679.1, on the reverse strand, counting down.
GTGGAGCGAAACATGAGTTTACGATTATTGTATGGAAAAAGATTTGGCCAACAGGCACAGCCAAACACACGAAGAGACTTATAGTCTGGTTTGGTGTGGAGGAGCCTTTCAACAGGAGTTTCGTTATTGATAACATGACTAGGAAGCATATTGATAATATGGACAGCCGTGAGGAAGGCTTCATCCCAGAATTTTAGAGGCATAGAGGCTCCTGCGAGAATAGCTAGCCCAACCTCAACGATATGGCGATGCTTACGTTCGGCCGAGCTGTTTTGTTGGTGAGCGTGAGGACATGACATGTGATGTGAAATACCAAGAGTTTGGAAGAAGGAGTTGAGTTTCTCGTACTCCCCTCCCCAATCAGATTGGACAGTAATGATTTTGCTGTCAAACTTACGTTCCACAAGAGCTTGGAAGTTTTGGAAAACTTGAAAAACATCAGATCATTTCTTGAGAAGATAGATCCAAGACAATTTACTGTAGTCATCAACAAAGCTAACATAGTATGTGTGTCTTCCAACAGAACTGGGGGCAGGACCCCAAACATCAGAGAAAATTAATTGCAATGGTTTTGTGGAGACACTAGTAGATATAGGATATGGTAACTGATGACTCTTAGCTCTTTGACAGGAATCACAAATTGTTTCAATATGACGCTCACCAACAAACGGGAGCTTATTTTTCCTAAGAAATTTCTCAACTAAAGAAAAAGAAGCATGTCCTAATCGATCGTGCCACCGTGTTGACGAAACTTTGACAACACCATAGACTTGTTTATTGAACCTTCTATGCTCCGGAATCAACGGGTAAAGCCCTCGAACACATCTACCTCGATAGAGGATTTTTCTTCGTTGCCTAATCCTTGATCAAAAAGAAGTAGGGATGAAATTCGAGAAAGACATGATTATCAATGGCAATTCTATTAACGGAAAGAAGGTTTTATTGGCACTAGGAACATGCAAAATTCTCTTAAGATGAATTCTACATTGAGGGGTACTAATTATTGAATGTCCAATGTGACGTATTTTCATACCTTCTCCACTGGCAGTGTGGATCTGATCTTTTCCACGGTATTTTTCCTTCATTGTGACTTTCTCAAGTTCACTGGTTATATGGTTTGTGGCGCCGCTCTCAACATACCAATTGGTGTCAACCCTATAGGAGCCATCTGCAGCTACGACGATCTTTTCCTCATCTTGGGATTCATCTTCACCCTCCTCATAGCGGTACCAGCAGTCCCTGGCCGTGTGGCCCAGCTTGCCACAGATCTGACAGCATGGAGTGTCCGGGCGAGACCTGCCAGAACCACCACTGCGGTGCCCCCTATTTCGAGATCGCCCGCCGCCACCGCTATGTCCAGCACCACTTGATCGCCCCCTGCCACGAGAGGGGCCACATGAGAGAGAGCCGCCACCACGACCACGAGACGCGGTGTTGGCAGAAGACTTGAAGCCGCCACCGCCGGAGCCATGGAATTGCGCCATGCGTTGGTCGAAGTTGCTAAGTATGGAGAAGAGTTCGTCGAGGGAGGCGGGCATGATGCGGGCGTCCAGGGCCGAGACCAGGGGTTGATAGTCATGATCCAGGCCATGGAGGATATAGGAGATGAGTTCATCATCTTGAATCGGCTTGCCGGCCGCCGCCAGTTCATCAGCCAGTCCGCACATGGAGGCGAAGTAGGATGTGATGGATTGATTGCCCTTCTACGCATTGATGAGGGAGGTGCCGATGTTGTTGACGCGGCTTAGCGACTGCGACGAGTACATGCTCGCCAGCGTCATCTAGAGCGCCTGCGCCGAGGTGACTGTGGTCACCGTGATGAGCACCTCTTTGGGGAGGTTGGCCAGCAGGTAGCCGAGCACCTGTTGATCCTCCCGGACCCAGAGAGGGTGGAGAGGGTTGGGCTCGAAGGTCTCCTTGCCGTCCTTGTCCTTGGCGGAGAGGAGCTTGGCTGGTTCCAGTGAGGTGTCGTCGACGTAGCCGAAGACACCGGCGCCACGCAGTTGCGGCGTGATCTGGGTGCGCCACAACACGTAGTGCGTGCGGGACAACTTCTTGGCGACCTTGCCATTGAGGCTAGGTTGGAAGGCGCTGGAGGAGGAAGACATTGCTAGGCATGGATGGAATCGTGGAGGGTTTTAGATTGGAAGAGAGAGGGCTCTAATTACCATGTGCGATAGGCAGAAACGTCTTACCTCATATGAGGGGACGTGTTGCGTGTTATATAGCAGGGGCGCAATAACCCTGATAGCGCATACATTCGGTTTGGAGAGAATCCAAGTTACATCTTGAGGAAAGACAAGGAGGAGATAGACTTAGCTAGTTACAACAGATAAGAGATACGGCCTAACTACCTCCTGAGCAAACTACCAAATGAGATCTCTCATGTCACGTTGCAATGTGTGTGCGCATGTATATGTATCATGTTTGAAAGTGTTCAGTGAACCTTCTGTACAAATGAGACATAATTTAAATTCCCTTGCATCAGGTTAAGTCTCCTTGAAAGAGGGAAAGTGCAGATGCTAGCAGAATGATGTTTAGAATGAATACATGAGGCAGTACCATCCATTACGTCTAATCCTAAAACAATTTTGAGGAATCACAGGACATCCAATAACATGGGAATAAAAAATCACAAATATTTGACATTTCAATGGAAGGATAGCATGTTCCGAAGTGAAAAGTATATTGCTGTCACAGAACCAAGCACTGAATCATCATCCAATGGCCAGCACCACAGCGAGATGTCAACCCATGGCTCGTTTTGAGCATAAAACAACAAAATTTGATACTCCTTTATTGTTTCAATACTTATTTATTAAAAAGAACCAAGCTGTAAGATATTATAGAAAAGAAATGTATATGACCTCTATTCATTTCATTAACCACCGCTCGATGGTTGTGGGCACAGAGAGCATGAGGGAGAACAAAGGGGAGGAAGCAAGGACTTACCTATGCCAGAACCAAAGAGGAAGCAGCCGCTGGAGGGGCAGTCCGGGAGGCATCAGAGTGCGCGCCAAAGGAGGCGGAGCTGCTTTGCCGGCCAAACATGTGCTAGATGCAGCAGTGGTCCCGGAAGCAACGTCGATCATGGGATGTTCATCAGGACCCATTCACCTTCGCCATCATCTTCGCTATCATGGGGCCCACCATTCCTTGGGGTTGGCCCACTGCTTGGCCAAGTTGCTCATCTGCAGACAAACACAACAGGGTCAAAGTGGCTATATAAAGGAGCACCAAAACTATGTTTGCTACAACAACATTACACAGGGCTTAAAAGCAAACAGCAAATAGGCAAACATGGTCCTGTCCTAATAATAACCTCCTTCATGTATTTACAAGATTTAAAGCAAGCAACACTAGACTAGTTGAAACTTTCCAACTGAAGAAAGAAGCCAATGAAATTGTTGAGAAATTAGTACAATCATTGTGAAACCTTCTCTTCCATACTCTCATTCTAGTTGATACTTGATAGGATTAATGTTAACAAGTACCACTTGAATCCTAATCCTAAGAATGGTTTTGAGAAATCGCATGACATGCAATAACATAGGGATAACAAATCCCAAATATTTGATATTTCAATGGAAGGATAGTGTGTTTCCAAGTGAAAAGCATACTGCTGTCACAAGCAAGATCATAATAATCACTTGATTGTGGTGGCTGGAAAACCACCACCAAAGATCTGGACACTAAATCATTGGCTCAGTGGCCAGCACCATAGATAGACATCAGCCCACGGCTCGTTGAGGGCATATAAAAACAAAAGTTGACAACTTTTATTGTTTCAATACTTATATTCATTAAAAAGAGCCAAGCTTTCCGATGCTATAATTTTTTTGCAGGAGTGCTCCTGTCCTATAACAATGTTGAGGGCATAAAATAGTAAAAGTTGACAGCTTTTATTGTTACATTTCTTGTTCATTAAAAAGAGCCAAGATTTCAGGTACTATGAAAAAAATATATGTATATGACCTTATTCATTTCATAACCACGGCTCAATCGTCGTGGGCTCATAGAGCATGAGGAAGAGCAAAGGGAAGGAACCAGCGGCTTACCTATGCCCGAACCGAAGAGGAAGCAGCGGGACGGGAGGCGTCGGAGTCATCATTGGAGCAGGCAGAGCTGCTTCGCCAGGCAAATTTGTGCCAGATGACATCGTGTTCCCAAAAGCAGTGTCATGGTCCTGCTCGTGCTTGACTGAGAACTAAAGCACCAGGGTCCTATCCTTGTTGCATTGAGATGGCGTAGAACCTGCATTCCGCCAACAAATAGAGTAACTCAGTTCCATTTCCTGTCGAACAGAATAGAATGAAACGGAATCCAGCGATGACCCAAAAATGTTATGACTATATTGATTACATATGTCCTCGACATCTCTTCTTCTATAACAAGGAGTGGTTTGTTAATAAAAATCTTGCATTCTTAACCTAGAACGATTTTCTAGTAAAAGGCATTTTCCTACCCATGTAAACTGGCATTATCATTCAGTCTTGGGCCTCACACCAATTTCCAAGACAGGAACCATCTCTTAAAATTACAAAAAAACAGCAAATTTGACCTGAACCGATGAGAAAATGACAGTCTACTACTTAATCCATGTCAATCAACAAGAAGAAAAGATTGAGGCCAAGTAAACCAGCACACAGCCAAAACAGACCACCCATAGGCCTGCAGCACCAACCACACAAACATGGACAAGGAGAACACTCGGGCGCATGCAGCACAGACCGAGCTAGAGTGGGAAAAGAAAAAGAATAACAATACTGAACTTGAAATTGCAATACATACATTGTTGAAATTGCAATACACATTCACACTTAGGTAGCAGGCACTAACCATATGAAGCATCCACAACAATGGCAGCCTGCAACATGGATCCAGTAATTTACGGCTGAGCGCAACAAACTGAGATGAAACCACCAAGGGGCTCCGTTTTCATGTTCACAGACACACGATGCCAATCCTTATCCACAAGGACGATTGATCTCACATGCATAACCCCAACTTGCAGTTAGGAACATAAATATATTACTCCAGTAGATGATAATATCTTTTTTAGTGAAGGAACTGTAGCTAACATGATGAACAACACATGAATGTGGAAGTGCCCACAAAGAAGGTTAGAAAATCACTACATGTATTATAGCATCTATACTTATACATAGTGCACATCAATCTCCCTTTGACATGAACTGATTAGCGGAAAAACAAGCCCCACTAGGTTGCTGGTACCAGCAGGCAAAGTTGTCAGAATCGAGATTCTAAATCGGATCGGAGCTCCATTGGTACGATCGTGAGTCGTAGAATCATAACTAACAGGATCGTAGAATCTTAGATTCTATGAGCGAAATCGTAGAATCGGAGTGGCTGCTTTGGATCATAAGGTTGTAAGATTCTAAGACTTGAGTTGCGATTCTGACAACTTTGCCAGCGGGTCAGCACCAAGATTTGGTATCCATAAAGCACAAAAGTCATCACTAGCAAAGAGCAACTTCTAGAAGTAAATTTCAACTACCTCTACAAGCACCGGAGTTACAATTCTAATTTTAACACTAGAATGATATTTTCGGTTGGATGCAAGTGCCATAGGGATGGCTCTAGTGCCAGGAATCAAACAATCAATCGAATGACTAGCGGACGTAAACCAGTGGAACTAGCTATTATACCAGAAGCACGAAAAGCACAAACGTTGGCATCACACACAACCCAAATCCATCGAACATGCCATGGCACGATGGCCAGCATAGGACCCGCCACGGCTCGACAGTCATGGGCACACAAACACGCACATGAGAGAGCGTAGAGCAGAGAGGAATGGAGGGGTTACCTAGGCCAGAGTGGGCGGAGCAGGGGAGGCCGTGGCATAATTGTTAAGTTAAACCCAGGGTTCGTCTAGGGACTGCAACACCTCCATGGAATAATTTTTACTCCTAGATGCAATACAAAGCACGCACTGGTTAATTCATTTCCCACTGGAAAAACGACAAACTGGCCCAACACAAATCTCACTTGCAAGCATCAAGGGACAGTAGAAATAAATCTTTGAAGGTTCAACCAAAATGTATGTGCACATCTACTCATGTGAATGGATCACTGGAAAACAAAATTCTACGAATCAAAGACCAACAGATCAACAGTAGAGATCTAGAATGGCGCTACTACATTATATCAAGAAGAACATCTACTGATCTTGCTGCAGCCATGTCCCATGAACCACAAAAAAATCAACTTAGGTTGCAGAAACCACATGGTTCATGCCTAGCTAGATTTGCATGGCAATAGATGGTAGAAGCACCCCTGCACCGAAATCCAAACCTGAGGCGGGCACCAAGCAAAGCTCGAGGACTTTGCAAGTTTGCACATCTGTTCAACCGTCAACCGACCGCGTGACGCCTGCTCGTAAGTCAGCAACCAACAACCACAGGATATAACGACATGCCAACCACAAGCCAAAGAAGGGTACAAAGTAGTGGTGGTTACGGTGGGTAGGCAGCATGATGTCCCAGAATTTACGGTAGGCAGCATATGACAGGAAACGTGGCCCATCAAAAAGGTTTTAATCTACAAAAGACAAAAACCCTCCCTGATCATCTACGAATAAAATACACATTGCACAATACCTATAATACACTTAATGTGACCACTGCACAAGAAGTGCACTATTCAGTCATCATGTCATGTGTGTATATGTAGCCATGCAAAGAGAAATTATGAACAAGAGCATGGATCAAATGTATGATTGCTACATGTCTCTGAAAGTGCCAAACCTGCAACAAGTGCAGTGTTGTGCCTTCCTAGAAAGCAAGCTTTTTCCTAGTCTGGCTGGCCTCGGTGCTCGACATGATCTAGCGTCCTCAGAGGTATGCTCACCTTGCACCCAGCGGCCAACAAATGCTTCTGTTCAAAAGCATTGTGGCATCATTTAGGTCGAACTTAATACCCTGAAATGCAGTTTCACTCTGTCATGATGATTCTTTCAGGTTACTATACAACAACTACTAGTAAAAGGCAAGGTAAAAACACTAACCTCAAACACTCCGTTAGAGCACGCTAGAATGGAGACATCAAAGGTTCCTCCTCCAAGGTCAAATACAAAAGCACCAATCTGGCTCACCAAGTACTGCTTGCCATCTGTACTTTCAACCCAAGCATCTCCAGTTGGAGCCTTCAAAATATTAGTAGAAACAATAAGACTTGGAGTTTGTCAACTGGGAAGAGTATAATGGAATAGCTCTGTTGGGGAACGCAGAAATTTCAAAAAAATTCCTAGGCACATGCAAGATCCATGTAGGTGATGCATAGCTACGAGCGGGGAGAGTGTGTCCTTGTACCCTCGTAGACCGAAAGCGGAAGCGTTTAGTAACGCGGTTGATGTAGTCAACCGTCTTCGCGATCCAACCGATCCAATTACCAAATGCATGGCACCTCCGCGATCTGCACACGTTCAGCTTGGTGACGTCCCTCCTACTCTTGATCCAGTTGAGGCCGAGGGAGAGTTTCGTCAGCACGACGGCGTGATGACGGTGATGATGAAGTTATCTACGCAGGGCTTCGCCTAAGTACTACAACGATATGACCAAGGTGGAAATATGTGGAGGGGGGCACCGCACACGGCTAAGACAACTGTCAACTTGTGTGTCTATGGGGTGCCCCCTCCCCCGTATATAAAGGATTGGAGAAGGGGAGGGCCGGCCCTCTCTATGGCGCGCCCCAAGGGGGATTCCTACTCCTAGTTGGAGTAGGTTTCCCCCCTTCCCTAGTTGGAGTATGAGAAGACGGAAGAGGGAGAAGGAGAGAAGGAAAGGGGTCCGGCCCCCCTTCCCAATTAGGATAGGGCTTGGGGGCACCCCCACCTTGGCCGCCTCCTCCTCTCTCCCACCATGGCCCATTAAGGCCCATTGACTCCCTGGGGGGGGGGGGGTTCCGGTAACCCCCCGGTACTTCGGTATTTGCCCGAACTCATCCGAAACCATTCTGGTGTCCAAATATAGCCTTCCAATATATCAATCTTTATGTCTCGACCATTTCGAGACTCCTCATCATGTCCGTGATCACATCCGGGACTCCAAACTACCTTCAGTACATCAAAACACATAAACTCATAATACTGATCGTCATCGAATGTTAAGCGTGCAGACCCTATGGGTTCGAGAACTATGTAGACATGAACGAGACTCACTTCCGGTCAATAACCAATAGTGGAACCTGGATGCTCATATTGGTTCCTACATATTCTGAAGATCTTTATCGGTCAAACCGCATAACAACATACGTGGTTCCCTTTGTCATCGGTATGTTATTTGCCCGATATTCGATCGTCAGTATCATCATACCTAGTTCAATCTCGTTACCGGCAAGTCTCTTTACTCGTTCCGTGATGCATCATCCCATAACTAACTCATTAGTCATATTGCTTGCAAGGCTTATAGTGATGTGCATTACCGAGAGGGCCTAGAGATACCTCTCCGACAATTGGAGTGACAAATCCTAATCTCGATCTATGCCAACTCAACAAACACCATCAGAGACACCTGTAGAGCATCTTTATAATCACCTAGTTATGTTGTGACGTTTGATAGCACACTAAGTGTTCCTATGGTATTCGGGAGTTGCATAATCTCATAGTCATAGGAACATGTATAAGTTATGAACAAAGCAATATCAATAAACTAAACGATCATAGTGCTAAGCTAACGGATGGGTCAAGTCAATCACATCATTCTCTAATGATGTGATCTTATTCATCAAATGACAAGTCTTGTCCATGGCTAGGAAACTTAACCATCTTTGATTAACGAGCTAGTCAAGTAGAGGCATACTAGTGACACTGTGTTTGTCTATGTATTCACACATGTACTAAGTTTCTGGTTAATACAATTCTAGCATGAATAACAAACATTTATCATGATATGAGAAAATATAAATAACTACTTTATTATGCATCTAGGGCATATTTCCTTCAGTCCCCCACTTGCACTAGAGTCAGTAATCTAGATTACATTGTAATGATTCTAACACCCATGGAGTCTTGGTGTTGATCATGTTTTGCTCGTGAGAGAGGCTTAGTCAACGGGTCTGCAACATTCAGATATGTATTTTGCAAATCTCTATGTCTCCCTCCTTGACTTGGTCACGGATGGAACTGAAGCATCTCTTGATGTGCTTGGTTCTCTTGTGAAATCTGGATTCCTTTGCCAAGGAAATTGCACCAGTATTATCACAAAAGATTTTCATTGGACCCGATGCACTAGGTATGAGACCTAGATCGCATATGAACTCCTTCATCCAGACTCCTTCATTTGCTGGTTCCGAAGCAGCTATGTACTCCGCTTCACACGTAGTTCCCTCCATGACGCTCTACTTGGAACTGCATCAACTGATAGCTCCACCATTCAATAAAAATACGTTTCCGGTTTGTGACTTAGAGTCATCCGGGTCAGTGTCAAAGCTTGCATCGACGTAACCGTTTATGACGAGCTCTTTGTCACCTCCATAAACGAGAAACATATCCTTAGTCATTTTCAGGTATTTCAGGATGTTCTTGACCGTTGTCCTGTGATCCACTCCTGGATTACTTTGGTACCTCGCTGCTAAAATAATAGCAAGGCACACATCAGGTCTGGTACATAGCATTGCATACATGATAGAACCTATGGCTGAAGCATAGGGAATGACTTTCATTTTCTCTCTATCTTTTGCAGTGGTCGGGTATTGATTTTGACTCGACTTCACACCTTGTAACACAGGAAAGAACCCTTTCTTTTCTTGATCCATTTTGAACTTCTTCAAAACTTTATCAAGTATGTGCTTTGTGAAAGTCCAATTAAGCGTCTTGATCTATCTCTATAGATGTTGATGACCAATATATAAGCAGCTTCACCGAGGTCTTTCATTGAAAAATTCGTATTTAAGTATCCTTTTATGCTATTTAGAAATTCAGTATCATTTCCGATCAATAATATGTCATCCACATATAATATCGGAAATGCTATAGAGCTCCCACTCACTTTCTTGTAAATACAGGCTTCTCCAAAAGTCTGTACAAAACCATATGCTTTGATCACACTATCAAAGCGTATGTTCCAACTCCGAGAGGCTTGCACCAGTCCATAAATGGATTGCTGGAGCTTGCACACTTTGTTAGCACCTTTTGGATCGACAAAACCTTCTGGCTGCATCATATACAACTCTTCTTTAAGATATCCATTAAGGAATGCAGTTTTGACATTCATTTGCCAAATTTCATAATCATAAAATGCGGCAATTGCTAACATGATTTGGACGGACTTAAGCATCGCTATGGGTGAGAAGGTATCATCATAGTCAACTCCTTGAACTTATCGAAAACCTTTCGCAACAAGTCGAGCTTTGTAGACAGTAATATTACCGTCCACGTCAGTCTTCTTCTTGAAGATCCATTTATTTTCTATTGCTTGCCGATCATCGAGCAAGTCAACAAAAGTCCACACTTTGTTCTCATACATGGACCCCATCTCAGATTTCATGGCCTCAAGCCATTTTGCGGAATCTGGGCTCATCATTGCTTCCTCATAGTTCGTAGGTTCGTCATGGTCAAGTAACATGACCTCCAGAACAGGATTACCGTACCACTCTGGTGCGGATCTTACTCTGGTTGACCTACAAGGTTCGGTAGTAGCTTGGTCAGAAGTTTCATGATCATCATCATTAGCTTCCTCACTTACTGGTGTAGGAATCACTGGAATTGATTTCTGTGATGAACTACTTTCCAATAAGGGAGTAGGTACAATTACCTCGTCAAGTTCTACTTTCCTCCCACTCACTTCTTTCGATAGAAACTCCTTCTCTAGAAAGGATCCATTCTTAGCAACGAATATCTTGCCTTCGGATATGTGATAGAAGATGTACCCAACAGTCTCCTTTGGGTATCCTATGGAGACACATTTCACATAAGCATCGCAACCCCAAACTTTAAGAAATGACAACTTGGGTTTCTTGCCAAACCACAGTTCATATGGTGTCGTCTCAACGGATTTAGATGGTGCCCTATTTAACGTGAATGCAACCGTCTGTAAAGCATAACCCCAAAACGATAGCGGTAAATCAGTAAGAGACATCATAGATCTCACCATATCTAATAAAGTACGATTACGAAGTTCGGACACACCATTATGCTGTGGTGTTTCGGGTGGCGTGAGTTGCGAAACTATTCCGCATTGTTTCAAATGAAGACCAAACTCATAACTCAAATATTATCCTCCCCGATCAGACCGTAGAAACTTTATTTTCTTGTTATGATGATTTTCCACTTCACTCTAAAATTCTTTGAACTTTTCAAATGTTTCAGACTTATGTTTCATCAAGTAGATATACTCATATCTGCTCAAATCATCTGTGAAGGTTAGAAAATAACAATACCCGCCGCGAGCATCAACACTCATCGGACCGCATACATCAGTATGTATTATTTCCAACAAGTCTGTTGCTCGCTCCATTGTTCCGGAGAACGCAGTTTTAGTCATTTTCCCCATGAGGCATGGTTCGCAAGCATCAAGTGATTCATAATCAAGTGATTCTAAAAGCCCATCAGCATGGAGTTTCTTCATGCGCTTTACACCAATATGACCTAAACGGCAGTGCCACAAATAAGTTGCACTATCATTATTAAACTTAAACTTTTGGCTTCAATACTATGAACATGTGTATCACCACTATCAAGATTTAGTAAAACTAGACCACTCATCAAGGGTGCATGACCATAAAAGATATTATTCACATAAATAGAACAACCATTATTCTCAGATTTAAATGAATAACCGTCTTGCATCAAACAAGATCCAGATATAATGTTCATGCTTAACGCCGACACCAAATAACAATTATTCGGGTCTAAAACTAATCCTGAAGGTAGATGTAGAGGTAGCGTGCCGACGGCGATCACATCGACTTTGGAACCATTTCCCACGCACATCGTCACCTCGTCCTTAGCCAATCCTCACTTAATCCGTAGCCCCTGTTTCGAGTTGCAAATATTAGCAACAGAACCAGTATCAAATACCTTTCACTTTGCCAAATAGTTGGGGCAGTTCCGCTTCCAGAGACCAGTCCCTTTGTAGTAGAAGCACTCAGTCTCAGGCTTAGGTCCAGACTTGGGCTTCTTCACTTGAGCAGAAACTTGCTTGCTATTCTTCTTGAAGTTCCCCTTCTTCCCTTTACCCTTTTTCTTGAAACTGGTGGTCTTTTTTACCATCAACACTTGATGCTCCTTCTTGATTTCTACCTCCGCAGCTTTTAGCATTGCAAAGAGCTCGGGAATTGTATTATCCATCCCTTGCATATTATAGTTCATCACGAAGCTTTTGTACCTTAGTGGCAGTGATTGAAGAACTCTGTCAATGACACTATCAACTGGAAGATTAACTCCCAGCTGAGTCAAGTGATTGTGGTACCCAGACATTCTGAGTATATGCTCACTGATAGAACTATTCTCCTCCATTTTGTAGCTACAGAACTTATTGGAGACTTCATATCTCTCAATCCGGGCATTTGCTTGAAATATTAACTTCAACTCCTAGAACATCTCATATGCTCCATGACGTTCAAAACGTCGTTGAAGTCCCGGCTCTAAGCCGTAAAGCATGGCACACTGAACTATCGAGTAGTCATCAGCTTTGCTCTACCAGACGTTCATAACATTTGGCGTTGCTCCTGCAACGGATTTGGCACCTAGCGGTGGTTCCAGGACATAATTGTTCTGTGCAGCAATGAGGATAATCCTCAAGTTATGGACCCAGTACGTGTAATTGCTACCATCATCTTTCAACTTAGCTTTCTCTAGGAACGCATTAAAATTCAACGAAACAACAACACGGACCATTTATCTACAACAACATAGATATGCAAAATACTATCAGGTACTAAATTCATGATAAATTAAAGTTCAATTAATCATATTACTTAAGAACTCCCACTTAGATAGACATCCCTCTAATCATCTAAGTGATCATGTGATCTATATCAACTAAACCATGTCCGATCATCACGTGAGATGGAGTATTTTTCAATGGTGAACATCAATATGTTGATCATATCTACTATATAATTCACGCTCGACCTTTCGGCCTCAGTGTTCTGAGGCTATATCTGCATATGCTAGGCTCGTCAAGTTTAACCTGAGTATTCTGCATGTGCAAAACTGGCTTGCACCCGTTGTATGTGAACATAGAGCTTATCACACCCGATCATCATGTGGTGTCTCGGCACGACGAACTATAGCAATGGTGCATACTCAGGGAGAACACTTGTACCTTGAAATTTAGTGAAAGATCATCTTATAATGCTACCGCCGTACTAAGAAAAATAAGATGGATAAAGGATAAACATCACGTGTAATCAATATAAGTGATATGATATGGCCATCATCATCTTGTGCCTTCGATCTCCATCTCCAAAGCGCCATCATGATCACCATCATCACCGGCTTGACACCTTGATCTCCATCGAAGCATCGTTGTCGTCTCGCCAACTATTGCTTCTACGACTATTGCTACTTCTTAGTGATAAAGTAAAGCAATTACATGGCGATTGCATTTCATACAATAAAGCGACAACCATATGGCTCCTGCTAGTTGCCGATAACTGTGTTACAAAACATGATCATCTCATACAACAATTTATAAAATCATGTCTTGACCATATCACATCACAACATGCCCTGCAAAAACGAGTTAGACGTCCTCTACTTTGTTGTTGCAAGTTTTACGTGGCTGCTATGGGCTGAGCAAGAACCGTTCTTACCTACGTATCAAAACCACAATGATTTTTCGTCAAGTTTGCTGTTTTAACCTTCAACAAGGACCGGGCATAGTCACACTCAATTCAACTAAAGTTGGAGAAACAGACACCCACTAGCCACCTGTGTGCGAAGCACGTCGGTAGAACCAGTCTCGCGTAAGCGTACGCGTAATGTCGGTATGAGCCGCTTCATCCAACAATACCGCCGAATCAAAGTATGACATGCTGGTAAGCAGTGTGACTTTATCGCCCACTACTCTTTGTGTTCTACTCGTGCATATAACATCAACGCATAGACCTGGCTCGGATACCACTGTTGGGGAAAACAGTAATTTCAAAAAAAAAATCCTACGCACACGCAAGATCCATCTTGGTGATGCATAGCTACGAGCGAGGAGAGTGTGTCCACGTACCCTCATAGACCGAAAGCAGAAGCGTTTAGTAACACGGTTAATGTAGTCGAACGTCTTCGCGATCCAACCGATCCAAGTACCGAACGCATGGCACCTCCGAGATCTGCATACATTCATCTCGGTGACGTCCCTCGTACTCTTGATCCAGCTGAGGCCGAGGAAGAGTTTCGTCAGCACGACGGCATGATGACGGTGATGATGAAGTTACCGACGTAGGGCTTCGCCTAAGCACTATAACAATATGACCGAGGTGGAAATCTGTAGAGGGGGGCACCGCACACAGCTAAGACAACTGTCAACTTGTGTGTCCATGGGGTGCCCCCTCCCCCGTATATAAAGGAGTGGAGGAGGGGAGGGTCGGCCCTCTCTATGGCTTTACCAAGGGGGATTCCTACTCCTAGTTGGAGTAGGTTTCCCCCTTGCCTAGTTGGAGTAGGAGAAGAAGGGGAGAAGGAAAGGGGGCCGGCCCCCCTTCCCAATTCGGATTGGGCTTGGGGGGACGCCCCCACCTTGGCCGCCTCCTCCTCTCTCCCACCATGGCCCATTAAGGCCCATTGACTCCCCGGGGGGTTCCGATAACTCCCCGGGGGGTTCCGGTAACCCCCCGGTACTCCGGTATTTGCCCGAACTCATCTAGAACCATTCCGGTGTCCAAACATAGCCTTCCAATATATCAATATTTATGTCTCGACCATTTCGATACTCCTCGTCATGTCCGTGATCACATCCGGGACTCCAAACTACCTTCGGTACATCAAAACACATAAACTCATAATACCGATCGTCATCAAACGTTAAGCGTGCGGACACTATGTGTTCGAGAACTATGTAGACATGACCGAGACTCACTTCCGGTCAATAACCAATAGCGGAACCTGGATGCTCATATTGGTTCCTACATATTCTATGAAGATCTTTATTGGTCAAACCGCATAACAACATATGTTGTTCCCTTTGTCATCGGTATGTTACTTGCCTGAGATTCGATCGTCGGTATCATCATACCTAGTTCAATCTCGTTACCGGCAAGTCTCTTTACTCATTCCGTAATGCATCATCCCGTAACTAACTCATTAGTCACATTGCTTGCAAGTCTTATAGTGATGTGCATTACGGAGAGGGCCCAGAGATACCTCTCGTACAATTGGAGTGACAAATCCTAATCTCGATCTATGCCAACTCAACAAACACCATCAGAGACACCTATAGAGCATCTTTATAATCACCTAGTTACGTTGTGATGTTTGATAGCACACTAAGTGTTCCTATGGTATTCGGGAGTTGCATAATCTCATAGTCATGGGAACATGTATAAGTTATGAAGAAAGCAATAGCAATAAACTAAACAGTCATAGTGCTAAGCTAACGGATGGGTCAAGTCAATCACATCATTCTCTAATGATTTGATCTCGTTCATAAAATGACAACTCTTGTCCATGGCTAGGAAACTTAACCATCTTTGATTAACGAGCTAGTCAAGTAGAGGCATACTAGTGACACTCTGTTTGTCTATGTATTCACACATCTACTAAGTTTCCGGTTAATACAATATTAGCATGAATAATAAACATTTGTCATGATATAAGGAAATATAAATAACAACTTTATTATTGCCTCTAGGGCATATTTACTTCAAGCTCTTCAAGTATAGTCTAACAATACTGATAGTGTAACTGAATATCTGTGCTAAAATGCAGCTTGATGTTTCCCGAAACTCATAATCGTAAGATATGTCTCTAAAACTTATCTATTCGGTGAACCTTCTGTACAGATGAGACATAATTTAAACTCCCTTGTGTGTAAATGCATCATGTTAAATCTCCTTGAAACACAAAAAAGTACAGATGCTAACATAATGATGTTTAGAACGAATACGTGAGGTAGTATCATCCATTATGCCTAATCATAAGAACAGTTTTGAGGAATCGCAAGACATCCAATAACATAGGTATAAAAATCGCAAATATTTCACTTTTCAATGAAAGGATAGCGTGTTTCCAAGTGAAAAGTATACTGCTATCACAAGCAATATCATCATAATCACATGATTCTGGTGGCCGCAAGACCACCACCATAGAACCAAACACTAAATCATCATGTCAATGCCAGCACCATAGCAAGACATCAGGCCATGGCTTGCTTAGAGCATAAAACAACAAATTTTGATACTGCTTTATTGTTTCAATACTTACTTACTAAAAAGAACCAAGCTTTCAGATACTATAAAGAAGAAATATATGTATATGACCTTTATTCATTACATTAGCCACCGCTCGATGGTCGTCGGCACAGAGAGCATGAGGGAAAGCAAAGGGGGGAGGCAAGGAATTACCTATGCGGAACCAAAGAGGAAGCAGCCACCGGAGGGGCAGAGCGGGAGACGTCAGTGCGCGCGCAAAAGGAGGAGGAGCTGCTTAGCCGGCCAAACTTGTGCCAAATGCCGCCATGGCCTCTGAAGCAACATCGGTCATGGGATGTTCACCGGGACCCATTCATGTTCGCCATCATCTTTGCTATCATGGGGCCCACCACACCTTGGGGTTGGCCCGCTGCTTCGCCAAGTTGCTCATCTGCATCAACACACAACAGGGTCAAAGTGGCTATATGAAGGAGCACAACAACAATGTTTGCTACAGCAACCACACAGCTTAAAAGCAAACAACAAATAGGCAAACAAGGCCCTGTCCTAATAATAACCTCCTTCATGTATTTACAAGATTTAAAGCAAGCAGCACTAGACCAGTTGAAAGTTTGCAACTAAAGAAAGAATGCAATGAAATTGTTGAGGAATTAATACAATCATTGTGAAACCTTCTCTTCCATACTCTCATTCGAGTTGATACTTGGTAGGATTAATGTTACCAACTACTCCCTCCGTCCGAAAAAGCTTATCCCAAGCTTGTCCCTCAAATGGATGTATCTAGCACTAACTTGGTGCTAGATATATCCATTTGAGGGACAAGCTTTTACGGACGGAGGGAGTAGCACCTGAATCCTAATCCTAAGAAGTGTTTCCAAGTGAAAAGCATACTACTGTCACAAGCAAGATCATAATAATCACTTGATTGAGGTGGACGGAAAACCACCACCACAAATCTGGACACTAAATTGTTGCCTCAATGGCCAGCACCACAGAGACATCAACCCACGCTCGTTGAGGGCATATAAAACAATGAAAGTTGATAACTTTTATTGCTTCAATTCTTAATCACTAAAAAGAGCCAAGTTTTCCGGTACTATTAAAAAAATGTATATGACCTTTATTCATTTCATTAGCCATGGCTTGATGGTCATGGGTACAAAGAGCATGAGGAGAGGAACCGGTGGCTTACCTATGACAGTACCAAAGACGAAGCGGCCACATGGGCCAGGACAGGAGACATCAGAGTGTGCGCCAGAGCAGGCAGAGTTGCTTTGCCGCCAAACTTGTGCCATACAGCTCCATGGTCCCGGAAGCAGCGTCGATCCCATTCGTCTTCTTCATCATATTCGCTAGCATGGGGCCCACCCCACCCATGATGACCTGCTGCTTCGTCCAGTTGCTCATCTCTGCAGCAAAATACAATAGGGTCAAGTGGCTAGAATGAGTATATATAGAAGCACAACAAGGAGGTGTCCTGTCCCAGGTGGGCGACACAGACTAGCATGGTCCTGTCCTAATAATAACCTCCTTTCATGTATTTACAAGATTTAAAGCAAGCAGCATTACACCAGTTGAAAGTTTCCAACTGAAAAAGAGGCCAACGAAATTGTTGAGGAATTAGTACATTCGTTGCCAAACCTTGTTTTCCATACTCTCATTCTAGTTGATAGGGTTAGACACAGGCGTACTTTATCGGATGATACTAACAGTAGTGGAAATAACCTATAAGCTATGTCAAGATCAGTCATGCAGTTAAAAAAAATGATCATCAATTTGAACTGTTCAAAAAAACAGAGGTCTATTTTGAAAAGGGCTCAATTTAAATATGACATATGAAAAAGTATTAGAAATTGGAAGGAACATTATATGTTTCCTCATTGAGCCTGTATAGTCCTCCTAGGATTTAGGTTTGTGTACTTGAGAACGAAACAACATCTAACAATAGTGTTCAATTATCCTACCAAATCCGCTGAGACAAAAAAAGGGATCACTTATTTGGTAGTACAAACTGATGTCTTATGTCATGTAGACCACCAATTTATTTTAACTGAAGAAAGATGACAATGGAATTGATGAGCAATTAGTATGGACATTGCAAAATCTTATCATCCATACAACTAATTCTAGTCAGCAGGGTTTGACATGCATGAACTTTATTGGATAATCCTAAAAGTAGTAGCAGGAACCTATTAGCTATATCAAGATCAGTTAGACACCCAAAAAATCATCATCAATTTGAACCATGCAAAAAATTGGGAATGTTAAATATGACAAAAGATTAGGAATTGAGAAAGAGACATTGTACATTTCCTGAATGAGCTTTTCTCTTAGAATTTAGGTTCATGTACTTAAAAACTAAGCATCTAACAACAGAGATGCTGCCGCCGCTTGCTAGGGTTTATTCTGAGCGTATAAAAAGCCAAACAGAACTGCATGCATCTAGTTATCTTTTCTTTATTGAGGGCAGATACCATCCAACATCTACTACTCATACTTACTTTCATTGACGCAAAGAAAAAACTTGTCTACTCTTTCAAAATAAGAAGGAACCTACAGTGTCACAAAGAAGGGCAGCACATATAAATGGAAACTGACAAACAACCCCCATCTCAAACCTAAACATAACATCAGATATATGCATAGTGCAGAACTATTTAAAAAAAGATATATGTGTAGCAGGAAGAGCAGCCATCCACTTTGGAGGGAGGATTTGATACATGGCACCAGACTTGCAGGCACCTAATTTAATTAACAGAGGAAGGATGCACCTAAATACAAGGCACTGGCTTGGGTAATTGTGCAATATTCCTCCCTAATCACAGCCACAAAAATCTCCTACTAGTGAGCCACATATGTACAGAATCTGCCCATGCACATGTTTAAATTGGAAAGAGAGAAATAACAAAAAGAAACTGACTGGGCCTAGAACAAAGAAGGAACCGGAGAGAGAAGAGAGGGGGAAGGGACCTTCCATGGGGTCAGTGCTGGCAGGGCTAGGGCAAACACGTGGACCACGAGAAGGAGGCTCCTCTCTGCCAGTGGAGAAGGAGTAGACCTCGAGAACCCTTCCTTTTGCTGTCAGCATCATCCGGTCGCTGGCCTTTGTACCTCCTGTATAGATGAGACATAAGTAAAATTCCCTTGCATAGAAATGCATCAGGTTCAATCTCCTAGAATGAGGGAAAGTACAAATGCTACAGTACACACCAGTCTTGATATCTATCCTCCCTTGTGTAGAAAAAAAATAAAGTCTGCCATCCTCCCACAAAACATAAATTGCAATCCTACAGTTTCGACATGTGCATCAACATTAGTGTTGACTTAACCAAGTAAGTAGCAGCCCTACACTTTCGACGCGGGTCCATTTATTTGACTTTTTGGAACAGTTTCGACACATTGCATGAATATTTCACATCACTATGCTAGTTGAATCATGTAGTTGATGTCAATCAACATAAGTGTTATACTCCCTATGTTCCTAAATATTTGTCTTTCTAGAGATTTCAACAAGTGACTACATATAGAGCAAAATGAGTGAACCTACACTCTAAATATGTCTATATACATCCGTATGTGGTAGTCCATTTGAAATCTTTAAAATGACAAATATTTAGGAACGGAGGGAGTATATCACAGTAAGTAAGCTGGCCATTAATAAAGCCTGGAGGTACAGTAGATCAATTGGCTACCTTAACACCATCTTGACTCTTAACAAATCTCCAATTTTGAGACCTTCAAGAAATGAATCACATGCCTAATCAAAGCCCTGCAACTATGGAATCAAACAATCATGTGAATGGAATCGAATAACCATTTGAAGTATATCTTGGAAATAGCAGTGCTGCAACTATGGAAGTGCACTTCAATGGACAGTCCATGTGCATCAACATTAACATTTGTCTTAACAAAGCAAGTAGCAGTGCTGCAGTTTCAACACAGGCCCATTTATTTGATTTTTTTGTATGATTTTGACGCACTGCATGACTATTTCACATAACTATGCTAGGTGAATCATGGAATTGATGTCAATCCACATAAGGGTTATATATCACAGTAAAGTGGTCATTAATAAAGCATGGAGCTAAAGTAGATCCAAGTGGGCTACCTTACCAGGCAGCCAAAAGGGTGTCTCCCTCAACCCTATTACAGATCAGACCGCGCTACATGAGAGTAATAACTACCAGGACGGGGGACCCCGAATCTCCCAGCATTGGCATCCGCCACAGCCATCGACACCATTCTTTCTAGTCATGTACAAACATCCAGCCAAACAAGCTGTCGACACCGGAATGGTTTCGGAGTGGTTTAGACATTTTTCGGAGTACCGAGAAGTTACCGGAACCCCCAGGGAGAGTAATGGGCCAACATGGGCCATAGGGGAGAGAGAGGGGAGCCCACAAGGGGTGCCCCCCATGGGATGTCCGAATTAGACAAGGGAAGGGGGCGCGGCCCCCCTTTCCTTCTCCCTCTCCCTCTCTCCTTCCCACTTTCCCACTCCAGAAAAAGGAAGGCGGAATCCTACTAGGACTAGGAGTCCTAGTAGGACTCCCCCCTTGGCACGCCCCCTATAGGCCGGCCGCCTCCTCCCCTCCTCCTTTATATACGGGGGCAGGGGCACCACAAAGCACAACGGTGGTTCTCTTAGCCGTGTGTGGTGCCCCCTCCACAGTTTACTCCTCCGGTCATAGCGTCGTAGTGCTTAGGCGAAGCCCTGCGCGGATCACATCACCATCACAGTCACCACGCCGTCGTGCTGACGAAACTCTCCCTCGACCCTCTGCTGGATCAAGAGTTTGAGGGACGTCATCGAGTTGAACGTGTGCTGAACTTGGAGGTGTCGTGCATTCGGTACTAGATCAGTTGGATCGTGAATACGTTCGACTACATCAACCACGTTAACCTAACGCTTTCACTTTCGGTCAATGAGGGTACGTGGACACACTCTCCCCCTCTCGTTGATATGCATCTCCTAGATAGATCTTGCGTGATCGTAGGAAAACTTTTGAAATTGCATGCTACATTCCCCAACACCTTCCGATGGGTGTTTAGTAGAGCCTAGGCCTGTAGACTTCGAGGGTTTTTATCACACTCTGTCTGTAGGGGACGAGAGAGGGGTGTCGAGTGTCACCGCTACTAGCTTGCATTTTCCCGCCGTTCATTATTTTTCTCAATTCATTGCAAAGTGCTTGATTGCTAGAGAGAAGGTGGGTGCACTCAGTGCCCCAGACCTTGCTGTTTTACGCCATGCACTCCAAGGCGACACCACTTATAGCTTGGGAGCTATTGTGGAACGTCGCCTCGACATTAATAATCCAAGGGCAAAATACATGGTGGTATTTACGCTACTCGCTTGGCTGGTCGCTTTAACATTCAGATACGTCAGCATGATTATCCCTTGCCCAAGGTTCACCTGGACCGCGCGGCTATGGAACACCACCAGTTTATTGCAGGCGATTACCCTAACATTCCTATTCCTTATAACCTGGTTTTCAGTGTGAACACTCGTGATATTATTCCATTGCCTACACCTGCTTTGTTTGGTACTATTGCTAGGGGCGGATACAGGATTATGCTTGCGGGCATTGCTGTCTACCGGAACAACCTAGCTGAAGCAGAGGCTGAACTTCAACAGTGGGATCCACAGGTGCCCGCTCCTCAGCATTTCAACATGGGAACCCATGGTTTCTTCGACTACTGATTACCAAGTTAGGCCAAAATCATAAGCTTACATTCATGTTCACACATTTCATTCCAGTTGTTAGTGTTCACTCTTTTTCATTGTATTATCCATGTTAAATTTACTTTCTCACTTTCTTCTTGTGTGTTTGAAAAGAAAACCCAAAGATATTCCCTGCTTCTTTTTTATTTTTCTTTCTAGAATAGTTAGTTGTAGCACCAAAAAGAAAACCCAAAAATATTTCCTTGTTCTTCTTTTGCTTGTTGGGAGCTTTCCCGTGTAAATAGTTTTTCTCGTTTTTGCTTTTCCCTTTTATTTTCTTGTTCAAGAAAACCAAAAACTGCAAAAATATTTCAGTGTGTTTCTCTGAAAATATTTTCCCTTTATTTGAGTCGTACCGAGGAGAAGACCACGATGAAAAAGTTGAGTGGCTCTCATTTGCATTATTGTTAATCTAACAAAGAGCCCATTTTACCTTATCTTCTCCTGTTGAATAAATTGTTTGCAGATTCTAGCTTAGTCCACGACATTCTTGCACTATTATTATATTGTCATATCGTTCGGCCGTGCAAGTGAAAGGCAATAATGACGACATTTGATGAACTGGTCGTGGCAGAGAGAAATGGGTATGAACTCGACTTGTTCTGTTTTTGTAAATATGTTTAACCTAGTATCCATGATTCAGCCCATTATGATTAAACATGTTTGCAATGACAATTAGAGATTATAGTTTCTCATGCCATGCATAAGTAGCTAGGAGTGGATAATGATTTATCTTGGATGTCAACATTGCACTAAAATGATTGTGATGTAGTATGATGATACGGTATCCTCCTCTGAATGTTCGAGTGGCTTGACTTGGCACATGTTCATGCATGTAGTTGAATCAAAACCAACATAGCCTCTATGATATTTATGTTCATAGTGTTCATATCCTACTCATGCTAGTGTCAATGTTACTTATGCATAATGCATGTTCATGACCATTGATGTTCTCTAGCTGGCTGCTTCTCAACCTATTTGCTAGCCTTCACCTGTACTAAGTGGGAATTCTGCTTGTACATCAAAAACCTTGAACCCAAGTTATTCCAGATGAGTCAACCACAGCTACCTATATGCGGTATTACCCTGCCATCCTAAGTAAATTTGCATGTGCCATCTCTAAAAACTTCAAATAAATATCCTTTTATGTGCCTGGATCGTTCATGGAATGACATGAGGTAGTCAGTATCTTCCATGCTAAGCGGGTTATTCTCAGGATGAGTGTTTATTCACTCACCATTGCATGAGAAAAGGGCCATAATAGGGATTCCCAGTCCCAAACTGCAAAACAAAAATAGCTTACAAATAATCAAACAAAAACTCCAGCGGAGTCATAACCTTTACTTTATCGCTTGGGAACCGCCACTAGCGTGTTTAGCATGGAAGATATTAATAACTGATGGTAGCAAAGTAAACAAGAAGGGTGCATTTCTCAAAATTTCAATTACCTCTGTTTTAAAAACTTGAGCTCTAGCACTGCTGCAAATCAATGCTTCCCTCTGTGAAGGGACTATCTATTTACTTTTATGTTGTGTCATCACCTTCTAAAATAGGCGCCAGAACCTAAGAGCACTACTGTCATGCTGATGCATTGTGTGTAGCTAATGTTGGGTGCATCATGACTTCATATTTTCTACCATGAGTTACAATGTTTAGTCGCTGCTTGAACTTTGGAGGTGCTCTACATTTATGTTTTGCGGTCTCAGAAAGGGCTAGCGAGATACCACTATTCATCTAGTGACTATAAGCGAAGACTTTGCCACAAATGCAAGAAACCTGGTCACTATATCCAAGATTGTCCTCAGTGGGAAAAGGAATTGAAGAAGAAGAAACACAAGGATTACAGTTCTGATGACGTGAAGAAGAAGAAGAAATCATCCAAATCTTCATCATCAAAATCCTCAAAGCCTTCTTCTCACAAGAAGAGCAGCTCCAAAAAGGCTCGGGCAATGTCATATTATATCATGGTTGTTTTGATAACGTGTTGTTGTCTGAGATATTTTATTATTTCTCGCTAGCTGATTATGTCATTGATATGATGAGTAAATATAATTTTTAAGAGTTATTGTCGACATGGTTAGTTATACTATTTGCTGAAAACATGGGTGTTGTTTAAGCTTATTTATACAAATAAGAACAAAAGAGTTCGTAAAAGTTTTTCTTTTTCACTTTCAGGTTATCAACTGAATTGCTTGAGGACAAGCAAAGGTTTAAGCTTGGGGGAGTTGATACGTCTCCAACATATCTACTTTTTGTAACGCTTTTCGTAATGCTGCCATCACCTCCTGTTCTTCATCGGGAGGCCAGATCCGGAGTCCGTTTGGGGCTCTGGAGAGGGGGGATCTTCAATCTTCGTCATCACCAACCCTTCTCCATCGCCAATTCCATGATGCTCCCCGCCGGGAGTGAGTAATTCCTTCGTAGGCTCGCTGGTCAGTGAGGAGTTGGATGAGATTCATCATGTAATCTAGTTAGTTTTGTTAGGGCTTGATCCCTAGTATCCACTATGCTCTGAGATTGATGTTGCTATGACTTTGCCATGCTTAATGCTTGTCACTTTGGGCCCGGGTGCCATGATTTCAGTTCTGAACCGTTTATGTTATCACCATTATATCTATGTTCTAGATCAGATCTTGCAATTTATAGTCACCTACGACGTGTTATGATCCGGCAACCCCGGAGTGACAATAGTCGGGACCACTCCTGCTGATGACCGTAGTTTGAGGAGTTCATGTATTCACCGTGTGTGAATGCTTTGTTCCGGTTCTCTATTAAAAGGAGGCCTTAATATCCCTTAGTTTCTGATAGGACCCCGCTGCCACGGGAGGGTAGGACAAAAGATGGCATGCAAGTTCTTTCCATAAGCACGTATGATTATTTACGGAATACATGCCTACATTATATTTATGAACTGGAGCTAGTGCCGTATCGCTCTAGGTTATAACTGTCACATGATGAATATCATCCAACAAGTCACCGATCCAATGCCTACGAATTGCCTTATATTGTTCTTGCTAAGTTACTACTGCTATCATTACTGTTACACTTGCTACAAAATTACTGCTATCACTGTTACCGTTACTATTGCTGCTGCTAGTACCATCAAACTATCATACTACTTTGCTACTAATAACTTTACTGCAGATAATTAATCTCCAGGTGTGGTTGAATTGACAACTCAACTGCTAATACCTGCAAGTATTCTTTGGCTCCCCTTGTGTCGAATATATAAATTTGGGTTGAATACTCTACCCTCGAAAACTATTGCGATCCCATATACTTGTGGGTTATCACACCGTTACGGTGTCCCGCACAGTATCATCGCGGATAATGGATCCAATTTCACGGCCCAGGAGGTCAAGGACTAGTGTGATACTATGGGCATCAAGCTCGAATATGCCTCAGTGTACCACCCGTAGACCAACGGATATGTTGAGCGGGCCAACGAACTAATCATGAGCGGCATGAAACCTCGCCTAATTCGTTCCTTGCAACAATCTGATTGTCACTGGGTGGAGGAGCTTGACTCTGTACTATGGGGACTACGCACTAACCCTAACCGATCAACGGGATACACACCCTTCTTCATGGTCTACGGCGCAAAAGCAGTCCTCCCTTGCGATATCATTCACGACACACCTCGAGTACGCATGTACAAGGAAAAAGAAGCCAAGTTGGATCGATAGGATGACCTAGATGCCCTGGAAGAAGAAAGGACGTAGCTCGGGCTCGTTCTATGTTTTGCCAACAACAAGCTCAATGCTACCAGAGCAGGGAAGTTCGGGCGAAGGCATACAATGTTGGAGTACTCGTCCTCCGCCTCCCAGAGAAGCAAAAGAATAAACTCTCGCCCAAGTGGGAGGGCCCATTCATAATTGATGAAGTGTTAGCAGGAGGAGCGTATCGCATTCGCAACCCGACCGATGACCGCCTCGAACCACACCTCTGGAACGTAGCCCGGCTATGGCGCTTCTACAGCTAAGCGCGGCCATGTCAGTCAACTATACCTTTTCCTCATTGTAAATTTCTTCTTTTTTCCTGGGGAATTATAATCTCCGAGGCACTTTCGGATAAACCAAATTCAGTTTAGGCCCTTTTTCCATTGCACATTTTCAAATGTAGTACCCAGATTTAACTTGGGGACTCCTTTAAAGCAGCCAATTAATATAATTTTTGTGCATGTAATTATTTCTGTCGAGTTTGCACTTTCCCAAATACCTCTTCAGCCATCATATGCACTGATTTGACTTAAGTTTTTGCCAAGCTGGGTTGCCTGGCTCCTGTGTTTACCTCCTACGTTCTCGATTGTTTGGCTAGAGGGTAAAGGGAGCACCTCTGCGATTGTTACGACCAGGTCAGCCGCCTCTGTACCTCGGACGGATGAAGCCAAAATCTAGCATTCTTAAGAACATAATTGGTCGGCAATGAGGGAATTTATATTAATCTTAGTGTTCGTCACCAACGCTTGGGGATTCTGCCCTCGCACCAATTATACGCATACTTCTAGTATCTGAATACAATTTCTACAATTGGCATGACGAACCAAAAGAAAGGTAACCCATGAAGGAACTATTTTCTTCAGAAAATGTTTCTTATGTTAAAAAGAAATATAACATAACTCTCTGCACGCGTTTTTGTCTGTTCGTACCTAAATGCCGGATTGCCTGGTTACCGGAAGTGATTTTTGTTGGAAATATGCCCTAGAGGCAATAATAAAAGGATTATTATTATATTTCCTTGTTCATGATAATTGTCTTTTATTCATGCTATAATTGTGTTATCTGGAAATCGTAATACATGTGTGAATACTTAGACCACAATATGTCCCTAGTGAGCCTCTAGTTGACTAGCCCGTTGATCAACAGATAGTCATGGTTTCCTGACTATGGACATTGGATGTCATTGATAATGAGATCACATCATTAGGAGAATGATGTGATGGACAAGACCCAATCCTAAGCATAGCACAAGATCGTGTAGTTCGTTTGCTAGAGCTTTTCCAATGTCAAGTATCTTTTCCTTAGACCATGAGATCGTGTAACTCCTGGATGCCGTAGGAGTGCTTTGGGTGTACCAAACGTTGCAACGTAACTGGGTGACTATAAAGGTATACTACGGGTATCTCCGAAAGTGTCTGTTGGGTTGACACGGATCGAGACTGGGATTTGTCACTCCGTATGACGGAGAGGTATCTCTGGGCCCACTCGGTAATGCATCATCATAATGAGCTCAAAGTGACCAAGTGTTTGGTCACGGGATCATGTATTGTGGTACGAGTAAAGTGACTTGCCGGTAACGAGATTGAACGAGGTATTGGGATACCGACGATCGAATCTCGGGCAAGTAACGTACCGATTGACAAAGGGAATTGTATACGGGGTTGCTTGAATCCTCGACATCGTGGTTCATCCGATGAGATCATCGTGGAACATGTGGGAGCCAACATGGGTATCCAGATCCCGCTGTTGGTTATTGGCCGGAGAGCTGTCTCGGTCATGTCTGCATGATTCCCGAACCCGTAGGGTCTACACACTTAAGGTTCGGTGATGCTAGGGTTATTAGGAAGACTTGTATGTGATTACCGAATGTTGTTCGGAGTCCCGGATAAGATCCCGGACGTCACGAGGAGTTCCGGAATGGTCCGGAGGTGAAGATTTATATATGGGAAGTTGTCATACGGTCACCGGAAAGGTTCGGGGCATATCGGTATTGTACTGTGGCCACCGGAGGGGTTCCGGGGTCCACCGGAGGGGCCACCTCTCGGAGGGCCTCATGGGCCGTAGTGGGCAGGGAACCAGCCTGGAGGGCTGGGCGATCCCGTTGGGCCCATGCGCCTAGGGTTGTGGGGAAACCCCAGTGGGGCGCCCCCTGCTTGGGGGAAAGCCCCTCCCTTGGCCGCCCCCTCTAGATCTCATCTAGAGGGGCCAGCCCCTTCCCTTCCCCTATAAATAGGTGGGCGAGGGGAGGGCTGCACACAACATCCAAGGCACAGCCCCTCCCCTCCCCAACACCTCTCCTCCTCCGTTAAGAGCTTGGCGAAGCCCTGCCGGAGTACTGCCTCTCCACCACCACCACGCCGTCGTGCTGCTGCTGGAGCTCTCTTCCTCAACCTCCCCTTCCCCCTTGCTGGATCAAGAAGGAGGAGACGTCACGCTGACCGTACGTGTGTTGAACGCGGAGGTGCCGTCCGTTCGGCGCTAGGATCTCCGGTGATTTGGATCACGACGAGTACGACTCCCTCAACCCCGTTCTCTTGAATGCTTCCGCTCACGATCTACAAGGCTATGTAGATGCACTCCTCTCTCTCATTGCTAGATGAACTCATAGATAGATCTTGGTGAAACCGTAGAAATTTTTTATTTTCTGCAACGTTCTCCAACAGTGGCATCATGAGCTAGGTCTATGCGTAGTTCTCTTTGCACGAATAGAACACAATTTGTTGTGGGCGTAGATGTTGTCAACTTTCTTGCCGCTACTAGTCTTATTTTGCTTCAGCGGTATTGTGGGATGAAGCGGCCCGGACCGACCTTACACGTACGCTTACGTGAGACAGGTTCCACCGACTGACATGCACTAGTTGCATAAGGTGGTGTAACGCCCCGAGACCGACGCTCCAGATGCCTTACAGCTATTCCGAGTTTCGCCGTCTGTTTCATTTGTGCTTGCTCTTTTATTTTTTGCTTTGCATCATGTCATCATGCCATCATGTCATTTAATTTTTAAAACTCTTCCAAATAAATTGCATGGATCTTTGATCCATTTAAATAGAGGGAATTTCACATGGTGATTCTCTTTAAAACATATCCTCTCTATATTTAGAGAGCTATAGTAAATATTCCAATTATTTGGATTTACCGCAAACACACTTACAAAATATCCTACCGCCTTTGTTGTCTTAATTCTTGGTCTCCAACCTTGCCCATAAATTCTTTCATCATTTTCCCAAGCTCCACCAAATTTCTCAACATTTTTGGATCTACCAAATACCCACTTCCTTCTTACACTCATTTTAATTAAATTCAAATGAGTTTGAATTCAACTTCACGCCCATGCTCACTTTCTATTTTCTTGGACCAAGCTCATTTTTGTGAGTCCGGGAAAATATCCCCATGTCCAACTTCTTTCCCTAACCCTCTCTTTCTTTTCTTTCTCATCTCTGTTTTGTTTTTATTTTATTTTAGAGTGAGAGAGAGCCCAGCAGCCAGGCCGGCCTGCTTCCCCGCAGTCCTTTCGGCCCAAGGTCTAACCCTAGCCCTGATCCCCTCCTCTCGATCCCCTGGTCTCTCTCTCCTTTCCCCGCTCGCGCCGCCAGAGAGGAGCGAGAGCCTCGCCGATCCCGAGCCCGCCACCTCACGCCCTCGATCTCCTCTGCCTCGCGTCGCCCTCCGTCGTCAAGCGCCGCCCCTGTCCGGATCTGTCGGGCCCTGCCATGGCCGCGCCTCCTTGCTGCCGAGGCCCCGCCGCCAAGTCCTGCCTGCGTCGTTTTGTCGAGCGCCGGGACGAACGGCAGCTGCTCCTCCTCACCTCGTCTCCCTCGTCGTGGCTGCCCATGAGTCTCCTGCCGCCGGCGCCTCTTCCTGGCCGGATCCGCCGCCGTCTCGGCCTCCTTCGAGCGCCTCGCCGCTGCCTCCCGCCTCGGCGACGGTGCGTTGCCGTCGCGCCATCTTCGGCTCATCGCCTCGCCTTGTCACCTCGCCCGCGCCACCACTTCTCCACCTCTCCTGAGCTCCGTCCGCCGCCACGGAGCTGCTGCTGGCTGCAGCCCCGCTCTCGCTCCCTTGCTAGCCAGGAGCTCGTCCCGAGCTCGGCCAACTCCGCGGCCCCGGCGCCCGTGCCAAGCTTGCCGCCTCGCCATCTGGTCCTGCCCCTGCCTCGCCTTTGCTTCGAACCAGGGGCCGACGCCCCCATCGCCCGTCGTCTTCGGGCCAAGCTGCCGTTGTCACTTTCTTCGACTAATGCTGCCGGCTCTTTGCCAAGGCCATCGCCGAGTTAACCCAGGACCCGTGGAGTCATGCACGGGAAAACCAAGTCTGAAGACTACCGTCGTCGTGTACCACTACGCCCAAGTTCCACTACAAGATGAACCACTACCGTCGCCCCGAAGATGTTGGATACGACAAGTTCCTCTCCGGACATGTACGACTACCGTTGCCAAGATCGCGAGTACCTCTACCGTCGCCGTGAACGACTACTTCCACGACGTCCGTGAACCACTACTTCCACTACCGTCGCGAGAACGACTACTTCCACTACGGCCCATGTACCTCTACTTCCTTCGTCGAACTCGATCCGCCCCGAAAACGCACGCTTCAAAGGTATAACGACGAGACGACCGCCCGTGTATGAATGTGTGTTGTATGAGATGCTCGTGTGTGCACCGTGTCCGAATTGTCTTTGCACGTTCCTCGTTTGCCATGCCACCCTCCCGTGGGAACCCGGAATCCGGGAGCACCCCCACCATCCTTGCATGACACGCATCCGCACGCTTCCTTTTGCACCGGTACCTCCATGAGTTACCCGGACCGGAATGTTGCCGTGGCACCATTTCCGCTTCACCGCCGTGGCACCTTTTTCCTCCCGCCATAGCGAGTAATGCCTCGTATCATGCTCTTGTTAACATTTTCATAAAAATTGCTTAAAACTTGCATATGTCATCCGCATCATGATAACAACATTTAAATGTTTATATTTGTTGTTTCCATTAATTTGCTAAATGCATATGGGGATTTACCGGATTTGTTGTTTGTTATATCCGGCCCCATTTAAATTGTTTAGATGGTATAGTTTTGTTATGCTTCACCTCTTGCCATGTTAACCAATATTTAATATTGTTGGGTACATAACCGAGAGAGAACTAAATAATTGATGTGGTGTTTCGTCAATATGCAACTCGTTGCATATTGAGCTCCATTTAACTTGTAGTTTTGTTTGTGCATATTGCCATGCCATGCTATTTAAACCGGACATGCATCATACTTGGTTGTGCATCATGCCATGTTTGTGCTAGTTGGTTTACCATGTTGTTTGTTTCTTTCCGGGTTGCTTCTCTCGTTAGCTTCGGTTTCCTTCCGAAGTTGTGAGGATTCGTTCGACTTCGTCCGTTTGTCTTCTTCATGGACTCGTTCTTCTTCCTTGCGGATTTCGTGCAAGATGACCATACCCTCGAAATCACTTCTATCTTTGCTTGCTAGATGCTCGCTCTTTTGCTATGCCTATGCTACGATGCCTATCACTTGCTAAATCATGCCACCCACATTGCCATGTCAAACCTCTAACCATCCTTTCCTAGCAAACCGTTGTTTGGCTATGTTACCGCTTTGCTCAGCCCCTCTTATAGCATTGTTAGTTGCAGGTGAAGATGAAGTTTGTTCCTTGTTGGAACATGGAGATGTTGTTCCTTGTTGGAACATGTTTACTTGTTGGGATATCACAATATATCTTATTTAATTAATGCATCTATATACTTGGTAAAGGGTGGAAGGCTCGGCCTTATGCCTGTGTTTTGTTCCACTCTTGCCGCCTCTAGTTTCCGTCATATCGATATTATGTTCCCGGATTTTGCGTCCCTAACACGGTTGGGTGATTTATGGGACCCCTTGACAGTTCGCTTTGAATAAGACTCCTCCAAAGAAGGCCCAACCTTGGTTTTACCATTTGCCACCTAAGCCTTTTTCCCTTGGGTTCTGCAGACTCAAGGGTCATCTTTATTTAACCCCGGGCGGTGCTCCTCTCGAGTGTTGGTCCAAACTAGAGCACCGTCTTGGGACCATTCCTTGGCAACTTGGATTACGTCGGTACTCAGACGCTTCGCTTATCCGGTGTGCCACGAGAACGAGATATGTGCAGCTCCTATCGGCATTTGTCGGCACATCCGGCGGTTTTGCTGGTCTTGTTTTATTGTTGTCGAAATGTCTTGTAGCCGGATTCCGAGACTGATCGGGTCTTCCGGTAGAAGGAATATCCTTCGTTGACCGTGAGAGCTTATAATGGGCTAAGTTGGGACACCCTGCAGGGTATTATCTTTCAAAGCCGTGCCCGCGGTTATGAGGCAGATGGGAATTTGTTAATGTCCGTTGTAGAAAACCGAAGTTGATCTTAATTAAAATACACCAACCGCGTGTGTAACGTGATGGTCTCTTCTCGGAGTCCGGAAGTGAACACGGTGTTGGAGTTATGTTTGACGTAGGTCGTTCTAGGATCACTTCTTGATCATAGTTGTTCGACCGTGCTTTTGCCTTCTCTTCTCGCTCTCATTTGCGTATGTTAGACACCAGATATGCTAGTCGCTTGCTGCAGTTCCACCTCACTACCTTCTCCTACCCATAAGCTTAAATAGTCTTGATCTCGCGGGTGTGAGATTGCTGAGTCCCCGTGACTCACAGATACTTCCAAAACCAGTTTGCAGGTGCCGATGAAACAGTGCAGGTGACGCATCCGAGCTCAAGGAGGAGCTCGATGAAGATCTTGTTCATTGTGTTGTTTCGTTTCAGTTGATCGAGAGTGGAGCCAGTTGGGACGATCGGGGATCTGTGTAGCATTTGGGGTAGTCTTCTTTTATTTTGGTTCCGTAGTCGGACCTTGATTGTATCTGTATGATGTAATGCTTTACTCATGTATTGTGTGAAGTGGCGATTGTAAGCCAACTATGTATCTCTTTCCCTTACGTATTACATGGGTTGTGTGAAGATTACCTCACTTGCGACATTGCTTTCAATGCGGTTATGCCTCTAAGTCGTGCTTCAACACGTGGGAGATATAGCCGCATCGAGGGCATTACAAGTTGGTAATCAGAGCCATCCCCGACTAAGGATCCCCCTGCTTGATTGTTTGCTGGCGTTGTTGAGTCTAGAACAAAAATGTTTTGAGTCTTAGGATTATATATCGGAGAGTAGGATTCTTTTTACTCCTCAGTCCCTTCGTCGCTCTGGTGAGGTCTCCTGACGTAGAGTTTTGACTCTTCTCTCCTCAAATTTCACTAAAAAAAATTTAGGATCACGCGGGTATCTTGGAATCGTTCCGATGGTTTTGTGACGAGAACATTGTTCTTGGTGCCTCGACATTTAGGGGTTGTGGCAGTGTCCCGGGAGTTGAGCTCCGAGGTGTTGTCGCCACAATTTTATCGTTGCGATTCTCGAATACCGAGCTTTGCCGACATCGAAAATCTCTTTTATACAGTTGTTGGTGAGATAACCTCGATAACCCGAAGATCGGGCGAGCTCGAGAGTATTGCCATGACTCGTATAACGGATGCTTTTCAAGGTCGTGGTAAACGATTTCGAAGGTTTCTTGGTTATGTGTTGAAGGATGGATACAATTGGATCTAGGTATTGTTAGTTTGGGTGATATATTTTGTGTCCCAGATCCCCAACACCAGATTGCATAACCAGAAAGTTTCGAGTTTATAGTTGGGAATTCAAGTAGCTCCTAGAATATCTTTCCGACAGATGCATGATATGGGATTGGGTAAATCTCTATCATATGTATTTGTTTCCGGCTTATTCTGCAAGCCAAATCCTTTGTTTTTGTTCCGTTTTGTGGTATTCGAGTTGCTTCAATGCCAAGTGTTGATTCCACACCTTTTCCAAGTGGTGTTCTCATATTTCTATGTGAATACTAATCCTTCTTGATCATCGAGTTTGTCATCTCAATTTCTTCTCACCGATGCGCTTCTCTTCAAGATGATCCCATCATTCTCCCCATTCGCGAGATCAATTCTCAGTTCTTTGCAACGGTGCTTGCTTCATCCGTCCCAGGTTGTCTTTGTTTTCCCCGCCCTCCCACCCTTTTCTTCAAGGACTCATATATCCCTAATCAAGTATCCATTTTATTGAGTGAAGTTTCTTCATTCTTTTCCTTTAATGTTTTATCCGGCGATTTCTCATGAAGACGCTAAGGAAGCTTCAACCTTATCATTGTTCCATTCTAATTTTCTTCCCCGGTGGATTTAATTCAAGATTTCGGTGTTGATCTTATCCCTTTTCCTCTTTTCACAATGCTTTCTCATGCCGGTGTATCTCCTAATCATTCACTTCTCGCTATTCATTTGGTTGGGAGTGATGAAGATATCTCAGAAGATTCAAGTTTCCATTCTCAATTCACTCAAGTTCTTTTGAGGATGCTATCTCATTCAAGCCATTTAATTCAACCGGTGCAATCTCTCTTTTCAAGCAATCGTTCAACGGTGGTTCTTTTGAGTGGGCCCTAACCCATAGGTCTTTTCCCAGGATCTTACCGGACTCTTCTAATTTTCCCGGAGCTTCTAAAATTCTTTTCAAAGTTTGACGTAAGAATGAGTTATCATCAGTCAAATGTCTTTCTCCAAGATCTTCAAAATTCTTTTCAGTGTTGGTTCAACCTTTCTGATTTTCATCCCGGAGTATCGCAACAATTCATGGTGGTTCTCATCATCATTCTCAACATTTGAAGACCGAAGAAGAGTTCCTCTTAAATCCTTACCCGTTCTTCTAGAGATTCATGGTTCTAGCTTCATGCCATCCTCATAATTGTTGTGATTGTGAGAATTCTTTTCACCCATCCGGAGCAATTCAGGAGTCTTTTCAGTTTGATTCTTCGGAGCCCATCATCTCAGAATTATTCATTCCAGCTTTCAGCTCTCGTTCTCCAAATCTTACCGGTGCATCATTCAAGTATTCACTAATCAGTTCATGATCTCTCCGTTCTCATGTATCTAAATCCCCTCAAGTATCTTTGTTCATTTTCTAATTCTTCCCAAGGTTTCGCTATCTTTTCTTTGTTCATTTTTTTAATTCTTACGGTGGTTCTTCCAAGAGTTCTCTTCCTTGGTTGTCATATCAATTCATCCTCCAGATCCTACCGGTGGTTCGTTGAAGACCTTCCCAAGTTGAGCAATATCTCTCTTCAATCCTTTTTCAATGAGAATAAGTAGTATGCCTAATCCATTGCTTGACATCAATTTAATTGGTGAAGGATCAGCATAATGTAATTCTTATTCTTGTTTCATCGAGTAAATTCAATTCCTTATTCCGGAGGATCATCAAAATTCTTGATTTCATTTGTTCATCTTTCTTTTCCGGAGTTCCAAGTTTTCTCGGTTATATCATTTGAAAGCTTCATCTTATCACTGCAAGGTTTAACCTTGTGTTGTCAACTTATCTTTCTTACTATCATCCTTTTGTTTACCGGAGTTCTTCATGGAGGCTCTACATGGTGGTTCGTCAAGGATTCATTTATTTCTCTTGTCCTTCAGATTTCTCTCGAAGTTATGACCCGCCAAGCTATACTCTAAAATAAACATGGTGCCCAACACATGTTTTGTTTTGAGGATTTCAAGTTTTCTTCTTCTTGCATTTCGAAGTGCAATTCTTTCTACCTTATCTTTTGAGATGGTGTTATGTCATCCTTGGCAATTTCTCCTCGTGCTTCATGATTCACATATTGTCAAGAATGAGGTATTTTAAATCCATCAATCTCTTCTTTGGAGTTAACTTGGTATAGATTTCACCTAAAGCCTTCCCTAAGGAATGTTGCTATTTGTGGTGCTTATCAATGATCCGAGTTTTCTCCTATCCTCTCGGCGAAAGAAGTTTTCATCTTTGATCTCAAACAAGCAATTGTTTTTCGTTAGTGGCATAATTTCACCTCAAGTATTGAGATGTTTCCATAAGCCCACTACAAGCTTATTATTTTCATTGTTGGTTTTCCAACAACTCCGTTCAATTCTTCTTTGCAAGGATGCTTTCCAAGCTCTTTTGTGGCAGAAGTTGACATTTTTCTTCTCCATTCCCCTATTTCAATTATCTATCTTCTATTCTTTTGTTCCGGAGGCATTGTCATGTTGCGCTTTTCAACCCATCATCTTCTTTTGTCAAGACCATGTCCTTTTCCTTGCTTATCGATTTAACCAGAGTGTTGTGTCTATCGTTCCTCTTTTAACCGGAGTCTCATCCAGGTGCTTTCATTTTGCCAAGTTCATGATTCTAATTCCTTCCATTTTCAGTCGGAGTGCTGTCCAAATTATATCATTCTTACTCCTTCTCTATCTCGTTTTAACCGGAGTGGCTTCAAAATCTATCTTGTCCCCTAAGCTCTTGGTTCTCATCATGTTCTTTGTTCTTCTCTGCTAACAAAGTGTTCACAATCTCGTTCATCTCCATTGTATTCTTCTTTCAATTTTTCAACCTCTCAAGGTTCATGGTTTCACTCGTTTGTCAAAGAAGCAACTTTGTTTTACCTCTTCCTCTTCCGCTTCTCTCCGGTGCCATCCTAGATCTCGGGACGAGATCCTCTTGTAGTGGTGGAGTGTTGTAACGCCCCGAGACCGACGCTCCAGATGCCTTCCAGCTATTCCGAGTTTCTCCGTCTGTTTCATTTGTGCTTGCTCTTTTTTTTTGCTTTGCATCATGTCATCATGCCATCATGTCATTTAATTTTTAAAAATCTTCCAAATAAATTGCATGGATCTTTGATCCATTTAAATCGAGGGAATTTCACATGGTGATTCTCTTTAAAACATATCCTCTCGATATTTAGAGAGCTATAGTAAATATTCCAATTATTTGGATTTACCGCAAACACACTTACAAAATATCCTAACGCCTTTGTTGTCTTAATTCTTGGTCTCCAACCTTGCCCATAAATTCTTTCATCATTTTCCCGAGCTCCACCAAATTTCTCAACATTTTTGGATCTACCAAATACCCACTTCCTTCTTACACTCATTTGAATTAAATTCAAATGAGTTTGAATTCAACTTCACGCCCATGCTCACTTTCTATTTTCTTGGACCAAGCTCATTTTTGTGAGTCCGGGAAAATATCCCCATGTCCAACTTCTTTCCCTAACCCTCTCTTTCTTTTCTTTCTCATCTCTGTTTTGTTTTTATTTTATTTTAGAGTGAGAGAGAGCCCAGCAGCCAGGCCGGCCTGCTTCCCATGATCCTTCGCCCAAGGTCTAACCCTAGCCCCGATCCCTCCTCTCGATCCCTGGTCTCTCTCTCCTTTCCCTTTCCTTGCCAGAGAGGAGCGAGAGCCTCTCGCTTGATCCCGTAGCCCCGCCACCTCACGCCCTCGATCTCCTCTGCCTCGCGTCGCCCTCCGTCGTCAAGCGCCGCCCCTGTCCGGATCCGTCGGGCCCTGCCATGGTCGCGCCTTCCTGCTGCCGAGGCCCCGCCGCCAAGTCCTGCCTACGTCGTTCTGTCGAGCGCCGTGACGAACGGCAGTTGCTCCTCCTCACCTCGTCTCCCTCGTCGTGGCTGCCCACGAGGCTCCTGCCGCCGGCGCCTCTTCCTGGCCGGATCCGCCGCCGTCTCGGCCTCCTTCGAGCGCCTCGCCGCTGCCTCCCCGCCTCCGGCGACGGTCGTTGCCCGTCGCGCCATCTTCTGCGTCATCGCCTCGCCCGCGCCACCACTTCTCCACCTCTCCTGGAGCTCCGTCCGCCGGCCACCGGAGCCGCTGCTGGCTGCAGCCCTGCGCTCCTCGCTCCCCTTGCTAGCCAGGAGCTCGTCCCCGAGCTCGGCCAACTCCGGCGGCCCCGGCGCCCGCGCCAAGCTTGCCGCCTCGCCATCTGGTCCTGCCCCTGCCTCGCCTTTGCTTCGTACCAGGGGCCGACGCCCCCATCGCCCGTCGTCTTCGGGCCAAGCTGTCGTTGTCACTTTCTTTGACTGATGTTGCCGGCTCTTTGCCAAGGCCATCGCCGAGTTACCCCAGGACCCGTGGAGTCATGCACGGGAAAACCAAGTCTGAAGACTACCGTCGTCGTGTACCACTACGCCCAAGTTCCACTACAAGATGAACCACTACCGTCGCCCCGAAGATGTTGGATACGACAAGTTCCTCTCCGGACATGTACGACTACCATTGCCAAGATCGCGAGTACCTCTACTGTCGCCGTGAACGACTACTTCCACGACGTCCGTGAACCACTACTTCCACTACCATCGCGAGAACGACTACTTCCACTACGGCCCGTGTACCACTACTTCCTTCATCGAACTCGATCCGCCCCGAAAACGCACGCTTCAAAGGTATAACGACGAGACGACCGCCCGTGTATGAATGTGTGTTGTATGAGATGCTCGTGTGTGCACCGTGTCCGAATTGTCTTTGCACGTTCCTCGTTTGCCATGCCACCCTCCCGTGGGAACCCGGAATCCGGGAGCACCCCACCATCCTTGCATGACACGCATCTGCACGCTTCCTTTTGCACCGGTACCTCCATGAGTTACCCGGACCGGAATGTTGCCGTGGCACCATTTCCGCTTCACCGCCGTGGCACCTTTTTCCTTCCGCCATGGTGACTAATGCCTCGTATCATGCTCTTGTTAACATTTTCATAAAAATTGCTTAAAACTTGCATATGTCATCCGCATCATGATAACAACATTTAAATGTTTATATTTTTTGTTTCCATTAATTTGCTAAATGCATATGGGGATTTACCGGATTTGTTGTTTGTTATATCCGGCCCCATTTAAATTGTTTAGATGGTATAGTTTTGTTATGCTTCACCTCTTGCCATGTTAACCAATATTTAATATTGTTGGGTACATAACCGAGAGAGAACTAAATAATTGATGTGGTGTTTCGTCAATATGCAACTCGTTGCATATTGAGCTCCATTTAACTTGTAGTTTTGTTTGTGCATATTGCCATGCCATGCTATTTAAACCGGACATGCATCATACTTGGTTGTCCATCATGCCATGTTTGTGCTAGTTGGTTTACCATGTTGTTTGTTTCTTTCCGGGTTGCTTCTCTCGTTAGCTTCGGTTTCCTTCCGGAGTTGTGAGGATTCGTTCGACTTCGTCCGTTTGTCTTCTTCATGGACTCGTTCTTCTTCCTTGCGGGATTTCAGGCAAGATGACCATACCCTCGAAATCACTTCTATCTTTGCTTGCTAGATGCTCGCTCTTTTGCTATGCCTATGCTACGATGCCTATCACTTGCTAAATCATGCCACCCACATTGCCATGTCAAACCTCTAACCATCCTTTCCTAGCAAACCGTTGTTTGGCTATGTTACCGCTTTGCTCAGCCCTCTTATAGCGTTGTTAGTTGCGGTGAAGATGAAGTTTGTTCCTTGTTGAACATGGAGATGTTGTTCCTTGTTGGAACATGTTTACTTGTTGGGATATCACAATATATCTTATTTAATTAATGCATCTATATACTTGGTAAAGGGTGGAAGGCTCGGCCTTATGCCCAGTGTTTTGTTCCACTCTTGCCGCCCTAGTTTCCGCTATATCGGTATTATGTTCCCGGATTTTGCGTCCCTAACACGGTTGGGTGATTTATGGGACCCCTTGATAGTTCTCTTTGAATAAGACTCCTCCAAAGGGCCCAACCTTGGTTTTACCATTTGCCACCTAAGCCTTTTTCCCTTGGGTTCTGCAGACTCAAGGGTCATCTTTATTTAACCCCGGGCGGTGCTCCTCCGAGTGTTGGTCCAAACTAGAGCACCGTCTTGGGACCATTCCTTGGCAACTTGGATTACGTCGGTACCTGTACGCTTTGCTTATCCGGTGTGCCTTGAGAACGAGATATGTGCAGCTCCTATCGGGATTTGTCGGCACATCCGAGCGGCTTTGCTGGTCTTGTTTTATTGCTGTCGAAATGTCTTGTAGCCGGGATTCCGAGACTGATCGGGTCTTCCCGGTAGAAGGAATACCTTCGTTGACCGTGAGAGCTTATAATGGGCTAAGTTGGGACACCCCGCAGGTATTATCTTTCAAAGCCGTGCCCATGGTTATGAGGCAGATGGGAATTTGTTAATGTCCGGTTGTAGAAAACCCGAAGTTGATCTTAATTAAAATACACCAACCGCGTGTGTAACCTTGATGGTCTCTTCTCGGCGGAGTCCGAGAAGTGAACACGGTGTTGGAGTTATGTTTGACGTAGGTTGTTCTAGATCTCTT
Source organism: Aegilops longissima (assembly GCA_021605205.1). Lineage (NCBI taxonomy): Eukaryota > Viridiplantae > Streptophyta > Magnoliopsida > Poales > Poaceae > Aegilops > Aegilops longissima. The sequence continues at coordinate 26,061,213 of CM038679.1, read as the reverse complement.
CTTGATCATAGTTGTTCAACCGTGCTTTTGCCTTCTCTTCTCGCTCTCATTTGCGTATGTTAGACACCGATATGCTAGTCGCTGCACAGTTCCACCTCACTACCTTCTCCTACCCATAAGCTTAAATAGTCTTGATCTCGCTGGTGTGAGATTGCTGAGTCCCGTGACTCACATACTTCCAAAACCAGTTTGCAGTGCCGATGAAACCGCAGTGGTGGCGATCCGAGCTCAAGGAGGAGCTCGATGAAGATCTTGTTCATTGTGTTGTTTCATTTCAGTTGATCAAGAGTGGAGCCAGTTGGGACGATCGGGGATCCGTGTAGCATTTGGGGTAGTCTTCTTTTATTTTGGTTCCGTAGTCGGACCTTGATTGTATCTGTATGATGTAATGCTTTACTCATGTATTGTGTGAAGTGGCGATTGTAAGCCAACTATGTATCTATTTCCCTTACGTATTACATGGGTTGTGTGAAGATTACCTCACTTGCGACATTGCTTTCAATGCGGTTATGCCTCTAAGTCATGCTTCGACACGTGGGAGATATAGCCGCATCGAGGGCGTTACAGGTGGCTAGCGGGTGTCTGTCTCTCCCACTTTAGTTGGAGCGGATTCGATGAAAAGGGTCCTTATGAAGGGTAAATAGAAGTTGACAAATCAGGTTGTGGCTTTTTCGTAGGTAAGAAAACGTTCTTGCTAGAACCCTATTGCAGCCACGTAAAAGATGCAACAACAATTAGAGGACGTCTAACTTGTTTTTGCAGCAATTACCTTGTGATGTGATATGGCCAAAAGTTGTGATGAATGATGACTGATATATTGTGATGTATGAGATCATGTTCTTGTAATAGGAATCACGACTTGCATGTTGATGAGTATGACAACCGGCAGGAGCCATAGGAGTTGTCTTAATTATTGTATGACCTGTGTGTCATTGATTCAACGCCATGTAATTACTTTACTTTATTGCTAAACCGTTAGCCATAGTAGTAGAAGTAATAGTTGGCGAGCAACCCCATGGAGACACGATGATGGAGATCATGACGATGGAGATCATGGTGTCATGCCGGTGACAAGATGATCATGGAGCCCCAAGATGGAGATCAAAGGAGCTATATGATATTGGCCATATCACGTCACTATTATTTGATTGCATGTGATGTTTATCATGTTTTTGCATCTTGTTTACTTAGAACGACGGTAGTAAATAATTTCAAGAAAGTGTTCCCCCTAATTGTGCACCGTTGAGACAGTTCATTGTTTCGAAGCACCACGTGATGATCGGGTGTGATAGATTCTAACGTTCACATACAACGGGTGTAAGACAGATTTACACATGCAAAACACTTAGGTTAACTTGACGAGCCTAGCATGTACAGAAATGGCCTCGGAACACAAGAGACCGAAAGGTCGAACATGAGTCGTATGAAAGATACGATCAACATGGAGATGTTCACCGATGATGACTAGTCCGTCTCACGTGATGATCGGACACGGCCTAGTTGACTCGGATCATGTAACACTTAGATGACTAGAGGGATGTCTAATCTGAGTGGGAGTTCATTAAATAATTTGATTAGATGAACTTAATTATCATGAACTTAGTCTAAAACTTTGCATAAATGTCTTGTAGATCAAATGGCCAACGCTCATGTCAACATGAACTTCAACGCGTTCCTAGAGAAAACCAAGCTGAAAGATGTTGGCAGCAACTATACGGACTGGGTCCGGAACATGAGGATCATCCTCATAGCTGCCAAGAAAGCATATGTCCTAGAAGGACCGCTAGGTGAAGCACCCATCCCAGAGAACCAAGACGTTATGAACGCTTGGCAGTCACATGCTGATGATTACTCCCTCGTTCAGTGCGGCATGCTTTACAGCTTAGAACCGGGGCTCCAAAAGCGTTTTGAGCAACACGGAGCATATGAATTGTTCGAGGAGCTGAAAATGGTTTTCCAAGCTCATGCCCGGGTCGAGAGATATGAAGTCTCCGACAAGTTCTATAGTTGTAAGATGGAGGAAAACAGTTCATCGGTGAGCACATACTCAAAATGTCAGGTTGCACAACCGCCTTGTCCCACTGGACATTAACCTCCCGGACGAGGCGATCATTGACAAAATCCTTCAGTCGCTCCCACCGAGCTACAAGAGCTTTGTGATGAACTACAATATGCAGGGGATGGTGAAAACTATTCCTGAAGTATTTTCAATGCTGAAGTTAGCAGAGGTAGAAATCAAGAAGGAACATCAAGTGTTGATGGTCAATAAAACCACTAAGTTCAAGAAGGGCAAGGGTAAGAAGAACTTCAAGAAGGACGGCAAGGATGTTTCCGCGCCGTAAGCCGATTGCTGGGAAGAAGTCAAAGAATGGACCCAAGCCCGAGATCGAGTGCTTTTATTGCAAAGGAAGGGTCATTTGAAGCGGAACTGCCCCAAATACTTAGCGGACAAGAAGGCCGGCAACACTAAAGGTATATGTGATATGCATGTAATTGATGTGTACCTTACCAGTGCTCGTAGTAGCTCCTGGGTATTTGATACCGGTGTCGTTGCTCATATTTGTAACTCAAAGCAGGAGCTGGAGAATAAGCGGAGATCGGCGAAGGAGGTGGTGACGATGCGCGTCGGGAATGGTTCCAAGGTCGATGTGATCGCCGTCGGCACGCTACCTCTACATTTACCTACGGGATTAGTTTTAAACCTCAATAATTGTTATTTAGTGCCAAGTTTGAGCATGAACATTGTATCGGGATCTCGCTTAATACGAGATGGCTACTCGCTTAAATCCGAGAATAATGGTTGTTCTATTTATATGAGAGATATGTTTTATGGTCATGCTCCGATGGTCAATGGTTTATTCTTAATGAATCTCGAGCGTGATGTTACACATATTCATAGTGTGAATACCAAAATATGTAAAGTTGATAACGATAGTCCCACATACTTGTGGCACGCCGCCTTGGTCACATTGGTGTCAAGCGCATGAAGAAGCTCCATGCCGATGGACTTTTAGAGTCTCTCGATTATGAATCATTTGACACATGTGAACCATGCCTTATGGGCAAATGACCAAGACTCCGTTCTCCGAACAATGGAGCGAGCAACCAACTTATTGAAAATCATACATACCGATGTGTGCGGTCCAATGAGCGTTGAGGCTCATGGAGGATATCGTTATGTTCTCACTCTCACTGATGACTTGAGTAGATATGGGTATGTCTACTTGATGAAACACAAGTCTGAGACCTTTGAAAAGTTCAAGGAATTTCAGAATGAGGTAGAGAATCAACGTGACCGAAAAATAAAGTTCTTACGATCAGATCGTGGAGGAGAATATTTAAGTCACAAATTTGGTACGCACTTAAGGAAATGTGGAATCATTTCACAACTCATGCCGCCTGGAACACCTCAGCGTAACGGTGTGTCCGAACGTCCTAATCGCACTCTATTGGATATGGTGCGATCTATGATGTCTCTTACTGATTTACCACTATCATTTTGGGGATACGCTCTAGAGACAGCTACATTCACTTTAAATAGGGCACCGTCTAAATCCGTTGAGATGACACCGTATGAATTATGGTTTGGGAAGAAACCTAAGTTGTCGTTTCTAAAAGTTTGGGGATGCGATGCTTATGTCAAGAAACTTCAACCTGAAAAGCTCGAACCCAAGTCGGAAAAATGCGTATTCATAGGATACCCTAAGGAAACCATTGGGTATACCTTCTACCATAGATCCGAAGGCAAGATCTTTGTTGCCAAGAACGGATCCTTTCTGGAAAAAGAGTTTCTCTCGAAAGGAGTAAGTGGGAGGAAAGTAGAACTTGATGAAGTACTACCTCTTGAACCGGAAAGTAGTGCAGCTCAGGAAAATGTTCCTGTGGTCTACACCGACTGGAGAGGAAATTAATGATGATGATCAAGGTACTTCGGATCAAGTTGTTACTGAACTTGGTAGGTCCACAAGGACACGTTCCACACCAGAGTGGTATGGCAACCCTGTCCTGGAAATCATGTTGTTAGACAACGGTGAACCTTCGAACTATGAAGAAGCGATGGCGGGCCCAGATTCCAACAAATGGCTTGAAGCCATGCAATCCGAGATAGGATCCATGTATGAAAACAAAGTATGGACTTTGACAGACTTGCCCGATGATCGGCGAGCGATAGAAAACAAATGGATCTTTAAGAAGAAGATGGACGCGGATGGTAATGTTACCATCTATAAAGCTCGACTTGTCGCTAAGGGTTATCGGCAAGTTCAAGGGGTTAACTACGATGAGACTTTCTCTCCTGTAGCAAAGCTGAAGTCCGTCCGAATCATGTTAGCAATTGCCGCATACTATGATTATGAGATATGGCAAATGGACGTCAAAACGGCATTCCTTAACGGCTACCTTAAGGAAGAACTGTATATGATGCAGCCGGAAGGTTTTGTCGACCCTAAGAATGCTAACAAGGTATGCAAGCTCCAGCGATCCATTTATGGGCTGGTGCAAGCATCTCGGAGTTGGAACATTCGCTTTGATGAGATGATCAAAGCGTTTGGGTTTATGCAGACTTATGGAGAAGCCTGCGTTTACAAGAAAGTGAGTAGGAGCTCTGTAGCATTTCTCATATTATATGTAGATGACATACTTTTGATGGGAAATGATATAGAACTTTTGGACAGCATTAAGGCCTACTTGAATAAGAGTTTTTCAATGAAGGACCTTGGAGAAGCTGCTTATATATTAGGCATCAAGATCTATAGAGATAGATCGAGACGCCTCATAGGTCTTTCACAAAGCACATACCTTGATAAGATATTGAAGAAGTTCAATATGGATCAGTCTAAGAAGGGGTTCTTGCCTCGTGTTGCAAGGTGTGAAATTGAGCTCAGCTCAATGTCCCACCACGGCAGAAGATATAGAAGAGATGAGTGTCATCCCTATGCCTCAGCCATAGGGTCTATTATGTATGCCATGCTGTGTACCAGACTGATGTAAACCTTGCCGTAAGTTTGGTAGGAAGGTACCAAAGTAATCCCGCAAGGAACACCGGACAGCGGTCAAGAATATCCCGGCACCGAAAAGGACTAAGGACGTGTTTCTCATTTATGGAGGTGACGAAGAGCTCGTCGTAAAGGGTTACGTCGACGCTAGCTTCTACACAGATCTGGATGACTCTAAGTCACAAACCGGATACGTGTATATGTTGAATGGTGGAGCAGTAAGCTGGTGCAGTTGCAAGCAACATCATGGCGGGATCTACATGTGAAGCGGAATGCATGGCAGCCTCGGAGGCAGCGCCTGAAGAAATTTGGGTGAAGGAGTTCATCACCGACCTAGGAGTAATACCCAATGCGTCGGGGCCGATCAAACTCTTCTGTGACAACACTGGAGCTATCGCACTTGCCAAGAAGACCAGGCACATCAAGCGTCGCTTCAACTCCATTCGTGAAAATGTTCAAGATGGAGACATAGAAATTTGCAAAGTACATACGGATCTGAATGTCGCAGATCTGTTGACTAAACCTCTTCCGCGAGCAAAACATGATCAACACCAGAACTCTATGGGTGTTCGATTCATAACAATGTAACTAGATTATTGACTCTAGTGCAAGTGGGAGACTGTTGGAAATATGCCCTAGAGGCAATAATAAAAGGATTATTATTATATTTCCTTGTTCATGATAATTGTCTTTTATTCATGCTATAATTGTGTTATCCAGAAATCGTAATACATGTGTGAATACTTAGACCACAATATGTCCCTAGTGAGCCTCTAGTTGACTAGCCCGTTGATCAACAGATAGTCATGATTTCCTGACTATGGACATTGGATGTCATTGATAACAAGATCACATCATTAGGAGAATGATGTGATGGACAAGACCCAATCCTAAGCATAGCCAAGATCGTGTAGTTCGTTTGCTAGAGCTTTTCTAATGTCAAGTATCTTTTCCTTAGACCATGAGATCGTGTAACTCCCGGATACCGTAGGAGTGCTTTGGGTGTACCAAACGTCGCAACGTAACTGGGTGACTATAAAGGTATACTACGGGTATCTCCGAAAGTGTCTGTTGGGTTGACACGGATCGAGACTGGGATTTGTCACTCCGTATGACGGAGAGGTATTCTGGGCCCACTCGGTAATGCATCATCATAATGAGCTCAAAGTGACCAAGTGTTTGGTCACGGGATCATGCATTGCGGTACGAGTAAAGTGACTTGCCGGTAACAAGATTGAACAAGGTATTGGGATACCGACGATCGAATCTCGGGCAAGTAACGTACTGATTGACAAAGGGAATTGTATACGGGGTTGCTTGAATCCTCGACATCGTGGTTCATCCCTTTGAGATCATCGTGGAACATGTGGGAGCCAACATGGATATCCAGATCCCGCTGTTGGTTATTGGCCGGAGAGCTGTCTCGGTCATGTCTGCATGATTCCCGAACCCGTAGGGTCTACACACTTAAGGTTCGGTGATGCTAGGGTTATTAGGAAGACTTGTATGTGATTACCCAATGTTGTTCGGAGTCCCGGATAAGATACCGGACGTCAGAGGAGTTCCGGAATGGTCCGGAGGTGAAGATTTATATATGGGAAGTTGTCATACGGTCACCGGAAAGGATCGGGGGCATATCGGTATTGTACCAGGGCCACCGGAGGGGTTCCGGGGGTCCACCGGGAGGGGCCACCTCTCTCGGAGGGCCTCATGGGCCGTAGTGGGCAGGGAACCAGCCTGGAGGGCTGGGCGATCCCCCTTGGGCCCATGCGCCTAGGGTTGGGGGAACCCAGTGGGGCTCCCCCTTGCTTGGGGGCAAGCCCCTCCCTTGGCCGCCCCCTCTAGATCTCATCTAGAGGGGCCGCCCCTTCCCCTTCCCCTATAAATAGAGGGGCAAGGGAGGGCTGCACACAACATCCAAGGCGCAGCCCTCCCTCCCAACACCTCTCCTCCTCCGTTAAGAGCTTGGCGAAGCCCTGCCGTAGTACTGCCTCTCCACCACCACCACGCCGTCGTGCTGCTGCTGGAGCTCTCTTCCTCAACCTCTCCTTCCCCCTTGCTGGATCAAGAAGGAGGAGATGTCACGCTGACCGTACGTGTGTTCAACGCGGAGGTGCCGTCCGTTCGGGGCTAGGATCTCCGGTGATTTGGATCACGACGAGTACGACTCCCTCAACCCCGTTCTCTTGAACGCTTCCGCTCGCGATCTACAAGGGTATGTAGATGCACTCCTCTCTCTCTCGTTGCTAGATGAACTCATAGATAGATCTTGGTGAAACCGTAGAAAATTTTTATTTTCTGCAACGTTCTCCAACAATTTCCTGCTTACATCAGGTCACATAGTACAGAACACTCCCCGATACCTGGTCGGGAGACAGAAGTCAATGGCTAGTTAAGATAAAGTTTTTTAGTATGGATTGAGACTGTTCGATGTGAAGTACATAGATACAAAGAATCAAACATATCACTCTTTGTCCACATTGTCTATTATGCTATCTAAAGCACAATCCCGTTGGGAGAGCCGAGCTGCAGGCATCACTTGGTCATAGAACAAGTGAAGAGGTATTTCCGGCCCATCCGGTCCTACTGGTGTCGGTGTCAAAATCGGCGGATCTTGGGTAGGGGGTCCCGAACTGTGCGTCTAAGGTCGATGGTAACAGGAGACGGGAGACACAATGTTTACCAAGGTAAGGGCCCTCTTAACGGAGGTAATACCCTACTTCCTGCTTGATGGACCTTGATGAATATGAGGGTTACAAGAGTTGATCTACCTCGAGATCGTAATGGCTAAACCCTAGATGTCTAGCCAATATGATTTGTGATAGCCTCTGCGGACTAATCTCTCCGGTTTATATAGACACTGGAGGAACCTAGGGTTGTACAGAGTCGGTTTACAGAGGAAGGAATCTACAGATCCGGACGCCAATCTTACCATCCACGCAAAGGAGAGTCCCATCGAGACACGAGGGAGGGTCGTCTATCTTGTATCTTCACGTTCCATCAGTTCGGCCCATATAAGTTAGCCCGGACACCCAAGGACCCCACAATCCAGGACTCCCTCAGTAGCCCCTGAACCAGTCTTTCGATGACGATGTGTTCGGCATGCAGATTGTCTTCGGCATTGCAAGGCAGGTTCCTCCTCTGAATACCCCAAAGCGGTCTTATGAATAAGAGAACTGTATCCGGCTCTGTATAACATGTTAACCCTTCAACCACAAAGGCATAATACTTAAAATAGTCTTCTGACAGCTTTTTTTGGCGAGACATCGCGTCTGGCCTCTTTGTTGTTTCGAACTGTTTTTTGGCCTCTCTCTTCACGTTTCGAGACGCAGGCTTAATGACACGTCTTGTCAAGGCAGAGACCGTGCCCCCTTATTGCGGGATTCTCATCAATACGAGTTTGGGTATGTCACGCCCAATATGCGACCCTATCCAAAAGGAACTCGACGGTCCCACCAAGGATAGATCCGCATATTGAAACGCTTTTGCAAGGTGGATATCATTACATCAACAATTACATAATAGATGGGGATACATACATAAGGCACAAATGCCACAAGAATACAACATCACATCATATACAAGATCAACATCCGACTACGGATGAAACATAAACAGAAGCTCAAACGACATCCACCACGCTAGCCCAGTGCCGACCGGAACCTATCCCTGATCAAGAAGAAGCGTAAGAAGAACTCCAACACAAGCAAACATCGCTCTCGCGTCATGATCATCGCAAACCTGTACCTGCAATGGTGGTGTAGTAATCTGTGAGCCACGAGGACTCAACAATCCCATTACCATGGGTATCAAGACTAGCAAAGCTTAAAGGGAAAGGAAGGGGTAAAGTGGTGAGGTTGCAGCAGCGACTAAGCATATATGGTGGCTAACATACGCAAATGAGAGCGAGAAGAGAAACAAAGGAACGGTCGTCAACTAGTAATGATCAAGAAGTGATCCTGAACTCCTACTTACGCCGACATAACCCGAAACCGTGTTCTCCTCTCGATCAACCCCGAAAAGAGACACTCACGATTACGCTTTGCGGTTGGTGTATTTTAGAAGAGTTTGCTTCAAGTTTACTACAACCGATATTAACAAATTCCCATCTGCCACATAACCGCGGCACGGCTTTCGAAAGTTCAAACCCTGCGGGTGTCCCAACTTAGCCCATGATAAGCTCTCGCGATCACGAAGGATATTCCTTCTCCCGGAAGACCCGATCAGTCTCGAATCCGGCTACAAGACATTTCGACAGAATAAAACAAGACCAGCAAAGCCGCCGGATGTGCCGACAAATCCCGATAGGAGTCGCGACGTACCTCGCTCTCGTGGCACACCGGATGAGCAGTCCGCACAACTAAAACCAGACCTCAAGTTTCCTTGAGGGGCCGCCAGACAGGGCTCTAGTTCGGACCAGCACTCGAAGGAGCACTGGTCCGGGGGCTAAATAAAGATGACCCTCGGGCTCCGAAACCCAAGGGAAAAAGGGCATAGGTGAGGCAAATGGTAAAACCAATGTTGGGCCTTGCTGGAAAAGTCTTATTCAAAGCAAACTGTCAAGGGGGTCCCATAAATCACCCGATCGCGTTAGGGACGCAAAATCCGGGAACATAATACCGATATGACGGAAAATAGGGCGGCAAGAGTGGAACAAAACACCAGGCATAAGGCCGAGCCTTCCACCCTTTACCAAGTATATAGATGCATTAATTAAATAAGATATATTGTGATATCCCAACAAGTAAACATGTTCCAACAAGGAACAACATCTCCATGTTCCAACAAGGAACAAACTTCATCTTCACCGCAACTAACAACGCTATAAGAGGGCTGAGCAAAGCGGTAACATAGCCAAACAACGGTTTGCTGGGAAGGTGACAACGAGTTAGAGGTTCATGGCAATTTGGGAGGCTTGAGCAGCAAGTGATAGGTAACGCAGCATAGCGAAAGAACGAAGCAACTAGCATAGCAATGATAGTAGTGAGATCCAGGGTAGCGGTCATCTTGCCTGAGATCCCGCAAGGAAGAAGAACGAGTCCATGAAGAAGATGAACGGATGAAGCCGAACCAAGCGTAGACGAACGAATCCTCACGATCGCAACGAAACAGGAACTAACAAGAAGAAGCACACAACAAGGTAAACACACCACACATGAACATGACAAGATGCACAACAAACATGATGCATGAAAAATCTAGATGAAGCTACTCATGGCAAGAGATGATGCAAACAAGAGCAACACATCAAAGCAAGTTTAAATGAGGCCGGAAACAACATAGAACAATTCTGGTAAGTCCTCATATGCAAATTTCGAAATTGGTCCAGATCTGAATAAACCTTATGTTCAAGTTGTTAAACAGCAGTTAAGAAGCACCACGATGATCTACACGAAATTCTAGTCAAGTTACATATAAAGTTCATTAGATTCGGAGCTACGGCCTAGAAGATATGAGCAAAACAAGTTAAACATGGCATTGATGCAAAATGCACCCAAACATCAAGCAAACACCTCAAAACAAGGATGCAACATGATAATATGAAACTACATGCAAAATCAAGCAAGTTTCATATAGAGCACACTCAAAACGGAGCAACGGTTCAACACATACACACTATACAAGTCATGACAACAATCTGTCCAAAACAGCAACTAGGCATATTGCAAGCATCAAAACAATATGCTACAGCACCATAACATGAAAACAAAAGGCATGGGCATGATGTACAGGTAAAGCATGATAAAACATGAACACTGAGCTATCTCCAGAAACAAATAGAACATGCTCAAAATGACATGGCAAGATTGCAAATAATAACAGTTTGAGGCATTGGCAGAAATAACATCAGGTTGCAATGTTTAGAGCTATCAAACAATATGTTACAGGAACTTAACATGGCAAAAAAAGGCATGGCATGAATCTACTCAAAGCATAGAACAAAAGTCCCTTACTGACCATGAGCCAAAAAGGATCAGAAAATATGATGGCACCCATGTAAACATGGCAAGTTATATTACAGATTCATACATGGCAGGAACAACAATAAGTAGGCATGTTGGTGAGCTTAAACCACTCACCACAGAGCAATACATGGCATGGCAAGGCAACCAACAGTAAGAAGACATGGCATAGAAGCTATACATGGCAAGAGCAAGATCATAGCATACATGGATCAACTACAACAACCTTGGCAAAATTGAATAACATGTAAACAATCTGCCAGGAACATTTTATAGCAAAAGTAGAGCTCGATTGACTCAAGCTATGGCACTCCATAATTGCAAAAAAAGGCATGGATGGATAGAGCAAGACATGTATAACAAAACATCCTTACTGAAGTATCTCAAAATAAGCATGGATCTCTCGGTAGCATCAAGTTTACATGGCATAAAAATATCAGCAAAACAGGGGCTGAAATCAGCAACATCATGAAGCCTAGTTTGCATGCTTGTGCTAGTCACCACATTGATCACAAAAATACATGGCATACACCCCTGGAAATATGGCATGGCATATTACAAAACACATGTAGGGCTCAAGTTCATAGGGTGCACACATCAATCATGGCAAAAATGACAAAAGTGCATATTCTGATAAGAATCTGAAACTAACATCACATAGCCCTCTTCCAACAGAATTTCGGGCACCAAGATGAGCTCAAATGAAAATGATGCAATGAGATGAAATGATCTACTCTTCGAGACGAACAATTTGACATATTACACGCACGAAACGGAGCAATATGCAGAGAGTTATGATGTGATGAAAATGCATGAAAATATTACAGAATCTGGGGACCTAGAGGATTTCGGGGAGGGAAAAGTCAACCTCGCGGATCTCGCCGGAGTTGTAGCTGCCGGAGAGGAGGGGGATGCCGACGAGGCCGGGGAGGTCGGGTCCGGGCCGGATCTGGCCGGATCCGGCCGGACTCCGGGGAAGGCGGCTAAGGCGACGGGCGGAGCCGGCTCGGTCAGGCGGCCGGGCACCGGGCGCAGGCGCGGCTCCTCAAGAAGGTCTGGGGTCGGCCGTGCAGAGCACGGGCGGCGGCCTCGGGCGGCGGCGGGCGAGGCGACGCCGGCGCAGGGCGAAGCGGAGGGACCAGCCCGGCACGCCACGCCGCGGCGCCAGCCGGCGGGGCTGAGCCAGCGGCGGACGGCGGAGGCCTCCGGCAGAGGCGGAGCTGGCGGCTTGGGCCAGCGTGGCCTTGCCGGCTGGGGCGGGCGGATCTGGCTCCCGGGCGGCGCGCGGGAAAAGGCGGCGGCGACACGTGGCACGTCGGGATTGGGCCAGGCGGTGGGGAAGGTGACGTGTCGCGCCCTGATTGGGTGAAACGACGTGTCCGGCGGACATGTCCGGCGCGGATGGACATGTCCGGCGGCGCGGAGGAGGAAGAAGCTAGGTTAGGGTAGGATTTGACCGCGAATTTCGGGGGAGGGGCAAATATATAGGTAGAGGGAGCTAGGAGAGTCCAAATGAGGTGCGGTTTTCGGCCACGCGATCGTGATCGAACGACCGAGAGCATGGAGAGGAGTTTGCTGGGTTTTGGGCCACTTTGGAAGGGGTGTTGGGCTGCAACTCAAAGAGGGATTTGCGGTTACCCGGTTAACCGTTGGAGTATCAAACGACCTCCAAATGATCCGAAACTTGACAGGCGGTCTACCGGTGCTATACTAAGGCCGCTTAACAAACCTCGGTCCATTCCGAGAACGTTTGACACCCGCACACGAAAAGAGGCAAAAGGGTGCGCCGGGAGACATAGGAGTGCCGGATTGGAAAACGGACAACGGGGAAAATGCTCGGATGCATGAGACGAACACATATGCCAATGCGATGCACATGATGACATGATATAAAATGCAGATGATGGCGTGGCAAAGAGAGACACGCAAGCACATGACATGGCAAAGACGACGAATAACTAGCAGACACCTGGCGCATCGAATCCGGGGCGTTACAGGGTAATCCAACCGTGTCGCCGCACGACCCCTTGGGAATAGGTGAGTTTTAAGGCTTGAGAGGGGGCGCTTGACATTCATGGCCTATATACGCGGATAAAATTCCTATATTTTCACCACACGCTTCATTCTCTCCTCTGCCTTCCCATCCTCGAGCTTCGGCGCCCAAGTTCCAATCTCCCCCCCCCCCCACCTCCAACCCTTCCAGCCATGGCCGGATCCGGCTCTCAAGCACTACAAAAAAAAAGACACATCCGTGACATTTTGGGCCGAACGAATTTTTTCTGTCATACATATGACACTTCTATGACGATAATTGTGACAAAACCCGTATCATCATAGATGTGGTGGGCTCCTACTTCTATGACAAAAATCATGACAGAAAATGGGCTTTTCGTCCTTGGCGGGCGGAGACACGGCTGCATGACATTCTTTGGGCCGTCCATGACGGAAAAACCGTGGTAGAAGCGAGGGGAGAAACTTTCGGGAGTTACGGTTACGGTGGGAGGTCGGGGCGAAGCGATGCGCTGCTTTCTCTATACGCGTGCTGCTGCGTGTGTGCGGCGTTAGCTCTAATCAACCCGAGCGAGGCGTTGGGCTCTAATCGAACCCGAAGATTGCCGCAGTTACGCGTTCATCGAACCCGAGCGATCGATCGATGGCTGTTAATCAACTCGATGGAGCGATTCTTCGCTCTGCTGCTAATCAAGCTGGTCGATTGATGAACAATGGCGCTTGCGGGTGGATGAACAATGGCGGTGGCGTTGCCTCTGGAAGAACAGGACCCGTGGTGTGGAGGGCTGGATGAACAGAGACGGTGGAGGGATGGCCGTGGAGGGTGGTTGAACAGACCCGTGGTGTGGAGGGCTAGATGAACAGTAGACGATGGAGGGCTAGATGAACAGTAGACGGTAGAGGGGTGGTTGAACAAGAATCGTGGAGTAAGCGCGGTGGAGGCTGGATGAACAGGAGCCCGTGGAGGCTGGAGGAGGTCGACGGTAGCCCGTGGAGGCCGGAGGAGGTCGACGGTGGAGATGAACAGGATCTGTGGAGTCCTGTTTATGCGACGCCACACCCTCCCAATGAACAGACCCCGACAGAAGCGCTCCAACACAAGTCTGCTTTCGGTCCGCTTTTGCGGTATGCCACACCTTCCCGATGAACAGACCCCGCTTCGACCGTGAAGGCCCAACACAAGTCCGCTTGGCCCATTTTGTGGTACGCCACACCCATCCCGATCAACAGACCCCGCTTGACCGTGGAGGTCCGTTTCTCCGTTTATGCGGTCGCCACACCCTTCCGATCAACAGGACCCCGTTTCAAACATAGGAGGTCCGTTTCCTCCGTTGTGTGGTACGCCAGGCCTCGTTTCCATCGCGTGTTCCGTCCAAGCCCTACTGATGAACACGACCATGCATTCCGTTCCGACCCAGCCGGTTGGCTCCCCATGAACACGACGATGATGTTGTTTCTCCGTTCTGACCCAACCATGTACACGAGCCCTCGCCGTACGTATGCACGAGTAGGCGTTCGAGACCCCGCCCATATGTACACATACGTGGCCATATTTTCTTTCTTGCACCCTGGCCGCTGTACGTACGTGTACATGCTACGTGCGCGCCTCTACTACGACATGTGCGCGCCTCTACAACGACCAGTATGTACATACACGTTCGCGACCAGAATAACAACGCTACGTACGCTTTGACCAGGTGGGTCCCGACTGTCAGGCACTTCCTTGCGTGCGAAAATGTAGCTGGTGGGTCCCAGCAGTTAGAGGGGCGAATCGTTTTTTTTACCCGGACGCACTTCCTTGCATGCGAAGATGTAGCTGGTGGGTCCCAGCAGTCAGGGGGGCGGATCGTTTTTTTTTTTTTGCCCGGATGCACTTCCTTGCATGCGAAGATGTAGCTGGTGGGTCCCAGCAGTCAGGGGGAAACGTTTTTTTTTGCGAAATACGGTGGCCCGTCCGATGGGTCCCCGCTTTCAGGTGGAGGAATAATTATTTTGCATGTAATAAGGAGGCACTTCCTTGCTACGGCCGTGGACCCAGCTGTCAGCCTCTCCATGTACAGTCCACGTCCGATGGAAGCCGTTCCTTGATCATGTTGACCACGCCGCGCCGAGAGCACCAGGGCGGTGGACAATGGTGAGGCCTAGGAAGGGGACGACGCGGAGCCGGGAAGACGCGGCGGTGGATGCCCACGCCAGAGGAGTACGAGGTTCACCGTTCGCCCGGTGTGAGGCTGCCGCCATCGCAGAATAACAGGGGTGTGGGTGAGTAGAGGATGGCCTGGCGATGGTGGGAGTAGTAGGGGCGGTGACGCCCGCCGCATCCTGATTTACGACCACGGAGGCAGGAGCACGAGGCACGACCGGCGCTGGTTTGGGCGGCTGGAGCAAGAAGACCAGAGGTTGAAGAAGCACTACGGCCGTTGGATGGACATCGTACGGTCACTGGAGCTAGAATCGTGCATATTGACTAAGTTGACAAAGCCCTCCGTCCCCGTCAACTTAGTAGGCCCACAAGTCAGCTTGCCACTATACTGGGTCCCAGCTAACAGGGGGAGTATTCATTTTTTTTGTGCGTAATAAGGAGGCACTTCCTTACCTGCGAAGATATAGCTGGTGGGTCCGAGCTGTCAGCGGTGGTAACGTTTTTTCATGAAATATAGAGGCCCTTTCGGTGGGTCCCCGATGTCAGGTGGAGGAATCATTATTTTGCGTGTAATAAGGAGGCATTTCCTTGTGTGCGGCCGTGGACCCAGCTGTCAGCCTCTCCACGTAAAATCCACTTCAGATGCATGTCGGTTGTTGACCACATTGACCAGGCCACGCCGAGAGCACCAGGGCGGTGGACGACGGCGAGGCCTAGGAAGGGAACGACACGGAGGCAGGAAAGACTCGACAGCTTGTTTCCCGCGGAGGGGAGTCTGATGCACGAGGTTTATCGGTTCGCTGCCGTTGCCGGAGAATAACAGCAGGTGTGGGTGAGTAGAGGGATGGCTAGGCCAGCGATGGGAGTATGGTGGGGCGATGGAAGCCGTTCCTTGATCACGTTGACCACGCCGCACCGAGAGCACCATGGCAGTGGACAATGGCGAGGCCTAGGAAGGGGACGACGCGGAGCCGGGGAAGACGCGACAGTGGATGCCCACGCGTAGAGGAGTACGAGGGTTCACTGGTTCGCGCCGATGTGAGGCTGCCGTCGCCGCAGAATAACAGGGGGAGTGGGTGAGTGGAGGGATGGCCTGGCCAGCGGTGGGAGTAGTATGGGGACGGTGAGGCCTCCGCGGCAAGACAGCCGCCACGGGAGGCGGAGCATGCGGCACGACCGGCGCCGCTTTGGGCGGCTGGGCAAGAAGACCACAGGTTGAAGAAGCACTACAGCCGTTGGATGGACATCGTTGACCACGCCGCGCCGAGAGCACCAGGGCGGTGGACGACGGTGAGGCATACGAAGGGAACGACACAGAGTCGGGGAAGACACGGCAGTGGCTGCCCACGCGGTGGAGAGTACGAGGGTCGGCTGGTTCGGCTGCCATCGCCGGAAAATAACAGGAGGTGTGGGTGAGTAGAGGGATAGATAGGCCAGGGATGCGAGTATGATGGGGCCGTGAGGCCTGCCCGGCGGCACTTGCCGCCGCCACGGAGGCGAGAGCAAAGCGGTTCCGACGGCGCTGGTTTGGACGGCTGGGGCAGGAAGATCAGAGACTGAAGAAGCACGATTGATGTTAGATTGACATCTAAAAGTCTGACGCTGGTAGAGTTGATTGTTGACTAAGTTTCTTTTTTACGAAACCTTGTGTACGCATGAACTTGGTAGGCCCACAAGTCAGCCTCCAAATCTGTGGTAGACAACATAAAGCCCATTTGCTATGTTTTATAATTTGCAGCCCATTTGCTAATTCTTAAGTAATTTATTACAGCCCATTTTCTACCCAGGACCACAGTCAAAAAGTTCAACCTTATTTTGCATATTTCGGTGGAGTATGAACTGTTGTAATCCCAAAATGATAAACATTTTTTTAAGAACTTATTGATTTGCCAAAAAAATCGTTTTGTTTTTGTGAGCAAATAAGACGTGGGACAATTGAGTTGGTTTAAGGGAAAACCAGTGGTAAAAAAATCAGCGCTGGGTGGGAAAAACAACAAAAATAAGGATGTAAATATGAAAAGGGAATTTCATGTGTTTTCAATATAATGATACGTGTATATGAACTAGTAAAACTATAGGTAGAGATTAGAAAACGGATGTAGGACATGCGTTTTAAAAGGAAAATAGAACTGGGCTGTGTGTTTGATTCAGTAAAAAAAACTGCCTGCGGATGTTGTAAGACAAAATATAACTAACGCTGGCGGCCCAGATGCCAGTAGATACCTGCTGGATCTTTTTGCCCCGTTGTCGTCATGGGCTGGGCCTGTTAAAAACAAAACCAACCCTGGGCAGTCTGCAGCCCAGTTGAAACTTGCTCGACCTGAAAAAACAATATACGTGCTCAATAAACAAGAGAATTCTGCAAGTTCAGACTGATAACTGGGATGCAGCATGGATATTGTTTTTTATCGTGATAATAAGTGCATGCACTTGTTTCGAAAAAATTGGAGAACTGGGAATTCGAACGGCGGGTGCTTATGCTACCCATCAAATAAAAATCAGGTGCCTGAAAATTCGCTTCGAAACAAATGATTTAGCTTTATATCCAGGCCGACCCTCGGCATGATGGTTGGAAGCAAATGCAAGTTCATACCAAAAGATCGTTAACAACAATACCAACTTGCGGACGACAAGGTAGTACAACTACCAATACCTAACTAACTTATAATCTTTTTACTCCTGGCCCTAGTGTTCGTCTGGTAGAAAATCTTGCAGAGGACCAGTTCCCGCTCCTTCTCTTGCTCCAGGTCCCCGAGGTGGTACTGGTGCATCACCCAGTTGGTCCTCTGCTGGTCGAAGTTCTTGTTGGTGTGCAGCACCAGAACCTTTTTTGCTGCCCGTCTGCCGGCCGTTGACCATCACCGGCAAGGTATTGCCGGTCTTGTGCCACATCGCGTGCATGCCGCACTCTGACTGTATCTTGCAACGCGTCCACGTGCCCCTTTTGAACGCCCTGGAATTGCGCTGGAAGAATTGCTTCCTTAGGCCACTCAGTGTGATACCTACAGTATTGTGGAACACAGGTTTTAGTGTACGTAGTTGGCATTTTCATAACATCTTTGGCATGTTGCAGTCACTTGTTTCACTTTTTATTAACTGTCAAATTGTAATTGCTTCACCAGGTCTGTGTGTAAAAAGAAAAATAGAGCTATAAACATATGTTTGTGCAAGTAGACGGCCGATCGGTGTCTTACCTGGAAGTTTCTCAGGTTGGGTGTAGCATATGATGTGCTCGCTGTCGATGGTTGGTATGAACAAATCGATGAGAGACTGAAATCTCGTGCTGTCAGCACTCACTTTGGCCTCAAGGTGCTCGATCAGCTCCTGATCCGTGGAATCGAACTTGACGGCAGCCGGCAGCACCGGCCAATCCTTCTTCGACTTGCATCGGTAATTCTAATTATATGGTACTCAATGTATGATCAATCGACTGTTTTAAGTGAATGATGAAAGATTTCAACAGATAAGTGATACTCCAAATCTGAAGTCCAGAATACCCGAACACGCCGCTGGGATTCTTGTGTCACCTCACGCGCAGCGTGTTGTCACGTCAATTCAATGTGTGGACATGATGAATAATTTGACCGACGTATACTAGTACTGCTACTGTACTACTTACAAGTCGTATTATTGTCACAATTTATACATAGGTTTAACTAACAAGTACGCACTTGAGGCTAACTGATATATATATATATATATATATATATATATATATATATATATATATATATATATATATATATATATATATATATATAGTGTTACTATTTATCACCCAGTGTGCAGAATAAGTTATTCTTCACCGAGGTAATCTTACAATTATTTCATAAATAAATTACATTTGAAATACAAATAGTTACATTCATATTGATTTACTGCACAAAATTTGGCATAACAAAAAAAATATAGGTCAAAAATTGTATTTTATGTACATTTTACACTATATTTTTACATTTGTAATTTTACATAACATAAAAAAAATTACGGCGATTATAGGTTTTCTTACGTTCTCTTTTTATGTCTAAAATATGACAAAATTTACGAAACGTAAAATTACGGTACATAGATATCAAAATAGAGGTGGGTGAAGAATAACTATTCCTCACCCAGGGTGACGAATAGTCAATCCTATATATATATGAAAATGGGTTCATACTCCTAGGAGTAAATACTCCTGCTCTGTGCCGCCCATGGTTCTCTAAATGGCCCGGTATCAAGCAACAAACCCGTTTAGCATTTAATAATTATTCTAGTTAATTACATTGGATAATCACGCGGTATCCCAAAATCAGTTGAACTGATCCCGTGATTATAGCACGCAGACCATATCGTTCAGATGCTACGAGAAAAACTATCCATTTTCTTTAGAATACTCCATCGTTCTGCGCCGCCGCCGTCGGCGACAACGACGCATGTATTCCTGCTGCTCAGTCTTATAGCGGCCGTCGGCGTGTGCATGTCAACCGAGCAGATGCACAGCATCTCCATCAGACTGGCGACGAGACGACGGCCTCCATGTTTATCTGCGCTGCAGGTCGCTGGCAATATACATCAATCCCCGTCACCGAGGTGCATATGGGCCATCGTTTACCCACTGCTACCCAACTCAATCAGTAAGAATCCATCGGTTATGCATGCATTGCAACTGGAGGCAACAGTATACAAAGCTGGATCCATTCTTGTGTATGTACGACTGATGATCCTGGAGCACTATATACCACAGATTAATGGCATTATGTATGTTAACTCCCCTATATTTTTATGATCCGTTATTTTCTGCACAATAACAGATTTTTTCATGTGACTTATGCGGCAGCACTCCAGCACTCCAGACGGCGACATATGCATGTACCCATTTATGCAGACATCCACTTTCTCATGCACCTCAAGTAGACATCTTTGCATACTTCATTTCAGATCTTTATATTTCTCACTGTTCCTTGTATTCCAGTTTCATGGATCGAGTTAAATGATCAACCAATTATCGCCACTGAGCCAGTTATCAACAACAACATGGAACCAGGACCAGAGAGGGCTCGAGGATATATCTGAGATGCATTGGATGGTAGCTCGATGACATCGACGGGTGATGCATGGCCGGCGGTGACCTGATGGTGAAGATGTATTCTGATACACTTTCCTCGATTCATTATACGTACTGGTGGCACACTATTTTCCTTACAAGAATATTTGATGGATACATACTCTATTCTTGTGGATGTCTACTTTCCGGATATACTCCAGGGCAATCTTGTTTTAAAGTTAATTTAGTTGGTCGTTGTACTATGAATATTATATATACCCTAAAAACTGGAATGTAATGTGTGCATATATACTTTGTACCTAATTAAAAATATATTCAGCAAAACGCAATATACTTTGTACCTGATTAAAAAATAGTAGTATATCAGCAAAATAAAAGTACATACCCACACACAGATAAAAGAAGTATATGACTAACAGGAAAAAGATGTAAACCCTCTCGGCACAATATATGGTATATACATCTCTCAAAAATTATTATAAACTCATTCACAAAAATGTGGTATATACCCAAACTAATGTATTTATCCGACGACTCAAAAGAATAGTATACATACCTTCTTGGCAAGAAATATGGTATATACCACCTTTAAAAAGTATATACTACCTTCTTGGTAAAAAAAATAGTTCTTTTTTGTGAGGTAGAATAAGCACCTCTTTGTAAGGGTATATACTCTCTAACAATAAAGTAGTAGTATATATACCCTTGTCGAAAAGAAGGAGTAGTATATACCCCTCAAAGCAAAATAATATATATATTTCCTCACAAAAATTACCTCTCTGTAACATATATGATATCCCTCACGAAATATTATATACTCACTCTAGATAAAAGGTGGTATATCCTTTAAATGTCGTGACATACTACTTCGGATCAGTACCATATATACTACTTTCGGTGGTAGCCTGTGTTGCATGGAAGAAAAATGAAATAAGAAAGTACGTTGGCTACGTCAACTAACTAGTTCAAAAGTCAGATAGGTATGAACGTTCCTAAATTATAGGCGTTAGGTTAGGTGCATGCAACGTAATTTAGTACTTTGACTTACTAACCTGTGCGGTCAATAAAAAAAACAGCAGTACGTTATCCACTAACGATAGGAGTACATACTCTTGGGAGTATAAAATAGAGTCATATATATATATATATATATATATATATATATATATATATATATATATATATATATATATATATATATATATATATATATATATATATATATATATATATATATATATATATATATATATATATATAGCTAATTATAGTACTAAGCATGAGCGCATTCTAATTATAGTGCGCTCCGACCCACCTTTTGTTTGAGCGCGCAACGCTGGTGCAGTTCATTTATAACCACAAAAAGAAAGTCCATTCAGAAAACTTCTGGTCCGCTTGACCCATGCGTCACAAACTGATCGTAATTTGTATACTAATGTATGGTAATCCAAACTGGTACTTTTACGATGACTTGGATCGCTGGACCAATAGTAACAGAGAGTAGTAAGTAGTAATGCAATTACCATCTATCCTAACTAAAAAATATTACCAACTAATTTGTTCTCTATAAACGTACGCACCACACCATGACCCGTACACACAATGAATTTTTGATCGATTGACTTATTATTACACCGTAACAAGACTACCTTAGGTACCCACTTAATTCATTACCATCCATATGTTGGTTCATTGCTATGTATGCAAAATATTATGAGGGATTTGATTTGATGGTGCATGGTACCAGAGGGTGTGGTGGTAACCATTTTTTTTTTTTTGAGGGGGAGTGGTGGTAACCATTTAAATGGTGTTACTATCTCTGCTCCGGTTTTTACTAGAGTGCTAAAAGAAAACGCTGTTGGGTAGGACAAAAGGGTGTGTAACCAATGTAAACAAGTTACTATCATCGCTAAATTATTACTATACCACGCAAGGAACGGGGCGGGCGGGGGACCGAACGGTTCCCCGGTAACCATTTTAATTTGATTACTATTTTTTGCAATGACTTTTACTAGGGGTCGAGAGAAAAAGTCGTTCAAGCGGCTAAACACTGTGGCCGGAGCACAGAATTAGAGTTAAAGTGAGCGCGCAGAATAGGATATCCTACGCGCTGGCCTAATTAGGTGGGCGGGTCGCTCCATTTCTCCCCACTGATTAGTTAGTTGATGGTAAAACTGGTTGAAAAAATAGTAACGGAATTAATTTGGTTACCATAGTATGTGCGTACACCCCGCTTCTCCGCAATCCCCGCTGATTAGTTAGTCGAGGGTAAAACTACTTGAAGAAATAGTAACAAGATTAATTTGGTTACCATCATATGCGCTGGTCCACATATGCCCCACTTGGGAAATTACTAATTATTGGCAGTAAAATTGATAGAATAGGCGGTAATAGAAGAAAATACATTACCAAAGAAAGAACTACGGGTGGTTTAGTCCGTTGGCTCTTAAGTCTAGTAAAACCATGCTAATATCTAGTAACGAATTACTACATGTGCCTTGCTCACAAAATTGGTAGTAAAAAGGATGAAGTAGATAGTAATGGAAGAAGAAAATGCTTTACTAACCAATGAATTAGAGATGGTTCAGTCCGTTGCCTTGTAAAGCCTAGTAAAACCATGCTAATATTCAGTAAAGAATTAAAATGTGCGAACTCTAAAGACTTCCCTTTTCATTTGTAAGATACACTTGAAACATAGATTATATTTTTTTCAAATAGGGACAGAGTAAATGTTAATGGAAGAAAATGCTTTACCGATTTGATACATTTTCACTCTATGGCTCATATTACTAACCATGGTAAAAGACATGTTCAATAAAGTAACGAAAATTAATGGGTTAGCATCAGGATGCAACGCCCCCTTGCCACGTTCTCGTTACTCATGCTAGTAAAAGAACTTGGTAAATACAGTAACAAAACTAAAAGGATTACTGTTAACATGCAATGTTGCCTGCCTTGCATTCTTGTAACTCATGGTAGTAAAAACATGGCAAATATAGTAATCGCATTACCATCTGCATGCACCGGCCCCATTTAACATTTTCGTTTCCTACACTAGTAAAAAAATTGGCAAACATAGTAACAGAACTAAAAGATTTACCACAAGTATTCCACCCCCTACATCCTGCATTCTCGTTTCGCACTCTAGTAAAAAACCCCGCTAAATAAGGTAACCAAATTAAAAGATTTACCATATGGATGACGTGGCGCGGTTAACTTGAGAATGACGTAACTAAGCGGGCAATTGGGTGCGCTCAGTGGGGCAGAGCGTAGGATAAAATACAATGCGCTCGGGCTCACTTTAGCGAGCCTATATATATATACAAAATCTACACGTGAGTGTAGAATAGCTTATTCTACACCCCAGTAACGGTATGTATAAAATCTACTAAAACACTATGTAAAATGTAGTAATTATGAGATATATTTTATACTATCCAAGTTTTTGATTTCTTACATGGTCAAAAAATTTACTATATTTTACATGTTACGTTACTATATTTTGTATAGAGCGTTACTAGGGATGTAGAATAAGCTATTCTACACTCAAGCTTAGTTTAGCGTTACTATATATATATATATATATATATATATATATATATATATATATATATATATATATATATATATATATATATATATATATATATATATATATATATATGTCTTCTGCACAGCATCTCCATCATCATTATCAGTACATCCTACGCAGGTGAGTTAGGATGCACTTGATCCCAGGAAGGTATCTATTCTTCAAACCAGAGGAGTGCTTCAAACTAACAACAGTACATAATATCCAGCAAAAGAGGGTCGTGCTACAGCAGCAGAATACATGGCTCAGTCTAGATATCAACACGAATCAAGTTGTGCATATTTTCTGTTGGCATGAACCACATCGCCACATGTCGGGTTTGCAAAAGCCATCCATCGCATGGAAGCTTGATGCCTTTCACACACTGAAGATTACCTGGTAACAAGCTGTGTCGACGAATCTCTAGATATGGTGATTCATGAAACCCATGGTATGATGTGTAAACACAGCCCCCCCTCGCGAATGGAAGTTGCATAGCACAGTAATCATCGCCGGTGATATGATCGATGATTGGTTGGATGATCGGATAATTGAGCCCGAAGAACAAGGAGTGGTTGCCGAGGCTGTAAACCCGCCTCCAGTTGAATACGCCTGGCCCAACGGAGCTGGGATCTTTCTCGAACACAAAGCAGCCATAGCCATCAATGTCACGAACGCCCCACGCATTGTACTGCATGTGGTTTGATGTAATGGTTTGGTCAATTTGGTACGTGCGAATGAGCATCAAATGATCGCCGTTAGCTGAACGAGCGATAAACCACCACCCATCGGCTGGTATGATTCCAGGTCCTGGAATCATGAAGGCCAGCGCAGTTGCGTCTGCTGCAACAATTCAAATTGGAGACCAAAAGGATAAAAATAAACAATCATGTTCAAAGTATGTGTGGAATTAAGATTATTATAACAGTGGCACATATGATAGACAGAGAATTGCAATGTCGTGGTCATAATCATACCCCAAGATATAGATCGGACGGTCTATATTGCAAGATGGCACACGTATCATCATCACCACCTCGGTTTTTATAAGAGAGGAAATATAAGTATGGAGATACAAATGTATTATCGATACTTGCTTCCCTAAACTAGCATCTACATTCTATTCAATGCCTCGGCATGTGGGGCCTTAGCACAATGACTTCTCGACTGTGTAAAACAAAGATTTTCCAGTCGCCGACAAGGAGGGGGTGACGGCGACACGCTTTTTGGCTTGCTCTAGTCCTAGTAGTCATACTAGGTGGTCTAAGCACGTGTAGATTTATTCTTTTTCACGTCTCGTGTTCGCTGTACTGCCACGACTGTTGATGAATAGACGGTAAGTTATTCACGGGGAAACCCTTGATGAGCGTGTTTGCGAGAGAGAGAGAGAGAGAGAGAGAGAGAGAGAGAGAGAGAGTGTGTGTGTGTGTGTGTGTGATATGTTAGAGACTGAGGCAATGATAACAGATTCTTTGTGTCTATGTGTGTGGAGGATAGAGAGAGACATGTACATGGGGCTTTGTGTTGTGTAACGTGGAGACACGTATACATAATTAGAGAGTGAGTGTGTGAGATACACATGTGGACATGGGGAGAGATGAGGATCCAGATAAATGGGTGTTTGTGCGTGTTTGTGTGTGTTTGTGCACGTGTTTGTGTGCGAGAGGGAGAGAGTGTACGTGGAGTAGAGAGACCACTGATGATGTAAACCTAGTATAAGGGAAGGGGGAATGGTGTGAGATGTGTAGTAGCGGGATAGCACGGGTGCGGGCTGGGGGGAGCAGACTATTTGGAAGAGACATCGAGTGTGTGTGTGGGAGAGGGGTGTGAGAGCGAGAAAAAGAGAGACCTAGCGACGAGAGAGAGAGAGAGAGAGAGAGAGAGAGAGAGAGAGAGAGAAGAGAGGGGCGAGAGGGTCGCTTTGTGTCCATAAATGGCGTATAGATAGGGAGACAATGTTGATGTTGTCCGAAATTGGCCTATGAACGGAGACGCAAGGGAAGCGAGTCATCGTGTGTGTGATAGGGACTTCATGAGAGATCTAGAATAGATGGTGTAGAGAATAATGTGCGAAATCGAGAACGATTATACATTAGGGAGCTATGCAAAGAGTCACGACATATATGTATCCAGGGAAGGAGCTGGGGCGGGTCCGCATGTGGGAGAGATAGAAAGAGGAGAGTGGTGCACAAGGAGACAAAGTGTGCTTGTTTGCAGTGGGGGGTGGTGTGTGAGGTGAGTGCGCGAGAACCACATAACTAGGGTGATAGACGTTTGGGGGCGACGTTTTGTGTGTATGGGAAATATACACTCTACATAGTGCATGTGCTTGGGTAAGAGAGATAGCGGGAGACCTAGAGAGTGAGGGAAGAGATGTGTGCATGCCCGAGAGACAAAGTGATAGAGACCTATGTTGGGGTCCGGACTTTACAAGAGAGAGGGGTGTTAATGTGCTCGTGTGTTGGTGTTTGGGGGAGAGAACGACTTCTCTATGTGTGTGTGTGTGTGGTGGTGGTGGTGGGGTGGGGGGGTTGACTTCAGATAAAGAGTGAGGTGTCTATATTTGAGGGACTTTAGCGTAATTGAGATATTGTGCACTCATGGTTGATCCATTTGTTTCACAGTTTGTACTATGAGATAATGATACTTTTGAACATGCGTGATATACCTTGATGTACCAGAATTACAAACCTAAGATTGGAATTTTGGAATTCGACTCCATCATTAGCTTTCGTAATTCATTTAAATGGAGGTACATCTTTTAAGCCGGGATTTCGTGATTTCAAATTCATATATCAAAACTAGAGATATACACATACGGGCATGTTCAAACTTTATAATTATCCACTTTATTCATACACATACACATTTTTGCTTTTGTCATCATATTTAGGATAAACACATTTGGAATTTCATTTGAATTGGACCGTATGATGGTATTTGCTTGTAGTAGCTCAATGATCCATATTTGAATTGAATGGGCAATCTAAGTTTCGAGTTGGAGACATTGATTTTCAAAACTTGCACATTTTTTTTGCGTGCAAAACAAACAAATTGTCGGCCATGATATCATAGTCGGCCGTACGAGAGCACAATAAATTTTAGGCGCCAAAAGCTTTCAAACTTCTCGCTCACATCGAAATATCCGGCGCCCGAAAGTTTAGCCCTGCGATATTCCTGTTTTACCCCTGTCACATGAACGGAAAAGGGCTGCTTTGGTATCTCCATTGTTTTCCCCTCTTTGCCCCCAACATTCTTCCCCAGAGCCCCTCCCCTTCCCCTCCACGACCCCCCAACCACGGCAAGCCGCCGAATCTAGTCCTCCACCGTAGCGGTGGACCTCACACCCCGCCGGATCTACCTTCCGCACCTTGGAACCCCCAACTGCCAACTCACCACTTCACCGGAGCCGCTTCAGCGACTGGCTTGTCCACCGCTCTAGATCTCCTTGACAGCCATCATGGTCCACCGCACCGGATCTGCTTAACCGGCACCCTCCACCACAGCGTAGGCCCTTCACTGACTCCCTCGTCCGCCCCTTCGCTGGCCCTTCATACAAGCCCTCGTCCGACGCAACAGATCCGCCTCGCCGAAAGCACTATACAACGCGCCCGCCGAAGCCTTTGTCCACTGCACCGGACCCGCTCCACGGACGCCATATTCAACTCCACCGGCCCTGCTTTACCGACGCCGCAGCCTCATCAGGTTATTTCGATTTGTACTCCTTCGGTTTTTCTATTTATCGTGCAACTGTTCACTTACCACAGATGAGCTTTCTTGTATGTCGACAGGCGCCGGAACCGTAGCACCGGAGCAGCTTCAGCGACGGTGACAGCCGGCCCAAACTCAACCGCAACACGAGCACCATCGACGATCCTTAGCTATCAAGTATGACAACGATACCCATACTCCACCGAGAATCAGGTACTATTATCCAACGGTCGGCGCCTACGTTCACTTTCCTAGCATAAGCACCGCACCTTTGAATTTCTTCAGGGCATCATTCAGTTTTTCATGAGACGCGTTATTCTGCTTGCACCAGAGGGCCATACTTACGTAGTGAACATGTTACATGTGTTAAATTACATACCAGTGGACATATAGTTAATATGCTTTAGTTTTGTTCTGATGCCACCTGTTGGTTCCATCAGACTGCTTAATGTTCTCTATGCTTAATTACACATCAGCAAACTAGCATGCGGTTCCGTTGCTTTTTGTTCGTTTTACCCTACATTTTCTGATGCTAGCTATTACATCACTGCTCCGAGCCTCTGTCCATTACTTGTTTGTGTGTTCTTGATCTTCCCAAGTTGCATGACTAATTTGATGCTTCTATTAATTATGGAGTTGCCAACCCCATCAAGCAAAATATTTGTTCTTTTGGTGCTGGCACCTCGAACAAGCATAAAAATAGAGGGAAGCAGATATATTGTCGTGTATGCACACAACCTTCTTTCATTAGTTTAAATGAACCATTGATGATCAATTCGGACCAGTGCATGCGACTAAAATTAATTTTACCTAAATAGATGGTGCAGGATAAACTACAACAACTAGATTTGCAACCACGAGATGCTGACGATATCTTCAAAGAACATTGCAACAACAGCTAGGCTTCACAGCAACATATGGTAAGCCAGTGTGTTTTAGTACATGTTAAATGTAATGCGAGTGGGCTGCTTTCTTGGCTTGTTCCCTCAACGTGTAATCCTACCGAATTACAAATAGTTCAGTTGTCTGCTTTGTTGTATTGCTTGATTCGAATGCTTGTTTGTTGTTGCGTTATACCTGAGTTGGCCAATATGTCAGCAGTGCCTGTTGTACTATCATAAAGAAATGCATGCCTATTTCATTTGAGTCCTTAACTTTTCCTCTCAACTTCATCACGAGACTGTCTTCGTAGTTTATATGAGGCCACACTGTTAAGTGCTTTCTCAGATTATTTCAACTGCTTAGATGCCTTGGCAACTTAAATATAGCGGTTGTCCACTCCCTTTCAACTTTCATCTTACCATTTTAATTTCTTTACGGCTGATGCTTCTTCGAACCAATTAAATGTAGTTTACCATGCTCGGCAATAATTCGTCCGTCATTTACCATGTAAGCTTACTACCTGGATCATACGATAACTATCTCTTACTTATGTCCAGCGGAAACCTTTCAGGATGCCGTTCACACTAGGACACAATGTACAACCAGAATCTATTTGTGGAAGCAGTGCGCCATCCATGTTACCAGATGGTAGCAGCTCAGAGGCAACACCGCCAGAGAGCAGTCTGAGCACATATATTATAGTGCTTGAGGCTCTACTAGAGGCAGAAAGAGATGGTGTGGCTGCCATGAATGAGGTAATATTTATCTTGAGGCTGGAAATTACGGAATTAGCGGCACGCATTATGCAAGCAACCCAAGAATTGGAGGAAGTAAGAATGTTGCATTTGAAGACGGAGGAGGTCCTGCTGTTTACGCTATCCAAGCCCAAGGTAATCCCGGTTCTTCTCTAGATACCAGTTGAAATTGTCATTAGATTATTGTACTTGCATGTTGTGTCATGTCTCTGAATGGATTATGTTGCAAGACCCCCTATGTTGTCCGGAATTCCATGTTGTCCATGTGTTGTAATGATCCTAATTTTTTAGGCGAGGTAATCCTCAGTACTTGTATGATTGACATAAGGTGAACTGTTTTTCGTGTGAGCATATTGTATTAGATGAAATAACTGTTTGAATCAGAGTGTATCCAACCTATGAATTCGAAGATCACGGCACTTCTAAATCATAATCATATATAAAGGTGGAATAAATCTTTGTTGTGGTTTTGAAGAAATAAATAACAAAACGTATAATTATCTATGGATATTCGTAATCTAATACAAACTGGATTTGAATTTAGTTTGCGTGTCCTGTGGCAAATGTGAATGCTAATTCTCCCAAGTTTTGAACGAAGCGGCTAAACACCCACTATAATTTATGGGCTGCCCGAAGCAAGTGTTTGCGATATGGAAATTACTGTCTACTCCTGACACTTGACATCCTTATCGATCGGATTTACACTGCTGTCGATAGGGGTAGACTAGTAACTTCAATCAGACGTGACACGACGGCCTCTGAGCCCATTCAAACACGGTGGGCGCCAAACGTGGGCGGCAAAACACATTTGATTCAAGCTCGTCCGAAAGACATGTGTCTCTTCCTACATTTCCCCATTCATACACGGTGGGAGGCAAAACAAACTCTCCTCGTCCGAAATCGATGTAGGCTAATATTTTTAATAGGGGCAGATGTGTAAACTCCATCAGACGTGACACAACCGCCCTACCTGTCAGCCCTGTTCATACACCGTGGGCGCCAATCGTGGGCGGCAAAATACCCTCTCCTCGCCCGAAATAGTTACCGGCAAATATTTGGGAGATGCGAGATTACCGTCCTATCCCCAACCGACGCGATGTCTGAAATTTTAAACGGGGGATAAGCTCGTAACTTTCCCCCATTTTAGAGAAGCGCGTCCCAAAGTTTGAGATCGCCCCCCCCCCTCCCCTCCATCTCCCCATTCATACACCGTCGGCGACACGACAACCTCCGCACTGCGGCCAGCCTCCTCCGTCCGCCACCCCATCCTCCACCTTGCCGGAGCCGCTACCCCTACCCGTCGTCCCATCGCAAGAGATGGACGCTCTCATCCACGGCTGGACCAGGATCGTTTCACCGCCTCCTCTCGCTTCATCGGCGCCGTCGTCCACCTTGCTGTTGCCGCTCCTACGACCGCCTCGTCCACGGCAACAGGATATATCCCCCGACTCGGCCGTTTGCCTTCTAAAGTCTTCTTTCCCGCTGCCGACAGCCATCGCACCCGCAGCACCCTCAACGTATCAGCATAGGCCTACACGGCGTCACAAGAGAGGTGGTACTCTTCCATATGTGCTTAAGTTATTGATCTCACCCGGAAAATAGATCGTAATTTGTTTACTGTACTTTTCTTGTCCGTACCAAATTGTAGTGGCTAGTTGAAAGCAAACATTGGTTGCGAAGTAGCTTTGTCCGGTTTGCACCTTCAGATCCGCCATGGCACGGGCACTATACTCGTAAAGCTTATGGTTTCCCCCCTTTATATTCACTACCATCATCGTAGGTGCTTCGTGTCGTGCTAGCACTGCTCCTCAAGACCTCAACCCAAAGCTTACGTGTTCAAATAAGAATCTGATATGATGCCCATATCACTAAAATAGAGAACGTTTAATTGGTCACCTAATGTTCCTGTATTCGTTTCGAAAAGCATGTGCGCCACCCACTGGTCCAGCTAGTTCCACTTTCCTGATTTTTCTCTTGATGCTTAGGGTTTTCCCTTTATCTACTCTACTATGATCTCCATAGGTGCTTTCGTCGTACTAGCATTACTCCACCCTTCAAGCTAAACAACACAACACTCGAATTCAAAGCTTAGTTGTTCAAATATGATTGTGATATGATACTCGATATTAGTTAACCGACACATTTAATTGGTTAGCTAAAGGTCCCACTTGAGTTTCCAAATGCATGTCGCGACATATAGAGACAACATAATTGCATTCTTTGTCACTTGTTGACCGTACTTTCTTGTCCATACCAAATCTTAGTTGTTATTTCAAAGCAAACATCGGTTGCTAACTACCCTTTGCGCGGTTTGCAGCTTCAGATCTGCCATCCCACCGCCACGGTCAACACTGCATCGATCATGCTTATGTTTTCCCCATTTTATGATGACCACAATCAGCCTCGTGGTTCGTGGTCGTAATAGCACTGCTCCACCCATCGAGCTAAACAAGCTTAGTTGTACAAATCCATATCTGATATTATTGCTGATATTAGTAAAACTGAGAGATGTTTAATTGGTTAGCTAAATGTTCCTACTTTAGTTTCAAATGCATGTGAGCCACATATGGAGAGACCGGAAAGAATAGTATTTCTCTGTGCGCCTGGTTCATCATGGGTGGCCAACCGACATTGTATTGAAACACTTGTAATATCTTCAATCTGCTTTCTCTTACGCTCTTCTTTAAGATGATACTCTTCTCTTGCGGTCGATCGGTCGGTCGAGTTGTTCTCCTTAGTATATTTTGAATCACAGTCAGTCGACTTGTTCTTCTTTACTATATGTTGAAGCTATCATCTGCGAAGTGTCATCACTTCTGGAGCTCTCATATTTTGAGGAGTAGGCCATATTATATTAATGCACACAACAAATTACAGCTTGCATGGCATCTTTTAAAAGAATTGCAGAGATAGCACAAAGGGGGGCAGTATTGGATTAGAATCACTTCTGCATTACAAAGAAAATCTCACTTGTTTTTATGTTTTCATGCATGTCAGATATTGAACATTATCAAAATGAATATGAGAATGGGCGCACAAGAGGAATATTGCGGAACGATCCACTGGCTAACAAACTTGTCATGGTGGAGGATGGCCTATCTTATTCAGCCATCAAGGTGCTTGCTCTAACTTTGCAAAGTTGTATTGGTCGCACATATTTTGCATCTGACCTCTTGCATTTCTTCTACTTTGTTACACCATCTGCTTAGTTTAAGCATCATATATGAGTATATGCCATAACTATCTATTTTTTGTACCTATTCCATGTGTCATCACACTATGTTTTTCCAGTCAAATGTTGTTCTTTCGTGATAGATGTCCAAAAGGAAGAGGGTGAGTGCAGATCCTCAAGGAGTACAAACTAGGTATTTGGAAAAGGTAGTGGTACCTATTAAATCAGATAGATCAGCAGCCACAGAAAATACAGGCCCAACTGTACCACACTTTACCCCTACTCCAAAGGCCAAACCCTATTAGAACTGCTGGGAGCCCAGCGTCAGTCTCGTCTATGGTATCAATTCAAAATTTGAACTCCTAAATTTCTGCTTGTGCCTTACCTTCTCTCTTGTATGAAAAATAATTTCAGATGAATCTCCTTGCTCAAAGGATCATACGATCTCAAAACAATAATGGGCTCTGCATTGCTCTTGTCGAGACCTCTCTCCCTTTTGCCTTGTAACGCTGTACTTAATTAATTGCTATTTGATTATGTATCATCGATCCGCACTGAGCTTCATTATCCTCTGTTTCTTCCAATATTATTTGATCTATATTTACTCTTTGCAAAATGTAGAATAATGGCAACGCTTATAAAGAATTTTCTTTGGGAATTTATTAAATTATCCTTCCATCAACATGGAGAAGGGCTTTGTCCAGCCCGTGTTAACATGTAATGTAAGTTCATCCTTCTCAAGCCTTCAAACTTTGTTCTAGTATAGATTTGGATAGGCATCATTGCCTCCACTCTTTGCTTGCTTTGTGTTACATCTGATTGGATGTTTGCAACAACTACCATTTCAAATTGTAGTTGTAAAAACATGTTCCTTATCTGAAACAGATCCATTTATTTGCTTATATAATTGTGAAACCTGTTACGTGTCTTCTTGTTTCTCTTTCGTAGTCGTATCTCTTACGCCAGCAGAACTTTAGGGAAGATAGTGAGCCAAACCATCTTGAGGACAGCGAGATGACCCCAAGGTCTGTCTTGATGAAGACAAGTGAGTTGAAGCTACTCACCAAAGGGTGTGAGACAACCTCTGTGCGATCATTGCCTCAATCAGTTCGACTTCTTTAGTCTCAACTTAAAGCGGAAAGGCTTGCTTCAGCTCAGCTCCGACTTGAAGTCAAAGATGCAATGAAGATGTTAGAGGACTGTCGTGCGCACCATCATGCCTTAAATCTAGTGTTGATGCATCTATCATTGACACAACTGAGGTCTACTCAGCTTCTTCAGCTGTTTGGGGACCCGACCTGGCCAGGCCTAGTGCCTTCTGAAGTGCTCTTAGTTTTGTATATTCTTTTGTCGGCGCGTTTATTTGCACTGATGGCAAACTTTGATGCCCAATGGATGTAATATGTGTGATAGTCGTGATAGCCTAGCGTAAGTTGCTTTCTTATTTATTTCCTTGTTGTCTTGTTTATTTGTTTGCTTGTAGTCATTGCAGTTATTTTTCCGCGGTTTGCTAGTGGCTGCAATAACCTATTTTTTAAAACTAGGCCACATGGGCTAATATTTACTGTAGTGACACTGGGCCTCCTACGGGCCGTAGAAACAGTGGGCCTTCTACGGGCCGTAGAAACAATGGGCCTTCTACGGGCCGTACAAACAATGGCCCTTCTACGGGTCGTATCATCAATGGGCCTTATATGGGCAGTATGATCGATTGGCCAAACATGGGCCAATAACAGGCCGCATTATGGTCGTAAACGGGCTAGAGTTGGAATCGTCCGTTCATGCGCCGACCATAACGGGCCATCGTTAATAGGCCGTATTTCATGATGCTATGAAAACGGCCCAACGTGTTAACGGACCACAAACGGGCCGACTGTAACCACGGGCTGAATTTGGCCCATAAGCAGAAAATGACGGTAACGGGCCGTAAGTAAACGAATGCTGGAAATGAGCCAAGGAATAAATGGGCTCGAGGAGGCTGAAAGATAACATGGGTTGGAAACGACCCAATGGAATAACGGGCCCTTAATGGGTATAAAGTGATACACTTTGTTCATTACGGGCCGCCACCACGGCCGTTAATGGGTGTAAAGTAATACATTGTTCATTACGGGCCAGTTTCACCACGGGCCGTTAATAGGCCAAGAGTTACATAGGGCCTCATATGGGCCGAAATACGTCATGGGCCATACATGGGCCAGGAGTGAAAATGGGCTGGAATCATATTGGGTGGCCCAGATGACGCTACCGGGCCTAATTCGGATAGGGCGTAACGGGCCTTGGGTTAGCGGGCTATAAATGGGCTATATGCGAACAAGTCGTTAACAGGCTTTACATGGGCCGGCCCGCCACCTTTTGACCAAGTCACACGGGCCGGCCTTTTCACAGGAATGGGCCTCTGTTGGGCCTTGCCACGTGTCGACGTATCATAGGCGCCTTCTGTCCAATGAGTGGATGACATCTGTCCCAACGGTGAGCCGACACGTGTTTCCTCCACCCAATGATGATTTTACACGTGGAAAATCCCCATTGGTCGGGGCTGTTAACGGGTTATCGGATCCAAAACCAGACCCAATAGCTTAACGGTGTTCCGTTACAGTGGATGCCACGTGTCGGTCATCCTTGACGAAAGCACTTCTGTGACGCACGATTTATCGTCATGGAAGTGGACACTTCCGTGATGATAATTTTGGTAATGTCATGGAACACTTCTACGATAGCACAGGTATGACTATCTTGATTCTGTCATAAATTTGTCATGGATGTACATGCATGACAAAAAACACGTCCTACTGTGACAAACATGTATCATCACGGAAGTGTTTTTTTTTTGTAGTGAAGGCAAGTGGATGGCCTCCTCCATCATGGAGAAGGACATCAAGGAGCTGCGGGAGGTGCGGTACTTGACCGCAGAGATCGTGCACAGGCTACCTGCCCCGGAGCAGGTCATCCCTACCCCGGAGCTCGGCGAAAGGGTGGTGTTCATCCCCCACTTCCTCCGTGGACTTAGGTTTGCCCTTTACCCCTTTGTTCGCGGCCTCATGTTCTACTACGGGCTATATTTTCATGGTCTATCCCCGAATTCCTTCCTCCACATCTCGGCATTCATCATCGTGTGTGAGGTATTCCTCCACGCCCCCCCACACTTCGGCCTATGGCTCAAGCCCTTCAACGTAAAGCTGAAGGTGGTCGACGGGTAGCATGCGGACTGCGGCGGTGCCATGGTGAGCAAGCTCCCCAATGTCACCTGGCCCAACGGAGCATTTGTGGAGATTGTCAAGATTTGGCAGCAGGAGTGGTTCTACATCACCGAACCACGTGGCTCCAAGTGGGCGGCCGCTCCTGCTTTCAGATCCGGACCCCTGCTGCAGCTCGCATCATGGACCAACAAGGGTCAGGACTGGGGGTTGTCTGACGAAGTATTGATGCTGCAGAAGTGCATCAAGAGCATGATAGCAAAGGACATCAACCTCACTGACGTGATCTAGGTGATGCTCGTTCGTTGGACCCTTCCCTGCCAGCGACGGCCTCTCAACATATGGAGTTCAATCCGGACGGGCCACTGACCCTACAGGGATTCTTCGGCACAAACACACAAAGGAATCTGCAGGCTGCTCTTCAAGGCCCAGAAGACGTGGCCAAAAACGACCAACGACACCGGCCTTGACTGCAATAATCCGGCCTCCCTAGTAAGTGTTAATTTTCTGAACATAAGTTAATTCGGCAATCCAAGGGAGGGGTACTGAGAATTCCATCCCTAAACAGGTCAGGACAAAGAAGGCATAGCAGATCAAGTGTCCGGCTCCGCTTCCCGAAGTCCGAGCTGGCCCTCTGCTAATGAGGATGCTGGTCCCGGCGCCATACCAGGCGCCGGTGAAGAAGGACAAGGAGAAGAAGAGCAAGGAGGCCGTCAGCAGCCTCCATCATGAAGGTACTTCGGACGCTGTGTCCGGAGGGACCGAGGCTCTCTCCTCCCACGATGGGGACGAAGACGATGAGGAGGAGGAAGAAGAAGATCCTCCCCTCAAGGGGAAGAAAAGGGCGGCCTCCGAAGACCTGGAGGCGGAGGCGTTGATACGTCCATTTTGCATCATGCTTTTATATCAATATTTATTGCATTATGGGATGTTATTACACGTTATGCCACAATACTTATGCCTATTCTCTCTTATTTTACAAGGTTTACATGAAGAGGGAGAATGCCGCAAATTGGAATTCAGGCCGGAAAAGGAGCAAATATTAGAGACCTATTCTGCACAGCTCCGAAAGTCCTGAAACTTCACGGAAGTCATTTTTGGAATTTATAAAAAAATTGAGCGAAGAAAATACCAGAGGGTGCCCACACCCTGGCCACGAGGGTGGGGGCACGCCCTACCCCCTGGGCGCGCCCCTGCCTCGTGGTCCCCCTGGCAGGCCTCCGGTGCCCATCTTTGGCTATATGGTGTCTTCTACCCTGGAAAATATCATAAGCAAGCTTTCGGGAAGAAACTCCGCCGCCACGAGGCGGGACCTTGGCGGAACCAATCTAGGGCTCCGGCGGAGCTGTTCTGCCAGGGAAACTTCCCTCCGGGAGGGGAAAATCATCGCCATCGTCATCACCAACTATCTTCTCATCGGGAGGGGGTCAATCTCCATCAACATCTTCACCAGCACCATCTCCTCTCAACCCTAGTTCATCTCTTGTATCAAATCTTTGTCCCAAAGCCTCAGATTGGTACCTGTGGGTTGCTAGTAGTGTTGATTACTCCTTGTAGTTGATGCTAGTTGGTTTATTTGGTGGAAGATCATATGTTCAGATCCATTATGCATATTAATACCCCTCTGATTATGAACATGAATATGATTTGTGAGTAGTTACGTTTGTTCCTAAGGACATGGGAGAAGTCTTGCTATTAGTAGTCATGTGAATTTGGTATTTGTTTGATATTTCGATGAGATGTATGTTGTCTTTCCTCTAGTGGTGTTATGTGAACGTCGACTACATGACACTTCACCATTGTTTGGGCCTAGAGGAAGGCATTAGGAAGTAATAAATAGATGATGGGTTGCTAGAGTGACAGAAGCTTAAACCATAGTTTATGCGTTGCTTCGTAAGGGGCTGATTTGGATCCATATGTTTCATGCTATGGTTAGGTTTACCTTAATACTTCTTTTGTAGTTGCGGATTCTTGCAATAGGGGTTAATCATAAGTGGGATGCTTGTCCAAGAAAGGACAGCACCCAAGCACCGGTCCACCCACATACCAAATTATCAAAGTAACGAACGCGAATCATATGAGCATGATGAAAACTAGCTTGACGATAATTCCCATGTGTCCTCGGGAGCGCTTTTCTCTATATAAGAGTTTGTCCAGGCTTGTCCTTTGCTACAAAAAGGATTGGGCCATCTTGCCGCACCTTATTTACTTTCATTACTTGTTACCCGTTACAAATTACCTTATCACAAACTATCTGTTACCGATAATTTCAGTGCTTGCAGAGGATACCTTACTGAAAACCGCTTGTCATTTCCTTTTACTCCTCGTTGGGTTCGACACTCTTACTTATCGAAAGGACTATGATAGATCCCCTACACTTGTGGGTTATCAAGACTCCTTTCTGGCGCTGTTGCCGGGGAGTGAAGCGCCTTTGGTAGGTGGAATTTGGTAAGGAAAATTTTATATAGTGTGCTGAAATTTACTGTCACTTGTTACTATG
Source organism: Aegilops longissima (assembly GCA_021605205.1). Classification (NCBI taxonomy): domain Eukaryota; kingdom Viridiplantae; phylum Streptophyta; class Magnoliopsida; order Poales; family Poaceae; genus Aegilops; species Aegilops longissima. Next base: position 26,023,268 of record CM038679.1, on the reverse strand, counting down.
GAAAACAATCCTTTGAGGGGTTTGTTCGGGGTATCTTCACCCCGTCCGGAACCACAATTAGCTACCCCTCAACCTACTGAACCTACTGAAAATGTTTACTTTGAAATTCCTTCGGGTATGATAGAGAAACTGCTAGCTAATCCTTTTGCAGGAGATGGAATATTGCATCCCGATTTACACTTAATCTATGTGGATGAAGTTTGTGGATTATTTAAGCTTGCAGGTATGCCCGAGGATGTCATCAAGAAGAAGGTTTTCCCTTTATCTTTGAAGGGAGATGCATTGACATGGTTTAGGCTATGTGATGATATGGGATCATGGAACTACAAACGATTGAAATTGGAATTTCATTAGAAGTTTTATCCTATGCATCTTGTTCATTGTGATCGTAATTATATATATAATATTTGGCCTCGCAAAGGAGAAAGCATCGCTCAAGCTTGGGGGAGGATTAAGTCAATGTTATATTCATGCCCCAATCATGAGCTCTCAAGAGAAATGATTATTCAAAAAATTTATGCTCGGCTTTCTCTCAATAATCGCTCCATGCTCGATACTTCTTGTACTGGCTCTTTTATGATGAAGACTATTGAATTCAAATGGGATTTATTGGAAAGAATTAAATGCAACTCTGATGATTGGGACCTCGACGAAGGTAAGGAGTCAGGTATAACACCTAAGTTTGATTGTGTTAAATATTTTATGGATACCGATGCTTTCCGTGAATTTAGCACTAAATATGGACTTGACTATGAGATAGTAGCTTCTTTCTGCGAATCATTTGCTACTCATGTTGATCTCCCTAAGGAGAAGTGGTTTAAATATAATCCTCCCATTGAAGTAAAAGTAGTTGCACCTATTAAAGTTGAAGAAAATACTATCACTTATAATGATCCTATTGTTCCTACTGCTTATGTTGAGAAACCACCTTTCCCTGTTAGAATAAAGGATCATGCTAAAGCTTCAACTGTAGTCAACAAAAGTAATATTAGGACACACAAACCCCTTGAGCAAGTTAAAGTTGAACCTAAAATTGCTATGGCTAAAGATATATTGGCTGATAATATCGATGGGCATGTTATTTACTTCTGTGATGAGACTGCTAGAATTGCTAAACCTGGTGCTAAAGATAAACATAGACCTGTGGTAGGCATGCCTGTTGTTTCTGTTAAAATTGGAGATCATTGCTATCATGGCTTGTGTGATATGGGTGCTAGTGCTAGTGCAATACCTCATTCTTTATACGAAGAAATTATGCATGATATTGCACCTGCTGAGATAGAAGATATCGATGTTACCATTAAGCTTGCCAATAGAGATACTATTTCACTGATTGGGATTGTTAGAGATGTTGAAGTCTTGTGTGGGAAGGTTAAATATCCTGCTGATTTTCTTGTTCTTGGTTCCCCACAAGATAGCTTTTGTCCCATTATACTTGGTAGACCCTTCTCGAACACTGTTAATGCTAGGATAGACTGCAAAAAGGATGTTATTACTATTGGTTTGGGTGATATGTCTCATGAGTTTAATTTTGCTAAATTTAGTAGACAACACCGTGATGAGGAATTGCCTAGTAAAGATGAAATTATTGGTCTTGCTTCTATTGCCGTGCCTCCTAATAATCCTTTAGAACAATATTTGCTCGACCATGAAAATGATATGTTTATGAATGAAAAAAGGGAAATAGATGAAGTATTCTTTCAAAAGGGACCTATTTTGAAACACAACTTACCTGATGAAATTCTAGGGGATCCTCCTCACCCAAGGGTGATCCCGTCTTTGAGCTTAAACCATTACCTGATACTCTTAAATATGCTTATCTTGATGAAAAGAAGATATATCCTATTATTATTAGTGCTAACCTTTTAGAGAAGGAGGAAGAGAAATTATTGAAAACTCTAAAGAAGCATCGTGTTGCTATTGGATATACTCTTGATGATCTTAAGGGCATTAGTCCCACTCTATGTCAACACAAAATAAATTTGGAGAAAGACGCCAAACCAGTTATTGATCACCAACGACTGCTAAATCCTAAAATGAAAGAAGTGGTAAGAAAGGAAATATTAAAGCTCCTTGAGGCAGGGATAATTTATCCCATCGCTGATAGTCAGTGGGTAAGTCATGTCCATTGTGTCCCTAAGAAGGGAGGTATTACTGTCATTCCTAATGATAAAGATGAATTGAACCCGCAAAGAATTATTACAGGTTATAGGATGGTAATTGATTTCTGCAAACAAAATAAAGCTACTAAAAAAGATCATTACCCTTTGCCTTTTATTGATCAAATGCTAGAAAGATTATCCAAACATACACATTTTTGCTTTCTAGATGGTTACTCTGGTTTCTCTCAAATACCTGTGTCAGCTGAGGATCAAGAAAATACCACTTTTACTTACCCTTTCGGTACTTTTGCTTATGAACGCATGCCTTTTGGTTTATGTAATGCCCTTGCTACCTTTCAAAGATGCATGATGGATATATTCTCTGACTTTTGTGAAAAGATTTGCGAGGTTTTCATGGATGATTTCTCCGTTTATGGATCCTCTTTTGATGATTACTTAAGCAACCTTGATCGAGTTTTGCAGAGATGTGAAGAAACTAATCTTGTCTTGAATTGGGAGAAATGCCACTTTATGGTTAATGAAGGCATTGTATTGGGGCATAAAATTTCTGAAAGAGGTATTGAAGTTGATAAAGCTAAAGTTGATGCTATTGAAAAGATGTCGTGTCCTAAGGACATCAAAGGTATAAGAAGTTTTCAGGGTCATGCCGGTTTTTATAGGAGGTTCATTAAGGACTTCTCAAAAATTTCTCAGCTCTATTACAAAAGGATATCCCTTTTGTCTTTGATGATGATTGTGTAGAGGCATTTGAAATGCTTAAGAAAGCTTTGATTTTTGCACCTATTGTTCAGCCACCTGATTGGAATTTACCTTTTGAAATTATGTGTGATGCTAGTGATTATGTTGTAGGTGTTATTCTAGGGCAAAGAGTTGATAAGAAATTAAATGTTATCCAATATGCTAGTAAAACTCTAGACAATGCCCAGAGAAATTATGCTACTATTGAAAAAGAATTTTTAGCAGTTGTTTTTGCTTGTGATAAGTTCAGACCTTATATTGTTGATTCTAAAGTAACTATTCACACTGATCATGCTGCTATTAAATACCTTATGGAAAAGAAAGATGCTAAACTTAGACTTATTAGATGGGTTCTCTTGCTACAAGAATTTGATTTACATATTATTGATAGAAAGGGAGCTGAGAACCCCGTTGCAGACAACTTGTCTAGGTTAGAGAATGTTCTTGATGACCCACTACCTATTGATGATAGCTTTCCTGATGAACAATTGGCTGTTATAAATGCTTCTCGAACTGCTCCATGGTATGCTGATTATGCTAATTACATTGTTGCTAAATTTATACCACCTAGTTTCACATACCAGCAAAAGAAAAAGTTTTTCTATGATTTGAGACATTACTTTTGGGATGACCCACATCTTTATAAAGGAGTAGATGGTGTTATTAGACGTTGTGTACCTAAGCATGAACATGAACAGATCCTATGCAAGTGTCACTCCGAGGCTTATGGAGGGCACCACGCTGGAGATAGAACTGCACATAAGGTATTGCAATCCGGTTGTTATTGGCCTACTCTCTTCAAGGATGCCCGTAAGTTTGTCTTGTCTTGTGATGAATGTCAAAGAATTGGTAATATTAGTAGACGTCAAGAAATGCCTATGAATTATTCACTTGTTATTGAACCATTTGATGTCTGGGGCTTTGATTACATGGGACCCTTTCCTTCCTCTAATGGGTATACACATATTTTAGTTGTTGTTGATTACGTTACTAAGTGGGTAGAGTTTATTCCAACTAGTAGTGCTTATCATAACACCTCTATTAAGATGCTTAAAGAAGTTATTTTTCTGAGGCTTGGAGTCCCTAGATATTTAATGACTGATGGTGGTTCACATTTTATTCATGGTGCCTTTCGTAAAATGCTTGCTAAATATGATGTTAATTATAGAATTGCATCTCTGTATCATCCGCAGTCTAGTGATCAAGTAGAATTGAGTAATAGAGAGCTCAAATTAATTTTGCAAAAGACTGTTAACATATCTAGAAAGAATTGGTCCAAGAAACTTGATGATGCTTTATGGGCCTATAGAACTGCATATAAAAACCCTATCGGTATGTCTCCGTATAAAATGGTTTATGGAAAAGCATGTCACTTACCTCTCAAACTAGAACATAAGGCATATTGGGCTATTAAAGAGCTCAACTATGATTTCAAACTTGCCGGTGAAAAGAGGCCATTTGACATGAGCTCACTTGATGAATGGAGAACCCAGGCCTATGAGAATGCCAAACTGTTCAAGGAAAAGGTTAAAAGATGGCATGACAAAAGGATACAAAAGCGAGAGTTTAATATAGGTGATTATGTGTTGCTATACAACTCTTGTTTAAGATTTTTTGCAGGAAAACTTCTCTCTAAATGGGAAGGTCCTTACGTTATCGAGGAGGTATATTGTTCCGGTGCCATAAAAATCAACAACTTCGAAGGCACAAATCCAAAGGTGGTGAACGGTCAAAGAATCAAACATTATATCTCAGGTAATCCTATAAACGTTGAAACTAATGTTATTGAAACCGTAACCCCGGAGGAATACATAAGGGACACTTTCCAGAATGTTTCAGACTCCGAAAAGGAATAGGTATTGATACGTCTCCAACGTATCTATAATTTATGAAGTATTCATGCTATTATATTATCTGTTTTGGATGTTTATGGGCTTTACTAAACACTTTTATATTATTTTCGGGACTAACCTATTAACCGGAGACCCAGCCCAAATTGTTGTTTTCTTGCCTATTTCAGTGTTTCGAAGAAAAGGAATATCAAACAGAATCCAAACGGAATGAAACCTTTGGGAGAGTTATTTTTGGAACGGAAGCAATCCAGGAGACTTGGAGTAGACGTCATGGAAGCTTCAAGGAAGCCACGAGGCAGGGAGGCGCGCCCTACCCCCTGGGTGCGCCCCCACCCTTGTGGCTCCCCTGACCGACTTATTTCGCCTATATATATCCATATACCCTAAAAACATCAGGGAGCACAATAGATCGGGAGTTCCGCCGCCGCAAGACTCTGTAGCCACCAATAACCAATCGGGACCCTGTTCCGGCACCCTGCCGGAGGGGGGATCCCTCACCGGTGGCCATCTTCATCATCCCGGCACTCTCCATGACGAGGAAGGAGTACTTCACCCTCGGGGCTGAGGGTATGTACTAGTAGCTATGTGTTGGATCTCTCTCTCTCTCTCTCTCTCTCTCTCTCTCTCTCTCTCTCGTGTTCTTGATATGGCACGATCTTGATGTATCGCGAGCTTTGCTATTATAGTTGGATCTTATGATGTTTCTCCCCCTCTACTCTCTTGTAATGGATTGAGTTTTCCCTTTGAAGTCATCTTATCGGATTGAGTCTTTAAGGATTTGAGAACACTTGATGTATGTCTTGCATGTGCTTATCTGTGGTGACAATGGGATATTCACGTGATCCACTTGATGTATGTTTTGGTGATCAACTTGCGGGTTCCGTGACCTCGTGAACTTATGCATAGGGGTTGGCTGCGTTTTGTCTTGACTCTCCGGTAGAAACTTTGGGGCACTCTTTGAAGTTCTTTGTGTTGGTTGAATAGATGAATCTGAGATTGTGTGATGCATATCATATAATCATACCCACGGATACTTGAGGTGACATTGGAGTATCTAGGTGACATTAGGGTTTTGGTTGATTTGTGTCTTAAGGTGTTATTCTAGTACGAACTCTAGGATAGATCGAACGGAAAGAATAGCTACGTGTTATTTTACTATGGACTCTTGAATAGATCGATCAGAAAGGATAACTTTGAGGTGGTTTTGTACCTACAATAATCTCTTCGTTTGTTCTCCGCTATTAGTGACTTTGGAGTGACTCTTTGTTGCATGTTGAGGGATAGTTATATGATCCAATTATGGTATTATTGTTGAGAGAACTTGCACTAGTGAAAGTATGAACCCTGGGCCTTCTTTCCTAGCATTGCAATACCGTTTATGCTCACTTTTATCACTAGTTACCTTGTTGTTTTTATATTTTCAGATTACACAACCCTATATCTACCATTCATATTGCACTTGTATCACCATCTCTTCGCCGAACTAGTGCACCTATACAATTTACCATTGTATTGGGTGTGTTGGGGACACAAGAGACTCTTTGTTATTTGGTTGCAGGGTTGTTTGAGAGAGATCATCTTCAACCTACGCCTCCCACGGATTGATAAACCTTAGGTCATCCACTTGAGGGAAATTTGCTACTGTCCTACAAACCTCTGAACTTGGAGGCCCAACAACGTCTACAAGAAGAAGGTTGTGTAGTAGACATCAGGTACGTGGTACGGTAAGTAAACCGACTCTAAAACAATTGTAATGGCAATTTTTCTCTGTTTTGGAATATTTAAGAAAATAGGAAAATAAGAAGCAGTCCGGGAAGGACACGGGGCATCCACGAGGGTGGGAGGCTCGCCCTACCCCCTTGGGCGCGCCCCCCTACCTTGTGGGCATCCCGTGCGCTCTCTGGACTCCGTTTTCTTGCACGATACTTCTTTTGGTCGGTAAAAATTCAATATATAACCTCCCGAAGGTTTTGACCAATGTATCATGCAAATATCCTCTGTTTTCGTTTCGAGCTGTTTTTTTTACAGATCTAGGTCACCATGACGTCTCCAAGCGCCCCCAAGGACAAGTTCTTCGAGAAGGTCATCAACCCTACCTCGCGGAAGTGTTGCAACACCCTCAAACCATTGAGATGCGTGATGGGTTGCTGCACATCCGCGATGTTGAGGGACCAAGGAGGACCGGAAGCGTGGAGACAAGGCTTGAAGCAATGGAGCAACAAGTCTTCAAGTGTCAGGAGCTGGTGGAGCGTGGACTCTACACCAATCACATAATGATCACGGAGTTCACCAAAAACCACAAGCTGGATGCCAAGGACATTGGGGAGGCCATCTTCAAGCTTCACGAGAAAATCGAGCACCTCCAGCCCAGATCTATGACCTGCAAAACCAAAACTGTGAGTACGAAATAGATTCAAGAGGATGAGTTTGGCTATAGATTTGAGGATTCCGGAGACTCGATCATCTTTCTATGATGGTGAGCCTATGCCTTGGAAGATGGACGACAAGCCTACATAATCAACAACTCCATCATCACCACCTCCGAAGAAGGAGACATAATCACATGGGTATGGGCACTCCCCTTGGCAACTGCCAAGCTTGGGGGAGGTGCCCCGGTATCATATCACCATCACACTCCTATGTTTACCATTTTTCTTAGTTCGGTCCTTTTAGTAATATCTTGATCTAGTAGAATAAAGTTTTAGTATGATTTAGTTTTGAGTTTTGCTTTATGATTCATCTATGTAATCGAGTTCGTGAGCTATATATAATAAAGATTAGTGTTGAGTCAAGGGCTTGATTATCTTGCTATGATCTCAAGGGAATGAAAGAAAAGAGAAAGAACAAAAAGAAATAAAAGAGAGCATGTGGATCTAATGGAGAGTAATGACTTCACATATAAAGAGTATGATGAATAAAAGTTGTTGAGTGTTGACAAACATAGTTTTGGTCATCGTTGCAATTAATAGGAAGTAATAAAGAAAGAGAGGTTTTCACATATAAATACACTATCTTGGACATCTTTCATGATTGTGAGCACTCGTTAAAATATGACATGTTAAAGAGTTGATCTTGGACAAGGAAGACAACATAATGGGTTATGTTTTCTTATATCTGAAATAAAGTATATTGTCATGGATCATCCAACATGTTGAGCTTGCCTTTCCCTCTCATGCTAGCCAAATTCTTTGCACCAAGTAGAGATACTACTTGTGCTTCCGAATACCCTCAAAACCAGTTTTGCCATGAGTGTCCACCATGCCTACCTATGGATTGAGTAAGATCCTTCAAGTAAGTTGTCATCGGTGCATGCAATAAAAAATGCTCTCTAAATATGTATGATTTATTAGTGTGGAGAAAATAAGCTTTATACGATCTTGTGATGTGTAAGAAATAAAAGCGACGAACTGCATAATAAAGGTCCATATCACAAATGGCAATATAAAGTGACGTTCTTTTGCATTAAGATTTCGTGCATCCAACCAAAAGCGCATGACAACCTCTGCTTCCTTCTGCAAAGGGCCTATCTTTTACTTTTATCTTTTACCCTTATGCAAGAGTCATGGTGATATTCACCTTTCCTTTTTACATTTTATCCTTTGGCAAGCACCTTGTGTTGGAAAGATCCTGATACATATATCCAATTGGATGTAAGTTAGCATGAACTATTATTGTTTACATTACCCTTGAGGTAAAAGGTTTGGAGGCAACACTATAAGCCCCTATCTTTCTTTGTGTCCGATTAAAACCCCATACTCATAAGTATTGCGTGAGTGTTGGCAATTGTGAAAGACTAAATGATAGTTGAGTATATGGACTTGCTGAAAAGCTCTTATATTGAATCTTTCCGATGTTATGATAAATTGCAATTGCTTCAATGACTGAGATTATAGTTTGTTAGTTCTCGATGAAGTTTCTGATTCATACTTTACATTGTGAATAGATTATTACTTGAGCATAAGAAATCATATGACAATATATGTGTTGTTGTTGTTGTAAGAATGATCATGATGCCCTCATGTCTGTATTTTATTTTATCGACACCTCTATCTCTAAACATGTGGACATATTTATCATTATCGGTTTCCGCTTGAGGACAAGCGAGGTCTAAGCTTGGGGGAGTTGATACGTCCATTTTGCATCATGCTTTTATATCGATATTTATTGCATTATGGGCTGTTATTACACGTTATGCCACAATACGTATGCCTATTCTCTCTTATTTTACAAGGTTTACATGGAGAGGGAGAATGCCGGCAGCTGGAATTCTCGGCTGAAAAAGCAGCAAATATTAGAGACCTATTCTGCACAGCTCCAAAAGTCTCGAAACATCAAGGAAGTCATTTTTGGAATTTATAAAAAAATATTGAGCGAAGCAAATACCAGAGGGGGCCCACACCCTGGCCACGAGGGTGGGGCGCGCCCTACCCCCTGGGCGCGCCCCCTGCCTCGTGGGCCCCCTGGCAGGCCTCCGGTGCCCATATTTGGCTATATGGTGTCTTCTACCCTAGAAAAATCATAAGCAAGCTTTCGGGAAAAAAACTCCGCCGCCATGAGGCGGAACCTTGGCGGAACCAGTCTAGGGCTCCGGCGGAGCTATTCTGTCGGGGAAACTTCCCTCTGGGAGGGGAAAATCATCGCCATCGTCATCACCAACGATCCTCTCATCGGGAGGGGGTCAATATCCATCAACATCTTCACCAGTACCATCTCCTCTCAAACCCTAGTTCATCTCTTGTATCCAATCTTTGTCCCAAAGCCTCAGATTGGTACCTGTTGGTTGCTAGTAGTGTTGATTACTCCTTGTAGTTGATGCTAGTTGGTTTATTTGGTGGAAGGTCATATTTTCAGATCCATTATGCATATTAATACCCCTATGATTATGAACATGAATATGATTTATGAGTAGTTATGTTTGTTCCTGAGGACATGGTAGAAGTCTTTCTATTAGTAGTCATGTGAATTTGGTATTCATTCGATATTTTGATGAGATGTATGTTGTCTTTCCTCTGGTGGTGTTATGTGAACGTCGACTACATGACACTTCACCATTGTTTGGGCCTAGAGGAAGGCATTGGGAAGTAATAAGTAGATGATGGGTTGCTAGAGTGACAGAAGCTTAAACCCTAGTTTATGCGTTGCTTCGTAAGGGGCTGATTTGGATCCATATGTTTTATGCTATGGTTAGGTTTACCTTAATACTTCTTTTGTAGTTGCGGATTCTTGCAATAGGTTTTAATCATAAGTGGGATGCTTGTCCAAGAAAGGACAACACCCAAGCACCGGTCCACCCACATACCAAATTATCAAAGTAACGAATGCGAATCATATGAGCGTGATGAAAACTAGCTTGACGATAATTCCTCGGGAGCGCTTTTCTCTCTATAAGAGTTTGTCCAGGCTTGTCCTTTGCTACAAAAAGGATTGGGCCATGTTGTTGCACCTTATTTACTTTCATTACTTGTTACCCGTTACAAATTACCTTATCAAAAACTATCATTACCGATAATTTCAGTGCTTGCAGAGAATACCTTCTCGAAAACCGCTTGTCATTTCATACGCTCCATGTTGGGTTCGACACTCTTACTTATCGAAAGGACTAGGATAGATCCCCTACACTTGTGGGTCATCAGGCGTCTAAGAGGGAAAAGAAATCCCTCTCAAATGGCTCAGATTCGGACACGAAGCCATCCCCAAGCGCCGCCCCCGGGCTAAGCCCCTGGCCGACTGGTGAGTAGCTATGGACGCTTTACACACATCCATTCTTTTACGAACTATGGGAATAATATTGAGTTATGTGTTTCAGTCTGTCTCGCGTTCTCCCCCCGTTGTCTTCATCTTCGGGGGATCTGGCACCGGAGATGATGTAGAGCGAGTCGCCTCCACCAGCCTCCCCGCCACCTAGGGCGGATGACACCAAGGTGTCATCCCAAAGGATCTTTCCAGGCCTTGGAGAGGTGCGGGAAAGCATCAATACGGCGCCAGAGGGCAATACCTCGGCTGCCGAGGGCCTGGGGGCGCGACCCCAATGGAAACTGGCGATGGAGGTCTTGGATTGTCCGGCCCCCAGCCGAACACCGCTTCGGAGATCCAAACGGCTCCGGAGCCGAATGAGCAGCCCCCTTCAAGGAAGGGGGAGCGCCTATTCCAATGGCGACCTCTATTAATCCGGAGGCGCCGAGCACTCTGGTGGACGCACTGCAAAGTGCGTCCGTCTTGGAGGAGCACCGTACCTTGATGGGTATGGTGGTTGAGCAGATTCAGTCCGCCAAAAGCAGGCTGAACGAAGCCTTCACCAGCCTACTAACAGGCTTCGAGGTATGCAATGTAATAATTTTGGCTGCTTTTTATATAAAAATATGCCTGTGTATAGATAGTATCCCCTGAGACTCTGTTCGGCCGCTTGAAGAAGGGTGAACAGAGGATCAATTGATATCGATAGGAAATAATGGACTTTATCAGTTTGGGAAAAACAGGCTTCACTGTTAGCAGCAACTGCCCAGGCCGCCGAAGTTTCCGAACTGAAGCTGGCCGATGAGGACATTGTCCTTGTTAACAAGCGGCTCGACGAGGCGCAAGGTATGTTTCGAATGTCTCGTTCATGCCTATATTAATGATGCAAACTCTAAGTTTGAAGCTCATGCGCTGCAACGTATATAATTGCAGACGACGCTGCTGAGGTCGAGACCCTTAGGAGCGATCTTGCCCGGGCCAAGGAGCAGGCAAGAGTGAACAATGTGGATGTTGATAAAGCGGTTGTGGATTTGCAGGCCGAACAGGCCGCCCGGCGCAAGTTCGAGGAGCCGGTATCCGAAGTAGAGCAAGAGCTCACGGATGCCGCCCGCAAGTGTGAGTCCCTTGAGGAAGAGAATAAGGCCAAGGCGGCCGAACTCGCCAAGGCTCTTCAAGAGCCCAAGGAGGCGCGGTCCGAATCCCGAGCGGCCCGCGAGGAGTCCGGCAGGCCGAACAGATAGCGGCTGGTAAGCCCTTTCTTTTACAGACTAAATTTGGCGGTCAGAGATATGCCCTACTTAACCGACTATGGAGTTCTACAGACGCCTTTGTGGATTTTACGAAGAGTTCCGCCGATGCCACGCAATTCTTCCGGGCCCAGGAGGGGCACACGACGGAGAAGCTGTTCTGGTCATAGTTCACGGCGCAGGAGCGCCCAGCGCTGTTGAACGACCAGATGACACGGTGGGCCGAGCTGCATAGAGTGTCCGAACTGGCCATGAAGGACGTCATAGTCCGGCTGTGGCCAACCGAACCTATGACGGGAAGCTATTTCAGCTTGGTGCAGGGACTCGTCGATGCACTGCCGCAAATCAATGCGATCAAGCGGTCAACGTGCATAGAAGGTGCGCGGATGGCCTTCGCCCGTGTCAATATGCATTGGCGGAAGATGAAGGCCGCCGTCATGGCAGTCGAGGGCCCGCCCGGAGGCAAGGACTACCGCACGCTGGAGCGCTACTATGGAGACGTCCTAGAGGGTGCCTGCTTGATAGAGGGTCAATGCTCCAAGGACGTTATGTTCGAGTGAATGTATCCGAACTGCCCAGACGCTTTGTTATGCCCTAAGGCCTTGTAATATATTTGCAGTTTTTATTGGAAAATTGTATTCCTCCTATGCGGCCGTTTTTATATCCGAGAGTTTACCAGTCGCCGGCTTCAGCCCCCACGTAGCTACTACGGGGGTGTTCGGAATTGCACATGAACACACTTGATCCAACATCTTGGTCCGTAAAGGAGGTGTTTGTGCGGCGAACCAAGCAATCGGACTATGCAGTTTTACCACTCTCACTTATCCATAGGAGTTTGACAATGGGGTTAGAAGTGAGCCCCTGGCGCATATGCGGCTATCCGGGCTTAGGATGCTTTAAACGCGTGGCTGGAAGAAAACCAGTCCGTCGTATAGTACGGAAAAATCGCAAGAGATTTGACAGGTCGCCGAACTACTGACCAGCTCTCGCCTCATCATGACAGTCAGTTTTCGGCTTTCTCTACTGAGGTGTTTGGCCGGACGAACCAGAAACACAATTGTAGTAGTTCTCCCTTTACTACCTTAGCCGCAAAAAGGAACGTAAGGTAGCAAGCACAGGAGCCGGGCAACCCAACTATCGACCAAAGACATGATTCGGAGCTGATGCATATAGTGCCATATTTGGGATGCCGAAGTGTACTCTGAGAGTGATCAAACTTTATTTTTCAAAGAAAGAGATGTGTATGGCTGAACAGAGCCCCTGGCGTTTTCAGATTATGCCGAGGTGTCAATCCGACGTGAAAAGGAAAATGCAATTATAAGATAAAGCAAACAAGATTGGACAAACCTGTTTCCATAGTGTCTTGATTGATACGTCAAAACATGCTCTTACAGATAGCGCCATAAGTATCAAGGCGATTTTACATGCCAAGAGTTTTAGACAAAGGTAAGCTCTATACAGGTTCTAAAAAGAAAAAGGTGGTCTTGAAGATCCCGATCCTTTGGACACCCTATCGCACGTCTACGTCGTTGTCACCTTTGTGGGAGAGGTTCCTTGAGGGGAACAGTCCATGGTCGTCTATATGAGACCAGGCTCGGAAAGAGTCCTTGTACCGCCACGGGGTAACCAGGTTTTATCATACCTGTAAGAAAAAGTTCTGAAATAAAAAGGGTTTAAGGTCATGCAGGGTCGAGCCATACTGTAGACCTGTCTGTATGGTGCCTCCGTCGTAGCCCAAGGTATTTTGAGTGCATAATTATGCATGTGTGGTACATACGCCATGAATGTATGCGGCAGTTGATGGAGGCAAAACTGCTAGTCTAGCTCTGGTATTGTCGGACTGTCATTATGTGAGATGTTCTGGACTCGTTTGACACTGTTCGGGGGCTTGATGGCCGATGAGGTGTGCGGCTTGACGGGACCGACCTGTACTTCGGCTGCGAGAGCCGCGGTATGCTCTTCGGTGCGGAGGGAGGGCTCTGTGTTTCCATTAACTGTGATATCACCGTGAGGTCCAGGCATTTTAAGATTTAAGTAAGCATAATGCGGGACCGCATTGAAGCGAGCAAAGGCATTTCGTCCGAGTAGTGCGTGATAGCCATTGCGGAAGGGGACGATGGTGAAGATCAAGTCTTTGTTTCGGAAGTTTTCTGGTGAACCGAAGACTACCTCCAATGTTATTGAGCCCGTGCAACGGGCCTCTACACCAAGTATTACTCCTTTAAAGGTCGTATTAGTAGGCTTGATTCTTGATGGATCAATGCCCATCTCGCGGACCGTGTCTTGATAAATCAAGTTAAGACTGTTGCCGCCGTCCATGAGGACTCGGGTCAAATGGAATCCGTCAATGATAGGGTCAAGGACCAAAGCTACCGAACCTCCATGACGGATACTGGTTGGGTGGTCCTTGCGGTCGAAGGTGATCGGGCAAGCCGACCAGGGGTTGAATTTCGGGGCGACCGGCTCTACAGCGTAGACGTCCCTTAGCGTGTGCTTGCGCTCCCTCTTGGGGATGTGAGTGACATATATCATATTCACCGTTTTCACATCACGGGGGAATTTCTTCTGACCTCCTGTGTTCGGTGGGCGGGGCTCTTCATCGTCCTCGCTAGGCGGCTCTTTCCCCCTGTGCTCGGTGTTTAACTTACCGGCCTGTTTAAAGACCCAACAGCTCCTATGGGTATGATTGGCAGGCTTGTCAGGGGTGCCATGAATCTGGCAAGGCCGATCTAGTATTTTGTCCAAACTGGATGGGTCGTCCTTGTTTCCTTTGAACAGCTTCTTCCGTTGTCCGGCTCTAGGGCCGCTGAATCCGGCGTTGACTGATGTGTCTTTGTTATTTTCATTGTTGTTCCGATGCTTGTGCTTGTTGCGTCATGGCTTGCCGTTGCCATCTCTAGCTTCGGAGGTGCCCGGGTCGCTGGTGCTATTGCTTCTACGAGCTAGCCAGTTGTCTTCTCCCGCGCAAAAGCGGGTCATGAGCGCGGTGAGGGCTGCCATGGACTTTGGTTTTTCTTGGCCGAGGTGTCGGGCGATCCACTCGTCCCAGACGTTGTGTTTGAAGGCCGCAAGGGCTTCGGCGTCCGGACATTCGACAATTTGGTTCTTTTTAATTAGGAACCTGGTCCAGAGTTTCCGATCTGACTCTCCAGGCTGCTAAACTATGTGACTAAGATCATCGGTGTCTGGAGGCCAGACATAGGTACCTGGAAGTTGTCTCTAAAGGCATCTTCCAAATCTTCCCAGCTACCAATGGAGTTCTTTGGGAGGCTGTTTAACCAGTGCCGAGCTAGTCCCTTTAGTTTTAATGGGAGGTACTTGATAGCACGGAGATCATCACCGCGAGCCATGTGGATATGGAGAAGAAAATCTTCAATCCATACTGCAGGATCTGTCGTCCCGTCGTATGATTCAATGTTTACGGGTTTAAACCCTTCGGGGAACTGATGCTCCACCACCACATCGGTGAAACATAGGGCGTGTGCAGCACCCTGTATCGGGCGACATCACGGCGGAGCTCGGAGGGCATCCACACTCTGTTTTCGGCCCGGGCGATGTTGTGCTTATCGTGCCAGGCCTGACGACTGTCGTGGCGCATTGGGGCACGTCCCCTTGAACTGTATATGGATCTTGCTTGACCGGCTCTATTGTCCAGGTCGTGGCGTAGGTCGTAGTGGTAGCCCGGGGCCGCTGCCTCCTTGCCTCTACGGTGAGGTGGTCCGATCTGGTGTTCGGCGTGTGTGGTCTCTCTGTCCCGTCCACGTGGTGGACGGTCCGGTTCATCAGCGGAATTATACTTTGGCGGTATTGGCTCCATGGCCTCGTCGTCAAATTGCGGTAGTAGCATGCGTTTTGGGTAGCTCTTTGTTGGCCGTTCGAGGCTGTATTCTTCGGCTTCCAGGACTTTAGTCCATCTGTCATTGAGTGTATCCTGTTTGGCTTGAAGCCGTTGCTCCTTCTTTTCTAAGCTTCTCGCTGTTGTGATTAGCTGGCGCTTAAAGCGCTCCTGCTCGAAGGGTTCCTCTAGCATGATGAAATCTTCATCTCCAAGGCTTACCTCATCCTTGGAGATTGGTAGATAGTTACTATCCTCCGAGTCTTCGATCTTGACTGGATCGTCGAGGTTATCCTGCCCCTCCTCCTGATCATCCTGTTCGGATGTAGACTCAATGGGGGCTTCGGGATCTTCGGCGTTTTCTGGAGTGTTATTATCTTCGGTGCCGGTGTTGCTATCCTTTGCACGACGTGACTTTGAGCAGCGCCATGGGCGTCGACGCTTTGGTGGTGCATCGGTGGGTTTGTCCTCGACCGGATCCTTCCCACCTTCACCGTCGCCGTCTTCTTTAGGTGTGTCCACCATATACACGTCATATGTGGAGGTGTCCGTCCAGCGTCCGCTAGGCGGCGGGTTCTGGCCCTGACCGTTTCCGGCATCGTCGTCCATACCTTCGATGTCTTCGGAAGCATAGTCTAGCATGTTGGTTAAATTTTCGACTGTGGCTATGAAGTGGGTGGTGGGTGGGATGTAAAATTCCCCGCACTCAGCCCCTAGTCCAGGTTGGGCATAGTTTGGAGGTGATTCCTTTGCGATGGCGAGTGAGGGAGTCCTGGATTGGGGGGTGTCCGGATAGCCGAACTATCATCCTTGGACAGACTCCTAGACTATGAAGATACAAGATTGAAGACTTCGTCCCGTGTCCGGATGGGACTTTCCTTGGCGTGGAAGGCAAGCTTGGCGATACGGATATGTAGATTTCCTACCATTGTAACCGACTCTGTGTAACCCTAACCCCATTATGTGTCTATATAAACCGAAGGGTTTTAGTCCGTAGGACAAACAACAATCATACCATAGGCTAGCTTCTAGGGTTTAGCCTCTCTGATCTCGTGGTAGATCTACTCTTGTACTACCCATATCATCAATATTAATCAAGCAGGAGTAGGGTATTACCTCCACCGAGAGGGCCCGAACCTGGGTAAAAACATCGTGTCCCTTGTCTCCTATTACCATCCGCCTAGACGCACAGTTCGGGACCCTCTACCCGAGATCCGCTGGTTTTGACACCGACATTGGTGCTTTCATTGAGAGTTCCTCTGTGTCATCACCGATAGGCCCGATGGCTCCTTCAATCATCAACAACGATGCGGTCCAGGGTGAGACCTTTCTCCCCGGGCAGATCTTCGTGATTCGGCGGCTTTGCTGCGGGCCAATTAAGCAGCCATCTGGAGTAGATCGAAAGCTTCGCCCTGGCCATCAGTCAGGTTTGGAAGTTTAAACTACGGCCGACATCCACGGAGACTTGATCTTTGTGGATTCGAGCCGCGGCCAGCAGCGCCGCACTATCTCGATGGGCATGATCTAACTCTGCCGAGCGGTGTCACGGAGGCCGCACTAGTGTCGCTCCGACCATTGATTGAGCCGATCTCGCCGATCGAGGATGGTTGGTTGGACACCACCTCGGGGCTGAAATCTCTCTGGCGATCGGGCGAACACCATCCTGTCCGTCGCGAAGCTCATGGCTCCAGTGCGGACTCCTCTCCGGACTCGAACCTTCCGCGCCCTGTCGATCGAATCCGATTGGGCGCGGTTATGGAATTCACTGCGCGGACATCTTTATTTTCGCCTTTCGGCGATATCCTGAACTCACTAAAGTATCTCTCTTTATCGTGGATAGCCTGGCGGACTACTGATCGGGAAGGTTGGGATTCGGGCGACGAGGAAATTCAAACATAAGTTACACATGTCATTCAAACATAACATCCTTCGAGCACTGTGTCTCTATTAAACGAGCGCCCGGAAGAACTTCCTCAAAATAGCGCTTGATTGGTACTCGGCTTCCGTCCGAATCTGGGGACACAACGTCAGTGGCCTTCATTTCTGCCCAGTATGTCTTGACACGGGCAAGAGCCATCCGCGCACCCTCAATGCACGCCGACCGCTTCATTGCGTCGATACGCGGTACCGCACCAAGGAACTGCTGCACTAAGCCAAAATAACTCTTCGGCTGAGGTTTCCCCGGCCACAAATGAGTCACGACATGCTTCATGGCAAGTCCGGACAATCGATTCAGCTCGGCCCATTCGGCCAACCGATCGGATAATGGAAGAGGACGCTCTGGACTATGGAACTGCGACCAAAACAGCTCTTCCCTTTTGTGCCTCTTCTGGCCTCGGAAGTGCTCGATCGCGTCCGCGGAACTCGCCGCTAAATCCAGATAAGTATCCTCCGAACTCCACAACCGGTCCAACTGAGCATAATTCGGATCCGTGAACTTCCTCCGCAGCAGAAAAGGCTTTCCAGCAGCAACATCCACACTGGCGCAGCTCCTCCTTTGCAGCTCTCATTGCGGGCGGGCATCCTTAACCCGGCGGTGGCCTTTTTCAGTCCTCTTGCTCCGCAGCGTTATTTTTCAAGAACCCGTAGTGGTCGGTAGCATTCTTCAACTTTATGGCCATATCGGCCATTTCCTCTTTGCTTCGGCAGTGAGCAGCCCGTTCGGCTTTTAGCTCTTCGGCCGCCCTTAAAGCGACCGCATTACTATTTCTGGCTTGCTCTTTAGCTCGGGCGAGTTCCGCCCACAGCTCCTCCACAGCAGCGGCACCACCTGCATTAAGCATACAAGTAGTAAGGCACGGGCGTCAAGCTCCCTTACCAGGCGTCTGCGAAGAAGTCGCATACCTTGTGACTCGTCAAACCACTTATAGACAAGAGCGATGTCCGCATCTGCCTCGTCAAGTTGCCGCTTTAGTTGGCAAATTCATCGATCCGGCTGGCCCATCGGGCGCCCGCCACCTATTTAGGGCGGCGATATGTTATAACGAGATTATGATCCCGACACGCTGTCAATTTTGACAACATACCGAGTCTCGGGGCTACTATCTATCTGGCGCATTCTATATGCATAACGTCGGAAGGTACATCATTTTTGCGTACCTCGAACCCGTCGATAAGCTTCGGCGGCTTCATACAATCCACTCTCGGCGGATGCAATTCTTTCAATCACCGTACCCATTAGCGCATGGTGATCTTACGAGATAACCGCTTCGCCCGAGCAGATCCTTCACTCCTCCGACCGCACGCCCGATTGGCGCGGACCTTCCGGCCCAGCCGGACTCGGGAAACCCTCCGCGACGACACCTCAGGGTCGTCCACCTCGCATGAAGGTGCGACAGGTGGAGGCGTTTCGCTCTCCATCATCTCCGGAAGAAGATCCCCCGAAGACGAGCTCTGCTGAGAAGGGCTGAGATCCGAACTACAAGGTATAATTTCGGTTATCTTCAGAAATAAATACAGGGATGTCCCTTATTACAAGACCCCTTATTTTTACTTACGGCTCGCTGGAGGTCTGATCCCCTTGGGGAAATAGTGCGGCTGGGGTACTTTCCAGCGCCGGACTCTCTGACGAAGATTTCTTTCCCCTCTTTGAGGCCTTGACCTCCGGATCTTCCGAAGCGGTCCTCTTCTCTCCTTGGAGGGTGGGACTTTTTATCCCTCCTTCCTTGAAAGCCCCCTTCGTGGAGGCAGTTGCTTCCCCGCTCCCCCCTTCGCCTTTTCAAAGGGCGTGGCCTTCAACATCTTGGTCAGCACGGGATCCGGCGTGGTCTCTGGGAGGGGAGCCGGACACCTTATCAACTTTGCCTTCGCTATCCACTCATGTTCAAGAAACAACTCCTTTAAGGGCAAGTTTATGATAAATGAACGGATAGCCTGTCCGGGTACATGACTACTTACTTGAGTATCTCGGTGATTGCAGCTTAGTCCTGCGTCCTCAGTCAGGTCCGGACACTTCTCTTGTGATCCGAAGAACAGTTTATACATCTCCACGGGCGTCGTACCCATAAAACGTTGGAGAGCTCGTGGTCCCTCCGGATTAAATTCCCACAGACGAAGGGGGCGACGTTTGCAGGGCAGAAGGCGCCGCCAACATAACCTGCGCCACTATGACCAGATTGATCTCTCTTTCTTGGAGGTCTCGAATACGGCCACGCAATGAGGAGCGTCCTTGGGCGGCCCCAGCTTGAGCCTTGTTGACCCATGACGCCAGCCGCTGTGGTGGACTGGCGGAAGGTGGGGCGCCACCCATTTGGTGCCCACAGGGCGGTGATATAGAACCACTCTGTTGCCACAAACCAAGCTCCTCCGGAAAAGAGCCCTCGGGCCACGGAGCATCAGCGCACTTGCTTATGACAGCCCCTCCGCACTCTGCCTGTTGCCCCTTGATCATCTTCGGCTCCACCTTAAAGGTCTTGAGCCACAATCGGAAGTGAGGGGTAATGCGGAGAAAGGCTTCACATACGACAATGAATGACGAGATGTGGAGGATGGACTCCGGATTCAAGTCATGGAAATCCAGCCCATAATAAAACATGAGCCCCCGCACAAAGGGATCCGTCGGGAAGCCTAAACCCCGAAGGAAGTGAGACACGAACACCACGCTCTCGCCGGGCTCGGGAGTGGGAATGACCTGCCCTGGAGCAGGCAGCCTATGCGAAATCTCGCCGGTTAGATACCTGGTGTCTCGCAGCTTTAGCACATCCTCTTCCGTAACGGAAGAAGGCATCCACCAACCATGCTGGTCGGAGCCGGACATCGTCGAAGGTCCGAAGCGCCTGAATCAGAAGCTTTGGGTGTTGGAACTCGATGCTAGAGGCGGATTCGATTGAGATTGAAAAAAAGAGGGCCTTGGTCTCGTTATAAAGAGGTTGAATACCAAGAGCCCTCCCCGTGATTGATTGGGACTCACCTTCGATAGAGGAGGCGGGCCAACGGGCACGGTTGGGTTACCCACGTCCGTATTGATGAGAATCCCAGAATAAGGGGGCACGATCTACGCTTTGATAAGATGTGCCAAGGAAACCGCCTCGCTAAGCGCTAAGGTGGGATAGTAAAAACAATTGAATAAAGGCACGGCCGTGGTGTGGCGTCACGCCCGAGAATCGTCGGCAGATCTGTGCAAAAGTTATTCTCTCTACGGTGGTATGTGGAACTTGTTTTGCGAGCGGACACTATCCTTGTGTTCAAAACCTTCTATGAAGTATTCGGAGGAGGAACCCGCCTTGCAATGCCGAAGACAATATGCGCCGCGGACTAAATCGTCATTGAAGCCTGGTTCGAGGGACTCTTGAGGAGTCTGGATTGGGGGTGTCCGGATAGCGAACTATCGTCTTTGGCGGACTCCTAGACTATGAAGATACAAGATTGAAGACTTCGTCCCATGTCCGGATGGGACTTTCGTTGGCGTGGAAGGCAAGCTTGGCGATACGGATATGTAGATTTCCTACCATTGTAACCGACTCGTGTAACCCTAACCCTATTCGGTGTCTATATAAACCGAAGGGTTTTAGTCCGTGGGGCGAACAACAATCATACCATAGGCTAGCTTATAGGGTTTAGCCTCTACGATCTCGTGGTAGATCTACTCTTGTACTACCCATATCATCAATATTAATCAAGCGGGGTAGGGTATTACCTCCATCGAGAGGGCCCGAACCTGGGTAAAAACATCGTGTCCCTTGTCTCATGTTACCATCCGCCTAGACGCACAGTTCGGGACCCCCTACCCGAGATCCTCCGGTTTTGACACCGACAGCGAGGGTTCGCATTAAGTCCAGTGCCTCGTTAATAAGTGACGTTTGGACGGGGGAGAGAAAGTCCGCGGAGCCGGTCGTGGCCAAGGCCTCCTGGCCATGCTCACATGTTGTGGACCTCAAGAGTTCGGAGCTGACATCCGGGGGAGAGTCCGGCCTTCCAGGGATAGGATGGGCCTTCCAGGGAGGTGATTCCTTTGCGATGGCGAGGGTTGGCATTAAGTCTGGTGCCTCGTTAAGGAGTGACGTTTGGACGGGGGAGAGAAAGTCCGCGGAGCCGGGTGTGGCCAAGGCCTCCTGGCCGTGCTCACATGTTGTGGACCTCAAGAGTTTGGCAGGCACTCTATCTGACTTCGGGCCTGCCGATGACAAGACTCCCTCCGGGCCTCCGACAGTGAGTTCTACAACTGTAGAGGGTCCGGTGGGCTCAAAATTCCCGTCTTCGGAACCGGTGGTTTGCTCTGGATCTAAGGCCAGAGCGGCGGTTGCAGCCGCAAATCCTTCGAGGATCAAGTCTCCTCGGATATCAGCGACATAATTCAAGTTCCCAAAACTGATCTGATGACCAGGGGCGTAACTGTCAATCTGCTCGAGGCGGCCGCTCGAGTTAGCACGCAGCGAGAAGCCGCCGAACACGAAGATTTGGCCAGGGAGAAAAGTCTCCCCGGAAACAACATTGTTACTGGAGATTGAACGAGCCATCGAACCTTCTGCTAACGACACAGTGGAACTCTCAATGAAAGCACCAATGTCGGTGTCAAAACCGGCGGATCTCGGGTAGGGTCCCGAATTGTGCGTCTAAGGTCAATGGTAACAGGAGACGGGGGACACAATGTTTACCCAGGTTTGGGCCCTCTTAACGGAGGTAATACCCTACTTCCTGCTTGATTGACCTTGATGGATATGAGGGTTACAAGAGTTGGTCTACCTCAAGATCGTAATGGCTAAACCCTATATGTCTAGCCAATAATTTGTGATAGCCTCTACGGACTAATCTCTCCGGTTTATATAGACACCGGAGGAACCTAGGGTTGTACAGAGTCAGTTTACAGAGGAAGGAATCTACAGATCCCGATGCCAATCTTGCCATCCACGCAAAGGAGAGTCCCATCCGGACACGAGGGAGGGCCGTATGTCTTGTATCTTCACGGTCCATCAGTCCGGCCCATATCAGTTAGCCCGGACACCCGAGGACCCCGCAATCCAGGACTCCCTCAACTGGTCCAACATGAGCCATATGCTCTGGCTCGAGATGACTGAATTGGGTCTTCATCATGGCCCATGCTTCTCGCGCCCCTTCCTGACATGATGATATTTTCAATAATTCAAAACGTCTCTGAGCTCCCTTAAATCGATTCGCCAGTTCAGCCATATCATCCCGTGCTACTTCAGTCGGACATAACGCCTTGACCATGTTCTTCATAGCCTTTCGAGCTCTCTCATGAATCATGGATTGTTCTTTTAAAAGATCTCCGCCAAAGGAATTGACCTCCTCTCCGGGCCGACGAGTCAGCATATTTGTTATATTCAAGCATTGCAAGCGGCTATGTACACCCAATGCTTAAATGACAGTTACTGAACATGCCGATTTTTAATCTTTGATTATCTCCTAGAGCTTGCGCCAACTGAGCTTTCAAACTCTCCAGTCTGTTGGCCTGTTGCTGGTTCTCTGCCTTCAGTTTGTTGGTTTCCTCATGGCTTTGTTTTAGAACCCGTAGACCGGCTTGATGCTGTGACTCAGCGTACCATTGGGACTCTTTGGCGGCATCCAGGTCCTTTTGTAACTGACCTATGGATTCAGCTGCTACAAAGAAAGCTAGTGTCAAACAGGGCACATTGGCACAATTCATGCGTGTTAAAAACTTCCCCTCACCATGGGCCTCGCTGGTGAACTTCTTCACCGCCTCTAATTCGGCCTTCACATCAGCCAATTGTGTTCGGCTTGACTCAAGGTCATCAGACAACTTTTTATTCTGGTCCTTTGAAGCTTGCCAAAAATCATAAATAACTATATTCACAAACCCTTAACTCGGCCGTCCCGCCCTAATCAAGGCTTGGGGGCTATTGGGTTAGTATTTATATTCGGTTGTCAGAATCTATCCCCTGCCTGTATATTGGCCGACACAATGTTAGCAGTCCCCTCCAGGCCTGTTCGAGCCGCTCTGAGGTATGTGTCAACCAAATTAAAGGCGTTAAACTCTTGATCGGAAAAGACGTCATGGCACTGGGATTCTTTCCGACGCCGATAATTCATCACACTTTCAACTTCAGAGTTGCTGACTGAGACATCATCAAGATCTTCTAAAGGCTGGTCTGCGATGGAATTCCCCGCTTCGACCCCTGTCTGTACTGAGGGTCTTCGGCCGCATTCTTATGCTTCCTTGACGTCTTCGGTCGGTCGGGGTGGTACCTTTTTCCTGCAAACAAAGATTGAATGTCAACAGAGCCCCGCAGCGATGAGGCCACTAACGAGCTGAGTGCAATTTCAAAACACACTACCTTTTTCTACAGACATGTTTGGCGGAGCTCCCGCGGCCGCCTTTCTTTTGAGGGTTCCTTTGTTGGACGGAATTGACGTCACCTCCGTCGGTGTTCAGCACGAGGTACGACGACCCTTGGGGGTAGAAGTTAGCATAACTAGAGCAGCGCGAGGCGAACACCCTATTTGAGAGGAGGCCTTCTTGCTACTTACGGTGGAGGAGGGGAGAAGCCCGGGGTGACCGGCTATGATAGCCACCTTGGAGCCATCAAGGCTTTCCTGAAAGAAAACCTCGTCCTCAAAATCAATGGACACCTCCGGATGCTCGTGGAATCCTGGGTCGTCATTGCGGGAGTAGTCCTCTGGCTGGGGAGAAGGACAGCTGATGCTTTCTATTTGGCGTCTCCAGCTCTGTTCAGTAAGATGGTTGAGTCGATGAGGATTTGGATATAATGTCTGAGCTATGTATGCGAATTTAAGAACCTACCCATTCTACGAGGTTATAGCCCGAGTAGCCTTTCCAGTTTCTTGGGAGGGCGAACTTACCCATTCTAAGCGGTATGGCGGACATTGCTTTTGAGCTATCCGGCCCCTGCCGCTTGTAGAAATGCATCACTCGTTCCATTGTAGCACCACGGAGGGTGCAACCTTTGCTGGAGGGGTTGTACGCATCGATCGATTGCTGCAGCCATTATGTCAATCATGGTTAGCCCACTGTGAGTCAGCACCCTTAGCTTTGCGGCTAGGCACCACGCCTCGGTAGACTCTCCTTGAGAGAGGCTTCACAGGCGCCAGTTGAGACGCTTCTTTAGCAGAGCATCTGAATACTCGGGTAGGCCTCTCCGGGCAGGTTCCAACACGGGGATATCTTCGATATAAAACCACTCTGAAGACCATTCTTCGGAATCTTTCTTTGGAGTTCCAACAATGCCAGCTATGCGGCACACTTCAGCTCTGCCCACCTAAAAAATTGACCCCCCGTTGGGTACGAGGGACGAGGTAGAAGTACTTCCTCCATAATTCAAAATGGGCCTCGCAGCCCAGAAACACCACGCAGAGAGCGACGAAGCCAGAGATATGCAGGATTGATCGAGAGGTGAGGTGGTGGAGTTGGATCCCATAGAACTCTAATAGACCCATCAAGAAAGGGTGAATAGGGAATCCCAAACCTCTTAGAAGGAAGGATGCGAAACATACCATATCATCTTTACTTGGACTAGGAAGGTTCTCTGCAAAGGCCTCGCCATTTGCCGAAGTCAATCCAGCGCGAACAGACATGAGATCTGCGGCAGGAAGGTACCCTTGCTGCTGGAGGCTGCATAGCTGGAGCCACGAAACATATCAGCTCGATCAGTCG
Organism: Aegilops longissima; assembly: GCA_021605205.1. Classification (NCBI taxonomy): domain Eukaryota; kingdom Viridiplantae; phylum Streptophyta; class Magnoliopsida; order Poales; family Poaceae; genus Aegilops; species Aegilops longissima. Next base: position 25,998,150 of record CM038679.1, on the reverse strand, counting down.
CCTGGAATTTGGCCGTGGGGGCGCCAGGATGAGCCCGGGGCGCTAGCCATGAGCCTTGAGTCTTCTTTGGAAGTGATTGGATTTCTATCTGGGGATGAGTGGGTCACTCGATGCGCCTTTGGTTTATTTAATAGGCATGATCTCTGTGAAGGAAATATGCCCTAGAGGCAATAATAAAGTTATTATTTATTTCCTTATATCATGATAAATGTTTATTATTCATGCTAGAATTGTATTAACCGGAAACATAATACATGTGTGAATACATAGACAAACAGATAGTCACTAGTATGCCTCTACTAGACTAGCTCATTAATCAAAGATGGTTATGTTTCCTAGCCATAGACATGTGTTATCATTTGATTAATGGGATCACATCATTAGGAGAATGATGTGATTGACATGACCCATTCCGTTAGCTTAGCACTTGATCGTTTAGTATATTGCTATTGCTTTCTTCATGACCTATACATGTTCCTGTAACTATGAGATTATGCAACTCCGTTTACGGAGGAACACTTTGGTACTACCAAACGTCACAACGAATCGGGTGATTATAAAGGAGTACTATAGGTGTCTCCAAAGGTACATGTTGGGTTGGCGTATTTGAGATTAGGTTTTGTCACTCCGATTGTCGGAGAGGTATCTCTAGGCCTTCTCGGTAATACACATCACATAAGCCTTGCAAGCATTGCAACTAATAAGTTAGTTGTGAGATGATGTATTACGGAGCGAGTAAAGAGACTTGCCGTAGCGAGATTGAACTAGGTATTGGATACCGACGATCGAATCTCGGGTAAGTAACATACCGATGACAAAGGAACAACGTATATCGTTATGCGGTTTGACCGATAAAGATCTTCGTAGAATATGTAGGAACCAATATGGGCATCCAGGTTCCGCTATTGGTTATTGACCGAGAATAGTTCTAGGTCATGTCTACATAGTTCTCGAACCCGTAGGGTCCGCACGCTTAACGTTTGATGACAGGTTTATTATGAGTTTATAAGTTTTGATGTACGAAGGTTGTTCGAGTCCGGATGTGATCACGGACATGACGAGGAGTCTCGAAATGGTCGAGACATAAAGATTGATATATTGGAAGCCTATGTTTGGACTTGGAAGGTTCGGATGAAAGCAGGATTTTACCGAACACCGGGGTTACGGAACCCCGGGGTCAATGGGCCTTGATGGGCCATAAGGGAGAAGAGGAGGGCGGCCAGGGCAGGCCGCGCCCTCCTCCTCTAGTCCGAATAGGACAAGGAGAGGGGCGCGCCCTTCCCTCTTCCCCTCCCAAGACCTAATCCAACTAGGAAGGGGGAGTCCTACTCGGTGGGAGTAGGACTCCTCGGCCGCGCCTCCTAGGGCCGGCCGCACCCCCTGCTCCTTTATATCTGAGGCAGGGGCACCCCATGACACACAAGTTGATCTACGTGATCGTTCTTAGCTGTGTGCGGTGCCCCTCCACCATATTCCACCTCGGTCATATCGTCGCGGGCTTAGGCGAAGCCTGCGCCGGTGAAGCATCATCATCGTCACTGCGCCGTCGTCTTGATGGAACTCATCCCGACGCTTTGCTGGATCGAGCACGGGATCGTCATCGAGCTGAGCGTGTGCTGAACTCGGAGGTGCCGTCGTTCGGTACTTGGATCGGTCGGATCGTGAAGACGTCGACTACATCAACAGCGTTGTTATAACGCTTCGCTTTCGGTCTCACGAGGGCGTGGACACACTCTCCCTCTCGTTGCTATGCCATCACCATGGTCTTGCGTGTGCGTGGAAATTTTTGAAATTACTCGTTCCCCCTGATGGCATCCGAGCCTGGTTTTATGCGTTGATGTCATATGCACGAGTAGAACACAAGTGAGTTGTGGGTGATATAAGTCATCTGCTTACCAGCATGTCATACTTTGGTTCGACGGTATTGTGAGATGAAGCGGCCCGGACCGACATTACGCGTCGCTTCGCGAGACTGGTTTCACCGCTTGAGCACTCGTTGCTTAAAGGTGACCGGCGGTGTCTGCTTTCTCTCACTTTAGTTGAACCGAGTGTGGCTCGCCCGGTCCTTGCGAAGGTTAAAACAGCACCAACTTGACAAACTATCGTTGTGGTTTTGATGCGTAGGTAAAACGGTTCTTGCTCAGCCCGTAGCAGCCACGTAAAACTTGCAACAACAAAGTAGAGGATGTCTAACTTGTTTTTGCAGGGCATGTTGTGATGTGATGTGGTCAAGACGTGATGCTATATTTTATTGTATGAGATGATCATGTTTTGTAACCGAGTTATCGGCAATCGGCGAGAGCCATATGGTTGTCGCTTTATTGTATGAAATGCAACGCCATGTAATTGCTTTACTTTATCACTAAGCGATGGCGATAGTCGTAGAAGCAATAGTTGGCGAGACGACAACGATGCTACGATGGAGATCAAGGTGTCGCGCAGGTGACGATGGTGATCATGACGGTGCTTCGAAGATGGAGATCACAAGCACAAAATGATGATGACGATATCATATCACTTATATTGATTGCATCCTTTATGCATCTTATCTTGCTTTGATTGACGGTAGCATTATAAGATGATCTCTCACTAAAATTATCAAGAAGTGTTCTCCCTGAGTATGCACCGTTCGAAAGTTCTTCGTCTTTGAGACACCACGTGATGATCGGGTGTGATAGGCTCTACGTTCAAATACAACGGGTGCAAAACAGTTGCACACGCGGAATACTCAGGTTAAACTTGACGAGCCTAGCATATAACAGATATGGCCTCGGAACACGGAGACCGAAAGGTCGAACGTGAATCATATAGTAGATATCATCAACATAGTGATGTTCACCATTGAAACTACTCCATCTCACGTGATGATCGGACATGGATTGGTTGATTTGGATCACGTAAACACTTAGATGACTAGAGAGATGTCTGCTAAGTGGGAGTTTTAATATGATTAATTAAACTTAAATTTATCATGAACTTAGTACCGATAGTATTTTTGCTTGTCTATGTTTCTTTGTAGATAGATGGCTCGTCTTTGTTGTTCCGTTGAATTTTAATGTGTTCCTTGAGAAAGCAAAGTTGAAAGATGATGGTAGCAATTACGGAGTAGGTCCGTAACGAGGATTATCCTCATTGCTGCACGAAGAATTACGCCCCGGAAGCACCGCTGGGTGCCGAACTTCTGCAGAGAACAACGCCGAAGTTGTGAGCGTCGGCAAAGCAAAGTGATGACTACTCTATAGTTCATCGTGTGCATGCTTTACGGCTTAGAACCGGGTCTTCAACGGCGTTTTGAATGTCATGGAGCATATGAGATGTTCCAGGAGTTGAAGTTAATATTTCAAGCAAATGCCCGGATTGAGAGATATGAAGTCTCCAATAAGTTCTATAGCTGCAAGATGGAAGAGAATAGTTCACAAGTGAACATATACTCAAAATGTCCGGGTATAATAATCACTTGATTCAACTGGGAGTTACTCTTCCGGATGATAGTGTCATTGATGTAATTCTCCAATCACGCCACCAAGCTACAAGAGTTTCGTGATGAACTATAATATGCAAGGGATGACCAAAACAATTCCGAGCTCTTCGCAATGCTAAAAGCAGCGGAGGTAGAAATCAAGAAAGAGCATCAAGTGTTGATGGTCAACAAGACCACTAGTTTCAAGAAAAGGGCAAAGGAAAGAAGAAGGAACTTCAAGAACAGCAAGAAAGTTGTTGCTCAAGAGAAGAAACCCAAGTCGGACCTAAGCCTGAAATTGAGTGTTTTACTTGCAAGCGATGGACATTTGGAAGCGGAACTGCCCCAAGTATTTGGCGGATAAGAAGGATGGCAAGGTGATCAAAGGTATATGTGATATACATGTTATTGATGTGTACCTTACTAATACTCGCATGAGTACAGGTATTTGATCTGGGTTACATTGCTAATATTTGCAACTCAAAGCAGGAACTACGGATTAGCGAAGATTGGTTAAGGGCGAGGTGACGATCTTGGCGTGGAAATGGTTCCAAAGTCGATGTGATCGCGATCGGCACGCTACCTCTACATCTACCATCGGGATTAGTTTTAGACCTAAATAATTGTTATTTGGTGCCGGCGTTAAGCATGAACATTATATCTGGATCTTGTTTGATGCGAGGCGGTTATTCATTTAAGACAGAGAATAATGGTTGTTCTATTTATATGAATAATATCTTTTATGGTCATGCACCCTTGAAGAGTGGTCTATTTTATTGAATCTCGATAGTAGTAATACACATATTCATAGTGTTGAAACCAAAAGATGCAGAGTTGATAATGATAATGCAACTTATTTGTGGCACTTGCCGTTTGGGTCATATCGATGTAAAACGCATGAAGAAACTCCATCTTGATGGACTTTTGGAATCACTTGATTATGAATCACTTGGTACTTATGAACCGTGCCTCATGGGCAAGATGACTAAAACGCCGTTCTCGGAACTATGGAGCGAGCAACTGATTTGTTGGAAATCATACATCTTGATGTTTGTGGTCCAATGAATGTTGAGGCACGCAAGGGTATCGTTATTTTCTCACCTTCACAGATGATTTGAGCAGATATGGGTATATCTACTTAATGAAACACAAATCTGAAACATTTGAAAAGTTCAAAGAATTTCAGAGTGAAGTGGAAAATCATCGTAACAAGAAAATAAAATTTCTACGATCGATCGTGGAGGAGAATATTTGAGTTCTGAGTTTGGTTTACATTTGAAACAATGCGGAATAGTTTAGCAACTCACGCCACCCGAACACCACAGAGAAATGGTGTGTCGAGCGTCAGAATCGTACTTTACTTGATATGGTGCGATCTATGATGTCTCTTCTTGATTTACCGCTATCGTTTTGGGGATATGCTTTAGAGACGGCCGCATTCACGTTCAATAGGGCACCATCAAAGTCCGTTGAGGCGACACCTTATGAACTGTGGTTTGGCAAGAAACTAAAGTTGTCGTTTCTTAAAGTTTGGGGCTGCGATGCTTATGTGAAGAAACTTCAACCAGATAAGCTCGAATCCAAATCGAAAATGTGTCTTCATAGGATACCCAAAGGAGACTGTTGGGTACACCTTCTATCACAGATCTGAAGGCAATATTTTCGTTGCTAAATTCGGATCCTTTCTAGAAAAGGAGTTTCTCTCGAAAGAAGTGAGTGGGAGGAAAGTAGAACTTGATGAGATAATCAGATCTGCTCCCTTATTGGAAGGTAGTTCATCACAAGAAACGGTTCTGTGACAACTACACCAATTAGTGAGGAAACTAATGATGTTGATCATGAAACTTGAGATCAAGTTACTCTTGAACTTCGTGAGGTCAACCAGAGTAAAATCGCACCGAGTGATACGGTAATCCTATTCGGAAGTCATGTTACTTGACCATGGCGAACCTACAAACTATGAAGAAGCGATGGTGAGCCCAGATTCGCAAAATGGTGGAAGCCATGAAATCGAGATGGGATCCATGTATGAAAACAAAGTATGGACTTTGGTTGACTTGCCGATGATCGGCAAGCCATTGAGAATAAATGGATCTTTAAGAAGAAGACGACGTTGATGGTAATGTAATCTGTCTATAAAGCTCGACTTGTTGCGAAAGGTTTTCGACAAGTTCAAGGGGTTGACTACGATGAGACTTTCTCACCCGTAGCGATGCTTAAGTCTGTCCGAATCATGTTAGCAATTGCCGCATTTTATGATTATGAAATTTGGCAAATGGATGTGAAAACTGCATTCTTGAATGGATTTCTAGAAGAAGAGTTGTATATGATGCAACCGAAGGTTTTGTTGATCCAAAGGGTGCTAACAAAGTGTGCAAGCTCCAGCGATCAATTTATGGTGCAGTGCAAGCCTCTCGGAGTTGGAATAAGCGCTTTGATAGTGTGATCAAAGCATATGGTTTTATACAAACTTTTGGAGAAGCTTTGTATTTACAAGAAAGTGAGTGGGAGCTCAGTAGCATTTCGATATTATATGTGGACGACATATTATTGATTGGAAATGATATAGAATTTCTGGATAGCATAAAGGATACTTGAATAAAAGTTTTTCAATGAAAGACCTCGGTGAAGCTGCTTATATATTGGGCATCAAGATCTATAGAGATAGATCAAGGCGCTTAATTGGACTTTCACAAAGCACATACCTTGATAAAGTTTTGAAAAAGTTCAAAATGGATCGAGCAAAGAAAGGTTTTTACCATTACAAGGTGTGAGATTGAGTCGGACTCAATGCCCGACCACAGCAGAAGATAGAGAGAAAATGAAAGATATTCCTATGCTTCAGCCATAGGCTCTATCATGTATGCAATGCTGTGTACCAGACTGACGTATGCTTAGCAATAAGCTTGGCAGGAAGGTACCAAAGTAATCGAGTGGATCATCGGACAGCGGTCAAGAACATCTGAAATACCGAAAAGGACTAAGGATATGTTTCTCGTGTATGGAGGTGACAAAGAGCTAGTCGTAAATGGTTACGTCGATGCAAGCTTTGACACGATCCGGACGATTCTAAATCGCAAACCGGATCGTGTTTTTATTAAGCGGTGGAGCTGTCGGTTGGTGCAGTTCTAAACAAAGCGTCGTGGCGGGATCTACATGTGAAGTGGAGTACATAGCTGCTTCGAAGCAGCAAATGAAGGAGTCTGGATGAAAGAGTTCATTTCCGATCTAGGTGTCATACCTAGTGCATCGGGACCAATGAAGATCTTTTGTGACAATCTTGGTGCAATTGCCTTGGCAAAGGAATCCAGATTTCACAAGAGGACCAAGCATATCAAGAGACGCTTCAATTCCATTCGGGACCAAGTCCAAGTGGGAGACATAGAGATTTGCAAGATACATACGGATCTGAATGTTGCGCACCCGTTCACTAAGCCTCTTCCACGAGCAAAACATGATCAGCACCAAGACTCCATGGGTGTTAGAATCATTCTTGTGTAATCTAGATTATTGACTCTAGTGCAAGTGGGAGGCTGAAGGAAATATGCCCTAGAGGCAATAATAAAGTTATTATTTATTTCCTTATATCATGATAAATGTTTATTATTCATGCTAGAATTGTATTAACGGAAACAAAATACATGTGTGAATACATAGACAAACAGATAGTCACTAGTATGCCTCTACTAGACTAGCTCATTAATCAAAGATGGTTATGTTTCCTAGCCATAGACATGTGTTGTCATTTGATTAATGGGATCACATCATTAGGAGAATGATGTGATTGACATGACCCATTCCGTTAGCTTAGCACTTGATCATTTAGTATATTGCTATTGCTTTCTTCATGACCTATACATGTTCCTGTAACTATGAGATTATGCAACTCCGTTTACGGAGGAACACTTTGGTACTACCAAACGTCACAACGTGCTGGGTGATTATAAAGGAGTACTACAGGTGTCTCCAAAGGTACATGTTGGGTTGGCGTATTTGAGATTAGGTTTTGTCACTCCGATTGTCGGAGAGGTATCTCTAGGCCTTCTCGGTAATACACATCACATAAGCCTTGCAAGCATTGCAACTAATAAGTTAGTTGTGAGATGATGTATTACGGAGCGAGTAAAGAGACTTGCGATAACGAGATTGAACTAGGTATTGGATACCGACGATCGAATCTCGGGTAAGTAACATACCGATGACAAAGGGAACAACGATATCGTTATGCGGTTTGATCGATAAAGATCTTCGTAGAATATGTAGGAACCAATATGGGCATCCAGGTTCCGCTATTGGTTATTGACCGAGAATAGTTCTAGGTCATGTCTACATAGTTCTCGAACCCGTAGGGTCCGCACGCTAACGCTTCGATGATGATTTATTATGAGTTTATAAGTTTTGATGTACGAAGGTTGTTGAGTCCGGATGTGATCACGGACATGACGAGGAGTCTCGAAATGGTCGAGACATAAAGATTGATATATTGGAAGCCTATGTTTGGACTTGGAAGGTTCCGATGAAAACAGATTTTACTGGAACACCGGGTTACTGGAACCCCGAGGTCAATGGGCCTCGATGGGCCATAAGGGAGAAGAGGAGGGCGGCCGGGGCAGGCGCGCCCCCTCCCCTCTAGTCCGAATAGGACAAGGAGAGGGGGCGGCCCCTTCCTCTTCCCTCCCAAGACCTAATCCAACTAGGAAGGGAGTCCTACTCCTCGGTGGGAGTAGGACTCCTCGGCGCCTCCTCCTAGGGCCGGCCGCACCCCCCTTGCTCCTTTATATCTGAGGCGGGGGGCACCCCATGACACACAAGTTGATCTACGTGATCGTTCTTAGCCTGTCGGTGCCCCCTCCACCATATTCCACCTCGGTCATATCGTCGCGGAGCTTAGGCGAAGCCCTGTGCGGTGAAGCATCATCATCGTCCTGCCACGCCGTCGTCTTGTGGAACTCATCCCCGACGCTTTCTGGATCGAGCACGGGATCGTCATCGAGCTGAGCGTGTGCTGAACTCGGAGGTGCCGTCGTTCGGTACTTGGATCGGTCGGATCGTGAAGACGTACGACTACATCAACCGCGTTGTTATAACGCTTCCGCTTTCGGTCTACGAGGGTACGTGGACACACTCTCCCCTCTCGAGGGTCTTGCGTGTGCGTAGGAATTTTTTTGAAATTACTACGTTCCCCTACACTCTGGTCCCGGGAGGGTGTTTTGTAAAAAATGCAAGGCTACTCATCTTCTGACGGACGCTCAGAAATTGAGGGTCGCCCTTGACCCCATTAATGGCAGGGGACCATTGACAGTTTGACATGATGGGAAGTCATCGGCAGCTGGATTGTTAGTGACAACGGAACCTTGGGAAGATGAATAACTCGCCTCGCAAGCCGAAGACCTCGGGAAGCATGGAGTGAACGCCAGTTGAAGCTCCAGCATTCAAGGCTAGTTCAGGGGCTACTGAGGGAGTCCTAGACCAAGGGGTCCTCGGGGTGCAGTCCATCTCATGTGGGTCGGACTGTTGGTCGCATCGTATCTGGACCGAAGAACTTTTGTGCCTTGGTGTGTACTCCAAGTCAATATGAATGATCCAGCGTCCCCTTGATGTAACTTATTATATGTAAACCCTAGTACCCCTGCTATCTATATAAACCAGAGGGTTTAGTCCGTAGAGGCTAAGAGAACAATCGCCATCCTGCTAGTTTAGGGTTTAGTTCCTCTGATCTCGTGGTAGATCAACACTGTAATCCCCATATACACAAGCAATATAATCAAGCAGGACGTAGGGTATTACCTCTTAGAGAGGTCCCGGACCTGGGTAAATATCGTGTTCTGTGTCCCTTGTTCCCCATCAATCTAGGATCCACAGTTCGGGACCCCATACCCGAGATCTGCCGGTTTTGACACCGACACTCTCCACCCCCTCTTTTTATATCCCGTGGTCTGGAGCAGAGACGGGCAAGGCCTTCTATCGGGCTTTCATTGGCCCATGGGCCAAAGTCTACATTCCTAGACCTACTGGGCCCCCAAATATGACCGGAGATCACCTACTTTCTACCTTTTCCTTTTTCATCAGCTTTTCCCCATAGCACATCACATCAATGTTAATTGGGATTTCATTTATTGTAATTTCTCCAAAGTCAACATATCCATCATCATACCAACTACCAATGGGCTGGAAATTCCGATGCCTCATCTGTTTTTGTACAGTTTTTGCATCAAAAATCTCTCTAATCTCTGTTCTTCCTCCTATATCATATCTTATATACTCATTTTTACTCCATTTTTTATTTCTCTCCCTCTCCTCAAAATGGAGTTCGGGGAATTTTTTCTACTCTATTATCGTGGGCAACTCTAATTTTCCTACCAACCTGAGCATCATCTGCATAAATCTGTGCAGTAGAAGCAAGGCATTTAGCAGCTCTGAATTGCGTACCCGACGAAGACGAATATGACGTCATCTTCCCTCGTCTTCAGAGTCCTCACCGGCCAGCAGCCAAAAGCGGCTACCGGCAGGTGAGACCCCTACTGGTCGCGGGAAAGAGCATGGAGGCGCGCCGACCTTCGGGGGAAGCGCGGCGAGGGAGTGTTATCACCTTACACGCTCTCCGCCTCCTCGATGGTTCCGCCATCTCCACATCGGCCTCGATCTCGATCGGCGCCGCTTGCATCCTCGGAGCAGGGAGCCCCATCACCAGTGGCGCTGGCGTTGGGATCTGGCGATAGCGCAAGGATCTGAAGACCCGCCACTTGTGGCGCTCCTTTGGGATCGACGACTCTGCTTCGAGCCTCGCCCAGAGCAGGACCCCCATCGCCGGTTGGCGATCGAATTGGGGAATCAGCGGGTCATCTCTTCCCCGTTCAGTCTCCCCAGAACCATGGTCGCCGCATCATTGAGTGCCTTTGCTTTGGGGAACCAGCGGTCGATCTCCTCTAGCCGCCCCATCATCACCTCGTCGCCATCGGCGATCACCGCCATCTGCTGCTCCCTCATCGTCATCAAACCCTAGGTCTCGTGGTGTAGGGGTGGTTCTCTCCGCACGAATGGGGTGAAGATGGGGATGGGGAAAGTGGTGCGGGGAGGCGAATCATGAGAATTAAGTAGCCTCACCTCCGCGTCCACTCCGCCATTATTCACCTCGGGCTTCGTGTCGTGTCTCCCCACCTGTGCGGGCGTCGCGACTCGTACTATGTGGCACGGGAACTGCACCGCCTGTCCTGACCACGACCCCTTGCCACCGCCCTAGCTTCACGCGTCGACCGTCTGCTCATTATAGTTCAGCAGAACCAGCCGATCGTCTCGCCGGAGAAGGAACCTCGACCTGAATTTTAGCATGGCCGCACCGAGATCTGATACGAAGTCGCACCAGAGGTGCGAGTCGCCCAGGAGCCATGTGTCGCACCCCATCCAATCCCACTACCCCTCATTAGTCCTGGCCATGGGCAGCCCGGCCCGACCCGACGTTGCACGCGGGCTGGGCCTGGGCCTACATTTTGAGCCCGAAGGCCGGGCTCGGGCCCGCCGTTTTAACGATTTACTGAAGGGGCCCGACCCAAGGCCCGGCGGGCTTTATCACTTTCGGGCCGGGCTCGGGCCTAGGTTTTCTGCCTCGGGCTTTGGTAGGCCCGGCCCGGCAGTTGTCCAGGTATACCCCTCATCCTAGCCGGATTCGAGTGTCCTGTGTCCTTGGAACGAAATTCCAGAGCAAGAACATGAGCAAGGTTGGGTTGGGTTAATCACATGAGCAAGGTTGGGTTAATCGATGGAGTAATTGCTCATTCATCTTCCGATGTCCATCTTCGCTTTGACCCGCACAAGCCTTGCGAAGGACAGAATGTTTGGGCAGAGAGCAAGCCGCCACGTCACCCCACCCTTACTCTGCGAGGGGCCAGTCCTACGATCATCCGGGTACCCATCCCTGCCGCCTATGGTACAGTCACAGTAACCCATCGCAGATAAACTTTCCACAACACCCACGGGCCGACCCCGGCCACACCTACCACCCCACTGAAAAGCGGGACCCGCATCCCGCAAACTTTTTACAGACGCGCGGGCCGAGCGTCTCACGGTGGCCGAGCATTTTCTCGGAGAGCAGCACAGCACAGCTCGAGAACGAACTGTCCGGAACGTCACGGTCGCCGGAGCGCGTGGTTCGAAAGCTACCCGTGGCCGTGGGGAGCGTGGCAGGGGCCCACCAGTCAGAGAGGAGGAGCGCCGCCCGCAAAATTACGGGAACGCCCCTGCCGCCGAGGATCGCGAGGCCAAAAACCCTGAACCCCGAGAGAGGCAGAGGCAGAGGCAGGGCCCGGGGCAATGCCGTCCATCCGCGCGCTCGTGCGCCTCGCCGCCCCCCACCCGCCGCCCGCCGGCGCGCCGGAGGAGAGCCCCCCGCAGCAGCGGCGGCATTCCGGCTCCCCCCGCCTCTCCTCCCCCTCCTCCTCCTCGGCCTCCGCGCCCGCCAGGCCGGCTGCGGCTGCGGCGCCGCAGGGCCGCGTGTACCCGCTGCGGGACTTCCCGGGGAGCGAGGCGGCCGCGCTGTGCGGCGCGTTCCGGGACAACGCGCGGTGGCTGCTGGCGCGCTGGGCCCCGTCGCCGCCGCCGCGTCCTCCCCGGGCCCCGCCGCGCGCCGGGCGTTCCTCTCCGACGACCGCACCGGCGCCGTCGTCCCCGTCGTCGCCGTCGAGGTGCCCGCCGCCTCCTCGCCCGCCCCGCTCTGCGGCCTCTGCCGCTGCGCTGGTGAGTGCGCCCCAATCTGTCTCCTCGCGTGCTTCGTTTTCGGCGTGGTGCCTGCGCCCATTCGAGGGCGGCTGACGGATTCGCGCGGATTTAGGTTTCGGTCGGTCCCGGTAGTTTCTTGATCGCGGCTGATTCGAGCGAACGGATGAGAGCAGAGGGACGATTGAAGCTGCTCTTCCAAACGATTATTTTCCTTCGTGATTTGGGAAAGAAACGCGGTTTTCCGATTAGATAGATGGATTTCCGGCATTACTTTCTTGCAATTTGTTCATTTCCGCGTTACTGCAAAGCCTGCAACAGCTCGAAATTGCGAGCCAAATTCGGCGAATGGACCATAACAATAACTGCATTTTGCTTCCTGTTCTTGCATTCACAGTCATAGATTGTTTTACCCACCCTACACATTGCCTGGATCGGACTTGACGGGCTGCATCCAGCCGGTTCAAACTGTTTCGAATCCGCTTCCTGAAATGGCTATGCAGGTTGCAATGATGGCCTCTCGCCCACCAAAGTTTTACTTCCCATCTAGGAAAAGTGGTGGTTTGCGCATTGATGAGTTGGTTCCCAGTGTACTATTTTTCTGAACGAGAACAATTTCCTGTCAGGTTGGAGCCACCACTGGGTGTCAAAACGGAGCTACCATTTCATCATCCCCGCGGACGCAGACTGGGACCGGCATTTCGGCACCGACGTGCTGCTTGGGCGCAGCGACCACCTCCTCCATGGCCTCATCCACTGCAATGGCTTTGGCCACCTCGTCGCCCTCCGCGGCCGCGACGGTGGCTCGGCTTTCCTCTCTGGTCATGACATAATGGATATCTGGGATCGCCTCTGCTCTGCTCTCCGTGTCAGGTAACGGATTTTACTTACCAGTACACTTCTTTCCTGTTCAGACATTCCCTGCATATGCACTTGTGTTTATAAGTAGTACCATGACTGCTCAACTTATTCGATCTGTGGTCTTTGAATGGGCTTCTGAGATGTACATTTAGGAGGGAATGGAGTAAATACTAGAACTTGAAAACCCTTTGCATGTATACAATGATTATGCATACAATGGAGATCACTGCTTTATTGTTTTCTGAGCTTTGAGAGGCTTCTGTTTCTATGCAGGGCCGTGTCTCTGGTGGATTTTTCTCGGAAGCACTCTATGGACCTCCGCCTCCTGCTTGGTGTGGCGAATGGTGAGACATGGTTCACCCGCTGGGGGTACTGCCTTGGCAGGAGATGCTTCAACATGTCTACCTCCGCCTATGCCACTGCTTTGGAATCTCTGGCTTCACTGCATGTTGACCATCTTCGCAGCCGACATGTTCGTCGTGTGGTCACCATCTACCGGCGCCTATCCAACAAGCCTCTGATCACTGTCCGTGAGTTCCTCCGCTGCCTCCTTGACTGGAAACACCATGAAGCACCCCTTTCACCACCTCCTGTGAAGCCATGCTCCCGGCTCCCATTCCTGCTGCCGAGGCCGTGTACGATGAAGAGGAGCCCGCCGTGCAAGCGGTTTGAGGATGTCATTGACCTGCTCCATTGTCGATGGTCCAAGAAGCGTATGCTCAATGCAGCAGAGGTTGTTGTTGAAAAGCTGCTTGAGCATGGAAATGATGCAGAGATGACAAGGCAGGCAGTGCGAGATGCTGCCAGGGTTGAGATCGGTGATACTGGTCTCCTCGACTTTGTCATCAAGTCCCTTGGTGACACCGTTGTTGGCAACCATATTGTGCGCCGTCTTCCCAGCACTGTGACGCGTGTGCTCACGTTCAGCCTTGAGGAATGGGGAGAGCCAGTGCAGATGGATGTTGAGGTACAAAACACCCGTCCTGCAGCATCGTGGCCGAGCACAGTGGATGTCGAGCGGGATCTGCGTGCCGTCTACCGGGCAATGGTGGAGGCGCTAAGTGGGGCAGCACAGGCCGTGCTGGACTGCAAGCACTGGGTGAAGTGCTGGGGCCTTGGGGATGAGTCTGACGATCAGCTAAGGTTCCTCGTTGAGTGGCGACCGCAACCTTGGGAAGCTGCTGAGCTCACACGGCCACTGCCGTCAGGGGAGATTGTCGTGGTGCCAGTCCATACATCGATAGGCGAGCTTATCATCGAGGCAGAGCATGCGCTGAGGGACACGTACTGCTTCTTTGAGGAGTTCCAGGCCGAGACGCTCGACGGCATTACTGGGGAGAAGTGGGATCCAGTGGTGCTTGGTGGAGCAGAGTCCGGGGACACGATCGGCGTGCATGGCCACGGGGCGGACATGGAGACCGGGCTGCGGTGCGAGGGCGGGCTTGACATGTGGGAAGTGAGGTGCGTGTGCGGTGCGCGGGATGATGACGGCGAGCGCATGGTGGCCTGCGACGCTTGCGATGTATGGCACCACACGCGGTGTGTCGGCATTGCGGACAGTGATGCGGTGCCGCCATTGTTCCTGTGCATACTCTGCGGCGGCGCGCTCCTAGCAGCCGGCCCGATGCTGGAGGAGGCACTAACGCTAGCCAAGTGACTATTCTTTCTCTTTCAGCTGCTCTTGGGTTCACATTGCTCACTGATGGTAGTCTGACGAGGTAAAACCGGTTGTGAAACCTTTTCTCTTGTGTAAAAAGTGCGTTGTTGTGGTATGATTAGTACTTCAACTCAGATGTGGTATGTCACAAGTTAATGTGTAGAAGTAGTAGATGATGATATGAGGGGATCGGTAGACAGTAGATGGGGGAAATCCCATCCTATCCACGTCGGTTGCAGCCCGACTGGAAATTTTGTTAGTGCCTGATACGTACATCACAGAAGATGATATAGCTAGCTAGATGTAAATACATGTTCTGTGATTGTATCTTGTACCGTCTCTGAATCCCTCCCAAGTATTATATACAGACAAATAAAGTCATGTTATTCTGGTGTGTGGTGTGCTGTCTGGCTTTCTTGTTTTGTTGACGCTTCCATCAGGCCGCTCGGGAATCTGAACATCCATGAATTTTTTCAGAATTTTTTGAAACATCTAAATTTGAATTTTTTAAGTCGGTAGCATGGGAGCATTTAGGCCTCATTTGGTTGTTGGGGTGGAAAACCCTGGGCAGTAAACCCCCCGAGGGGGATTTCCCCGATCATATGGGATCCCCCACCCATCATGTGAAAATGCCCCCGTTGCCATTTGGGCACCAAGGGGGAGGGAAGAGAACGGAGGGAGAAGAGCAGGAGATAGATCAAATTGAGTAGGGGAGGGGAGGAACAGAGCGACGAGGCGTCTGAGTCATCGCGTCGCGAGAGACCCGGGCGAATTCTCCTGCCGTGCGGAGGTCGGGGTGAACGGCCCGGGGATTTCGGGAGGATCGGGGCGAGAAAACCCTTTCCATGATGTTACCAAACTGGTTGTCTGAAAAACCGGGGTGGAGATTGCAGGCGGGAGTCTCGCCCGAGGAAAGGACGGGGATCCTGGGAGGATCCCTCGCAACCAAATGAGGCCTTATGGGTTGGTATCACCTCACACTTCCTGTCATACATAGGTTTGGTTTCTATCCTACACATTTCAAAAAAAAAACATTAGCCTAAACTTAATGGAAATATTCCTATGATGTGAACCAAATGACATCTTCTTTTCTATTCCTATTCATAGAAAAAAAAATTCGAAACGGAGGCAAAAGTTTTGCCTCATCGATTAATTAAGAAGAAGAGAATTGCCCAGTTAATTAACGGAAAACCGGGCGAAAACCAATACAATCGGAGCACATATGAACTACTCACACAACATGGAACCCCACAAACACACAGATGGCCCGTCACAGTTGCCGAGTATACAACATCCACAAACCCCGAGGCACCTCCCAACCCCAAACCACAACCCAATCAAACAGCCACAGACGTCTTGCCTTTGGCGCCACTCTTGTCTTTGCCCACCTTCTTTTGTTTGTCTCTTGGTGTCCCTGTCAGGAGGCAAGCAATCGACCTGCCCAAACCAGGTCTAGCAACCTCCACACTGGCTAGCAAGTCACAAAGTTCCTTAGCGAAGAGGATTTGAGATACATGCCATCTCATTTCCTACAAGTTTCATATTCTTTCATATTCCTATAATATTCCAATGAACCAAAGGAGGCCTAGCTTCTCGGTAGCGGCATGGTCCCCGTTCGTGGGATCACCATCTAGAGTGGGAAGTTCCCGAGGACGGACTCATTGGAGGACTTATTTTAAATGATTCAAAATAATTTTTCAAGTCTTAAAAAACTGAAAAAATCATGCGAATTCTCCCGACAGTGAACAGGCGACGAGGCGTCTGAGTCATCGCGTCGCGAGAGACCCGGGCGAATTCTCCTGCCGTGCGGAGGTCGGGGTGAACGGCCCGGGGATTTCGGGAGGATCGGGGCGAGAAAACCCTTTCCATGATGTTACCAAATTGGTTGTCTGAAAAACCGGGGTGGAGATTGCAGGCGGGAGTCTCGCCCGAGGAAAGGACGGGGATCCTGGGAGGATCCCTCGCAACCAAATGAGGCCTTATGGGTTGGTATCACCTGACACTTCCTGTCATACATAGGTTTGGTTTCTATCCTACACATTTCAAAAAAAACATTAGCCTAAACTTAATGGAAATATTCCTATGATGTGAACCAAATGACATCTTCTTTTCTATTCCTATTCATAGGAAAAAAAATTTCAAAACGGAGGCAAAAGTTTTGCCTCATCGATTAATTAAGAAGAAGAGAATTGCCCAGTTAATTAACGGAAAACCGGGCGAAAACCAATACAATCGGAGCACATATGAACTACTCACACAACATGGAACCCCACAAACACACTGATGGCCCGTCACAGTTGCCGAGTATACAACATCCACAAACCCCGAGGCACCTCCCAACCCAAAACCACAACCCAATCAAGCAGCCACAGACGTCTTGCCTTTGGCGCCACTCTTGTCTTTGCCCACCTTCTTTTGTTTGTCTCTTGGTGTCCCTGTCAGGAGGCAAGCAATCGACCTGCCCAAACCAGGTCTAGCAACCTCCACACTGGCTAGCAAGTCACAAAGTTCCTTAGCGAAGAGGATTTGAGATACATGCCATCTCATTTCCTACAAGTTTCATATTCTTTCATATTCCTATAATATTCCAATGAACCAAAGGAGGCCTAGCTTCTCAGCGCGGCATGGTCCCCGTTCGTGGGATCACCATCTAGAGTGGGAAGTTCCTGAGGACGGACTCATTGGAGGACTTATTTTAAATGATTCAAAAATAATTTTTTCAAGTCTTAAAAAAACTGAAAAAAATCTGTGCGAATTCTCCTGACGGGGGAGGAACAGAGCGACGAGGCGTCTGAGTCATCGCGTCGCGAGAGACCCGGGCGAATTCTCCTGCCGTGCGGAGGTCGGGGTGAACGGCCCGGGGATTTCGGGAGGATCGGGGCGAGAAAACCCTTTCCATGATGTTACCAAACTGGTTGTCTGAAAAACCGGGGTGGAGATTGCAGGCGGGAGTCTCGCCCGAGGAAAGGACGGGGATCCTGGGAGGATCCCTCGCAACCAAATGAGGCCTTATGGGTTGGTATCACCTCACACTTCCTGTCATACATAGGTTTGGTTTCTATCCTACACATTTCAAAAAAAAAACATTAGCCTAAACTTAATGGAAATATTCCTATGATGTGAACCAAATGACATCTTCTTTTCTATTCCTATTCATAGGAAAAAAAATTTCGAAACGGAGGCAAAAGTTTTGCCTCATCGATTAATTAAGAAGAAGAGAATTGCCTAGTTAATTAACGGAAAACCGGGCGAAAACCAATACAATCGGAGCACATATGAACTACTCACACAACATGGAACCCCACAAACACACAGATGGCCCGTCACAGTTGCCGAGTATACAACATCCACAAACCCCGAGGCACCTCCCAACCCAAAACCACAACCCAATCAAGCAGCCACAGACGTCTTGCCTTTGGCGCCACTCTTGTCTTTGCCCACCTTCTTTTGTTTGTCTCTTGGTGTCCCTGTCAGGAGGCAAGCAATCGACCTGCCCAAACCAGGTCTAGCAACCTCCACACTGGCTAGCAAGTCACAAAGTTCCTTAGCGAAGAGGATTTGAGATACATGCCATCTCATTTCCTACAAGTTTCATATTCTTTCATATTCCTATAATATTCCAATGAACCAAAGGAGGCCTAGCTTCTCAGCGCGGCATGGTCCCCGTTCGTGGGATCACCATCTAGAGTGGGAAGTTCCTGAGGACGGACTCATTGGAGGACTTATTTTAAATGATTCAAAAATAATTTTTTCAAGTCTTAAAAAAACTGAAAAAAATCTGTGAAAACTTGTACTACATATTTGTGACGGATTTGTAAAATTTCATTAAAAAATATTACGATTTCCAAGCTACAAAAAAACTCGGCCAAACAAAAAGACTCGGCCATTTTCATGTACGTATTGTTTTTTCTTGTCTATGCCACGTCTGAAGTATATTGCTATGAAAAATTCCCTGAACGTGTTATATATGTATTTATGCATGTACAAAAAAATTCTATTTTTTTGTGATGTGAAAATATGTCTTTTAAGTCGTTCAACAAGCACGTCCTCACCTTGCTCTTTTTGTCGCCGTCTAGGGCTATGTTACATCTTTCCCCAATCCCCCGCTTCACCTTGCTCTTTTTGTCGCCATCTAGGGCTATGTTACATCCTAAGGGATTGCTCCGCTCTACCAAAATCAACTTCACTACATCAAATCTACTTCGGAGCAGTTTTATATAGGAGTTGCAGCTTCACAAAGAGCAGTTTATCATGTTTGACTTTCAAGTAGCTCCAGCTTAAAGAATAGAAATTTTGATGAAAATGATTGAATGTCCTAGGGAAAACCGAAGGGGTATCTACTTACTGGTGGCAGTGATGGGTAATCCCCCCACCCCCAACTGTAGCTTCTAGAGCTTTTTAAGCACCCCCTGAAGAGTTTCACAAAAACAGGGAGTTCTATCTTTGTTTCTAGTTTTTTTTTTGTTTTTTTTTTTGTGGAGGGGCATATTGCGAAGCTAACCCATTTGGCTTATATTCTCTAAAGCAGAGCTGAATTTAAGGGAGTGAAGCAGTGGCAAACAGAGACTAAGTATCATGTCATAACTAACCCATGCCGGGCTAACTAAACAACCATCCTAACTAACTAGCTAACCATTGTATAATATATTTTTTGAAACAAAATTCACGAAAATTTTATTGAGACACATGATTTTTTTTAAATGACACAAATATTTTTTTTTAAATGATACGAACCATTTTCTAAAAATTACACAAAATTTTGTTTTACATTGAATAAACATCATATAAAAATCTCAGGAACAAATTTGTGAAATGCGGGAATATTTTTTTAAATGTCATGAACGTTTTTTTTGAATGGCACAAAATGTTTTTAAAATTATGCAAACATTTCTTACATTTTTCAAATTATGCGTCAATTTTTTTAAAATTTCATGATCATTTTTTCGAAGGGTATGAAATATTGTTTGAAATTACAAGAATAATTTTTTACATCGTATAAACATTCGTAAAAATTGTCATGAACATATTTTTGAACGCGTGAAATTTTCTAAATGTCACGAACATTTGTTTGAATGGCACAAACATTTTAAAATAATACGCAATCAAATTTCATACACCGCATGAACATCATTTTAATGCTTTTATGATTTTTTTAATTTAAGTGAATTATTTTTTTAAAACAACAGTAAAAAAAGGAAAATGAAAAAAATTGAACGAATGAAAAAAAACAAAGGGAAAAACCGTACATAACCAACAACCAAACTGACTGGGTCGGCCCACTTCGGGGTCTGTGGAGGCAAGATGAGCTACCATCTCGCATAGGCATACCGATCTCATGATCCTAAAAAAAGGTATACCGATCTCATTTCCTTCCTCTATCGCCCAAACTCATGTGCGGATCTCCTGTGGTGAGAGATGATACCATATTGCTATGGAAATCCTCCTTGTTGGATTAGAACCCTAAGCCACTTTTCCCGCAAAAAAAGAAGAACCCTAGGCCACTTTTCCTCACGAGTATCTCTTGGATTTATTTCAATCACTCCGACGCTATTCTTCCTGTGGTATGCTGTGCCTGTTGACTATGAGGCACCTGTGGCGATTTTGACAATATCAATATTTGTCGGTTGACTCTATCGAAGGTGCTCATAGGGGGTAGGATTGCATAAGTGTGTTCATAGGGATAAGTGAGCATGTGTGTCGTGAGCATTTGTGTTTCTACAAAAAAAAACTAACAAAGGAAAAAGGAAGGCTAACTATGTTTTCGCTCAATACCAGTGGCCGTGATGTAAATCCATTCAAACTTTTCCTAGTTGCATGATACTCCCTCCGTTCCTAAATATTTGTCTTTCTAAAGATTTCAACAAATGACTACATATGGAGCAAAATGAGTGAATCTATACTCTAAAATATGTTTATATACATCTGTATGTGGTAGTCCATTTGAAATAACTAAAAAGCAAATATTTAGGAACGGAGAGAGTATTTTTTACTGAGTGTTACAAAGTTTAAGAGGGGGTCTATTTGACATCACAAACTGTGAGCCGCTCGATGCACATCATGTTCAGTTGATTGTCCTAAATACTTTACTATATCATGGTAGTATATTTTAACCCACAATTATACCTTTTTTGTGGCGACTTTTGAGTTAAAAAAGCTACTCTTTCATGAGTTTCTGCATGTGTTTACTTCAACAACAAAAAATAAGTAGAGAGAGATATAAGAAAAGCCCCTTCCTCTAAAGAAAGCCCATAGCCGCCACATATTCATCTTCCTCGTTGGCTGGTATTGTTTGTTGGGGAACGCAGTATTTTAAAAAAAAATCTACGATCATGCAAGTTTTATCTAGGAGATGCATAGCAACAAGCGAGAAGAGTGTGTCCACGTACCCTCGTAGACCGAAAGCGGAAGCGTTTAGTAACGCGGTTGATGTAGTCGAGCGTCTTCGCGATCCAACCGATCAAGTACCGAACGACCGGCACCTCCGTGATCTGCACATGTTCAGCTCGGTGACGTCCCTCGAACTTCTAGATCCAGCTGAGGTCGAGGGAGAGTTTCGTCAGCATGACGGCGTGTTGACGGTGATGATGAAGTTACCAAAGCAGGGCTTCGCCTAAGCTCTACAACAATATGACCGAGGTGGAAACATGTGGAGGGGCACCGCACACGTCTAAGATCAACTTGTGTGCCTATGGGGTGCCCCCCGCGTATATAAAGGAGGGGAGGAGGGAGCCGACCGGCCCTCATGGTGCGCCCCCAAGGGGGGATTCCTACTCCTACTAGGAGTAGGTTTCCCCCCTTTCCTAATCCTAATAGGAGGGGGAAGGAAGGGGAAGAGGAGAGGAAGGAAAGGAGGGCCGGCCCCCCTCCCAATTCGGATTGGGCTCGGGGCGCCCCACCACTTGGCCGCCTCCTCTCTCTCCCACTAAAGCCCATGTAGGCCCACTAAAGATCAACTTGTCCGGTGTCCAAACATAACCTTTCAATATATCAATCTTCATGTCTCGACCATTTGAGAGTCCTCGTCATGTCCGTGATCACATCCGGGGCTCCGAACTACCTTCAGTATATCAAAACACATAAACTCATAATACCGATCGCCATCGAACGTTAAGCGTGCGGACCCTACGGGTTCGAGAACTATGTAGACATGACCGAGACTCATCTCCGGTCAATAGCCAATAGCGGAACCTCGATGCTCATATTGGTTCCTACATAGTCTACGAAGATCCTTATCGGTCAAAACCGCATAACAACATACGCTGTTCCCTTTGTCATCGGTATGTTACTTGCCCGAGATTCGATCGTCGGTATCATCATACCTAGTTCAATCTCGTTACTGACAAGTCTCTTTACTCGTTTCGTAATGCATCTTCCCGTAACTAACTCATTAGTCACATTGCTTGCAAGGCTTATAGTGATGTGCATTACCGAGAGGGCCCAGAGATACCTCTCCGACAATCGGAGTGATAAATCCTAATCTCGATCTATGCCAGCTCAACAAACACCATCGGAGACACCTGTAGAGCGTCTTTATAATCACCCAGGTACGTTGTGACATTTGATAGCACACTAAGTGTTTCTCCGGTATTCGGGAGTTGCATAATCTCATAGTCATAGGAACATGTATAAGTTATGAAGAAAGCAATAGCAATAAACTAAACGATCATAGTGCTAAGCTAACGGATGGGTCAAGTCAATCACATCATTCTCCAATGATGTGATCCCATTCATCAAATGACAACTCTTGTCCATGGCTTGGAAATTTAACCATCTTTGATTAACGAGCTAGTCAAGTAGAGGCATACTAGTGACACTCTGTTTGTCTATGTATTCACACATGTACTAAGTTTCCGGTTAATATAATTCTAGCATGAATAATAAACATTTATCATGATATAAGAAAATATAAATAACAACTTTATTATTGCCTCTAGGGCATATTTTCTTCATTGTTGGTTTACCTTGTCATTAGCGCCCGGCTTCGACACCAGGAGGCGGGGAAGATAGTGGAGAGCCTTGCTCTAGTTTGTTAAGTTTAGTATCCTCATGTCACTCATCCGAGCGTTGGAGGCGGCGGAGCAGTTGAAAGTGCCTCTGCCCTTATCAAGGTCACAATGTCGTTGGTTCTAATTCTTGTCGCGTGGCGTGTGAGGACTGGTTCCCTCAAATATGATCTACTCCCTCTGTAAACTAATATAAGAGTGTTTAGATTACTAAAATAGTGATCTAAACGCTCTTATATTAGTTAAAGGAGGGAGTACTAGATTGTGGGGGAGAGTCGTCAACCACGATGCTTCCAGCTCAGTTCGTGGTGCCATCGGTGGTCTCTCAACAAGATCATGTGGTGGTGTTTTTAGATTTTACGTGGGATTTGGTGTATTCGCTCGACTTTCTCTTTCCTTTTCAAGTCGACAATTTTATTTTTAAATTATCATCGCCAGCGTCTCCAAGCAATGTTTGATGTCTTCCTTGCCCCACAAATGACTCCTTGGCACAGTTCACTTTTATGAGACATGCATGCGACAAATCTGGGGTTTGATCATCGTGGGGGTGGAGATACAACCACCACTTGATCTTTTATAACAATCGGTTGAGTCAGGAGTCGTTGGATCCACCGCCCAACAACCATCCAATTCACGTCTGCTAGTTTGATTGGGATGAGTGTTTGCAACATGAGCATGTTGCACTCAGAGGTTTGCAAGACGAGTGCGTCACAACACGAGCCACATTGTGTTCGGAGATTTGCAACCAGTCCTTTGCAACAAGAGTCATGTTGCAACCGTAACATAATCCTCCTCGCTGCCACCCCAAGCTGCCCTCAGTTGCACTTACAACACGAGCGATGTTGCCACCGCAACATATCTGCCGTTGCAAACAATTGTCGCCAAACCAACTTAGCCGCCGATGTCCTGATGTGGATGCGCAACACCATGCCCCCCCCCCCCCAGACGGTTTCTCTGCCGTGTCGCACCACTGCGTGCAACATCATCCTACGTGTCCACATGCACAACACCGACGATCGTCCCTTTGCGGCACCCGAGAAGGGAGGAAGAGAAAAAATTCGGTTTGTGGCCGAGTATGAGACTGACCGACGATCGTCCCTTTGCAGCACCCGAGAAGGGGAGGAAGAGAAAAAAAGTTGGTTTGTGGCTGGGTCGGAGACTGAGTTTGTGTGTCCGTAGAGTGTCCATACTTCACAAACCTTCCCTACGTTAGGTTCTGGTTTGTGATAAGGAACTCTTTGTGTTAGGCGGCTGCAGAGGCGACTAGGAAGCCCTAGCTGTCATCGTCTCTCTCTCTCTCTCTCTCTCTCTCTCTCTCTCTCTCTCTCTCTCTCTCTCTCTCTCTCTCTCTTCGTCGCATGGGCACGTCGTAGGGCAAAGCCTGCACGCAGGCGGGGAGATTCTATTCGGGGACCCCTTGTGGGGGATTGAGGGGTTGCCGTGAGACAGCGAATGATATGCGTGTACGAGTGATTTGCGTCAAATAATTCTCAATGAAAGTGTTGGTGAAACTGGCCCTGGCCAGCGAGATCCAGCCCGACGATCTTCAAGGGCACCCCGACTTGGCTAGGTCACCAGAGATGAGGGCGTTGGCGCATGGGTTTAGACGGCGGCGAGCTCGACATCATACTCGGACATGTCGTGCAGCGGCATGGGTGTTTTTTTTCCAGGTTTTCTTTAGGAAGTCTTTATATTTGGCTTGGGGTGGCAAGGCGACGACACTTTCTCAGCGTAGGAATAACGTTCTCACTGCCTTCTCCCCGTTCCATTGATGTGCTTATCGCCGGTGAAGGGCGTGCGCCATGTCTCCGACATGTCTTCCGGGAATCAGTCGGTTTAGGTTTTCGGTGGACGTGTCTAGATTCGACCATCTTTCGTGGTCTCCGGAGTTTCTCGAGGCCCTTATAGCTGTTTCCTTCTCTAGGGTGTTGATTTGCTTTGCAGATCGCGGCCGCCAGCATCTTCTGGTCTGAATGGAGATCTTCTCGCCCGCTGCTTCTAAAAGTTATCGAGTTTATAAAAAAGTTTGCTTTACCAAGGCGGAGGCCAATAGGCAGCATCGAGCTATACTCATGGCACGCCGCCGGTGGATGCATGATGAAGAAGACTTCTGCACTTCCAAGAATGATTATAATTTTATCTTTTTATATGGATGTGTTTGTAAGAACATGTGATACGTAATATATGGTCTTAGTGAAAAAAAAGTTTTGGTTTTTGGCGTCCGCATCACAGCGGGTTATTTGGCGACTTCTATTGGACGACAAAACATGTCGGAACACACTGGTCCGGACGCTTGCGGATGATTTGACGACACCCGTTGGAGTTGCGGTAAGTATATACTCTCTCCATGTAGAAAATACGACCGATACAGGTATACGCTCGTATACTCCCGTCCTCTACCTCGACTCCCTCTGCCAGCGGGCCAACGTCCTACTACGATCCCTCACCTGTCCGATTCGACCCCCACCCCCACCTTTTCCTCCTCCCCCACGACGACCGCCGGGGCCGCCTCGCGTCGCGTCGAGGTGGAGGGCCCCGCCCGATCGCGCCGGCCATGGTGCACAGCGCGTATGACGC
The DNA here is from genome assembly GCA_021605205.1 of Aegilops longissima. Lineage (NCBI taxonomy): Eukaryota > Viridiplantae > Streptophyta > Magnoliopsida > Poales > Poaceae > Aegilops > Aegilops longissima. Next base: position 25,972,883 of record CM038679.1, on the reverse strand, counting down.
CGTCGAGCTGGTCTCCGGCGTGCCCGGCCGCATCGAGGCCGTCGCCTCCCACGCCGGGAAGCTCCTCGTCGCGGCCTCCGACTGCTCGCTCCGCATCTACTCCGCGCCGGCCCCCGCCGACGGAGGCGAGATCCGGAGGGACGGGCCCTACGCGCTCGAGCGCCAGGAGCAGCGCCTGTGGCGCCGCGCGCCCTCCGCCATGGAGGCCAGCGCCAGCCGCGACCTCCTGCTCTCGCTCTCCGAGTGGGTCGCCCTCCACCGCCTCCCGGGGCTCGAGACCGTCGCCGTCGTCTCCAAGACCAAGGGCGCCAACGTCTTCGCCTGGGACGACCGCCGGGGCCTGCTTGCCGCCGGCCGCCAGAAGCGCCTCACCGTCTTCCGCCTCGACAGTGAGAATTCAATCGTCTGCTTTTGATATGTCCGAGCATTTTCTCTCCGTTGCCATGGTTCGATCATTTGATCGATTGGGGGTCTCGCTGGAGCTGGAAATAACCCCGTTGTTACTTGTTAGTCTCAATTCGGAGAATCGCAACTTTGGGGTGGATTGCGAATTGGTGTTCAGAGTTGGTAACTGTAAAATCATTGGTACTGGAATTTAGATCACAAGCTCAGGTCCCAATTTGGACCCTTGACTGGATATATCAGTAAAGGATATTAGCTTTTGCAAACCTGGAGGATAAGAACTACCACTCAAATACTGAATATTTCTGTGAAGTACATTGCGGGTTTTAGCAAAGCAATGCAATTTTATGAACATCATGAGAATTTAATAAAGTAAAGGTTTTGCTAGAAGTAACTATTGCCGAGTCACCATTAAGAACCATCTATTCTAAACACGAGATTCGTGCAAGTTTATAAGGGATGAGAAGATCTCGATTGGATGTCTATCAATGTCGACTGAGAAATAGCTATTTCTAAGCCAACTGAGCTATAGACATTTCCAGGAATTTCCATGGTAGGAAATGCACATCTTTTATGGTCTTTAGTTTAGAGCGGGAAGCCTTCAGTGAAGAGCTTAAAACCTTTAATTGATCCGTTGATATATTACTCATGGGAATTTCCATTGTAGGAAACACACATCTTTTATGTTCTCTAGTTTTCCATGCTAAATACATTATAATATCTGAATTAGGGAAGCTCTAATAAATTGTTTTGACAATATTAGTTAGTATGCTATATGAGGTGGTATCTCCTTAACCCAAAGGACTGTATTCCTTTCGAATTTTATGTTATAATCTTGAGACAACAAAATGTATGTTCCATCAATTGTTTTTCTATTTTTTAATGTTTGTAATTTTTCATTGGCAAGGGGAAATTTGCAAATGTGACCGTTTGGAATTCAGAAAAGCTTATGAAGTACCAGTATACCTTTGTTTGTTGAGATTGGCAAAAGGAAAAATTATTACGTGTAAATAAGCTTCATAGTGTTGTAAGAGCAGTGTAGAGAAGACTAACTGTATTTAGCCGCATCTAGTACCTTATGTAAGAATTGAGGCCTGATGTGCCTTCAAATGTTAATTTCGTATGGTGCATGTTTGATAGATTTGTGTAAGCTTGTACTGTAAAATAAAGGAATCTGGAAAGATGGCAAATGTTCAAAATGTTCAAATGATCTTGTTGTGAACAGGCAAAGAAACTTAATTTCTGTTTGTCAGGTGGGCGAGAATTTGTCGAGGTGAAGGAATTTAGTGTCCCTGATATTGTGAAATCAATGGCCTGGTGTGGTGACAACATATGCCTTGGGATCAGGAGGGACTATATGATCATAAATAGCGTGACTGGGGCATTAACTGAAGTGTTTTCTTCTGGGAGGATTGCTCCTCCTTTAGTTGTGCCTCTTCCTACCGGGGAGCTCCTCCTTGGAAAGGTATAGTACTTCTTTTCACGATCTTACTAGTTTCTAATTGATTTTCCATCTCATGATATTGTTTGGCAGATCGATGATAGCATTTTGTGGTGTTTTTTGGTTCCAAATGACTAGATGACAACGTGACATGCTTTACGAGAAGAATGTGGCAGCTTTTCTAAACACCGGAATTTATTCTGTTGTCTTCGCATTGATTCCTAATCAATAGCTAAGCTGAATGCCTTCTTTCAGTCGAATTGCATCACAATTTGAGGATAAGGGAATCTTGTCTTGTGAAATATTGAAGATGTTGTACCACAATTGATGTGAAAACCTTTAGCTTAGATGCATTATAATAACACTTGGGGTACCAGTTAGAATACTTTCAAACTTTGCCATTTAGCTATCAGAAGGGACCAGCTTGATTCAGATTCTCAAGCGCGCTGATGTGCCATGAAAGTTTTCTGTAGAACAGATGTGAGGTCGAGGTCAGCGAGATTCAAACACGTATGAAGTGTCTCATTTATCCTTTTTGCTTGTTCACTTATTCCAGGACAACATCGGTGTATTTGTTGATCAAAATGGGAAACTTATTCAAGACGGTCGGATAATTTGGTCGGACACTCCTGCCTCTGTTGTTATACATAAGCCGTATGCTGTGGCACGTCTGCCGCGACATGTCGAGGTCAGTTGTTTTGTTTCGTGTATTGGGTTGTAAAGAGAATATCAAAGTCGTAAGTTTCATTAGCGCACCTAACCTACTGAGTATTGTTTCAGATACGGTCTCTTAGAGCTCCCAGCGCATTGGTTCAGACAGTTGTCCTCCGTGATGTTCAAAAGCTTGTTCAAACTGACAACTATATACTTGCTTCGCTGTCCAACTCAGTCTATGGTTTGCTGCCTGTTCCTATTGGTGCCCAGGTATGGTGCGTTTACTTTATGAATGTTGATCAGCGCACCGATGCCAATATTTACATATTTTTTGTTTTAGCTATCACTAGTCATGGCACTGCTGTTTCATGCTAGGTTCCGCCTCCACTATAGGTTGAATATGGTCTGAGAAACCTCGATAATTTAATGGTCATTGCATAATTGTAAATATGCAGCAGAAAAAAGCAAAATTAAATAATTTGACCTAATATTCTCTCTTTAGAAAAATGATCAACCGAATTGTGTATTCTGCTGTAGGCAAGGATCTTTGTTTCATATACTTTTTATGTCACCGGTTCCATTGCAAATTCTTCCCAATAGTTAATGCCTTTTGCTTTTTTACTGGAGTGTTAATTTGATGAAACCCGCAAGTTAACAAGAAATGATCTGTCTTGATAACTTTGGAAGTTGTTTGTAAGAATTTATTCTTAGTTCTTGTACGTATATCTTTTGGTATACAGATAGTGCAATTGACCGCCTCTGGAGAATTTGAGGACGCGCTGGCATTGTGCAAGTTACTTCCACCTGAGGATTCAAACCTACGAGCTGCAAAAGAAAGCTCAATACACATGAGGTATGTTCAGATTGCCTGATCAGATGGCCACGATAGTATTCATTTTGCTCTGTCCATAGTCAGTTGGTAGTATGCTTATGTCATTGCATGACATGATTGGGTAGATGCTGTTCCACTTTAGTCAAGCTATTTCAAGCACTGGAGCACAACTCTCTGCTTTTGTGTTGAATCTGTCATCAGGAAATCAAAATTCAAGGAAAAGAAAACCATTATATGCCACCAGAACTCCTGGTTATTTCCACTCCCTCTTCATTTTCAGATTCTGTTCTCATTATGCCATCGCCATCATAGCTAGCATGCATTGAGCTTGCCCATCAACATGCCCTCCTTTTTTCTTAAATTCCCAGAATGCCCTCATGGGCCTGTTTTTATATCCCTGCTCCCCCCTGCCCTCTCCTTTTCTCCACTTCCCACGCCCTTTTCTCCATGATACTATTCAGTTCAGATTTGAATTTTCTACTACTCACATCATGATTTGTCTTTTTATGAAGTTATTATACATTCGTTCGGAAATTTTCATTACCTTTGGACATGTTTTCTGATGACTTAATGCACTAGTACACCTCAAGGGTGCTAGTGCATTCTACATGCTCCCAAGGAATGGGGGCATATTGGTGGCTGTTAGTGGCGCCGAGAGTTATTCAGTGCCAGATACAGTTGTTTCACATACAGTTGTTCCCATACAATTCATATACTATCCTAACTATGTTATTATCACTAAGACTTGTATGTGGCAATTCATATACAGTCTGCAAACAACATATAAATTATGGATGGAAAAGGTTGTTGGCATTTGGTAATTTGTCATTTCAATAAAATGTTATGCCAAGACTTGATGTACTCATATACACCAGGATTAGTAAACTTGCTTATTATTTTGCTTTTGATGACTAGTAAGCTACTTGGCAATGCACAACATGCTGAACATTTGGACTTTCACTTGCTTCGAAACAGGTTGTAGTTAAAATTTAGTTTACAGCAAATGTAAGGTTTCTTACCTCAAAAACAGCATCTGAAAGCTTTCTAGAAAAATAAACTCTCAAATTTTATCACTGATGGGTGATGTTTAATGGCTATGGATGTTCACATGTACCCCTTTTTGAAGGCTGTAATCAATCAAATATACAATGGTAGATTTGTATTAGGTGCTGTTTTAGTCTACAATTAAAATAGATGAACAGCCTCGTTTCATTTCTTCCAAGTAATTTTCATGTTTTCTTATAATAACACAATTTGGCCCCTTGCGTATAACTAACCAACATCTTTCCTTTTTATTTCATGAATTAGATATGGGCACTTCTTATTTGATAATGGGAGCTATGAGGAAGCAATGGAACAGTTTTCGGATGCACATGTGGATATTACTTATGTGTTATCTCTATACCCATACCTTGTTCTGCCTCAAACACACATTATAGGTGAACATGACAAGCTTCAAGACCTGCAAGAATTAGCAAGAGAATCTTCTGATGCGACAGATGAAATGGAAGCATACTCTTTGCAACTTCATGATTCTGATGATAAATCTCCATTGGAGAACAAGAAAATGAGTCATAATGCTCTAATAGCCCTTGTGAAGTACTTGCAGAAGAAAAGAAATGGTATAATTGATAGAGCGACATCTGAAGTAACGGAGGAGGTCGTCTCTGGAGCTGTGCACCATAGCTTAAACTTATCTGAGCCATATAAGGCAAAGAAGCCAAATAAGGTAACTACTATTTCAAATGCCTGGCTTTCTTGTTGAGAACATTGTAATTAGTTGTGATGTGGAATTATTGCGTGAAGCAGGAACTAGTATAGCGTAAGTAAACCAGGCACTAATTTGACCGAAATATTGCAAAGTCAAACTAATAGGTGCAATCTGGTGTTACTCCGAGTCTTTGAAAAGGCTGCATAGCATACCTGTTATTATGAATCCTAGTTTCATTTGAGGATATCCACTTGCTTTTCTTGATAGTTGATACTGCCGCTTCCTTTCATAGAGATTAAACATTCTAGGATCCCTGGACAGTAAAATGATTTTTTTTTGGTAAGATAGGCTGAGAGCTTCATTCATTTTGCATCTGGAGGTTGATTTATCGATTTTTGTGTATCTCCAAGGTCAGTAGAAAAAATCTGGAAGAAAGAAGACACATGTTTATGCTTCTGTTTTTCCTGGAATTTGTTAAACGAAACCCAAATATGTAGACTAAAGTGTCTGAGATTTCATAAGAATTCGAACTTCCTGTCTATGTTCATGATACTCTCATCCCTGTAAACATGAGGTAAATGCAATTCCCTGGAGTGAGAGGAACCTTCTGGCATAAAAAATAAAAAATAAATTGATTTTAATTTCTCGTCAGGACACCGTCTTATCCAAAGTTCTTCCCCTTCTGTTTGCGAGTGTGCATGGTGTCTATTGTACATAATGTAAAATTGAGAATTTGTTTATTAATATCTATAAAGAAAAGGTGATTCATTGTGATTCTACATCTTTTTATTGTCAGAAACGGCCCCAAACACATAGAAGCTCTGTTGCAAGAGAAATGGCGAATGTGCTGGACACATCTCTTCTTCAAGCTCTTATTCTTACAAGACAGTCACCAGGAGCTATAGAGTTATTGAAAGGACTCAATTATTGTGATTTGAAGATATGTGAGGAGTTTCTGAAGGAAAAGAGCGATTATATGGTATTACTTGAGCTCTACAGAAGCAATGACATGCACCGTGAAGCTCTCCAGTTACTCAATCGGTTGGTTGAAGAATCGAAGTCTGCGATGGCAAATGCTGATTTTAGTAAAAAGTTTAACCCACAAATGATCATTGAGTATCTCAGGGTATTGTTTTTTCTCCTCTGTCATCATATGACAGATACTGTTATTCACTTTGTCACCTGTACATTTACACAAAACAATGAAAACCAACCAGTTGCTGTTGGTTTCATGGTGTTTTATTTGTCCTAAAATCAACTCTGTAAAAGTTTGACAAGTACATGTCTTAATGTGCACTTATTTAATAAATGTGGAAGCATCATCAGAATATTAAATTTCAAGGCGTGTTTCATGGTTTTCAGGATTGCATTTCTGTGCACATATATATATATACACACATAGGAGTAGGATTTTCTACAAGTGCTTGCCACAGAACCAGTTAAGGGTTTCAACGGTGCAAAAGTTCTCAAAAATTCTGAAAAGAGTAGGATTTTCTACAAGTGCTTGCCACAGAACTAGTTAAGGGTTTCAACGGTGCAAAAGTTCTTAAAAATTCTGAAAAAAATACTGAACCAACACACCTATATATATATATATATGTGTGTGTGTGTGTGTGTGTATTTAAATATTATTGCATCATGACTTCTGGATTATCAGTCCTATTGTATATATGCTTGCTCATTTGACGTGGCGGTGGGATCAGATTGAATTTGTTTATTGCTGATATTAGTAGGTATATCTGTGTATTTTAAATATTATTGCATCATGACTTCTGGATTATCAGTCCTATTGTATATATGCTTGCTCATTTGACGTGGCGGTGGGATCATATTGAATTTGTTTATTGCTGATATTAGTTGGCTTCCTGGAATCGCTCATTGACATTAGAGAAACTTGTTGCAGCCATAATATTTTCAGCTGTATTGTTTGGTGTGTGTTTAAGGTTATTATTTGGACTTTGTCCTTCATATTATGGGCTTAGTCCCCTTCTTGTCACATTCTTATGGTTTTCTACAGCTGATCTGAGATGCTGTGCTCTTTTGTGCAGCCCCTTTGTAGATCTGACCCAATGCTGGTTTTGGAGTCTTCTTTGTATGTTCTTGAACGCAACCCGTCAGACACTATTGAGCTCTTTTTGTCTGAAAATGTTCCAGCAGATTTGGTAAATTCATATCTGAAACAGCACGCTCCAAATTTGCAGTCAACTTACTTAGAGCTAATGCTTTCAATGAGTGAAACCGGGATCAATCCTAATCTACAAAATGAGCTGGTACGTACCTTTGTCTTGTCACATTGTTAGTATGTGAAAAATCGTTCTATGTTGTTTAGACGATCTTAGTTCTATAAGCTGTTCTTACGAAGTTTGCGATAAGTGGATTTCTTCTACTGATAATCAAACTTTCTGGACTGAAGGTGCAACTTTACCTTTCTGAAGTTCTTGACTGGTACAAGATTCTGAAGGATGAAGGAAATTGGACTGATAAAACATATTCCCCAACGCGGAACAAGTTGATATCTACATTAGAGAGTAATTCAGGTTACAATACGGACACACTTCTTAAACGCCTTCCGCAGGATGCTCTTTTCGAAGAGCGTGCTATCATGTACGGGAAAATGAATCAACACCTCCGTGCATTATCTCTCTTTGTTCATAAGGTACTCACTGCTCTTTGATGTGCTTCTGGTATCCGCTGATATAATTTTTTAATGGATAGGGGCGAGTTTGAACTTTCGAAATAACTTGTGCACTATGTTGCAGCTCCATATGCCAGAGCGTGCAGTTGCATACTGTGACCGTGTTTATGAGGAAGGAGCGCAGCAGCCTTCCAAGTCCAATATTTATTTTAATCTTCTGCAAATTTATCTAAACCCGAAAAAAGCTGAAAAAGAGATCGAGCAGAAAATTATTCCAATGGCATCACAGTACCCTGGAATTCAGAGGGTTAACTCTACTAATAAGCTCAGAGGAGGGCGTATGGGTAGAAAGGTTGTTGAGATTGAAGGGGCTGAAGACACACGCTTTAGCCCTAGTGGACCAGATAGTGGCCGAAGTGATGGTGATGGAGATGATGTTAGCGACGGAGGCCCTATAATGTTGAACGAAGCACTTGAATTGTTAAGCCAACGGTGGGACAGAATAAATGGTGCTCAGGCTCTTCGGTTGTTACCAAGAGACACAAAACTGCAGGTGAATATTTTATACGTTCGAAAGATATCATATTTCATCTGCTCTAGGTTTACAGAAGTCCACATCGACCATCCTATTGAGGCATTGTGTTTAAAAAGCAACAGAAAAGTATGAGCGTTCATGTTAATGTAGTATTCTCCTTTTGTTTGCTTACATGACATATTTCTATTAGCTGGTGCGATTTATTTTTGTTTAGGCTGTTACAAGATACGCAAATTTGCCCCCTAAAAGACAACAACTATGCAGCTTCTGAGATTATTGTTTTCCAGAATTCGTTGCTTCAGCTGTTTAGTTTCATCTTTGAGTATGTCCAGTTGCTAAAGCTTCTGAAAAGCCTAATAAGTCTGGTGTGAATGCTTTCAGGATCTGGTGTCATTTCTCGAACCACTATTGCGGAACTCTAGTGAACATCGGCGTAATTATATGGTTATCAAAAACTTGATTCTCCGGGCAAACTTGCAGGTTAGCTTGATGTCACGTTCTCTTGTAGCTGTGTTCCTGGGGTTGTCCTTGGAGAATGCCAGTATGTTTCTTATTATAACTACTAGTGTTTCTCTTCGCTGGGAAAGAGTAAGGGAGCCCTCAAATGTATTATTTTGTGTATATAAAAACTGTTATATATGTACGTCAAACACGGGTAAACCACTAGTGACTGTTGAGCAAAGAAGAAAGATATGGCAGTTACAATCTAAGAAGCCAGTCCTGACTCCTAAAGGGGCCGACGATGGATAGGCTTCACTCGGTGATGAATTAATTCAATTTCCCTTTAAAAGGCACCTTCCAACGAAAGACAGGTGGGTCTTGATTTTGGATAACGAAACCGTTTCTCTCTTTCCAAGTGTGCCACATTACCGCGATAGCAATCTCCAGGAAACAGGGCTCTCATGCTGCAGCATCGAAGGGAAAGTGATTAAGGGATCCCAGCATTGCTTAGCAAATGTTGAAAAGATGAAAAATGATCTTCCAGTATTCCTTGGGAACACAGAACCTTTGGACCCAAATCAAAATGCATTCCATGAAAATAAGGCAGGCAAAAACTTCTAACTTAAGAGTAGTCTTACTTCTTTCATAACCAATGGAATTGCGGCTGAACCACACTTGGGCAAACAAGAACTTGATAGTATTTAACTAGTGGTCTTGGGCCTTTAGCATCTCCTGGTCTTAAACAATTTAATGATGTATGTAATCATCTTGCATAGTGTCATAGAGCTGATAAATATGCTGTCTCATCATGCATGCCATAGTCATATTACATGCCTAGCTAATAGTTAGGCTGTGAGCTTTTTTTCTATCAAATAGATTTGCTGTATAGTGGAATTTATGAACTTCTGTTCTATTTTTTTAATCTGTATATCAGGTAAAGGAGGACCTGTACAAACGACGCCAAGCTGTTGTGAAGATTGATGGAGATAGCATGTGTTCTCTTTGTCATAAGCGCATTGCAAACAGTGCTTTTGCAATTTATCCAAATGGACAGACATTGGTGCATTTTGTATGCTTTAGAGAATCACAACAGATCAAGGCTGTTAGAGGCGCAAACTCTGTGAAACGTAGATGATGTGACCGTACTCCAGGTATAGATTTGAACTCATATTCATATATTGCTGTTCAGCCTTAGGTATTATGGCGGACTAGATACGGCCGTTTGTGCAGCCTATTATGGCAGACTAGAATAAATCAAGAGTGTGTGCTAACTAGATTCCACTTTTCATATATGTATTATGACAGGCCAGATGTCAACCACCAAGATTTTTAAGTTTTGAACATCGGGGGTGAATTGGCTAATAACTGCAATTTTTCTGGATCATGCTTGGAAAAAGTTGTGTTGAAGCCCTGACCCGATCCGAGTCTTCAAACCTATGGCTTTGCCTGTAAGCATTGCTTCCTGGGTGAATCTCTTGCCCTCGCTTTGTCGCATCAAGTTTTCATCGATGCCGTCTTGTGGAAATCCTTTTTGTTGATCTTTACTGGATCCGAGTGGATTGCTTCGGAAAGTCTTTTAGCGGGCTCTCTTCAGAGCCTTGTATTTAGTGCATGTCCACCGCTCGCTCGTTTGTTTTGAGTTCAGAAAGCTTACAGAGTTGAGTGGATGTGTTAACGTATAGTGTCCCTGTCTGTTCTGTTCAAGCCTGTTGTAAATGTGGAGGCGGTGATATCTTGTTGTTTGTTGTACCAATCATAAGAGTAAATATTGAGATTCGTATTTTCCCAAATATCGAGCAGACTTCGTAGATCTACCACATCACTTTGTGTAAACCACGGCATTTGCGAGGAAGGGTGTGTTTGGTTTGTGCCCAAGTTTGCCCTACCAGAAGTTTGGTGGTCTGAGGTTTTGCTTGGCCAACATTGGCTAGAAAAATGACTAGAGTTGCCAGTGAAGCATTTGCATGCCAAAAAAATTTGCAAACAAGGACCAACCCATTGCTGTGATCACAATTCACAAAGGACTGTACCCAGACCGAGGTGAAGGCACCCTTGACCGTACTGTCAAAAAAGAAAGGACCCTTGACCGATAGATGATGATTTCAGCAAATCAAATCACGTTAGTGTTCTGTCGCATCCTCTTATCAAGAAGCAAAAATTGTACTTACATTGCCCATATTAGTCACAAAATGCATGTTTGATTAGCGGTATATACTTCATAAGAGAAAAAAGTACACATGTCCTTTGTCTTTTGAAGTACGACTGAATATTGCCGTTGCTGCCCTTAAACATGGTCACTTGATCAGTCTAATCTCCTTTTGAGTCCCAAGTCAAGCAACCGGCAGAAGCTATTCAGAAGAACAAATATGTGATGCTAGCAACAAGAAATCCTCAATTAGATCAAATGAATAGACATACTAATTGCTAAATTACTAATCAAACTCGTATAGGGAAACAACAAGATATTCCAAAATTTAGTGTCGCCACAAAATTACTCGTACTGCCGTACAGGCAACACTGCAAACTGGGATTCAATAGTTTACGGTTGTATTTGAGCTGGATAGAGGGCACTTACAAAATAGCTAAATTCGCATGGGGGTGGCCGACGACGAGGAGGTGGCCGACCGACATCGACGACCACTAGCCAGTGGCGAAGAGCCGAAGATGACAGCCTCAGGCACGCTCTTGTTCCCCCTCCTAACCTCCTTGGCTTTGGGATGTTCGACAGCGGCACGCGCTGATCAGAGGCGAGCTTCTCCTCGGCATCGGCGTTGAGGCAGTGTGGCGGCAGAGTTAAGCAGTAGTGCCCGAGCGTGGTTAGGGAAAAGAGAGGTGAAGCAACCCCGCAAGGGTCATTTTTGGTGGGCTAGGAGCGCGCTACTTGACGCGCTCTCAATCGCCGCCATGTGTCGTATTCTAGGCGCTCTCTCTGTTTTTTTCTCTGTACGTGTTTTCGGCTTTTCCTCCTTTTTTTAGGTTTTGGACCAAAAAATTTGAAAAAAGAAACACGTTTTTCTTCTTCTACGAGAGGCATATATTTACTTCTCGTGGAGGCACGGTTGTGCCTCTCGGAAAAGAAAAGAAAAACTTGTTTTTTTCCTTCCGCACAAAACACGGATTACTTCTCGTGAAGGCACGGATTTGCTTCCGCGAAAGGCACAGTCGTGCCCTTTTTTTCGCGAGAGGCATGGATTTGCTTCTCGTGGAGGAACATATTTGCTTCTGCGAAAGACCGTGCCTCTTCAAAAAAGACAAAAAACATGCTTCCAATTCGGCTTTTTCCTCCGGGTATTTTTCTTGAAAAAGGGGTTCGTCGAAACCTACCAACATGGGTTCTAGTTTGAAGATCTCAACGAGAGGAATCCAATGATGAAAATGGTTCAAGATTTGAACGCACGGTTTAAGAGATAAAATGTTTTGAATAAACGGGTCTACAAAAAGGGGAAAATCCCATCTAGGGAGGTGGGGTGACCTTCGCAAAGAGTACTCCTTAATTAGTGATTTCATGAAGCAGTCGAGCCTGCTAGTTAAGCGTTCATGAATGGTGATCATGCAAAGAGGAAGCGGCTCCTTTGTCGTGCGCTGTGTGCCGTTGGGCCACTGAGATGTAGCCCAGTATACCAAGCGGCCCACATGTCAGTGGTGGAACTGCAGGGTGCCAAACATCAGAGGATCCTCTTCCATGCAAAGATGGGCTTGTGGCCTTGTGCGTATATGATGGGCCATCCAAAAGCTGTAGGGCGATTACTACATAGTAAAAAGAAAATCACATTTGAGCTGGGTTTGGGGGGGGCACGGCCCCTCAGACTTGGTACATAGCTTCGTCGTTGTTGACAGACCTTTCTTTATTCAGACTGATGGATTATGATAAACCCAGAAGACATAATCCAACAAAAGGACTAGTTACCCCTAAAAAATTACAAGAGGACTAGTTTCGATTCTGATGATTTGAAAGAGAAATTGGCTAAACTTCAGGCAGGATGATGGGCCTATTTCCTCCCGGCCAATAGAAACCATTCACAGGATATTGTGCCCAGGAAAAAAACATTGGTAGTGTCTTGGGGAGAGGTGGTCATATTGTTAAGGCCCGCCTGTAGAAGGGAGACTAAAGCAAAGAGTAAGGTTCCATGGTGATTTCCTTTTCTTAGCTGATGTGTGAAAGATCGCGGATGTCGCCTAGAGGGGGGGGGGGGGGTGAATAGGCGTTTTAAAATAATTACGGTTGAGGCTTGAACAAATGCGGAATAAACCTAGCGGTTAATTTGTCAAGCACAAAACCTACAACAACTAGGCTCACCTATGTGCACCAACAACTTATGCTAAGCAAGAAAAACTACTTAGGTGATAGCAAGATATATGACAAGAAACAATATGGCTATCACAAAGTAAAGTGCATAAGTAAAGGGCTCGGATAAGAGATAACCGAGGCACGCGGAGATGACGATGTATCCCAAGTTCACACCCTTGCGGATGCTAATCTCCGCTTGGAGCGGTGTGGAGGCACAATGCTCCCCAATAAGCCACTAGGGCCACAGTAATCTCCTCACGCCTCGACAATGCAAGATGCCGTGATTCCACTAAGGGACCCTTGAGGGCGGTCACCGAACCCGCATAAATGGCAACCCTTGGGGCGGTCACCGAACCCAGACACTTTGGCAACCCTTGGGGCGGTCACGGTACCCGTCAAATTGCTCAGGCGATCTCCACAACCTAATTGAAGACCCGACGCTGCCCGGAGCTTTACACCACAATGATTGAGCTCGAACACCACCAACCGCCTAGGGCGCCAAGCACCCAAGAGGAACAAGCTCAAGGGCACCAAGCACCCAAGAGTAATAAGCTTCTCAACTTGTAACTTCCACGTATCACCGTGGAGAACTCAAACCGATGCACCAAATGCAATGGCAAGGGCACACGGAGTGCTCAAGTCCTTCTCTCTCAAATCCCACCAAGCAACTAATGCTAGGGAAGAAAATGAGAGGAAGAACAAGAAGGAGAACACCAAGAACTCCAAGATCTAGATCCAAGGATTCCCTCACATAGAGGAGAAAGTGATTGGTGGAAATGTGGATCTAGATCTCCTCTCTTTTCCCTCAAAAACTAGCAAGAATCCATGGAGGGATTGAGAGTTAGCAAGCTCAAGAAGGTCAACAATGGGGAAGAACACGAGCTCAAAGGATTTAATCTCAAGGGGAAGAAGACCCTTTTATAGGTGAGGAGAAAACCAACCGTTATCCCTCACTCAGCCCGCACGACGCGGTACTATCAAGACGGAGCTGCGGTACTACATGATCGGCCACGGTACTACCGTTGCAGGTTGCAAGATTACCGCAAGTGCATCATCGCCGATGAAGGCTCATTGCACAGTGGCAACGAACGGTAGAACCGCCGAGCGGTACTACATGCTACCCTTCACGGTACTACCGTAAAGCAGCAGCACTAGTCAGCAGAGAAAGCACGGAAATAAAAATTACTTCCACCTACTTCCGCCGAGGAGGACTCAAAAAATCCGCACGGTACTACCGCCCACGAAGAGCGGTATTATCACAGAGGGCACGGATGTAAAATTACATCCGCCTTACTTCCGCTCATGCTTTGCTAAGCTGGCGAGCCCACGGTACTACAGCGCCCAGCGGCATCGGATTATCACAGAGGGCACGGATGTAAAAAATTACATCCGCCCTACTACCGCCGAGTAGTGCGCTGGCTCGAGGCCACGGTACTACCGCTCCCACAGAGCGGTACTACCGTGAGCACCTGCAAGACTACCATGGTGGATTACGTACTATCAAGGGGCCTGCGGTACTACCGCTCCGAGAGCAGACTACCGCATGCCCCAGATTAGCAACACTAGGAGTCCTTCATTTTGCAGAGAAGACAACAGAGGGAAACAATAAAACCAGAACTGCCATAACTTCTACAAAAGAGCTCCGAAATGAGCAAACTCAAGCTTGTTGGAAACAAGACAACGAGTAGCATCGAAACAGCGACTGGATATAGTAAGAAGAGGCAGAGGAGGTATGCCTAACAAACAAAAGAGTGAAACCTCCAACAGAGAAGAAACGGCATATCCTCCAACATCGAAAACATCATAGAAGATGCATGTGAACTCCGTTTTCGATGAGCTCGAGCTTGTCATAAAAATGACCATAGGCTCCAAATCTCACAAGGAGAAGAACCAAACAAGAACCCAAAAATATGATGCAAGGATGCAATGGTTTGAGCTCTCTACGAATGATACGATCAAGCTACTCATCGAGAGCCCCCCTTGATAGTACGGCAATCGATCCTATAACCCGGTCTCCCAACTACCATCATGAGACCGGTAAAATAGAAAACCTATCAAGGGCAAACATTTGCCTTGCACATGGTCCATTTGAGCTAGACGATGACGATCTTGACTCCTCAAGTTGGACCACCTTTCTTGATTGCGTTGGCTCAAGAAGACTAGTTGATTGCTCCCCATACTCCACTATGGGTGAACCACTCTTCCATTATCTTCACAAGTCCATTGTCACCACAATGGACGGCAAGCTTCAAGCACTTGATCTCTTCGTTATGCATCACTTGAACTTGCACTCGCAACCTAACCCCACAAAGAACTCTCACGAAGACCATGGGTTAGCACACAAAGCGTAATGGACAATGCTTACCATACCATGGGATCACTTGATCCCTCGGTACATCTTGTGCGCTTTGTGTGTTGAATATTTCCAACTCTCTTCATTTGGATGATGTCTTGAAGGTGGACATGAATGATCACACAATCTTATTCTTCAAGACATGCTTGCAATAAGCTCAACACTCACATGACCGGTCTTTGGATAATTCCTTAATAGCACCGCGGTCATCACAAACTCTCCTTGAAACCAACAAGTGGACTCCAAGAAAAGCCTATGGACAAACCCTTCAAATATAACTCAAGGCAACCATTAGTCCATAGAGATTGTCATCAATTGCCAAAACCAAAACATGGGGGCACCGCATGTTCTTTCAATGTGCCACATAGTGTGAAACATGTAATCATGTCCGACTGTGTTCCTGGATAAATGCAATGCAAGGCTCCCTTTATCCTCAAAAAAAGAAAAAAGAAAAAAAAAGTAAGGTTGGTGACTCCATTCCTGGCGCAGACGAGAGAGTAACTATTATATCCAACTACCAAATTCACTCCAAAATTGTTTATAGTATCGATGGCTTAGGGAGCATGAAACCCCAATGTTTTGCCCAAGAGAGCAATAAGCCAAGCATGAAAAATGTATGTGAAGGCACTACATATGTGAACGGAGGGAGTACTTCAGATTCTCCTTGTATCCTTGTGGTACGATTTTTTATTTTTTTGAACGATCATGGTATGAATTCTGTAGTCTCCTTGAATCCTAGTTTCAGGAGAATAATTCACACTACATTTGTTTTGCCTTTTGTTCAATTAGCAAGGTATTTTTAACTCCAGCCCAATAGACTTACTGAACTAGTATGATTAGTCTACTCGGTTGCCAGGTGATCTCTTTCTAGTGCCAAGTGACGGGATTAATAAGAAATAAACCAAACGTCTGCGCAGAGCGCTTTTGTAATAAAAAAGAAATTTCAAGGTTCAAAACATTAAATCTTAAAGGGCGCACTCTTGCAAAAACGATATCTTAAAGGGCGCATCTGCAATAGCAAAGAGCACCCAGTTTGGAGATGGCAGCAGCAGTGAGGATCTTACCGAACAAAACGAAAACTATGAGGACCGCTTTGTAAAAGAGCAGTATGCGGAAGGGGCTCAACAGAAGGCTCCAGGGACCGGCGCGCGAAATCCCAAAAAAATTTGGACCATTTCTCGATTTGTGCGTGTCATCCTTGCGCAGGGGCCATGCTAATCTTCTCTGTATCGTTCCAATTTTATCGGATGTCCCCGAAGGGACAAGTCTGACTGCAGCGCGCGGCTTATAAACTGGTCGTTCTCTCTTTCGCTAGCCGATGTGGGACTAAATGAACGAGCCTTCTGCTCCCCGCGTTGTTCGTCCAGAGGGGAAGCGCCGTGAGAACATGCGGTGGGCTACGAGTGGGCTGGATCTCTCGGTTCGGGCCAAAATAGTGGAAGACCGTAATGGGCCATCGTGCTAGTAGGGAATAATGAGCCTTCCTGTTAGTCTGCCGCTATGATAGGTTCTTTTTTCACCGTGGGGGAGAACGCTGGTTATTTGACTCCGTTTTTATACTAGTCATTCTACATTCTTCTTACATTTGAATATAAACGTGTATGTAGATTTGTTTCGAGCTTTTCACAAGACAAGTCCTCGCAGAGTTTTGCGTCAGAGATTATAAATTGTATGATCCCCGGAGACGGAGTTGGCAGTTCTGCAAATCATTGATCATCCGCATCAATGATTTACTAACCATATCAGATATCCCAAATCATAGCAGAGTTCTCAACTGAATTGTACAAAACAGACAGATCCTCAAGGCTTTACAAGAATCTTCTCTAGGTTGAGCCAGATAAAATTGGGATGAAGCTATGAACTATCCACAAAAGGATCACAGAGATACTGTAAACACCGCAAAATGGGACAATACCTAGTTCTCTGAAACGATGAAACAATTTGCCATATTTCCTCTAATGTATGTAAAACTAACGAGGACGAGGTTTTTACTTGTTGTAGCTAATTGTATCTAAAAATAAGAAAACAGTATGAGCCAACAGGGAGCGTCTCCTTCACTACAGGCGAGATGCAGAAGCTCCCGTCGATATGTACCCAAAAACATTGCTCATTGACCAGCCGCAGGGCGTAAGATATTTTTTCTGACAATAATCTAAACGGTTAGAAAAAAGAAAACGCTACCACGCCCAGCACAGACACGAGCCATACGTTGTTACAGACTCCCTGTGTGACACAGAAAGACTAGAAGAAGAAGCCACTGCCGACGAAGCTGCCATATATATTTTCTTCTCAAATGAATTGTACAAAACAGACAGCTCCGCAAGGCTTTACAAAAATCTTCTCTAGGTTGAGGCAGATAACTTTAGGATGAAATGAACTATCCACAGAAGGATGACAGAAAGATGTTGTAAATGCGGCAAAATTGGACTATACCTAGTTCCTTGAATCGACAAAATGGTTTGCTGAAAAAGAAGATGCTTGTCATATTCCTCTGTGCTGTACTACACTATCAACATTTCTGTCATATGGGCAGGTGACCGAACTCAACTCACGGCTGATGCGGTAGTTGCTGTACTTCGCGCACCACATCGAAATGTCTTCTCAAGGATGCTGTCATCTTAACACCAGGATTACGGCGTCAGGCGCTCAGTCCGCATGTTGTTTTCTTGTGAGACGTAGATTGATATACCAAGTCGCGAGGCAACGCAGTATCAATCCCACTAGTATCTTGAAGATGGCGAGCATAAAATAGGTCAAAACTGACCAGAGCAAGATCCAGAATATTCTCCAGATAAACGGCCCAGCAGGAAGCAGGGTGGCATACACTGGAGTCAGTACACGAATTACCTAAAAAGACAATGAATACCTTGCTCATTAGTAAAATATATGTACACACAAATTGGCAGCATAAGAGCATGGCATGTTTACTTACCACACAAGCAGGGGCAAGGGGGATGAATGTTAGATCTTTCTGACGGTCATCAGGTTGCTCATTCAATATCTGTGCACATATTTTTCCACCGAGACGGGCATTAGTAACAACATCAGATGAAAAAGGTTCAATTATTGGCAAATGAGCCAGCATTATCACAAAGTTCTGGTATGCTCAGCATATCAAATACAAAACTTGGACATATCTCTGTTCGACACTCAGAAGACAACATACTGAGAACTGTTCAGTGAAAGTCAATCATAAATCTAAATGACAAGTCACATTATTCATCAATATATGCATGTCTAGATAGAATTTCCTAAATGACCCTATTAGGTGAAAGGCAAATACATGCCACAGAATCACTGACAGAAAACTACAAAGCCAACGGAGCAAAACAACAAGAGTGGTAAAATAAATATTTCCCACAAATCAAATAAACAGTGTTATGCATGCATGAATGTGTCTTAGCATTTTTAATTGATAGGGTCATCTACTCTATCAACCTCATTTTCTTTAGGGTCATTTACTCTGAACCTCATTTGTTGTTTGTTTATTTACTGGCATTTTTTTAGGGTCATTTACTCTGAACCTAATTTGTTGTTTGTTTGTTTATCTGAGTATCAAAGGGGCATAGGCTATGTAGCCAGCAATGTATTTGAATCAAGATACACATGTCATGGTAAAGTTACTTGTTAGCGTATCACCTGCTTGGACAAGTCTTCCAGAAACTCTGAATAAGCGACTGGCTTTATCTCATTAAATTTTGCAAGGAACGAATGCTTGATAGCATCAATAAGTACTTCACACATAAATACATAGGAGGCATTCTGCAGTGAAAAAAGGAAGTAATATTACTTTTGGAATCATCCAAGTCTCTGATTATGACAAGAACAGAAAGGAAAAAATTCAACATACAATTAGAAAACTGTCAAACCATGGCCCCTCTGCTTCCAAGATATTTTGAGCTAGTACAAACAGTAAAAATGCTGTGATGTGAAACCTCTCAATGATATCTGCAAATCAACAACTCAAAAATTAAGTGTTGCAAAAAATGATGAAGAAAAAAAAATGTAATAATGGCATGATAAATATAGGATGCAGTGCCAATTGCTAACTAACCATGTAGCATAAAACATAGCAGTTATATTGCATGCAGTGAACCGTTTGCAACCAATGCTCACAATTTCCTGCTAGTACGACATGAAAGGGCAAATGGCCAAGAATTTGCTTCTAGAAAATTAATGAATATCGAATATGTAAAAGGGTCTATGCAGACAATTTATCTATGGAGTACAACTCAGCACGGTTCTCCACATAAGGAGATGGAAGTGCTGAGCACTAAGTAGCTAGACAACAACAATAAGCCATACATGACATACTGACAAATGCAGCTATGCAGCAACGGTGAATTCAAAAGGATCATCCAGACAGTGGAAACGTAGCAAATACAGTCATCCAGCAGCATCTGATTTAGAATCATGGAAATGACACAATCATAAGCACACTCACCATAGTAAACCAGATTGTGAAGGTTCTCTTTGCTAACTTTCTTAAATACATTGCTTTTAATCTCGGCAAAATTATTGGACACCAAAAGAGCCAATAGTGCATTGTTATGGGCAATAATACATGTTGACAAGGTGATAGCTTGGGCTAAGAGGACAAATGAATGCACAAGTAATGGCTTGTTAAGGAAACCAAATCCAGTTTAATATGAAATGGCAGCAGCAAAGGTAATAAAGTAAACTTACAGTCTAACTGAAAGCTGGACGAACTTATGTTAGATAAAACTTACGTCGCTGTGATTCCAACTAAAACTAATGTTACACGATGACTACCATGTCTTTACTGTGAGCTTATAATCAGCTCGGTGCCGCATATCAGTGTGGGCTACATAGTTTTCCTTTGAATTGGGGAATTCTGACATCTCAAACTTGTAGAATGTAAATAAATCAAACAAAGGCATGTAAAAATAAGACAGCATAGTTTGGAGCCAAGGATATCAAATGCGAGGACAGCAATAGCCCCATCCAAAAGGAACCGCAACAGTTCGAATGTGACCCTGTCAGTTGAACACGTTGACAGTCCCTCAGCTGAGTTGAACAAAACTTGCAACACATCCTCGCCAAATGATTGACATAGTTTGTCAAAGATCTAAAAGGAACAGAAAAAGGTAAGTGTGCTAACTAATAAAAATGTACATACATTTAAAAAAAATACTTCCCTCACCTCTAGTACGTTGTATACCACATAGAGCTTGATCGTGCCCTGGCCACGAATGACATGGTAAATCAAACTAATATCTGACACACAAAACAAATTGTTTGAGGATTATCAACTATGTGTAAGGTATCATTTTAGTTTGGCAAAATCAAAGGGAAAATAACGAACCTATCATTTGCAAAGAAGCAACTCCTAGGGCTAGAACTACAAAACATCCATAATCTGATAAATCAGCAGCATTTGGCCGAAGAAACTGCCTGTCACAAACACATTCGATAAATAAGTACACGACAGCATACGGCCGAAAACAAAATAGTAAACTGGGAAAGGGTGGTGCATAGTGTGTACAATCAAATGGCAAATATAAGTAAACAGATAAAAAATCGCTTAATACTACAAGCACTTCGTGCAGCATTAATGTAAATAATTCAACAGGATTTCTCCTGCTGGTATAGTCATGGCTATCATAAATGTTTGCCACTTTAAAAATAGAAAAGGTACGACCTACCAACTAGATTAATACTGGCAATAGACAATAGCAATCACATAATCAGACACTTAACTAGCATAGGTGTCATTAATTTATTCAGAAAAGATTCACTTCCGCAGACTAGTATATGCTTCCAACCAAGATGTCCTCATGCCAAAAAAAACAAGACGTCCTTATTTTTAGATAAAAAAGATACCATTATTTTATTACAGGAAAATGGTCAGCGATATGGCAGAATAACTCAATTGTTCCCGGTGTTAAACGAGACAGTTCCCCAAACATTTTTGACACAGTTGCTGTTGAATTTTGAGCCTGAGATCATGTTAACTATGATACAAATTATCAATCAAAACTAATCCTGTAAAACCCCAAACATTCTGAGGCCCTCTCTGAAAGTGCTTAACTTCAGATAGAAGTTTTTAGCTAGTTTCTTGGAAAATCTTAAACAAAGAGTTAATGATTTGAGCAAGGGATTAAGCTAACCTGAGAAGGCCTATAGAGATGTCTTAATAAATTTTTAAACTTGTGGTAGCTTTAAGTTTAAGCAGAGACCTCCCAAACATCACATAAATACGTTCCAGTAGGAAGTAACCTCTAGATTCAGTTGCTGACAACAAAACCGAATGGTATCCTCTTTTAAGAACAAAATCCTAAAACTAGATTTGGTAAATCATACTCCCTCCGTCCCATAATATAAGAACGTTTTTGATACTGTGTAGTGTCAAAAACGTTCTTATATTATGGGACGGGGGGAGTAAAACTTAATGGAATCCGTACATAACAAAATAGTATGCACAATATCTATGTGTAAATAATCAAGTTTACAGCATCATCGTGAACCCACCTGGTTTTCAGAATTCGCCAAACTGTCATCACAATTCTTGCAGGCATAATGGTGAGCAAAGACAGAAAGGAATCCAAGCAGACAAAGAATCCTGCGACAATTAGCTGCAGCATTGATCACAATCAAACATCTCCCCATGATTACAGAACATGCTACATCAAATGTGGTAATCAAATTCAATTTTTTTAAGGAAAAGCTTGAAGGAATTGTCAAATACATTATTTTTGTTAATTTATTAAGTACTGCAAAAAGCATAACTCGTATCTATTCATGTCTTAACAAGGATCTGAATTTAATTATATATCCATTTCAGTTAAAATATGTGCTCATGACATCGTTCCAGAAATATTACAACTGATGCATATTGGATTCATCTCCAGCAATGCTGGCAAACTATTCCAAATAATTTAGAATGCCCTAAAATTCGAAATAATTAGAATGGCCCTAACTCTCCAAATAATTAGGATGGCCCTATAATTCCAAAAAGATCCAATATATAGGGTACAAAGAAGGGGGCATATTTGCAAGTGAGATATATACCCGTTCACATCTCCAAGGCACATGAAACATAGTGTTGTAGACCCGCTGTCGCTTCTTGTCATTACCCACTGCAATTGTACTCCTAAGTGAATTGCCGCTATACATTTCTCCAATGAAGTATCTGAATGGTGAATTGTCACGGCGCTCGACTTCTGCAATATCACATAGTTGAAAAGAGGTGTAAACGCATACATTGGACTAATTCAGTGTGCAATAGGAAATCTGACTAAAAGTTGTTCTCATCTACGGCCACTGCAAAGCAACAACCATTGGGAACTTGACAGTTAAAAAGAAATGCAAATCCACAGACTGGTAATGATATTTTCTTAAAGGTTTCCATAAAAAAGCATGAACAGGGTAGCTCACTGGTTTAAATTATTTGGTTCAACTTTCCGTAGTTACTATTTTCACCCATTTGTATCTTATTGCACAAGTCCATTTGACGAGCTTATAGAAAATCAGTGCATCCTTATTTTCTTACATAGAAAATGCAGGTTGTGATATGATTATCTGCAGGTTTTCTGGTGAATTTTTACATATTCCAACTAAAAACATGATGCCAGTGTTCTTTCTAAACCACGGTGCACTTTATTTCTCATGATCCTCCAACTTTAGCAGGATACACAAAACCCATAAGGGAACCACTTCAGTGTACCCCAAAAGTAATTCCTAATTTGTACTTCAGACTGTTTCGTTTATGTCACAATGTTCATAGACCCTGCTGGTTGCTGATACGAAATTCACAAATGACACACTCTAAATGCGAATGTTATAACCAGCACCATCGAAACAACGTCACAACATGAAAGAAAGGTACAAGAAAAACCAAAACATGTGCTGAAATCCAAACGAACAGAAATCTATACCTCCGAGAACATTGCTGTTCTCCTTGATGTACTTTTCCCAGTCCAGCGACTCATCCTTCTCCAGTTTCTTCACGACACCGTTCGCCTCAGGCCGCCGGGCCGGGTCAATCACATCCGGCACCGCGGCGGCGGCGGCGGCGGCGGCGGCCGCGGCGCTCTCACGCGAGCTGCTTCCGCAGCTGCTGGCCGCGTCCTCCGCGAACGTCACCGCCCTCCCATTCCCGGCCACGTTCCTCTGCCGCAACTCGACACCAACGTACGCCACGCAGCCCGCCGCGGAACGCTCCGCGTCCGAGGTCTGGCAGACCTTCTCCACCACGGGCATCAGATCCGCGACCCTGAGCGCGGCGGGCGGGTGGGCGTCCACGCGCGGCTCCTCCTCCGCGATCGGGGGGCTCTGGAGCGCCCCCCGCTTGCGCTTGGAGCGCCTCCTGCGGCGGCGCTGGCCATCGGAGGAGGTCTCGGGGAGGGAGCGCGGGGACGCGTCGTCATCCACGTCGTCGGCGTCCGCGGTGAGGCCGCTGGAGAGGAGCTCGAACGAGAGCTTGCGGCCGCCGGATCGGAGTGACATGGGCGGCGTGGGTGGCGGCGGCGGGAGGGCCCCTCGCGAACCCTAGGCGCGGGCCTCGCCGCCGCGCGCCGGCGAGGAGCGGGGCGGAGACGAGGGGGGAGGGGAGGGGGCGGTGGAGGAGTAACGGACGCAGCACGGGAGATTATTATTTTTCTCGCGTTTAATGTGTGCTTCTATCTAATTCCCTTCTCGTTTTCGCTTAATTTCGGATGTTATTTTACGATCTTTTCTCTGTGAGATGGGGATGACGTGTGTGGGGCGAATGACAGGGAGTGTCGTGGCATCCCAGGAAGGAAGCAATGCGCCTTCTTGCTTTGCTTCCAAGGGCACACTCCACGTCAAATTCAGTCGAGCCACGTCGATTGCCATGTCAGCTCATTCACGGATTACCCGCCAGCAAATGCTTCATCACAAACATGACACCTAGGCCAACAAGGGAGGAACCCTAACCGCTACCGCAACTTTCTTACCCGCTGCCTCCTTGGGCCTTGTCCTCCCTCCTCGTCACTGTTGGCAGCCTCGTTGGTGGCATGAGGGGTAGAATCCGTTCGTCTCGGTTCATAATGGCATCAAAGAGATGGTGGCAGCGGCCGAGTCTTGGAATAAGGTCTCACTAGCCTTTCCCTACCTGAAAGATATCCGACCCAACATCGGTGAAGGGTCTATAAGAGTTTGTGTCCGCAAATCTATTGGTTCCCATAAAACCATGTCAATTGATGTGCCTTTCAAGAAGAGCTATTGGTTGGCTATTGATGCAGCAACCTCGACACCTTCTTTTGTGTTTGTTCTGTAGCATGATCCGGGTCTTTTAACTCTCTGGACTGAAGGTAATGGATGTTACTTCATTCATTTATAGATCTCATCTCAAGGGGCAAGTGGCTATTGTGGTTAAACCTGAGAATAGTTTCAGACCCAGAATAAAACCAACCTAAACCACACGACTTTCTTCCCAGCTACTAATCCAATCCAAACCAAACACTGGTCTAGAATCCAAACTGAACCAAGCTATGTGTATTTTCCATCCAAACCAATCCAAACTGTTTCATTTTTTGGATTAAATCCATAGTTTCAAACTATGGACAAGCTGTTGTTTTCCAACCGTGAAGCTACTAGTCACCTACTCGATCGTCTGTGCGCTTAATGGAGAAATACATGGTGATGCTGCAGTCGCTGGTCTGTGCACTTGAGAGAGAGAGAGAGAGAGATCCAGTTCAGATGGAGGCGCAGGGAGGGAACCGCGACCGTTGTATCTCCAGCAGGCGGCAATGGCGGCCCCACCACACTCTAGCGGCGAGCGCGTGGAAGTTTGGCGTACTGTGAGCTGGTCTCGTACGATCGTTAGGTCGTAGATTGGTCACTGGTTTGTTCGTGAGATTAGAAATTGAAACGATTTAAGATTGATTGATCTGTGTCCAGACCGATCCAATCCAGTCCAATAAATGTTAAAGCCCAAACTAGACCAGATTATACTAGAGCTTCAGACCATTTAAACCAATCCAAAGACAACCTAGTAGAAAACCAAACTAAAACTTTGGTTTCAACCCAAACTATTCACAAACTTAATTGTGGTCGTCAAAGCATGGTATGGTAAGGGCATTTGTAGGTGCCCTTTCTTTTACTGCTAGTTCAGTGTCATTTTCAATCTTCAGCAGGGTGCGTAAAATTAAAGAAAGAAGAAGGCTAGTGTTACTTTTATTGTAATTTTTATTTTAAAACTCATACCATATGATAATAGAAGGTCAGAAAGGGATGCTTGAGATTTTTGGTTCACAGTTGGGTTAGAAATCACTTTTTTTCCTCGGGCCGAAAGAGAAGAAAGAAAAACAAATAAAAGGGCCTAAAGGAGGGTAACTGGGATAAGCCCAATAAGAAAACTAACGACGAAACAAAATACAGTGAACATGTGATAGGTTTTCAGTTTCATAGTCATTGTTTAATGTAGATTTCCCTTTTTAGTTGTAGATTTCGTTGTTTTGATGAAAGCACAATAATTCAATGCAACCAATCTTTGGGATTATTGGATATGTATTGTGCAGGCTGGGATAGTTGGCCAGTGATCCAAAGTCAAAGAATACTTTGTAGCCAAGATACACAAGTGGGGTATAATGTGGCAGTTAGTCCTTGATTCAACAGAGTTCCTTAATCATAAGTAGTTGGGTCTACCTTCCCTTGTTGAGGTTGGTTGGATAGATTATCTCCAACATTTGTTTGACCGTGTGGATGGATGGAGAAAATATTATCCATGTGAGGCGTGGCGATTTCATTTAAGGCACTAGTTCAATCAATACCCACAAATGATATATGCTATGTATTTAAATTGTCAAAATATTTATGTAACGGATGTCACCAGTTATAGTAGGATATTAGTTTTCATGTGTGTGCAGAAGAAAAAGAGAGGCATCAGGTTTAGAGAAATACATTGTGTTAGATTGACAATGTTAAGCTAGAGGTGTTGGGGAACGTAGCATGCAATTTCAAAATAATTCCTACGATCACGCAATATCTATCTAGGAGATGCATAGTAACGAGAGGAGGAGAGTGTGTCCATGTACCCTCGTAGACCGAAAGCGGAAGCGTTAGTTTAACGCGGTTGATTTAGTTGAACGTCTTCGCGGTCCAACCAATCAAGTACCGAACGTACGGCACCTCCGAGTCCAGCACACGTTCAGCTCGATGACGTCCCTCGAACTCTTGATCCAGCAGAGGGTCGAGGGAGAGTTTTGTCAGCACGACGGTGTGGTGACGGTGATGGTGATGTGATCCGCGCAGGGCTTCACCTAAGCACTACGACGCTATGACCGGAGGAGCAAACTGTGGAGGGCACCGCACACGGCTAAGAGAATAATTGATGTGCTATGGGGTGCCCCTGCCCCCGTATATAAAGGAGGAGGGGAGGAGGCCGCCGGCCTAGAGGGGGGCACCATGGGGGGAAACCGAATAGGGCTCCAAGTCCTATTCGCCCCCCTTCCTTTCTTACGGAGGGGGAAAGGGGAAGGGAGAGGGAAGAGGAGAAGGAAAGGGGCGCGCGCCCCCTCCTCTAGTCCAATTCGGACTCCCCATGGGAGGGGGGCGCGGCCACCCCTTGTGGGCTGCCTCCCCTCTCCCCTATGGCCCATGTAGGCCCATTACTTCCCCGGGGGGTTCCGGTAACCCCTAGGTACCCCGAAAAGTACCCGAACCACTCTGAAACCATTCCGGTGTCCGAATACCATCTTCCAATATATCAATCTTTACCTCTCGACCATTTCGAGACTCCTCGTCATGTCCGTGATCTCATCTGGGACTCCGAACAATCTTCGGTCACCAAAACACATAACTCATAATACAAATCGTCATCGAACGTTAAGCGTGCGGACCCTACGGGTTCGAGAACTATGTAGACATGACCGAGACACATCTTCGATCAATAACCAACAACGGAACCTGGATGCTCATATTGGTTCCTACATATTGTACGAAGATCTTTATCGGTCAAAACCGCAATAACAACATACGTCATTCCCTTTGTCATCGGTATGTTACTTGCCCGAGATTCGATCGTTAGTATCATCATACCTAGTTCAATCTCGTTACCGGCAAGTCTCCTTACTTGTTCCGTAATGCATCATCCCGCAACTAACTCATTAGTCACATTGCTTGCAAGGCTTGTAGTGATGTGCATTACCGAGAGGGCCCAGAGATACCTCTCCGATACTCGGAGTCACAAATCCTAATCTCGATATATGGCAACCCAACAAACACCTTCGAAGACACCTATAGAGCATCTTTATAACCACCCAGTTACGTTGTGACGTTTGATAGGACACAAAGTGTTCCTCCGGTATTCGGGAGTTGCATAATCTCATAGTCAAAGGAATATGTATAAGTCATGAAGAAAGCAATAGCAATAAAACTTAACGATCATTATGCTAAGCTAACGAATGATGTGATCCCGTTCATCAAATGACAACACATGTCTATGGTCAGGAAACTTAACCATCTTTGATTAACGAGCTAGTCTAGTAGAGGCTTACTAGGGACACGGTGTTTTGTCTATGTATCCACACATGTATCAAGTTTCCGGTTAATACAATTCTAGCATGAATAATAAACATTTATCATGATATAAGGAAATATAAAATAGCAACTTTATTATTGCCTCTATGGCATATTTCCTTCAAGAGGCTCTTCATAACATGCCTCAAATCATAAATGTAAATTTGTATTATCCGGACCATATCAAAAGCTAGGAGATGGCTCTTCATTCACTAGTGAAGTATAATGGTGTGATTGTAGACTCCCCATTCGGCTTGTTTCTGGAGGTTGGATGATGGGCGAAAAATAGATGTTTGGAACAACCCGTCTAGGAAGGTTTTCATGATAAAAAGGAGGAAGACCGATCAGAAAGGTTGGTGATTTGATTAATCATGTTATACAAGGCTATAATTGTTGGGGAACATAGTAATTTCAAAAAAAATCCTACGTACACGCAAGATCATGGTGATGCATAGCAATGAGAGGGGACAGTATTGTCCACGTACCCTCGTAGACCATAAGCGGAAGCGTTATGACAGCGCGGTTGATGTAGTCGTACGTCTTCACGATCGACCGATCCTAGCACCGAAGGTACGACACCTCCGCGATCTGCACACGTTCGGCTCGGTGACATCCCACGAACTCACGATCCAGTAGAGTGTCGGGGAAGAGCTTCGTTAGCACGACGGCGTGATGACGGTGATGATGAAGCTACCGGCGTAGGGCTTCACCTAAGCACTACGACGATATGACCGAGGTGGATTGTGGTGGAGGGGGGCACCGCACACGGCTAAAAGATCAATGATCAACTTGTGTGTCTATGGGGTGACCCCTCCCCCGTATATAAAGGAGTGGAGGGGGGGAGGGGGCCGGCCTCCTAGGCGCGCCCCAAGGGGAGTCCTACTCCCACCGGGAGTAGGATTCCCCCCTTCCCTAGTTGGATTAGGAGAGAAGGAAGGGGAGGAAGGAGGAAGGAAAGGGGGGCCTGCCCCCCTCCCAATTCAGATTGGCTTGGGGGGGGGGGGCTCCTTTGCTCCCTTCTCCTCTCTCCCGCTATGGCCCAATAAGGCCCATATACCTCCCGGGGGGTTTCGGTAACCTCTCGGTACATCGGTAAATGCCCGATCTCACCCGGAACCATTCCGATGTCCAAATATAGTCGTCCAATATATCGATCTTTATGTCTCGACCATTTTGAGACTCCTCGTCATATCCGTGATCATATCTGGGGCTCCGAACTACCTTCGGTTTATCAAAACACATAAACTCATAATACGATCGCCACCGAACGTTAAGCGTGCGGACCCTACGGGTTCGAGAACTATGTAGACATGACCGAGACACGTCTCCGGTCAATAACCAATAGCGGAACCTGGATGCTCACATTGGCTCCTACATATTCTACGAAGATCTTTATCGGTCAAACCCATAACAACATACGTTGTTTCCTTTGTCATCGGTATGTTACTTGCCAGAGATTCGATCGTCGGTATCTCTATACCTAGTTCAATCTCGTTACGGGCAAGTCTCTTTACTCGTTCCGTAATGCATCATCCCACAACTAACTCATTAGTCACGTTGCTTGCAAGGCTTATATTGATGTGCATTACCGAGAGGGCCCAGAGATACCTCCCCGACAATCGGAGTGACAAATCCTAATCTTGATCTATGCCAACTCAACAAGTACCATCGGAGACACCTGTAGAGCACCTTTATAATCACCTAGTTAAGTTGTGACTTTTGGTAGCACACAAAGTGTTCCTCCGGTATTCGGGAGTTGCATAATCTCATAGTCATAGGAACATGTATAAGTCATGAAGAAAGCAATAGCAATATACTAAATGATCAAATGATAAGCTAACGGAATGGGTCAAGTCAATCACATCATTCTCTAATGATGTGATCCCGTTAATCAAATGACAACTCATGTCTATGGCTAGGAAACTTAACCATCTTTGATTCAACGAGCTAGTCAAGTAGAGGCATACTAGTGACACTCTGTTTGTCTATGTATTCATACATGTACAAAGTATCCGGTTAATACAATTCTAGCATGAATAATAAACATTTGTCGATATAAGGAAATATAAATAACAACTTTATTATTGCCTCTAGGGCATATTTCCTTCAGTCTCCCACTTGCACTAGAGTCAATAATCTAGATTACAGAGTAATGATTCTAACACCCGTGGAGTCCTGGTGCTGATCATTTTTTGCTCGTGAGAGAGGCTTAGTCTACGGGTCTGCATCATTCAAATCCGTATGTATCTTGCAAATCTCTATGTCTCCATCCTTGACTTGATCGTGGATGGAATTGAAGCGTCTCTTGATGTGCTTGGTTCTCTTGTGAAATCTGGATTCCTTTGCCAAGGCAATTGCACCAGTCAAAAGATTTTCATTAGACCCGATGCACTAGGTATGACACCTAGATCGGATATGAACTCCTTCATCCAGACTCCTTCATTTGCTGCTTCCGAAGCAGCTATGTATTCCGCTTCACACATAGATCCCGCCACGACGCTTTGCTTAGAACTGCACCAACTGACAGCTCCACCGTTCAATATAAATACGTATCCGGTTTGTGACTTAGAGTTATTCGGATTAGTGTCAAAGCTTGCATCGACGTAACCATTTACGACGAGCTCTTTGTCACCTCCATAAACGAGAAACATTTCCTCAGTCCTTTTCAGGTATTTCAGGATGTTCTTGACCACTGTCCAATGATCCACTCCTGGATTACTTTGGTACCCCCCTGCTATACTAATAGCAAGGCCCACATCAGGTCTGGTACACAGCATTGCATACATGATAGAGCCTATGGCTGAAGCATAGGGAGTACCTTTAATTTTCTCTCTATCTTCTGCAGTGGTCGGGCATTGACTCTGACTCAACTTCACACCTTGTAACACAGGCAAGAACCCTTTATTTGCTTGATTCGTTTTGAATTTCTTCAAAACTTTATCAAGGTATGTGCTTTGTGAAAGTCCAATTAAGCGTCTCGATCTATCTCTATAGATCTTGATGCCCAATATATAAGCAGCTTCACCGAGGTCTTTCATTGAAAAACTCTTGTTCAAGTATCCTTTTATGCTATCCAGAAATTCTATATCATTTCCAATCAACAATATGTCATCCACATATAATATTACAAATGCTACAGAGCTCCCACTCACTTTCTTGTAAATACAGGCTTCTCCAAAAGTCTGTATAAAACCATATGCTTTGATCACACTATCAAAACGTTTATTCCAACTCCGAGATGCTTGCACCAGTCCATAAATGGATCGCTGGAGCTTGCACACTTTGTTAGCATCCTTTGGATCGATAAAACCTTCAGGTTGCATCATATACAACTCTTCTTCTAGAAATCCATTCAGGAATGCAATATTTACATCCATTTGCCAAATTTCATAATCATAAAATGCGGCAATTGCTAACATGATTTAGACAGACTTAAGCATCGCTACGAGTGAGAAGGTCTCATCATAGTCAACTCCTTGAACTTGTCTAAAACCTTTCGCAACAAGTTGAGCTTTGTAGACAGTAACATTACCGTCAGCGTCAGTCTTCTTCTTGAAGATCCATTTATTCTCGATGGCTTGCCGATCATCGGGCAAGTCAACCAAAGTCCACACTTTGTTCTCATACATGGATCCTATCTCAGATTTCATGGCCTTAAGCCATTTCGTGGAATCTGGGCTCATCATCGCTTCCTCATAGTTTGTAGGTTCGTCATGGGCAAGTAACATGACCTCCAGAACTGGATTACCTTACCACTCTGGTGCGGATCTTACTCTGGTTGACCTACGAGGTTCGGTAGTAATTTGATCTAAAGTTACATGATCATCATCATTAGCTTCCTCACTAATTGGTGTAGAAGTCACAGGAATAGGTTTCTGTGATGAACTACTTTCCAATAAGCGAGCAGGTACAATTACCTCATCAAGTTCTACTTTCCTCCCACTCACTTCTTTTGAGAGAAACTCCTTCTCTAGAAAGGATCCATTCTTAGCAACGAATGTCTTGCCTTTGGATCTGTGATAGAAGGTGTACCCAACAGTCTCCTTTGGGTATCTTATGAAGACACATTTCTCCGATTTGGGTTCGAGCTTATCAGGTTGAAACTTTTTCACATAAGCATCGCATCCCCAAACTTTAAGAAATGACAACTTGGGTTTCTTGCCAAACAACAATTCATAAGGTGTCGTCTCAACGGATTTAGATGGTGCCCTATTTAATGTGAATGCAGCCGTCTCTAAAGCATAACCCCAAAACGATAGCGGTAAATCAGTAAGAGACATCATAGATCGCAACATATCTAGTAAAGTACGATTATGATGTTTGGATACACCATTACGCTGTGGTGTTCCGGGTGGCGTGAGTTGCGAAACTATTCCGCATTGTTTCAAATGAAGACCAAACTCGTAACTCAAATATTCTCCTCCACGATCAGATCGTAGAAATTTTATTTTCTTGTTACAATGATTTTCAACTTCACTCTAAAATTCTTTGAACTTTTCAAATGTTTCAGACTTATGCTTCATCAAGTAGATATACCCATATCTGCTAGAGTCATCTGTGAAGGTGAGAAAATAAGGATACCCGTCGCGAGCTGATGTCTACTACACAACCTTCCTCTTGTAGACGTTGTTGGGCCTCCAAGTGCAGAGGTTTGTAGGACAGTAGCAAATTTCCCTCAAGTGGATGACCTAAGGTTTATCAATCCGTGGGAGGTGTAGGATGAAGATGGTCTCCCTCAAGCAACCCTGCAACCAAATAAAAAAGAGTCACTTGTGTCCCCAACACACCCAATACAATGGTAAATTGTATAGGTGCACTAGTTAGGCGAAGAGATGGTGATACAAGTGCAATATGGATGGTAGATATAGGTTTTTGTAATCTGAAAATATAAAAACAGCAAGGTAACTAATGATAAAAGTGAGCGTAAACGGTATTGCAATGCTAGGAAACAAGGCCTAGGGTTCATACTTTCACTAGTGCAAGTTCTCTCAACAATAATAACATAATTGGATCATATAACTATCCCTCAACATGCAACAAAGAGTCACTCCAAAGCCACTAATAGCGGAGAACAAACAAAGAGATTATTGTAGGGTACAAAACCACCTCAAAGTTATCCTTTCTGATCGATCTATTCAAGAGTCTGTAGTAAAATAACATGAAGCTATTCTTTCCGTTCGATCTATCATAGAGTTCGTACTAGAATAACACCTTAAGACACAAATCAACCAAAACCCTAATGTCACCTCAAGTATCCGTGGGTATGATTATATGATATGCATCACACAATCTCAGATTCATCTATTCAAACCAACACCAAGTACTTCAAAGAGTGCCCCAAAGTTTCTACCGGAGAGTCAAGACGAAAACGTGTGCCAACCCCTATGCATAAGTTCACGGAACTCGCAAGTTGATCACCAAAACATACATCAAGTGGATCACGTGATATCCCATTGTCACCACAGATAA
This sequence comes from Aegilops longissima, assembly GCA_021605205.1. Classification (NCBI taxonomy): domain Eukaryota; kingdom Viridiplantae; phylum Streptophyta; class Magnoliopsida; order Poales; family Poaceae; genus Aegilops; species Aegilops longissima. Next base: position 25,939,618 of record CM038679.1, on the reverse strand, counting down.
GCACATGCAAGACATACATCAAGTGTTCTCAAATCCTTAAAGACTCAATCCGATAAGATAACTTCAAAGGGAAAACTCAATCCATTACAAGAGAGTAGAGGGGCAAAAACATCATAAGATCCAACTATAGTAGCAAAGCTCGCGATACATCAAGATCGTATCACCTCAAGAACACGAGAGAGAGAGAGAGAGAGAGAGAGAGAGAGAGATCTCAAACACATAGCTACTGGTACATACCCTCAGCCTCGAGGGTGAACTACTCCCTCCTCGTCATGGAGATCACCGGTATGATGAAGATGTCCACCGGTGAGGGATCCCCCCTTCGGCAGGGTGCCGGAACAGGGTGCCGGAACAGGGTCCCAATTGGTTTTTGGTGGCTACAGAGGCTTGCGGCGGCGGGACTCTCGATCTATTCTGCTCCCCGAAGTTTTTAGGGTATATTGATATATATATATAGGCGAAAGAAGTCGGCCAGGGGAGCCACGAAGGGCCCACGAGGGTGGAGGGCGCGCCCAGGGGGGTGGGCGCCCCCCCTGCCTCGTGCTCTCCTCGTTGATTCCCTGACGTGCACTCCAAATCTCCTGGATTGCTTCCGTTCCAAAAATAACTCTCCCGAAGGTTTCATTCCCTTTGGACTCCGTTTGACATTCCTTTTCTGCGATACACTAAAACAAGGGAAAAAACAGAAGCTGGCACTGGGCTCTAGGTTAATAGGTTAGTCCCAAAAATCATATAAAAGTGCTTAGTAAAGCCCATTAAACATCCAAAGCAGGTAATATAATAGCATGGAACATTCAAAAATTATAGATACGTTGGAGAGTATCAAGCATCCCCAAGCTTAATTCCTGCTCGTCATCGAGTAGGTAAATGATAAAAACAGAATTTTTGATGTGGAATGCTACCTAACACATTTATCAATGATATCTTCTTTATTGTGGCAAAAATATTCAGATCCATAAGATTCAAGATAAAAGTTTAATATTGACATGAAAACAATAATACTTCAAGCATACTAACAAAGCAATCATGTCTTCTCAAAATAACATGGCCAAAGAAAGTTAACCCTACAAAATCATATAGTCTGGCTATGCTCTATCTTCATCACACAAAATATTTAAAGCATGCACAACCCCGATGACAAGCCAAGCAATTGTTTCATACTTTTGGTGTTATCGAACTTTTTCAATCTTCACGCAATACATGAGCGTGAGCCATGAACATAGCACTATAGGTGGAATAGAATGGTGGTTGTGGAGAAGACAAAAAGGGAGAAGATAGTCTCACATCAACTAGGCATATCAACGGGCTATGGAGATCCCCACCAATAGATATCAATGTGAGTGAGTAGGGATTGCCATGCAACGGATGCACTAGAGCTATAAGTGTATGAAAGTTCAACAAAAGAAACTAAGTGGGTGTGCATCCAACTCGCTTGCTCACGCAAGACCTAGGGCATTTTGAGGAAGCCCATCATTGGAATATACAAGCCAAGTTCGATAATGAAAATTCCCACTAGTATATGAAAAAGTGACAACATAGGAGACTCTCTATCATGAAGATTATGGTGCTACTTTGAAGCACAAGTGTGGTAAAAGGAAGTAGCATTGTCCCTTCTCTCTTTTTCTCTCATTTTTTTATCTTTTTTAGGCCTTCTCTTTTTTTTGGCCTCTCTCTTTTTTTTATTTAGTCCGGAGCCTCATCCCGACTTATGGGGGAATCATAGTCTCCATCATCCTTTCCTCACTTGGGACAATGCTCTAATAATGATGATCATCACACTTTTATTTACTTACAACTCAAGAATTACAACTCGATACTTAGAACAAAATATGACTCTATATGAATGCCTCCGGCGGTGTACCGGGATGTGCAATGACTCATGAGTGACATGTATGTAAGAATTATGAATGGTGGCTTTGCCACAAATACAATGTCAACTACATGATCATGCAAAGTAATATGACAATGATGAAGTGTGTCATAATAAACGGAACAGTGGTAAGTTGCATGGCAATATATCTTGGAATGGCTATGGAAATGCCATGATAGGTAGGTATCGTGGCTGTTTTGAGGAAGGTATATGGTGGGTGTATGATACCGGCGAAAGGTGCACGGTATTAGAGAGGCTAGAAATGGTGGAAGGGTGAGAGTGCGTATAATCCATGGACTCAACATTAGTCATAAAGAATTCACATACTTATTGCAAAAATCTATTAGTTATCAAAACGAAGTACTACGCGCATGCTCCTAGGGGGATAGATTGGTAGGAAAAGACCATCGCTCATCCCCGACCGCCACTCATAAGGAAGACAATCAAGAAATAAATCATGCTCCGACTTCATCACATAACGGTTCACCATACGTGCATGCTACGGGAATCACAAACTTTAGAACAAGTATTTCTCAAATCCACAACTACTCAACTAGCATGACTCTAATATCGCCATCTTCATATCTCAAAACAATCATAAGGAATCAAACTTCTTATAGTATTAAATGCACTTTATATGAAAGTTTTTATTATATCCCTCTTGGATGCCTGTCATATTAGGACTAATTTCATAACAAAAGCAAATTACCATGCTGTTCTAAAGACTCTGAAAATAATATAAGTGAAGCATGAGAGTTCATATATCACCGCCGTGCTCTAAAAGATATAAGTGAAGCACTAGAGCAAACAACAAACTACTCCGAAAGATATAAAGAAGATCAATGAGTAGTCGAATAATTATGCAACTATGTGAAGACTCTCTAACATTTAAGGATTTAAGATCTTGGTATTTTATTCAAACAGCAAGAAAAACAAAAAAAAGAAAATAAAATGACGCTCCAAGCAACACACATATCATGTGGTGAATAAAAATATAGCTCCAAGTAAATTTACCGATGGATGAGGACGAAAGAGGGGATGCCTTCCGGGGCATCCCCAAGCTTTGGCTTTTGGTTATCCTTGAATATTACCTTGGGGTGCCTTGGGCATCCCCAAGCTTAGGCTCTTGCCACTCCTTATTCCATATTCCGTCGAATCTTTACCCAAAACTTGAAAACTTCACAACACAAAACTCAACAGAAAACTCGTGAGCTCCGTTAGCGAAAGAAAACAAAACACCACTTCAAAGTACTGTAATGAACTAATTTTTTATTGGTATTGGTGTTAAATCTACTGTATTCTAACTTCTCTATGGTTTATAAACTATTTTACTAGCCATAGATTCATCAAAATAAGCAAACAGCACACGAAAAACAGAATCTGTCAAAAACAGAACAGTCTGTAGTAATCTATAACTAACGCAAACTTCTGGAACTCAAAAAATTCTACCGAAATAGGATGACCTAGATAATTTGATTATTGATCTTCTGCAATTGGAATAAGTATTTTATCACGTTCTGGTGATTTTAAACAATTGTTTTCATGAACAAAAAGTTTCTGGAATTTTCAGCAAGATCAAATAACTATCATCCAAGAAGATCCTATAGGTCTTACTTGGCTCAAACACTAATTAAAACATAAAACACATCTAACCAGAGGCTAGATAAAATAATTATTACTAAACAGAACCAAAAATAAAGAACAAAAATAAAAATTGGGTTGCCTCCCAACAAGCGCTAACATTTAACGCCCCTAGCTAGGCATGATGATTTCAATGATGCTCGCATAAAAGATAAGAATTGAAACACAAAGAGAGCATCATGAAAAATATGACTATCACATTTAAGTCTAACCCACTTCCTATGCATAGGGATTTTGTGAGCAAACAACTTATAGGAATAATAATCAACTAGCATAGGAAGGCAAAACAAGTATAACTTTAAAACTTTAAGCACATAGAGAGGAAACTTGATATTATTGCCATTCCTACAAGCATACATTCCTCCCTCATAGTAATTTTCAGTAGCATCATGAATGAATTCAACAATATAATCAGGACCTAAAGCATTCTTTTCATGATCTACTTGCATAGAAATTTTATTACTCTCCACATAAGCAAAGTTCTTCTCATGAATAGTAGTGGGAGCAAACTCAATAAAATAACTATCATGTGATTGAAAATTAAGATCAAGATGACAAGTTTCATGGTTACCATTATTCTTTATAGCATACGTGTCATCGCAATAATCATCATAGATAGGAGGCATGCTTTTATCATAATAAATTTGCTCATCAAAACTTGGGGGACTAAACATATCATCTTCATCAAACATTGCATCCCCAAGCTTGTGGCTTTGCATATCATTAGCATCATGGGTATTCAAAGAATTCATACTAACAACATTGCAATCATGCTCATCATTCACATATTTTATGCCAAGCATTCTATGTAATTCTTCTTCTAGTACTTGAGCACAATTTTCATTTCCATCATTGTCACGAAAGACATTAAAAAGATGAAGCAAATGAGGCAATCTTAATTCCATTTTTTGTAGTTTTCTTTTATTGACTAAACTAGTGATAAAACAAGAAACTAAAAGATTCAATTGTAAGATCAAAAGATATACCTTCAAGCACTAACCTCCCCGGCAACGGCGCCAGAAAAGAGCTTGATGTCTACTACACAACCTTCCTCTTGTAGACGTTGTTGGGCCTCCAAGTGCAGAGGTTTGTAGGACAGTAGCAAATTTCCCTCAAGTGGATGACCTAAGGTTTATCAATCCGTGGGAGGCGTAGGATGAAGATGGTCTCTCTCAAGCAACCCTGCAACCAAATAACAAAGAGTCTCTTGTGTCCCCAACACACCCAATACAATGGTAAATTGTATAGGTGCACTAGTTCGGCGAAGAGATGGTGATACAAGTGCAATATGGATGGTAGATATAGGCTTTTGTAATCTGAAAATATAAAAACAGCAAGGTAACTAATGATAAAAGTGAGCGTAAATGGTATTGCAATGCTAGGAAACAAGGCCTAGGGTTCATACTTTCACTAGTGCAAGTTCTCTCAACAATAATAACATAATTGGATCATATAACTATCCCTCAACATGCAAAAAAGAGTCACTCCAAAGACACTAATAGCGGAGAACAAACGAAGAGATTATTGTAGGGTACGAAACCACCTCAAAGTTATCCTTTCTGATCGATCTATTCAAGAGTCCGTAGTAAAATAACACGAAGGTATTCTTTCTGTTCGATCTATCATAGAGTTCGTACTAGAATAACACCTTAAGACAAAAATCAACCAAAACCCTAATGTCAACTAGATACTCCAATGTCACCTCAAGTATCCGTGCGTATGATTATACGATATGCATCACACAATCTCAGATTCATCTATTCAAACCAACACAAAGTACTTCAAAGAGTGCCCCAAAGTTTCTACCGGAGAGTCAAGACGAAAACGTGTGCCAACCCCTATTCATAAGTTCATGGAACTCGCAAGTTGATCACCAAAACATACATCAAGTGGATCACGTGATATCCCATTGTCACCACAGATAAGCACATGCAAGACATACATCAAGTATTCTCAAATCCTTAAAGACTCAAACCGATAAGATAACTTCAAAGGGAAAACTCAATCCATTACAAGAGAGAAGAGGGGGAGAAACATCATAAGATCCAACTATAGTAGCAAAGCTCGCAATACATCAAGATCATATCACCTCAAGAACACGAGAGAGAGAGATAGATCAAACACATAGCTACTGGTACATACCCTCAGCCCCGAGGGTGAACTACTCCCTCCTCGTCATGGAGATCGCCGGGATGATGAAGATGGCCACGGTGAGGATCCCCCCCCGGGAGGTGCCGAACAGGTCCCAATTGGTTTTTTGGTGGCTACAGAGGCTTGCGGCGGTGGAACTCCCGATCTATTCTGCTCCTCGAAGTTTTTAGGGTATATGGATATATATAGGCGAAAGAAGTCGGTCAGGGGAGCCACGAGGGGCCCACGAGGGTGGAGGGCGCCCCCTGCCTCGTGCTCTCCTCGTTGATTCCCTCACGTGCACTCCAAGTCTACTGGATTGCTTCCGTTCCAAAAATAACTCTCCCGAAGGTTTCATTCCATTTGGACTCCGTTTGATATTCATTTTCTGTGAAACACTGAAACAAGAGAAAAAAACAGAAACTGGCACTGGGCTCTAGGTTAATAGGTTAGTCCCAAAAATCATATAAAAGTGCTTAGTAAAGCCCATTAAACATCCAAAACAGATAATATAATAGCATGGAACAATAAAAAATTATAGATACGTTGGAGGTTGATTTGTGTGCCACTCGTCATCAGACAGTGAAAATTCTGGTCTAGCCCTTAGCTGAGGGATCTTCACTCCTGTCCTGCCATCCATATCCGTGCCCACCCGAACCATGGGAAAGAAAGTTTGTCAGAAATTACTTGTACTTGAGGGCAATGATAAAGTGAAGAAAACTATAGAACAATGAAATGAAGCTATGGCTCAAATTATTGGAGAAGCCACCATAGAATATATCCATGAGCTTCTCAAGCACTTCTTCTTCCAATTACTTTGTGACAATTTCAAGGAAAAGTGAATGATTTCAATCAAGAAAAGAATCATATGCTCGACGTATCACGAGCCTCAATATTCATCGGACCACATACATCAGTATGTATGATTTCCAACAAATCTGTTGCTCGCTCCATTGTTCCGGAGAACGGCGTTTTAGTCATCTTGCCCATGAGGCATGGTTCGCAAGTACCAAGTGATTCATAATCAAGTGATTCCAAAAGTCCATCAGTATGGAGTTTCTTCATGCGCTTTACACCAATATGACCTAAACGGCAGTGCCACAAATAAGTTACACTATCATTATCAACTCTGCATCTTTCGGCTTCAATATTATGAATATGTGTATCACTACTATCAACATAAATAGACCACTCTTCAAGGGTGCATGACCATAAAAGATATTAATCATATAAATAGAACAACCATTATTCTCTGATTTAAATGAATAACCGTATCGCATCAAACAAGATCCAGATATAATGTTCATGCTCAATGCTGGCACCAAATAACAATTATTCAGGTCTAGAACTAATCCCAAGGTAGATGTAGAGGTAGCGTGCTGGTCGCGATCACATCGACATTGGAACCATTTTCCACGCTCATCGTCACCTCGTCCTTAGCCAATCTTCGCTTAATACATAGTCCCTGTTTTGAGTTGCAAATATTAGCAACAGAACCAGTATCAAATACCCAGGTGCTACTGCGAGCATTAGTAAGGTACACATCAATAACATGTATATCACATATACCTTTGTTCACCTTGCCATCCTTCTTATCCGCCAAATACTTGGGGCAGTTCCGCTTCCATTGACCAGTCCCTTTGCAGTAGAAGCACTCAGTCTCAGGCTTAGGTCCAGACTTGGGCTTCTTCACTTGAGCAGCAACTTGCTTGCCGTTCTTCTTGAAGTTCCCCTTCTTCCCTTTACCCTTTTTCTTGAAACTGGTTGAGGGAGTCCCGGACTAGGGGGTGTCCGGATAGCCGGACTATCGTCACGGCCGGACTCCAAGACTATGAAGATACAAGATTGAAGACTTCGTCCCGTGTCCGGATGGGACTTTCCTTGGCGTGGAAGGCAAGCTTGGCGATACGGATATGTAGATCTCCTACCATTGTAACCGACTGTAACCCTAACCTATCCGGTGTCTATATAAACCGGAGGGTTTTAGTCCGTGGGATCGAACAACAATCATACCATAGGCTAGCTTCTAGGGTTTAGCCTCCTTGATCTCGTGGTAGATCTACTCTTGTACTACCCATATCATCAATATTAATCAAGAAGGAGTAGGGTATTACCTCCATCGAGAGGGCCCGAACACAGGTAAAACATCGTGCCTTGTCTCCTGTTACCATCCGCCTAGACGCACAGTTCGGGACCCCCTACCCGAGATCCGCCAGTTTTGACACCGACATTGGTGCTTTCATTGAGAGTTCCTCTGTGCCGTCGCCATCAGGTAGGATGCCTCATCTCGTCTTTAAAGACGATACCATCGCCAAAGAAGCCTTGGCCACTGGTCAGACTCTCCGGCTAGGCGGTTTTCTCATGACCGCTAGTTCGGCCGCCGCGCCGACGATGACCTCTCGAGTCATCGAAACCAATCTCCATGTTAGTTCGGAACTTGCCGAACAGTTAGATCCGATCGAGCTCTCCTCCATAAACGAGCTCTTGGATCACATCGCCGCCATACAGGAGTCACCACAGACACGACGGATCGGGCCTAAACCGATCTGAGAGATCAACTCTCCCGGGCTACCCATCATGTTGCTGTGATAGAGGAGCAATGCGGCGATTCTTCTTCTATCTCAAGGACTAGCTACGTCCGGATTCCCGATCCCTCCATGCCGGATTCCTGCGGAGGGACGGATGTCGATCAAGCCCTGAACTTAAAGTCAGGCGGCGGGCCGGACTCGTTGGATAGCACTCAAAAATCCAAACTTCCGAGTTCGGAAACTTCTCGGCCCTTGAGTCCTAAATTGGACGGGGTTCCGGATTTAGTGCCACCCGCCCACCCAAACATTAGCGCTCTCTCTCGATTCGCAAGAGCCCGCCAAAACAAGACATCATTATTGGGCGATTCCTCCCGGTTATGAACAGGATAAAGGACTGCCGAGAGGAGGACGAATCCCAATTTTTGCAATAATTGCACGGACAAGGAATCCTAAACGCCATAAGTCGTCATAAATTACACGCTTTGCTGACTTGGCAACCATAGTACAAAAGTCTTGTGCAATGGAGAGCGCTGAAAACCGAAGTAAATTTTGGGATAATCCGGCCCGAATACATCCCTAGTCTGGAACAAAAGGGTGCATCATTATCAAGCACACGGGTTGAATACCAAAAACCAAAACCCCTAAAGGGTGCGGAACCGTCTTCGAGGGTTGGCTAAGCGGACCTGCAAAATTCATAGCACAGAGGGCGCCACTCCAACTCATAGCCTTCGAGCATGTTGGATACTACGACAGGTGGCCAAAAGCGGCGATGAGCTTATAGCTTCGGAATCCCAGCCCAGCAACACCAGTACGGTGTTAACAGTCTTCGAGACTTTCGCATCAAATAACATGCGAAAACGAACACTGCGCAACCTTGCCAAAGTCTACCAAGTAGCAACAATAAATCCATGGAGTGACACGGCTATTACCTTTAATGCCAGTGATGAACCTAAATTCCGAACTGCCCGGCACCAGCCGCATTGGTCCTCAGCCCGATAGTGGACGGCTTTCGCTTTACTAAGGTACTCATGGATGGCGGCAGCGGACTAAACCTGATCTATGAGGAAACCCTCCGAAAAATGGAAATAGACTGGAACCGCATTGAGCGAAGCAACACAACCTTTAGAGGAATAATCCCCAGCCGGGAAGCATGCTGCACAGGAAAAATCACGCCGACGTAGTGTTCGCTCGCGGGACAATTACAGGTCCGAGGAGGTCACATTTCAAGTGGCCCGTTCAACAGCGGATATCATGCTTTATTAGGACGAGAGGCATTCACAATTTTTCAAGCTATACCCCATTATGGGTACATGAAGCTTAAAATGCCGGACCTAACGGAATCATCACTCTCGCTAGTGATCCGAACATAGCACTCCGCCGAAAACAAGACAGCCGCACTAGCCCTCGAGGCACTATCCAAAGCCCTAGCGGCCGAGGAACTCACCGCGATGCGCTCCACGGTGAATGTGGACGACGTGATACTTGATAAAAGATCCAAGTCCACCTCTTTAAACCAGCGGATGAAATAGTCAAATTCCAAGTCCACCAACGGACCGCAAAGACGGCCTCCATTGGGGCACAATTAAACCACGATGTAGACGCCAGACTACGAGAATTTCTACAAGAAAATCGGGACATCTTTGCACGGCACCCTTCGAAATGCCAGAATCCCACGTCACCGGCCGAGCACAGCTTAAATATCCTAAAAGGATTCAAGCCACTCAAACAGGCTCTTCGGCACTTTTCCGAACCCAAGAGACAGGCCATGGGAGAGGAGCTAGCCAAACTTTTGGAAGCCGGATTCATCAGAGATATAAAACATCCGGACTGGCTAGCAAACCTGGTGATGGTACCAAAGAAGGATAAATCCTGGCGCCTATGTGTTGATTTCAAGGACCATAATAAGGCTTGCCCAAAGGATCCCTTCCTCTCCCTCGAATTGATCAAATCATTGACGCCACAGAGGAGGACACGACTCATTGTGCTTCCTCGACGCGTACTCTGCTACCACCAAATCAAGATGGCTGAGCTGCACCAAGCTGCAACAGCATTCATCACTCCATACGGCCCGTTCGCTTCAACACAATGCCCTTTGGGCTCAAAAACGCCGGCGCAACATATCGGCGCATGATCCGGACATGTCCGCAAACCAGATCGGCAAAACAAAGGAAGCATATGTAGATGACGTGGTCGTCAAAACCAAGCACGCCGAAACTCTAGTAGGCGACTTGAGGCTCACATTCGACAATCTTCAAAATATGACATCAAGCTCAATCCGGAAAATGTGTCTTGGCGTTCGGCGGGAAAGCTCATGGGCTTCATTGTGTCCGGTAGAGGAATTGAAGCAAACCCAGCGAAGATCCGAGCTCTGTCACAATTGGATATTCCAAAAGACCTCAAACAAATTAAAAAATTGACGAGATGCGTGGCGGCTCTATGCCGCTTTATTTCCGATTGGGGAAAACGCGTTACCCTTTACCGCCTCCTCCGCCGCACCGAACACTTGAGTGGATGGATGCCGCCACGGCCGACTCGAAGAAATAAAGGCCATTTTGGCAACAAATCCGGTCTGGCCGCGCCTAACGTAAAGCCAATGCTATTATATATCGCGCAACACATCAAGTTGTCGGTAGCGGTGCTCGTTATCAAACGAAAGCGGACGGACACGGTTCCTGTTCAAAACCGGTTTATTATGTGTCCACTGTCCTAACTCCATGCAAGTCCCGGTACCCACACTATCAAAAGATAGCATATGCGGTGTTCATGGCATCCCGAAAGCTGCGACACTACTTTCAAGAGTGTTCGATAACAGTAGCCTCCGAAGTACCTCTTAACGACATTATAAACAACCGCGATGCGACGGGCCGGATCGCTAAATGGGCCATAGAGCTCCTTCCATTCGATATAACTTATAAGCCACGACGAGCTATTAAGTCGCAGGTTTTGGCCGACTTCGTGGCCGAATGGACCGAAGCCGAACTACCTAAAGAGTACGGCGCATACTCCAATTGGATCATGCACTTTGATGGCTCCAAAATGTAGGTCGGCCTGGGGGCTGGCGTCGTCCTGACGTCCCCAACCGGGGACACAGTCCAATACGTCCTTCAGATAATGTATACAGACTCCAACAACGCAGCGAATCGAGGCCCTTCGCACGGCCTCGGATGGCGCTCCATGGGCATTCAACGCCTAGAGGTGCGCGGGATTCAACCTCGCAATATCTCAAATAAACGGAGACTTTGATGCCAAAGATCCGAAAATGGCAGCATACCGCAATGCGGTCCTAAAATGTCGACACGGTTCAAGGGCTCAATTTCATCATATAGCCCGGATAACAACCAGCGACAGATATATTGGCACGCATCGGTGCAAAACGCGATGCCGCCCCACCCAATATCTTTACGGAACGGCTGTTCAAGCCATCCGCATTATGGGAAGGGAGTCCGCAATAACAATCCGGACCCAACCGCACTGCCTGACGCCGAACACTCTGACACAACCGGAGGCTCTGCCCCCGAGATAACACCCTCCGCTCACGAAATAATGGAGGTTATCGCCCCGTGGACGGAACCATTCTTAGCCTACCTAACTAGGCAGGAACTCCCCGAAGACCAAAACGAGGCTCGCTGCATAGTACGACGATCTAAGGCCTACAAAGTCCATGAGGGAGAGCTTTATAAGAAAAGCACTACCGGAGTCCTTCAAAGGTGTATCTCCGAAGAGGAAGGGCGAAACCTCCTGGCTAAAATTCATGCCGGACTGGGTGGGCACCACGCCGCAGCCCGGGCCCTTGTAGGCAAGGCCTTCCGTACAGGATTTTATTGGCCGACGGCCCGCGCAGATGCGCAGGACTTAGTCCAACGATGCGTCGGTTGCCAGCTTTTTGATAACCAAAGCCACATTCCACCCACCGCCCTCAAAACTATACCCATCACCTGGCTGTTCGCGGTCTGGGGGCTTGACATGGTTGGACCCTTCAAGGGAGGTACCCACAAGCAAAAATACCTATTAGTCATGGTGGATAAATTCACCAAATGGATAGAGGCCAAGCCTGTTAAAACGGCCGAATCCGGACCAGTGATAGACTTCATATCAGGGGTAGTTCACCGTTACGGTGTCCCCCACAGTATCATTACTGATAATGGCACCAATTTCACGGCTGATGAGGTCAAATCATGGTGCAAAAACATGGGCATCAAGCTCAATCACGCCTCAGTCTATCACCCTCAAACCAACGGCCAAGTCGAACGGGCAAATGGTCTAATCATGAGCGGCATTAAACCCAGACTAGTGCGGTCCCTCAAGGAATCTAACACGCACTGGGTTGAGGAGCTCGACTCCGTACTCTGGGGGCTGCGGACCATGCCGAATCGTACTACCGGATACACACCATTCTTCATGGTGTACGACGCAGAGGCAGTCTTGCCCTGCGACATAATACATGACTCACCTCGTGTGCGCATGTATGAAGAAAGAGAAGCCGAGATTGATCGGCAGGACAGTTTGGACGCATTGGAGGAGGAGCGCGACGTGGCAAAAGCTCGTTCCGCATTCTATCAACAGCAGGCTCGAAGATATCAAAGTAGGGAAGTACGTGCCAAAGCTTATCACGTTGGCGAACTAGTTCTACGCCTGCCGGACAAGAAAAAGGACAAACTCAAGCCCAAATGGGAAGGTTCCTTCATCATCGACCAGGTCCTGACCGACGGAGCATACCGTCTACGAAACGCATCGGATAACCGACTCGAGCCGAACCCATGGAACGCAACCCGTCTTCGAAGATTCTATGCCTAAGTGCCAGACTCCAAGTTCGTCTCCTTCCTCCGTCCACATTTTTTATTTTTGTTGTCTTTTGTTTCTCTCCTTCCTTCTTCTTCTTATTGAAGCATCTAGAGGCTCGTTTGCGCTTTTTACTTTTACACTTGACGCTGCTGTCCGCTCATTATACACAGGGGCTTCTTTATGAAGCTTATTTATACGGGCTTTCATGCCCAACACATGCGTTAAACTTCCGCATGTACCTTTTATTCACCATTATATGCATCGATATGACTTAAGTTTTGGCCAAGCTGGGTTGCTCGCTCTGTGCTTACCCCTCGTTCCCGATTGTTCGACTAGGTGGTAAAGGAGCACCTCCGCGATTATTCTTCGCCGGGCCAGCGGATGTGTACCTCAGACTGGTGAAGCCGAAAGCTAGCGTTCTTAAGGAAATATTCAGTCGGTGAACTAAAAGATGATTTTAACTATTTACCCATCTGCCCCAGATGATTTTCTGCTTTATAGCAGCTTTGACATGCACTTTAGGGCATGCATCCCAAATGAAAGGAACCCTTAACTAAACTATTCTCCTCGAAGATGTTTCTTACTACCCATGTAATATAACATAACTAGTTGGGCACTTGTCCGATCAGCAACAATGACCCCTACGCCTGGTCTCCATGCATACCACGGTTCTTATATAACCACGAAGGTATTGGACACACCCGGACTATTGGGTCCGGAGGTCGGGCGAAAAAGGTCCGCTATGACAAGCGATCTACAATCCGCTAGAAGACATTCTTTCATGTCATATTTTTACATAGTCAACTCGACTCATTGTATTCCTCCTCAATGCCATCTAATAGGCTATCTAATTTACAATCTTGTTGAATACTTGGCGGCCAATTCTACTTGGCGTACACTAAACTTCTGAGGATCTCCATCCCATCCGCCCCACAGGTCCGACCTCGGCCATGTGGTTTGGGTCACACCGTGTACCGCGTCTTTACCATGGCCCGAGCTTCGGCGGCGCCTTGACGGCATGCCGATATCTTCCATAGCCAGAAGCGCCGCCGTGCTCCTTGAAGCCGCTCCGCCAGCTCCCCAATGCCTTCGGGCAGGGAGATAGATGTCCATAAGGCCTGGACGATGCCTTTCATCACCTGCCGGACTCGTTCGTGCAGCTGACGCAGTTCGGGAAGAAGATCACCCGAAGAATTGGGCATCTCCTCCTCAGGATGACCTGTGAGCAAACCTACATACATGTTTATGTTAGTCGCCTTCCTCGCCGAACTCTTTCAAAGTTCGCTCAAGCACTTACTGAAAATGCCGCGACGGCCGCCGATTCTCCTTCTGGAGTCGACTAACTGGCACGAACGTCCTTTAGTTCCTCACCCAGCTTGGTGTTGGCGTCTTGGAGGTTATTCTTCTCCTGCCGCACCCTCGTAAGCACGCTCTCGCCGGCCTTTAACTGGCGTAAGAGCTGTTGCTTGTCCGGATCTAGTCTGGCGCCATCTGCAATGTTTTCGCTCGATTTACACACCCGCCACACTTCATAAATTATTTATCTTCCAAGCGTATATTACGGAGGGGTCTCTGTGGCTCCCCAGAGGCGGCTAGTGCGGCCTCAAGTTGGGCCCCGACTCTTCCAGCTCTGGGACAGTCGGGTATTCTTTTTGTAAGATCTGCATAACAAAATGATCCTTAAATCAGTTATTCTAACTATTTTAAGTCTCGGGGCTCTTGGCATATATAATCACAAATTTCCTTACCGTATGTCCTTCACATACTGCTCCGTGGCTCTGGTTAAACCATCTTGGCGGCACGGAGGTGCGATCTCCAATCAAAGGCATTCAAGGCCTCTTGGGAGAAACATGCATCACGAAGAACTGTCCGTGGCGCTTATGATTCAAGGCGCTCTCCACCTCGGAGTTGGTGGCGGACAACCTGTTGGCATCCTCTCGTCGAGGAGCATCCGACGACGTCTCGTGCTCGCCTCGGCCTCGGACCCGGCTTTGAAGCTTGTCCAGTGAAGGTTCGATCGGCAACCTCTCCGGACTTAGTCCGCGAGCGCTCTTCTTCTGAAAAGAGCATCGGCGTTAGTCGCCGTCCAGAATCAATCACGGGAGTATGGTAACATGCCATACCGTTGCGGCGGAGTTTCGATCCGGACCGCACTTCTTTTTAGCTTCGAGGCCGCCTTCCCTTTGATGGCTGGGCCGCGGGCTCGGCTTCCTGCCTCGAAGGTACCCCCTGCGAAGCGCCATTGGTATACGGTGATAAAAAATAAGCATGGATGGGTCGTTATTAGGGTTTTGGGATCTCGGTCTCATTTACCGTGAGGTCGGAAGTATTCGGGATAATCACCAGAATGGCAACCAACGCATTATCGATGCTAAGTTGGTGGAATACCCACCGATCAACTCCACCTTTATATCCGGTCCTCTTCGAGGTCGGATCGAGGGACCGTTCCGGATCCTCGGGTTGTGGGGCGGGCTGTGTATCTTCTCCACAGTCCGGCGCAGTTCCTGCACAGAAACCACGAAATGAGATATTTAACCATGGGAACATGGATCGGATAGGTCACAAAGATGTTTGCTTACCCAGCTTCGAGGATTATTCTAAGAAAACTCCTTGATGGATTGACACGGAGGAAATCCTCCTCCTCCCTTTATACATAGCGCACAAGATCTTCACCAGTTCGGTGACCGATCCACGCCCTCTGCTGCCATGGCGGGTGGCATCGTCCTCCCGTTGAAGTCCCACATGGGATGGCCCTGTATTGGGCGGCTGCACTCCCTCATAATGCAGATTGCCATGACTCTGTCATGGTCAATCCGGCATGAGCCAATAACCTTATTCGGCTCATCAAATAACGGACATCCGGTCATCTTCTCTCCTGGGGCTCGAGGGCGCCAAGGCGCTTCTTCAGAGGAGCATTGCTGAACTCCGGAAGGCCGATCCTAACAGGATCCGGCAGCGGGACGTCCTCCATGTAAAACCATTCCAAAGGCCAGTCTTCAGACACCTTCTTTGGGGTTCCAGATAGGTATCCGGTCCCGGCGATGCGCCATAGCTCGGCTCCGCCCACTTGATATATTGACCCCTCATGAGAATGGGGTACTAGGCAGAATATTCTCTTCCACAGCCCGAAATGAGCCTCGACGCCCAAGAATAGTTCGCAAAGGGCCACGAAGCCCGTGATGTGCAAGATGGAGGCAGGAGTAAGATGGTGCAACTGGAGGCCGTAGAACTCCAGGAGCCCCCGGAGAAACGGATGGATTGGAAATCTGAGTCCTCTTACTAGATAAGAGATAAAGCATACCCGCTCTCCTTTAGAGGGATCGGGGACGCTCTCCGCTTGCTTTCCGCCCTTGTAGGTGGAAAGTCCGGCTCGAACCGGGACCATGAAGGCCGGGGGAAGAAATCCCTTGGCTTGGAGTATAACTAGCTCGCTATGCGGGACTGAGCATCTCTTCCAATTTCCCGGCTGAGGGCTGGGAGCGCGAGAGGAAGAGCCACGTCGTCTGTCCATGATGGAATGGGCTTTGGTCAGAGGCGCTCCGATGAAAGCTCGCAAAGGAGGGATGGTGTGACTCAGATCTAGATCCTCGCCCCTTTTATAGGCGGCTCATTTGCGCGGCTAGGGGTGTAATTGTAAAAATACCCTGGCTTTTCGCATTCATTCAAACATGTGGAAGATGGCCATTATTGGGCGTAGAAGCCGAGGAGCGCAGCATTTATCAGAAGCCGGACACTCTTCAACAAGTATATGGAATTTGGAGAAGAACCTGCCTCGCAATGCCGAAGACAATCAACGCACGGACTCATCGTCATTGAAGCCTGGTTCGGGCTACCGAGGAGTCCGGACTAGGGGTGTCCGGATAGCCGGACTATCGTCACGGCGGACTCCAAGACTATGAAGATACAAGATTGAAGACTTCGTCCCGTGTCCGGATGGGACTTCCTTGGCGTGGAAGGCAAGCTAGGCGATACGGATATGTAGATCTCCTACCATTGTAACCGACTACTGTAACCCTAACCTATCCGGTGTCTATATAAACCGGAGGGTTTTAGTCCGTGGGACGAACAACAATCATACCATAGGCTAGCTTCTAGGGTTTAGCCTCCTTGATCTCGTGGTAGATCTACTCTTGTACTACCCATATCATCAATATTAATCAAGCGGGAGTAGGGTATTACCTCCATCGAGAGGGCCCAACACAGGTAAAACATCGTGCCCCTTGTCTCCTGTTACCATCCGCCTAGACGCACGCTTCGGGACCCCCTACCGAGATCCGCCGGTTTGACACCGACATTTGGTGGTCTTGTTGACCATCAACACTTGATGCTCCTTCTTGATTACTACCTCCAGCCTTTAGCATTGTGAAGAGCTCGGAATTGTCTTATCCATCCTTGCATATTATAGTTCATCACGAAGCTCTTGTAGCTTGGTGGCAATGATTGAAGAATTGTGTCAATGACACTATCATCAGGAAGATTAACTCCCAGTTGAATCAAGTGATTGTTATACCCAGACATTTTGAGTATATGCTCACTGGCAGAGCTATTCTCCTCCATCTTGCAGCTGTAGAACTTATTGGAGACTTCATATCTCTTAATCCAGGCATTTGCTTGAAGTATTAACTTCAACTCCTGGAACATCTCATATGCTCCATGATGTTAAAAACGTTGTTGAAGTCCCGGTTCTAAGCCGTAAAGCACGGCACCCTGAACTATCGAGTAGTCATCAGCTTTGCTCTGCCAGACGTTCATAATATCTGGCGTTGCTCCTGCAACGGGTTTGGCACCTAGCGGTGCTTCCAGGATGTAATTCTTCTGTGCAGCAATGAGGATAATCCTCAAGTTACGGACCCAGTCCGTGTAGTTGCTACCATCATCTTTCAACTTAGCTTTCTCTAGGAACGCATTAAAATTCAACGGAACAACAGCACGGGCCATCTATCTACAACAACATAGACATGCAAAATACTATCAGGTACTAAGTTCATGATAAATTAAAGTTCAATTAATCAAATTACTTAAGAACTCCCACTTAGATAGACACCCCTCTAATCATCTAAGTGATCACGTGATCCATATCAACTAAACCATGTCCGATCATCACGTGAGATGGAGTAGTTTTCAATGGTGAACATCACTATGTTGATCATATCTACTATATGATTCACGCTCAACCTTTCTCTCTTAGTGTTCCGAGGCCATATCTGCATATGCTAGACTCGTCAAGTTTAACCCGAGTATTCTGCGTGTGCAAAACTGGCTTGCACCCGTTGTATGTGAACTTAGAGCTTATCACACCCAATCATCACTTGGTGTCTCGGCACGAAGAACTTTCGCAACGGTGCATACTCAGGGAGAACACTTGTACCTTGAAATTTAGTAAGAGATCATCTTATAATGCTACCATCGAACTAAGCAAAATAAGATGCATAAAGGATAAACATCACATGCAATCAATATAAGTGATATGATATGGCCATCATCATCTTGTGCCTTTGATCTCCATCTCCAAAGTACCGTCATGATCACCATCATCACCGGCATGACAGCTTGATCTCCATCGTAGCATCGTTGCCGTCTCGCCAACTATTGCTTCTACGATATCGCTACCGCTTAGTGATAAAGTAAAGCAATTACGAGGCGATTGCATTTCATACAATAAAGCGACAACCATATGGCTCCTGCCAGTTGCTGATAACTTTGTTACAAAACATGATCATATCATACAATAAAATTTAGCATCATGTCTTGACCATTTCACATCACAACATGCCCTGCAAAAACAAGTTAGACGTCCTCTACTTTGTTGTTGCAAGTTTTACGTGGCTGCTACGGGCTGAGCAAGAACCGTTCTTACCTACGCATCAAAACCACAACGATATTTCGTCAAGTATGTGTTGTTTTAACCTTCAACAAGGACTGGGCATAGCCACACTCGATTCAACTAAAGTTGGAGAAACTGACACTCGCCAGCCACCTATGTGCGAAGCACATCGTTAGAACCAGTCTCGCGTAAGCGTACGCGTAATGTCGGTCCGGGCCGCTTCATCTAACAATACCGCCAAATCAAAGTATGACATGCTGGTAAGCAGTATGACTAGTATCGCCCACAACTCACTTGTGTTCTACTCGTGCATATAACATCTACGCATAAACTTGGCTCGGATGCCACTGTTGGGGAACGTAGTAATTTCAAAAAAATTCCTACGTACACGCAAGATCATGGTGATGCATAGCAATGAGAGGGGAGAGTATTGTCCACGTACCCTCGTAGACTGTAAGCGAAAGCGTTATGACAACGCGGTTGATGTAGTCGTACGTCTTCACGATCGACCGATCCTAGCACCGAAGGTACGACACCTCCGTGATCTGCACATGTTCGGCTCGGTGACGTCCCACGAACTCACGATCCAGTAGAGTGTCGGGGAAGAGCTTCGTCAGCACGACGGCGTGATGACGGTGATGATGAAGCTACCGGCGCAGGGCTTCGCCTAAGCACTACGACGATATGACCGAGGTGGATTATGGTGGAGGGGGGGGCAGCGCAGACGGCTAAAAGATCAATGATCAACTTGTGTGTCTATGGGGTGCCCCCATCCCCCGTATATAAAGGAGCGGAGGAGGGGGAGGGAGCTGGCCTCCTTGGCGCGCCCCAAGGGGAGTCCTACTCCCACCGGGAGTAGGATCCCCCCCCCCTTCCCTAGTTGGATTAGGAGAGAACGAAGGGGGAGGAAGGAGGAAGGAAAGGGGGGCCGGCCCCCCTCCCAATTCGGATTGGGCTTGGGTGGGGGGCGCCCCCTCCTTTGCTCCCTTCTCCTCTCTCCCACTATGGCCCAATAAGGCCCATATACCTCCCGGGGGATTCCGGTAACCTCCCGGTACATCGGTAAATGCCCGATCTCACCCGGAACCATTCTGATGTCCAAATATAGTCGTCCAATATATCGATCTTTATGTCTCGACCATTTCGAGACTCCTCTTCATGTCTGTGATCATATCTGGGACTCCTAACTACCTTCAGTACATCAAAACACATAAACTCATAATACGATCATCACCAAACGTTAAGCGTGCGGACCCTACGGGTTCGAGAACTATGTAGACATAACCGAGACACGTCTCCGGTCAATAACCAATAGCGGAACCTGGATGCTCACATTGGCTCCTACATATTCTACGAAGATCTTTATCGGTCAAACCCATAACAACATACATTGTTCCCTTTGTCACCGGTATGTTACTTGCCCGAGATTCGATCGTCGGTATCTCAATACCTAGTTCAATCTCGTTACCGGCAAGTCTCTTTACTCGTTCCGTAATGCATCATCCCGCAACTAACTCATTAGTCACATTGCTTGCAAGGCTTATGTTGATGTGCATTACCGAGAGGGCCCAGAGATACCTCTCCGACAATCGGAGTGACAAATCCTAATCTTGATCTATGCCAACTCAATAAGTACCATCGGAGACACCTGTAGAGCACCTTTATAATCAACCAGTTACGTTGTGACGTTTGGTAGCACACAAAGTGTTCCTCCGGTATTCGGGAGTTGCATAATCTCATAGTCATAGGAACATGTATAAGTCATGAAGAAAGCAATAGCAATATACTAAACGATAAAATGCTAAGCTAATGGAATGGGTCAAGTCAATCACATCATTCTCTAATGATGTGATCCCGTTAATCAAATGACAACTCATTTCTATGGCTAGGAAACTTAACCATCTTTGATTCAACGAGCTAGTCAAGTAGAGGCATACTAGTGACACTCTGTTTGTCTATGTATTCACACATGTACTAAGTTTCCGGTTAATACAATTATAGCATGAATAATAAACATTTATCATGATATAAGGAAATATAAATAACAACTTTATTATTACCTCTAGGGCATATTTCCTTCAAGAACGGGTTGTTGTCATAAGAAGCTTTCCTCCCAATTGACGTGGATAGGCTATGAGTGATCTCATCATCAAAATGGGATATGTAGTACATGGTGGCATGACACCACCACATGAAAATGCCTTTTTAGCAAAAAATATTCTTTATCATCTGCAATGAGAGCAATAGTATTGTATAGTAGTCGATCCTGGTGATAGCATGGTTCGGATGGAGTAGGGTGAATCCAATATGGGAGAAAATCCTGGAAGGTGTCTATACCGACGGAGATGAAAATTCTGCTATGCAATTGTGCATTGTTAGTGAGGCTAGCTAGCCGCTATGTTGAGACGAGCGGCCAATCCATGTGCGCCCGATAGGAGTGCAAGATCTAGCTTAGTTCCCATATGATTAACCAATATAACGGATAAATGGAGGGTGTTGGGCATGGAGCATCTAAAATTTGATGAGGCCGAGAAGGTAGAACAGATGGGTTGTGCAATGTTGGATTGTTCTTGGGTATTTCCTCGCGTCTAAAGGATGTTTCTAGTGCAAGAAATAGTTGGTATTACATAGTGGTTCATCCAGTGCAACAATGCTATGTAAGGAATGAGAAAGACGTCCAAAAACATAGCAGGTTAATGTTGTCCATCAAAGCTACACAACTTGGTGTGTTCTCCATCGACTTGAGTAGGTTAAACCTCTAGTTGGTAAAGTGAAGTTGAAGGATGTTGATCTAGAAAGAGAGAGAGGATGTCAGTAGGTTGCATTAGGGCATGAGTACTATAAGCAACACCATCCTCGTACTCTAGGCCTCCGCCTAAGCAAAATAATAATAATTGGTAACACCTAATAAAAAAATTTACCCATGCATGGCTGCCTCACTAAACCCATACATGTCAACTCCCTTGGTTCTTCCCCTTCCCTTTTATCCTAGGGCAACTTCAACAATCTATACATTGGACAGTTGTCCCATAGTTCCACCGCCATGGCTGAGATTTGGAAAACAAACATGGGAGCTTGCAGAGGAACCGGTCTCTTGAGGAAAGAGTGTGAACTTGAGAAAGAGAAGGTGCGAGCAAAGGAAAAGTGCAAAACACATGAAAAAAATGAGGTAACCACAAAATTATATGTTCATGCATGGAACCACCATTGGCTTGGATGATTTATTCCCAAGTAGTGGTTTCAACAACCAGGGTGTGTGTGGAATGTTGGGGCGGATGGTCGATGCTACACCTTTGGTCACACCCTCACATGCAAGGAGCAAGCAACTGCAACAAAAGTCCTTGATACGTCCATTTTGCATCATGCTTTTATATCGATATTTATCGCATTATGGGTTGTTATTTCACATTATGTCACAATACGTATGGCTATTCTCTCTTATTTTACAAGGTTTACCATGAAGAGGGGAATGCTTGGCAATGGAATTCAGGCCGAAAAGGAGCAAATATTGGAGACCTATTCATGCAACTCCAAAAGTCCTGAAACTCCACAGAATATCTTAAAATAAATAAAGAAAAATCATCGCCAAAGATGAAGGCCAGGGGGCTCACACCCTGCTCACGAGGGTGGGGGGCGCGCCCCCCTACCTCGTGGGCCCCGTGGTGGCTCTCCGATGCCCATCTTCTCCTATATGAAGTCTTTCGATGAGAAAAAAAATAAGAAGGAACCTTTCGGGACGAAACTCCGCCGCCACGAGGCGGAACCTTGGCGGAACCAATCTAGGGCTCCGGCAGAGCTGTTCTGTCGGGGACACTTCCCTCCGGGAGGGGGAAATCACCGTCATCATCATCACCAACGCTCCTCTCATCGGGAGAGGGCAATCTCCATCAACATCTTCACCAGCACCATCTCATCTCCAAACCCTAGTTCATCTCTTGTATCCAATTCTTGTCTCCAAGTCCAGGATTGGTGCTAGTAGGTTGCTAGTAGTGTTGATTACTCCTTGTAGTTGATGCTAGTTGGTTTATTTGGTGGAAGATCATATGTTCAGATCCTATATGCATATTATTACCCCTCTGATTATGAACATGAATATGCTTTGTGAGTAGTTACATTTGTTCCTGAGGACAAGGGAGAAGTCTTGCTATTAGTAGTCATGTGAATTTGGTATTCGTTCGATATTTTGATGAGATGTATGTTGTCTAGCCTCTAGTGGTGTTATGTGAACGTCGACTACATAACACTTCACCATTATTTGGGCCTAGAGGAAGGCATTGGGAAGTAATAAGTAGATGATGGGTTGCTAGAGTGATGAAGCTTAAACCCTAGTTTATCGTTGCTTTCGTAAGGGGCTGATTTGGATCCATATGTTTCATGCTATGGTTAGGTTTACCTTAGTACTTTTGTTGTAGTTGCGGATGCTTGCAATAGAGGTTAATCATAAGTGGGATGCTTGTTCAAGTAAGAACAACACCCAAGCACTGGTCCACCCACATATCAAATTATCAAAGTACCGAACGCGAATCATATGAACGTGATGAAAACTAGCTTGACGATATTCCCATGTGTCCTCGGGAGCGCTTTTCCTATTATAAGAGTTTGTCCCGGCTTGTCCTTTGGTACAAAAAGGATTGGGCCACCTTGCTGCACTTTATTTACTTTTGTTACTTGTTGCTCGTTGTAATTTATCTTATCACAAAACTATCTGTTACCACTTATTTCAGTACTTGCAGAGAATATCTTGCTGAAAACCGCTTATCATTTCCTTCTGCTCCTCGTTGGGTTCGACACTCTTACTTATCGAAAGGACTATGATAGATCCCCTATACTTGTGGTTCATCAAGACTCTTTTCTGGCGCCGTTGCCGGGGAGTGAAGCGCCTTTGGTAGGTGGAATTTGGTAAGGAAAAATTTATATAGTGTGCTGAAATTTACTGTCACTTGTTACTATGGAAAGTAATTCTCTGAGGGGCTTGTTCGGGGTATCTTCACCCTGTCCAATAGAGCAAAGAGTTGCTCCTCAACCTACTGAACCTATTGAAAATGAAACTCCTTTTGAAATTCCTTCGGGTATGATGGAAAAACTGCTGGCTAATCCTTTTACAGGAGATGGAACAAAGCATCCTGATGAGCACTTAATATATGTGGATGAAATTTGTGGATTATTTAAGCTTGCAGGTATACCCGATGATGTTGTTAAGAAGAAGGCTTTCCCTTTATCTTTGAAGGGAGACGCATTCACATGGTATAGGCTATGTGATGATATGAGATCATGGAACTATAAAAGATTGAAATTGGAATTTCATCAAAAGTATTATCCTATCCATCTTGTTCATCGTGATCGCAATTATATATATAACTTTTGACCTCGCGAAGGATAAAGCATCGCTCAAGCTTGGGGGAGGCTTAAATCAATGTTATATTCATGCCCCAATCATGAGCTCCCAAGAGAAATAATTATTCAAAGTTTTTATGCTCGGCTTTCTGAAAACAATCGCACCATGCTCGATAATTCTTGTGCTGGCTCTTTTATGATGAAGACTATTGAATTTAAATGGAATTTATTGGATAGAATTAAACACAACTCTGAAGATTGGGACCTCAACGAAGGTAAGGAGTCAGGTATGACACCTAAGTTTGATTGTGTTAAATCTTTTATGGATACCGATATTTTCCGTAAGTTTAGCACTAAATATGGACTTGACTCTGAGATAGTAGCTTCTTTCTGTGAATCTTTTGCTACTTATGTTGATCTCCCCAAGGAGAAGTGGTTTAAATATCATCC
This sequence comes from Aegilops longissima, assembly GCA_021605205.1. Taxonomy (NCBI): domain Eukaryota; kingdom Viridiplantae; phylum Streptophyta; class Magnoliopsida; order Poales; family Poaceae; genus Aegilops; species Aegilops longissima. The sequence goes on along the minus strand of CM038679.1, from coordinate 25,915,059 downwards.
TCCCATAGAAGTAAAAGTAGCTGCACCTATTAAAGTTGAAGAAAAGACTGTCACTTATAATGATCCTATTGTTCCTACTTCTTATGTTGAGAAACCACCTTTCCCTGTTAGGATAAAGGATCATGCTAAAGCTTCAACCGTTGTTCGTAAAAGCAATATTAGAACTTATACACCCCCTGAGCAAGTTAAAGTAGAACCTAATATTGCTATTGTTAAAGATCTCTTGTCTGACAATATTGATGGGCATGTTATTCAATTCTGCGGTGAAACTGCTAGAATCGCTAAACCGTGTGCTAAAGATAAACATAGATCTGTGGCAGGCGTGCCTGTTATTTCTGTTAAAATAGGAGATCATTGTTATCATGGCTTATGTGATATGGGTGCTAGTGCTAGTGTTATACCTTATGATTTATATAAATAAATTAAGCATGAAATTGCACCTGTTGAGTTAGAAGATATTGATGTCACAATTAAACTTGCCAATAGAGATACTATATCTGCAATGGGAATTGTTAGAGATGTTGAAGTCTTGTGTGGAAAAACTAAATATCCTGTTGATTTTCTTGTTCTTAGTTCTCCACAAGATAGCTTTTGTCCCATTATATTTGGTAGACCCTTCTTGAATACTGTTAATGCTAAGATAGACTGCAAAAAGAATGTTGTTACTATTGGCTTGGATGATATGGTTCATGAGTTTAATTTCTCTAAATTTAGTAAACAACATCGTGAGGAAGAATTGCCTAGTAAGGATGAAATTATTGGTCTTGCTTCTATTGCCGTACCTCCTAGTGATCCTTTAGGACACTATTTGGTAGGCCATGAAAATGATATGTTCATGAATGAAAGAAGGGAAATAGATGAAGTATTCTTTAAACAGGAACCTATTCTGCAACACAATTTGCCTGTTGAAATCCTAGGGGATCCCCCTTCACCCAAGGGTGATCCCGTTTTTGAGCTTAAACCGTTGCCTGATAATCTTAAATATGCTTATCTTGATGAAAAGAAAATATATCCTGTTATTATTAGTGCTAACCTTTCAGAGCATGAAGAAGAAAGATTATTGAAAACTCTGAAGAAGCACCGTGCCGCTATTGGATATACTCTTGATGATCTTAATGGCATTAGTCCCACTCCATGTCAGCATAAAATAAATTTGGAAGCGGATGCCAAACCAGTTCGTGATCCCCAACGACATTTGAATCCTAAAATGAAAGAAGTGGTAAGAAAAGAAATACTCAAGCTTCTGGAGGTAGGTATAATTTATCCCGTTGCTGATAGTCAGTGGGTAAGTCTTGTCCCTTGTGTCCCTAAGAAGGGAGGTGACGGTGTCCTGGACTAGGGGGTACTCACCACGTCGTCTCCCGATCAGTTGGATTGGGCCGAGGATCCCCATGGCCGTATACTCATGGGCCAGTCCGGACAGTTGCCGCATACAAGGAAGATTCCACAAGACTTGGCGATCAAGACAAGGACTCCTCCCCCACCGGCGTATTCGGCTAGGACTTTTGTTATCCTAGGCCTCTGGTGCATTATATAAACCGAGGCCAGGCTAGTCGATAGATACACAACAATCATACCATAGGCTAGCTTCTAGGGTTTAGCCTCTCTGATCTCGTGGTAGATCTACTCTTGTACTACCCACATCATCAATATTAATCAAGCAGGAGTAGGGTATTACCTTCATCGAGAGGGCCCGAACCTGGGTAAAAACATCGTGTCCCTTGTCTCCTGTTACCATCTGCCTAGACGCACAGTTCGGGACCCCCTACCCGAGATCCGCCGGTTTTGACACTGACATTGGTGCTTTCATTGAGAGCTCCGCTGTGTGTCCGTCAAAAGGTCGATGGCTCGCCTGCAGATCAACTGCGACTTCGGCATCTTCGTCACCAGCTCAACTGGTCACCTTGGTTCGACCAAGGACTGCGCCCTACCTCCGATCGTCATGTTCGGATGAAGGCCTTCATCAACATCAACTCCGATCTCTATCAAGATCATGGAGGAATCATCCAGGGAGCCCGGGGGCTCAGCGTCAACATTGCCCTAGGGCGACCGTACTGTTTTTCTGGACAGCGGACTTGTGCCCGCCGCCACCGCCTCCTCAAGCGTCGTTTTAACGATTTCCTCGGTGGAATTGTGCGGAATTGAGTCTACAACAACCCTGGAAAATTTCGTCGAGTATCGATGGAGGAATCTCTGGCAATCTCCGATATACCGGAGCCGCATTGAATCTGGACGAGAATCCGGACGAGTTTAGGGCGTGGTGTCCAGCTTCTAGCTCGGACTTCCTTTGGAAGATCCAACCGTTGATCGGCTGCGGAATTCCTATATCTACCACCCCTCAAAATTTCATCTCGATCCGACCGTCCAAACTCCGGGAACCTTCCGATTAGTGCATCACTTTTCGGATTTGTTTTCTGCGCGAAAACGAATCCGACCCGAGTTCGTCTTTTTTATGAACGGGATTTCGGACATCCTTTTTGAAGGAAGTTTTGTATGGGGTGTTGTGTTTTGTTCCTGAACACATCCCACTAACTTTAAAATATTTTGAACATGATCTTCAACATCATGCTGGTGTCAAACCAGTCCGGCAATATTGCTCCACGGCTGCCGACCTGCGCTAGACACGTCGTCACTTTGTTGAGCCAAGCTCAACTTCTTCGGATCATCATCTCGGCAAGCCGAACAAGAGTCCGGCATCGCGAAGGTTAAATCATCACCAACATCGCCGCCCCACGGATTACACGGAGCGGGCATACCGGCGTCGCCGCACGGTCGCTTCACCAAGCCGGCATCGACCACGTCACGACCTGCATCGGCAGGGCCGCACTATTGCTTCTTCAAGCTGGTGTCCATCACGCCGACCTACTTCGACATCTCGGCGGGACCAGGGGCTTCGCCATCTCTTCATCAACCTACTCCGGACGCTTCGGCGTCGCTAGCCGACCAGCTCCGTCACGTTAGCTGGACCGAGGGCTTTTGCCTCGGCAAGCCAACCTTTGCCAGCATTGCCATGCTGTCATTTCATCGCCCATCAGGCAATGGGTGCGCGGATCGAGTCCCAATTTTGGGAATCACCTCCCTTCGGATTGCTACAACAAACAAACCAGCTGCTATTAATCCCAGTATTTTTTGCTGGTTTGGGTTTATTTTTCCCAAGGAATTATTACTCTGGTTTGTCCATCATATGTACACAGGTCTATCAAGTGGTGGCCGCATAATCGACGGTCGCATGATGGTTCGGTCAGTTTCCGTACATAGTCCTGAAGGAAATATGCCCTAGAGGCAATAATAAAGTTATTATTTATTTCCTTATTTCATGATAAATGTTTATTATTCATGCTAGAATTGTATTAACCGGAAACATGATACATGTGTGAATACATAGACAAACATATAGTCACTAGTATGCCTCTACTTGACTAGCTCATTAATCAAAGATGGTTATGTTTCCTAACCATAGACATGTGTTGTTATTTGATTAATGGGATCACATCATTAGGAGAATGATGTGATTGACATGACCCATTCCGTTAGCCTAGCACTTGATCGTTTAGTATATTGCTATTGCTTTCTTCATGACCTATACATGTTCCTGTAACTATGAGATTATGCAACTCCCGTTTACCGGAGGAACACTTTGGGTGCTACCAAACGTCACAACGTAACTGGGTGATTATAAAGGAGTACTACAGGTGTCTCCAAAGGTACATGTTGGGTTGGCGTATTTCGAGATTAGGTTTTGTCACTCCGATTGTCGGAGAGGTATCTCTGGGCCCTCTCGGTAATGCACATCACTATAAGCCTTGCAAGCAATGTAGCTAATGAGTTAGTTACGGAATGATGCATTACGTAACGAGTAAAGAGACTTGCCAGTAACGAGATTGAACTAGGTATTGGATACCGACGATCAAATCTCGGGCAAGTAACATACCGATGACAAAGGGAACAACGTATGTTGTTATGCAGTTTGACCGATAAAGATCTTCGTAGAATATGTAGGAGCCAATATGAGCATCCAGGTTCCGCTATTGGTTATTGACCAAGAATAGTTCTAGGTCATGTCTACATAGTTCTCGAACCCGTAGGGTCCGCACGCTAAGGTTTCGATGACGCTATATTATGAGTTTATGAGTTTTGATGTACCAAGGAGTTCGAGTCCCGATGAGATCGGGGACATGACGAGGAGTCTCGAAATGGTCGAGACGTAAAGATCGATATATTGGACGACTATATTCGAGTTCGGAAAGGTTCCGAGTGATTCGGTATTTTTCGAGTACCGAGAGTTACGGAATTCGCCGGGAGTATATGGGCCTTATTGGGCCATACGGGAATAGAGGAGAGGCCAAAGGAAGGAGGCCTCGCCCCCTCTGGTCCGACTTGGACAAGGGGCACAGCCCCCTTTTCCTTATTCCTCTCCCCCTCTTTCCCCTTCTCCTACTCCAACAAGGGAGGTGGAATCCTACTAGGACTAGGGAGTCCTAGTAGGACTCCACACTTGGCACGCCCCCTCCTAGGGCCGGCCTCCTCCCCCCTTGCTCCTTTATATACGGGGGCAGGGGGGGAACCCCATGACACACAAGTTGATCTACGGATCGTTCCTTAGCCGTGTGCGGTGCCCCCCTCCACCATATTCCACCTCGGTCATATCGTCGTGGAGTTTAGGCGAAGCCTGCGCGATAGAGCATCATCATCGTCACTGCGCCGTCGTCTTGTGGAACTCATCCCGACACTTTGCTGGATCGGATTCGGGGATCGTCATCGAGCTGAGCGTGTGCTGAACTCGGAGGTGCCGTCGTTCGGTGCTTGGATCGGTCGGATCGTGAAGACGTCGACTACATCAACAGCGTTGTCATAACGCTTCGCTTCGGTCTACGAGGGTACATGGACAATACTCTCCCTCTCGTTGCTATGTCATCACCATGATCTTGCGTGTGCGTAGGAATTTTTTGAAATTACTCGTTCCCCAACAGTGGTATCCGAGCCAGGTTTTATGCGTTGATGTCATATGCACGAGTAGAACACAAGTGAGTTGTGGGCGATATAAGTCATCTGCTTACCAAATGTCATACTTTGGTTCAGCGGTATTGTGAGATGAAGCGGCCGGACCGACATTACGCGTGACGCTTACGCGAGACTGGTTTCACCGCTTGAGCACTCGTTGCTTAAAGGTGACCGCGGTGTCTGTCTCTCTCACTTTAGTTGAACCGAGTGTGGCTCGCCCGGTCCTTGCGAAGGTTAAAACAGCACCAACTTGACAAACTATCGTTGTGGTTTTGATGCGTGGTAAGAACGATTCTTGCTCAGCCCGTAGCAGCCACGTAAAACTTGCAACAACAAAGTAGAGGACGTCTAACTTGTTTTTGCAGGGCATGTTGTGATGTGATATGGTTAAGACGTGATGCTATATTTTATTGTATGAGATGATCATGTTTTGTAACCGAAGTTATCGGCAATCGGCAGAGCCATATGGTTGTCGCTTTATTGTATGAAATGCAACGCCATGTAATTGCTTTACTTTATCACTAAGCGGTAGCGATAGTCGTAGAAGCAATAGTTGGCGAGGCGACAACGATGCTACGATGGAGATCAAGGTGTCGCGCCGGTGGCGATGGTGATCACGACGATTGCTTCGGAGATGGAGATCACAAGCACAAGATGATGATGGCCATATCATATCACTTATATTGATTGCATGTGATGTTTATCCTTTATGCATCTTATCTTGCTTTGATTGACGGTAGCATTATAAGATAATCTCTCACTAAATATCAAGAAGTGTTCTCCCGAGTATGCACCGTTATGAAAGTTCTTCGCTCGAGACACCACGTGATGATCGGGTGTGATAGGCTCTACGTTCAAATACAACGGGTGCAAAACAGTTGCACACGCGAATACTCAGTTAAACTTGACGAGCCTAGCATATACAGATATGGCCTCGGAACACGGAGACCGAAAGGTCGGCGTGAATCATATAGTAGATATGATCAACATAGTGATGTTCACCATTGAAACTACTCCATCTCACGTGATGATCGGACATGGTTTAGTTGATATGGATCACGTGATCACTTAGAAGATTAGAGGATGTCTATCTAAGTGGGAGTTCTTAAGTAATATGATTAATTGAACTTAAATTTATCATGAACTTAGTCCCGTAGTATTTTGCAAATTATGTTGTAGATCAATAGCTCGTGTTGTTGCTTCCCTATGCTTTTATATGTTTGTTTTGATATGTTCCTAGAGAAAATTATGTTAAAAATGTTAGTAGCAATGATGCGGATTGGATCCGTGATCTGAGGATTATCCTCATTGCTGCACGTAAGAATTATGTCCTTGATGCACCGCTAGGTGAGCAGACCTATTGCAGAGCGGATGGGCGTTATGAGCGTTTGGCTAGCTCAATATGATGACTACTTGATAGTTTAGTGCACCATGTTTAACGACTTAGAATTGGGACTTCAAAGACGTTTTGAACGTCATGGACCATATGATATGTTCCAGGAGTTGAAGTTAATATTTCAAGCAAATACCCAAGTTGAGAGATATGAAGTCTCCAACAAGTTCTATAGCTAAAAGATGGAGGAGAATCGCTCAACTAGTGAGCATGTGCTCAAATTGTCTGGGTACTTCAATCGCTTGAATCAAGTGGGAGTTAATCTTCCAGATAAGATAGTGATTGACAAAATTCTCTAGTCACCATCACTAAGTTACTAGAACTTCGTGATGAACTATAGTATGCAAGGGATGACGAAAACGATTCCCGAACTCTTCGTGATGTTGAAATCAACGAAGGTAGAAATCAATAAAGAGCATCAAGTGTTGATGATTGACAAGACCACTAGTTTCAAGAAAAGGGCAAAGGGAGAGAAAGCGAAACTTCAAGTAGAATGACAAGCAAGTTGTCACTCCCGCGAAGAAGCCCAAAGCTGAACCTAAAGCCTGAAACTGAGTGCTTCTACTGCAAAGGAAATGGTCACTGGAAGTGGAACTACTCCAAATATTTGGTGGATAAGAAGGATGGCAAAGTGAACAAGGGTATATTTGATATACAGGTTATTGATGTGTGCTTTACTAGTGTTTATAGTAGCCCCTGAGTATTTGATACTTGTTAGGTTGCTAAGATTAGTAACTTCGAACAGGAGTTCTGAATAAACAAAGACTAGTTGAAGGGAAGTGACGATGAGTGTTGGAAGTAGTTCCAAGATTGATATGATCATCATCGCACACTCCCTATACTTTCGGGATTAGTGTTAAACCTAAATAAATGTTATTTGGCGTTTATGTTGAGCATGAATATGATTTGATCATGTTTATTGCAATACGATTATTCATTTAAAATCGAGAGAATAATTGTTGTTCTGTTTAAATGAATAAAACCTTCAATGGTCATACACCCAATGAAAATAGTTTGTTGGATCTCGATCGTAGTGATACACATATTCATAACATTGATGCCAAAAGATGCAAAGTTAATAATGATAGTGCAACTTATTTGTGGCACTGCCGTTTGGGTCATATCGGTGTAAAGCGCATGAAGAAATTCCATGCTGATGGGTTTTTGGAATCACTTGATTATGAATCATTTGATGCTTGCGAACCGTGCCTCATGGGCAAGATGACTAAAACGCCGTTCTCCGGAACTATGGAGCGAGCAACTGATTTGTTGGAAATCATACATACTGATGTTTGTGGTCCAATGAATGTTGAGGCTCGTGGCAAGTATCATTATTTTCTGACCTTCACAGATGATTTGAGCAGATATGCGTATATCTTCTTGATGAAACATAAGTCTGAAATAGTTGAAAAGTTCAAAGAATTTCAGAGTGAAGTAGAAAATCATCGTAACAAGAAAATAAAGTTTCTGCGATCTGATCATGGAGACGAATAATTTGAGTTATGAGTTTGGTCTTCAATTAAAACAAAGTGGAATAGTTTCACAGCTCACTCCACATGGAACACCACAACATAATGGTGTGTCCGAACGTCGTAACCGCACTTTATTGGATATAATGCGATCTATGATGTATCTTACCGATTTACCACTATCATTTTGGGGTTATGCATTAGAGATAGCTGCATTCACGTTTAATAGGGCACCATCTAAATCCGTTGAGATGACACCGTATGAACTATGGTTTAGCAGTAAACCTAAGCTGTCATTTCTTAAAGTTTGGAGTTGTGATGCTTATGTGAAAAAGTTTTCACCTGATAAGCTCGAACCCAAATCGGAGAAGTGCGTCTTCATAGAATACCCAAAGGTAACTATTGGGTACACCTTCTATCACATATCTGAAGGCAAATTTGTTGCTGAGAATAGATCCTTTCTAGAGAAGGAGTTTCTCTCGAAAGAAGTGAGTGGGAGGAAAGTAGAGCTTGATAAGGTAATTTGTACCTTCTCCCTTATTGGAAAGTAGTTTATCACGAAATCAGTTCCATGATTACTACACCAATTAGTGAGGAAGTTAATGATGATGATCATAAAACTTCAGATCAAGTTGCTACCAAACCTCGTAGGTCTTCCAGAGTAAGATCCGCACAGTGGTATGGTAATCATGTTCGGAAGTCATGTTACTAGACCATGATGAACCTACGAACTATGAGGAAGCGATGATGAGCCCAGATTCATGAAATGGCTTGAGGCCATGAAATCTGAGATGGGATCCATGTATGAGAACAAAGTGTGGACTTTGATGGAGTTGCCCGATGATCGGCAAGCCATATTATATAAATGGATCTTCAAGAGGAAGGCGGATCTTGATAGTAGAATTACTATCTACAAAGCTCGACTTGTGCAAAAGGTTTTCGACAAAGTTCAAGGTGTTGACTACAATGAGATTTTCTCAAGCTGTAGCGATGCTTAAGTCTGTCCGAATCATGTTAGCAATTGCCACATTTTATGAAATCTGGCAAATGGATGTCAAAACTACATTCTTTAATGGATTTATTAAAGAAGAGTTGTATATGATGCAACGAGAAGGTTTTGTCAATCCTAAAGGAGCTAACAAAATGTGCAAGCTTCAATGATCCACCTATGGACTGGTGCAAGCATCTCGGAGTTGGAATAAGCGCTTTGATAGTGTGATCAAAGCATATGGTTTTATCTGAGACTTTTGGAGAAGCTCAGATTTACAAGAAAGTGAGTGGGAGCACTACATCATTTCTGATAAGTATATGTGAATGACATATTGTTGATCAGAAATGATGTAGAATTTTTCTTGAAAGCATAAAGGAGTATTTGAAAGGAATTCTTTAAAAGAAAGACCTCAGTGAAGCTGCTTACATATTGAGCATCAATATCTATTGAGATAGATCAAGACGCTTGATAGGTTTTTCAATAAGTACATACCTTGTCAAGATTTTGAAATAGTTCAAAATGGAACAGTCAAAGAAAGAGTTCTTGCGTGTGTTGCAAAGGTGTGAAATTGAGTAAAGACTCAAATCCCGACCACGGCAGAAAATAGAAAAGAGAATGAAAGTCATTCCTATACCTCGATCATAGGTTCTATAAAGTATGCTATGCTATGTACCAAACCTATTGTATACCTTGCTCTGAATTTGGCAAGGGGTACAATAGTGATCTAGGAGTAGATCATTTGGACATTGGTCAAGAACATCCTTAGTGAGGACTAAGGAAATATTTCTCGATTATGGAGGTGATAAAAGAGCCCGTCGTAAAGAGTTACAACGATGCAAGCTTTTACACCGATCCAGATGACTATAAGTCTCAATCTGGATACATATTGAAAGTGGGAGCAATTAGCTATAGTAGCTCCGTGCGAGCATTGTAGACATAGAATATTTGCAAAATACATACGGCTCTGAATATGATGAGACCCGTTGACTAAGCTTCTCTCACGAGCAAAACATGATCACACCTTAGTACTCTTTGGGTGTTAATCACATAGCGATGTGAACTAGATTATTGAATCTAGTAAACCCTTTGGGTGTTGGTCACATGACGATGTGAACTATGGGTGTTAATCATATCTGATATGAATATTGGTATTAAATCACATGATGTGAACTAGATTATTGACTCTAGTGCAAGTGGGAGACTGAAGGAAATATGCCCTAGAGGCAATAATAAAGTTATTATTTATTTCCTTATTTCATGATAAATGTTTATTATTCATGCTAGAATTGTATTAACCGGAAACATGATACATGTGTGAATACATAGACAAACATATAGTCACTAGTATGCCTCTACTTGACTAGCTCATTAATCAAAGATGGTTATGTTTCCTAACCATAGACATGTGTTGTTATTTGATTAATGGGATCACATCATTAGGAGAATGATGTGATTGACATGACCCATTCCGTTTGCCTAGCACTTGATCGTTTAGTATATTGCTATTGCTTTCTTCATGACCTATACATGTTCCTGTAACTATGAGATTATGAAACTCCCGTTTACCAGAGGAACACTTTGGGTGCTACCAAACGTCACAACGTGAATCGGGTGATTATAAAGGAGTACTACAGGTGTCTCCAAAGGTACATGTTGGGTTGGCGTATTTGAGATTAGGTTTTGTCACTCCGATTGTCGGAGAGGTATCTCTGGCCCTCTCGGTAATGCACATCGCTATAAGCCTTGCAAGCAATGTAGCTAATGAGTTAGTTACGGAATGATGCATTACGTAACGAGTAAAGAGACTTGCCGATGCGAGATTGAACTAGGTATTGGATACCGACGATCAAATCTCGGGCAAGTAACATACCGATGACAAAGGGAACAACGTATGTTGTTATGCAGTTTGACCGATAAAGATCTTAGTAGAATATGTAGGAGCCAATATGAGCATCCAGGTTCCGCTATTGGTTATTGACCAAGAATAGTTCTAGGTCATGTCTACATAGTTCTCGAACCCGTAGGGTCCGCACGCTTAAGGTTTCGATGATGCTTATATTATGAGTTTATGAGTTTTGATGTACCAAGGAGTTGAGTCCCAAATCGAGGACATGACGAGGAGTCTCGAAATGGTCAAGGCGTAAAGATCGATATATTGGACGACTATATTCGAGTTCGGAAAGGTTCCGAGTGATTCGGTATTTTTCGAGTACCGGAGATTACGGAATTCGCGGGGAGTATATGGGCCTTATTGGGCCATACGGGAATAGAGGAGAGAGGCCAAAGGAAGGAGGCCTCGCCCCCCTCTGGTCCGAATTGGACAAGGGCACAACCCCTTTCCTTATTCCTCTCCCCTCTTTCCCTTCTCCTACTCCAACAAGGAGGTGGAATCCTACTAGGACTAGGGAGTCCTAGTAGGACTCCACACTTGGCGCCCCCTCCTAGGGCCGGCCTCCTCCCCTTGCTCCTTTATATCACGGGGCAGGGGGCACCCCATGACACACAAGTTGATCTACGGATCGTTCCTTAGCCGTGTCGGTGCCCCCTCCACCATATTCCACCTCGGTCATATCGTCGCGGAGTTTAGGCGAAGCCCTGCGCGATAGAGCATCATCATCGTCCTGCCACGTCGTCTTGTGAGAACTCATCCCGACACTTTGCTGGATCGGATTCGGGGATCGTCATCGAGCTGAGCGTGTGCTGAACTCGGAGGTGCCGTCGTTCGGTGCTTGGATCGGTCGGATCGTGAAGGCGTCGACTACATCAACAGCGTTGTCATAACGCTTCCGCTTCGGTCTCACGAGGGTGCGTGGACAATACTCTCCCCTCTCGTTGCTATGTCATCACCATGATCTTGCGTGTGCGTAGGAATTTTTGAAATTACTCGTTCCCCAACAAGTCCGTGACGCCGCATCCGAACTTCGAACCGACACTGTGAATTCAGGCCTTGCCATGCCTTTACCGCATCACGCCGCCTACTGCATCGACATTGACTTGGCGCCAGGCCATATTTCTTTTATTACTCACTTTGCATAAATTATTTGTTATGCAACGATTTTTTTTAATTCTTATTATTACTATTATACCCGGTCTGCACTATTTTTTGTGCACATGAAAATGATCCAGCCGGACTATGTCCTTTGGTGTCACCTCGGCTGGACGGGGGGCTTCGTCAACACTTCATTACCCCATGCAGGGGACTTCGGCATCACTCTGCCATCCTGCATTGACCGTGCTATGTCACCACTTGATGTCAAGCTCCCGCTCCGCCACCTCGGGACCGGCTTGGGGATGGAACCTTGTCCGTATCAAGCTCGGACGCGTCATCAATACCGAACATATTAACCAACTAAGTCGCTTTCATGCTCAAAGCTTTAATTTCTAACTTGTGTTCGGTTCGACCAAGCATTATACTTTTTTGGAAAAAAATTGCTTGTAAAAAATTTCCTTGTCCAAACTTTGTTTGTGACGCATAAATTCAAATACCCAATTCATTTGGGGCTTCCTTCATGAAGCTTTTCCTCTTGCATATGATTATACTTATGCGGCCGTTCCTTGTTCATGTATTATGCCACAATATGCACCATATTGACTTAAGCGATTTGCAAGCTGGGTTGCCTCGCTCCTGCGTTTACCCTCGTTCCCGATTGTTCGGCTAGGGAGTAAAGGAGCACCTCTGCGATTGTCACGATCGGGTCACCCGAGCGGACCTCGGTAGGGTGAAGCCGAAAGCTAGTGCTCTTATTGTTTTCAATAATGGTCGGCATACAGCGGAACTCATGAGTACAAAAAATCTATTGCACAAGTCTCATATTAACCATGAGCACCAAGAAAGGTATCGGTGGGGTACTATTTTCTTGAAGATGCTTCTTACACTTTATCGATAATATAGCATAAGTTCCCCGGCGCGCTTAAATGCATTACAGCCTTATGACCTGATTGCTGGTTATTGGAATCACCATCGATATTCTCGACAGATGGAGTACATAACACTTTTCGGTCCTTGACCGAAGAGGGAGAAGCCGACGGTCGGTTAAGACGCGTTTAAAGTTCGGTTGAATATAGATATGATATAAGTACTTCGGTACATACAATCATTCTTTTACCCAAGTCACTTGGGGGCTCTTATGTTTATTTGAGCATAATAAGTGTTTTTCTTCTTAGTCATTGCAAAGTTATTATTATTATTTATCACTCCTTTTCTCGACACGAGTGTGCGGTCACTAGCCGGGGAGTCTAATTTCTCTCTCAAAACCGCTAGAGTTTAGTTTTCTAAACTGGCCTAATGAGAAGTACTCCGCCTTCGGGATGGGAGACTGAAGCCGTAAGCTGACCCGCTTGAAGTCTTGAGATAGTATGTGTCATGTTAAAGCACCCATGAAGCACTTTTTTTCTAAAGTCAATTTTGGATTGGCACGAACACTTGATCTTGTTGGACGTCATGTTTTTACCGACGTTTTTGGTTTTCAAGCTTTTGGCACTTTTAAACTATTTGTGTGTTTTCAGCACAAGTCTCGCGATCTGTACGCCGACACCTTTAGAGGTTCGCAAAACATTCTCAGATATTGCTATATATGCATCGGTTTTGAATTGTGTCTTGGTCAATAGTTGGGTTGCCCGACTCGCGCTTGCCTCCTACGTTCCGCTTTGTTCGGCTAGGTGTGCAAAGGAGAACCATCTGCGATTGTGCTTCCAGCTCGCATGGTCAAGCACCTCGATGGAGAAAGCCGAAAACTGATGTCACAATAGGTGTAAACTGGTCAGCGATCCGATGACTATATTAAATGACGGGCCATTCATAACATTGGCCGAAGTGTTTCCGGCTTGACCTCGACTGTCGCCGAACACTACCGGGGGCTAGTAACTGGCCTCCCAAACTAAATCCCCAATATTTTGCTCTTACATTGGAGCAGAGGTTTCATGATCATGCTTAGCATGACAACCCAAAGAAAGGAACCGATAGCGGGACTATTATCTTTGGAAGACATTTCTTCTGTTAAACAGTAATATAACATATCTCTCTGCGTACCTTTGTTTATAAAACCGTATGGCCAGATTGCCTTGTTTGTCGTAAATCTTGGCCCTCATTAAGGCTTTATAAAGTAGGACAAACACTCCCCGGCTACTGGCCGAGGAGGTTGAAGCAGATGGTCGGTCAACAAAGTTTTGTACAATGCGGATCCGAGCATTAATGACATAAAGTACTTAGATACATTGAGTCATTACACATAATTTGTGATTTTACTATGGATATTGATCCTTAATTCGGCCACCCGTGCCCGCATTAAGGCTCGGGGCTCTTGGGCTTCGGCTTATTATTTACAAATATTAAAGAGGCACATCGATCCCCGATGCGGTGTTGCCACCCGACCAGATGTCTCGGGGCTCTGCATTGTCATCCAATGCGAAAATTTTAAGTATAATCTGATCTCCGAGGAGATTTTGATCCTCGGGTTGGTCGGCCGCACCCAACCTGAGTCTTGAGGACTGAGCACGCCGCTTTTGTGTCCCAAGTATTCTGCGAGCTAGGACTTGATCCTCGGACCGATTTTGCAAATCAACTTTGAGTCTCGCTGCCACGGGATCAGCGGTCTTATGTCATCCTTCATGTGCATCTCGGGTTTTAGACCGATACCCACCTTGAGGGCTATGGCTATGTATCTCGGCAGAGAAGAAATTGCACCAATCAAAAATATTGACAAAAATCGCCCACGTTAGGGTGGTGCACCACCTCGGAAGCAGTCGACATAAAGCTCGGGCGCTAGTGGCTGGCTCCATAGAGGAATTTCCGGCATTAAGCTCGGCTAAACTCCTTCAAACTTCTTTGAACCAAGGTGATTTACGACACCTCGGATACAATCCGACGTTGGAGCTCGGATACATAGTCCGGCGTTGGAGCTCGGATACAGTCCGGCGTTGGAGCTCGGATACATAGTCCGGCGTTAGAGCTGGGAAGCAGTCCGACATTGGTGCTCGGCTACAAAAGATACCTCGAATGCCGTCCGGCGTTGGAGCTCGGACGCAAGAGGACGCTGCTGCCCGGGAACAACTTCAAACCCGAGGTGCAGCATAAAAATAACAAGGCATTGATAAAGGCCGGGAACTTAAAGGGGCTCCTCGGATACCCGACGTGTAAACTCGTCGAATGCATTTCGGCGATCCTCAAGATCGAAGATGAGAAGATTTGTTGAACCGGTTTTCAAGACCGGCGACCGAAGATGAAGAACAGTTCGAAGAATCGAGGCGTCCCCAACGAAGACCGGTTCGAGGGCTCTTGACGGTGTCTGGACTAGGGGTACTCACCACGTCGTCTCCCGATCAGTTGGATTGGGCGAGGATCCCCATGGCCGTATACTCATGGGCGATCCGGACGGTTGCCGCATACAAGGAAGATTCCACAAGACTTGGCGATCAAGACAAGGACTCCTCCCCCACCGGCGTATTCGGCTAGGACTTCCTAGGCCTCTGGTGCATTATATAAACCGAGGCCAGGCTAGTCGATAGATACACAACAATCATACCATAGGCTAGCTTCTAGGGTTTAGCCTCTCTGATCTCGTGGTAGATCTACTCTTGTACTACCCACATCATCAATATTAATCAAGCAGGAGTAGGGTATTACCTCCATCGAGAGGGCCCAAACCTGGGTAAAAACATCGTGTCCCTTGTATCCTGTTACCATCCGCCTAGACGCACAGTTCGGGACCCCCTACCCGAGATCCGCCGGTTTTGACACCGACAGGAGGTAT
Organism: Aegilops longissima; assembly: GCA_021605205.1. Lineage (NCBI taxonomy): Eukaryota > Viridiplantae > Streptophyta > Magnoliopsida > Poales > Poaceae > Aegilops > Aegilops longissima. The sequence goes on along the minus strand of CM038679.1, from coordinate 25,899,456 downwards.
TACTGTTGTCCCTAATGATAAAGATGAATTGATCCCTCAAAGAATTATCACAGGTTATAGGATGGTAATTGATTTCCGCAAATTAAATAAAGCTACTAAGAAAGATCATTACCCCTTACCTTTTATTGATCAAATGCTAGAAAGATTATGCAAACATACACATTATTGCTTTCTAGATGGTTATTCTGGTTTCTCTCAAATACATGTTAAATTAAAGATCAATCAAAGACTACTTTTACATGCCCTTTTGGTACTTTTGCTTATAGGCGTATGCCTTTTGGTTTATGTAATGCACCTGCTACCTTTCAAAGATGCATGATGGCTATATTCTCTGATTTTTGTGAAAAGATTTGTGAGGTTTTCATGGACGATTTTTCCGTCTATGGTTCCTCTTTGATGATTTCTTGAGCAATCTTGATCGAGTTTTGCGAGAGATGTGAAGAAACTAATCTTGTCTTGAATTGGGAAAAGTGTCACTTTATGGTTAATGAAGGTATTGTCTTGGGGCACAAAGTTTACGAAAGAGGTATTGAAGTTGATAAAGCCAAGGTTGATGCTATTGAAAAGATGCCATGTCCCAAGGACATCAAAGGTATAAGAAGTTTCCTTGGTCACACGGATTTTATAGGAGGTTCATTAAGGACTTCTCAAAATTTCTCGACCTCGACTAATTTATAACAAAAGATGTACCATTTGTATTTTATGATGACTGTAGAAGCATTTGAAATACTTAAAAAGCATTAGTCTCTTTTTTTGTTGTTCAGCCACCGATTGGAATTTACCCTTTCAAATTATGTGTGATGCTAGTGATTATGCTATAGGTCTTTGTGCTAGGGCAAAGAGTTGATAAGAAATTAAATGTTATCCATTATGCTAGTAAGACTCTAGACAATGCTCAAAGAAATTATGCTACTACTGAAAAGGAACTTTTAGCAGTTGTATTTGCTTGTGATAAGTTCAGACCCTATATTGTTGATTCTAAAGTAACTATTCACACTGATCATGCTGCTATTAAATATCTTATGGAAAAGAAAGATGCTAAACCTAGACTTATTAGATGGGTTCTCTTGCTGCAAGAATTTGATTTGCATATCGTTGATAGAAAAGGAGCTGAGAACCCCGTTGCAGATAACTTATCTAGGTTAGAGAATGTTCTTGATGACCCACTGTTGGAAATATGCCCTAGAGGTAATAATAAAAGGATTATTATTATATTTCCTTGCTCATGATAATTGTATTATCCGGAAATCGTAATACACGTGTGAATACATAGACCACAACATGTCCCTAGTGAGCCTCTAGTTGACTAGCTCGTTGATCAACAGATAGTCATGGTTTCCTGACTATGGACATTGGATGTCATTGATAACGGGATCACATCATTAGGAGAATGATGTGATGGACAAGACCCAATCCTAAGCATAGCACAAGATCGTGTAGTTCGTTTGCTAGAGCTTTTCCAATGTCAAGTATCTTTTCCTTAGACCATGAGATCGTGTAACTCCCGGACACCGTAGGAGTGCTTTGGGTGTACCAAACGTCACAACATAACTGGGTGACTATAAAGGTATACTACGGGTATCTTCGAAAGTGTCTATTGGGTTGACACGGATCGAGACTGGGATTTGTCACTCCATATGACGGAGAGGTATCTCTGGGCCCACTCGGTAATGCATCATCATAATGAGCTCAAAGTGACCAAGTGTCAGGTCACGGGATCATGCATTACTGATGCGAGTAAAGTGACTTGCGTAACGAGATTGAACAAGGTATTGGGATACCGACGATCGAATCTCGGGCAAGTAACGTACCGATTGACAAAGGGAATTGTATACGGGGTTGCTTGAATCCTCGACATCGTGGTTCATCCGATGAGATCATCGAGGAGCATGTGGGAGCCAACATGGGTATCCATATCCCGCTGTTGGTTATTGACCGGAGAGCCGTCTCGGTCATGTCTACGTGTCTCCCGAACCCGTAGGGTCTACACACTTAAGGTTCGGTGACACTAGGGTTGTAGAGATATAACTATGCAGCAAACCGAAAGTTGTTCGAAGTCCCGGATGAGATCTCGGACGTCACGAGGAGTTCGGAATGGTCCGAGGTAAAGAATTATATATGGGAAGTCGAGTTTGACCATCGGGGAAAGTTTTGGGGTCACGGTATTGTACAGGACCACCGGAAGGGTCCCGGGTCCATCGGGTGGGGCCACCTATCCGGAGGGCCCGTGGGCTGAAGTGGGAGGAACCAGCCTGGTGGGCTGGTGCGCCCTCTGGGCCCCCTCTGTGCCTAGGGTTGGGAACCCTAGGGAGGCGCCTCCACTGCCTTGGGGGCAAGTTTCCCCCTGGCCCCCCTAGGAGATCCCATCTCCTAGGGATGGCGCCCCAGGGTCCCTATATAAATAGGGGGAAGGAAGGGCAGCCGCACCCTTACACCTGGCGCCTCCTTCCCCTTGCTACACCTCTTCCTCCCGCAGGCGCTTGGCGAAGCCTGCGGATCCTGCTGCATCCACCACCACGCCGTCGTCTTCTTGGATCTTCATCAACCTCTCCTTCCCCCTTGCTGGATCAAAAGGAGGAGACGTCACGCTGACCGTACGTGTGTTGAACGCAGAGGTGCCGTCCGTTCGGCGCTAGGATCTCCGGTGATTTGGATCACGACGAGTACGACTCCGTCAACCCCGTTCTCTTGAACGCTTCCGCTCGTGATCTACAAGGGTATGTAGATGCACCCCTCTCTCTCGTTGCTAGATGAACTCATAGATTGATCTTGGTGAACGTAGGAATTTTTTATTTTATGCAACGTTCCCCAACAGTGGTATCAGAGCTAGGTCTATGCGTAGTTCTCTATTGCACGAGTAGAACACAAATCTGTTGTGGGCGTAGATGTTGTCAACTTTCTTGCTACTACTAGTCTTATTTTGCTTCAGCGGTATTGTGGGATGAAGCGGCCCGGACCGACCTTACACGTGCGCTTCGTGAGACAGGTTCCACCGGTGACATGCACTAGTTGCATAAGGTGGCTAGCGGTGTCTGTCTCTCCCACTTTAGTTGGAGCGGATTCGATGAAAAGGGTCCTTATGAAGGGTAAATAGAAGTTGACAAATTACGTTGTGGTTATTCGTAGGTAAGAAAACTGTCTTGCTAGAACCCTATTGCAGCCACGTAAAAGATGCAACAACAATTAGAGGACGTCTAACTTGTTTTTGCAGCAATTTCTTTGTGTGTGATATGGCCAAAAGTTGTGATGAATGATGAATGATATATTGTGATGTATGAGATGATGTTCTTGTAATAGGAATCACGACTTGCATGTCGATGAGTATGACAACCGGCAGGAGCCATAGGAGTTGTCTTAATTATTGTATGACCCGCGTGTCAATGATTTAAGACCATGTAATTACTTTACTTTATTGCTAAACCGTTAGCCATAGTAGTAGAAGTAATAGTTGGCGAGCAACTTCATGGAGACACGATGATGGAGATCATGATGATGGAGATCATGGTGTCTTGCCGGTGACGAAGATGATCATGGAGCCCCGAAGATGGAGATCAAAGGAGCTATATGATATTGGCCATATCATGTCACTACTATATAATTGCATGTGATGTTTATTATGTTTATGCATCTTGTTTACTTAGAATGGCGGTAGTAAATAAGATGATTCCTCATAATAATTTCAAGAAAGTGTTCCCCCTAACTGTGCGACGTTGCTAAAGTTCGTCGTTTCGAAGCACCACGTGATGATCGGGTGTGATAGATTCCTACGTTCACATACAATGGGTGTAAGACAGTTTTACACATGCAAAACACTTAGGTTAACTTGACGAGCCTAGCATTTACAGACATGGCCTCGGAACACAGAGACCGAAAGCTCGAACATGAGTCGTATGGAAGATACGATCAACATGGAGATGTTCACCGATGATGACTAGTCCGTCTCACGTGATGATCGGACACGGCCTAGTCGACTCGGATCATGTAACACTTAGATGACTAGAGGGATGTCAAATCTGAGTGGGAGTTCATTAAATAATTTGATTAGATGAACTTAATTATCATGAACTTAGTCTAAAATCTTTGCAAAAAATGTCTTGTAGATCAAATGGCCAACGCTCATGTCAACATGAACTTCAACGCGTTCCTAGAGAAAACCAAGCTGAAAGATGATGGCAGCAACTATACGGACTGGGTCCGAACACGAGATCATCCTCATAGCTGCCAAGAAAGCATATGTCCTAGAAGGACCGCTAGGTGAAGCACCCATCCCAAATAACCAAGACGTTATGAACGCTTGGCAGTCACGTGTTGATGATTACTCCCTCGTTCAGTGCGGCATGCTTTACAGCTTAGAACCGGGGCTCCAAAAGCGTTTTGAGCAACACGGAGCATATGAGATGTTCGAGGAGCTGAAAATGGTTTTCCAAGCTCATGCCCGGGTCGAGAGATATGAGGTCTCCGACAAGTTCTGTAGTTGTAAGATGGAGGAAAATAGTTACGTCGGTGAGCACATACTCAAAATGTCAGGTTGCACAACCGCCTATCCCACTGGACATTAACCTCCGGACGAGGCGGTCATTGACAGAGTCCTTGATCGCTCCACCGAGCTACAAGAGATTTGTGATGAACTACAATATGAAGGGATGGTGAAAACTATTCTGAAGTATTTTCAATGCTGAAGTCAGCAGAGGTAGAAATCAAGAAGGAACATCAAGTGTTGATGGTCAATAAAACCACTAAGTTCAAAAAGGGCAAGGGTAAGAAGAACTTCAAGAAGGACGGCAAAGATGTTTGCGCGCCCGTAAGCCGATTGCCGGGAAGAAGTGAAAGAATGGACCCAAGCACGAGACCGAGTGCTTTTATTGCAAAGGAAGGGTCCTTTGAAGCGGAACTGCCCCAAATACTTAGCGGACAAGAAGGCCGGCAACACTAAAGGTATATGTGATATACATGTAATTGATGTGTACCTTACCGATTACTCATGATAACTCCAGGTATTTGATACGGTGCCGTAGCTCATATTTGTAACTCACAGCAGGAGCTGCGGATTAAGCGGAGACTGGCGAAGGACGAGGTGATGATGCGCGTCGGGAATGGTTCCAAGGTCGATGTGATCGCCGTCGGCACGCTACCTCTACATTTACCCACGGGATTAGTATTAAACCTCAATAATTGTTATTTAGTGCCAAGTTTGAGCATGAACATTGTATCTGGATCTCGTTTAATACGAGATGGCTACTCATTTAAATCCGAGAATAATGGTTGTTATATTTATATGAGAGATATGTTTTATGGTCATGCCCCGATGGTCAATGGTTTATTCTTAATGAATCTCGATCGTAATGTTACACATATTCATAGTGTGAATACCAAAAGATGTAAAGTTGATAACGATAGTCCCACATACTTGTGGCACTGCCGCCTTGGTCACATTGGTGTCAAGCGCATGAAGAAGCTCCATGTTGATGGACTTTTAGAGTCTCTCGATTATAAATTATTTGACACATGCGAACCATGCCTCATGGTCAAAATGACCAAGACTCCGTTCTCCGGAACAATGGAGCGAGCAACCAACTTATTGGAAATCATACATACTGATGTGTGTGGTCCAATGGCGTTGAGGCTCATGGAGGATATCGTTATGTTCTCACTCTCACCGATGACTTAAGTAGATATGGGTATGTCTACTTGATGAAACACAAGTCTGAGACCTTTGAAAAGTTCAAGGAATTTCAGAATGTAGTAGAGAATCAACGTGACCGAAAGATAAAATTCTTACGATCAGATCGTGGAGGAGAATATTTAAGTCACGAATTTGGTACGCACTTAAGAAAATGTGGAATCGTTTCACAACTCACGCCGCTGGAACACCTCAGCGTAATGGTGTGTCCGAGCGTCGTGTCGCACTCTATTGGATATGGTGCGATCTATGATGTCTCTTACCGATTTACCGCTATCATTTTGGGGATACGCTCTAGAGACAGCTACATTCACTTTAAATAGGGCTCCGTCTAAATCCGTTGAGACGACACCGTATGAATTATGGTTTGGGAAGAAACCTAAGCTGTCGTTTCTAAAAGTTTGGGGATGCGATGCTTATGTCAAGAAACTTCAACCTGAAAAGCTCGATCCCACGTCGGAAAAATGCGTATTCATAGGATACCCTAAGGAAACCATTGGGTATACCTTCTACCTTAGATCCGAAGGCAAGATCTTTTTTGCCAAGAACGGATCCTTTATGGAAAAGGAGTTTCTCTCGAAAGGAGTAAGTGGGAGGAAAGTAGAACTCGATGAAGTACTACCTCTTGAACCGGAAAGTAGTGCAGCTCAGGAAAAGGTTCCTGTGGTGCCTACACCGGCCGGAGAGGAAATTAATGATGATGATCAAGGTGCTTGGATCAAGTTGCTCTTGAACTTCGTAGGTCCACAAGGACACGTTCCACACCAGTGGTATGGCAACCCTGTCACGGAAATCATGTTGTTAGACAACGGTGAACCTTCGAACTATGAACAAGTGATGGCGGGCCCAGATTCCAACAAATGGCTTGAAGCCATGCAATCCGAGATAGAATCCATGTATGAAAACAAAGTATGGACTTTGACAGACTTGCCCGATGATCGGCGAGCGATAGAAAACAAATGGATCTTTAAGAAGAAGACGGACGCGGATGGTAATGTTACCATCTATAAAGCTCGACTTGTCGCTAAGGGTTATCGGCAAGTTCAAGGGGTTGACTAGGATGAGACTTTCTCTCCCGTAGCGAAGCTAAAGTCCGTCTGAATCATGTTAGCAATTGCCGCATACTATGATTATGAGATATGGCAGATGGACGTCAAAACGGCATTACTTAACGGCTATCTTAAGGAAGAACTGTATATGATGCAGCCATAAGGTTTTGTCGACCCTAAGAATGCTAACAAGGTGTGCAAGCTCCAGCGATCCATTTATGGGCTGGTGCAAGCATCTCGGAGTTGGAACATTCGCTTTGATGAGATGATCAAAGCGTTTGGGTTTATGGAGACTTATGGAGAAGCCTGCGTTTACAAGAAAGTGAGTGGGAGCTCTGTAGCATTTCTCATATTATATGTAGATGACATACTTCTGATGGGAAATGATATAGAACTTTTGGACAGCATTAAGGCCTACTTGAATAAGTGTTTTTCAATGAAGGACCTTGGAGAAGCTGCTTACATATTAGGCATCAAGATCTATAGGGATAGATCGAGACGCCTCATAGGTCTTTCACAAAGCACATACCTTGATAAGATATTGAAGAAGTTCAATATGGATCAGTCCAAGAAAGGGTTCTTGCCTATATTACAAGGTGTGAGATTGAGCTCGGCTCAATGCCCGACCTATTATGTATGCCATGCCATGCCATCTCGTATTAAACGAGATCCAGATACAATGTTCATGCTCAAACTTGGCACTAAATAACAATTATTGAGGTTTAAAACTAATCCCGTGGGTAAATGTAGAGGTAGCGTGCCGACGGCGATCACATCGACCTTGGAACCATTCCCGACGCGCATCGTCACCTCGTCCTTTGCCAGTCTCCATTTATTCCGCAGCTCCTCCTGTGAGTTACAAATATGAGCAACGGCACGGTATCAAATACCGGGAGTTACTACGAGTCTTGGTAAGGTACACATCAATTACATGTATATCAAATATACCTTTAGTGTTGCCGGCCTTCTTGTCCGCTAAGTATTTGGGGCAGTTCCGCTTCCAGTGGCCCTTCCCTTTGCAATAAAAGCACTCTGTCTCAGGTTTGGGTCCATTCTTTGACTTCTTCCCGGCAACTTGCTTACCGGGCGCGGCAACATCCTTGCCGTCCTTCTTGAAGTTCTTCTTACCCTTGCCCTTTTTGAACTTAGTGGTTTTATTGACCATCAACACTTGATGTTCTTTCTTGATTTCAACCTCTGCTGACTTCAGCATTGAGAATACTTCGGGAATGGTCTTCACCATCCCCTGCATATTGTAGTTCATCATGAAGCTCTTGTAGCTTGGTGGGAGCGACTGAAGGATTCTGTCAATGACCGCCTCGTCCGGGAGGTTAATGTCCAGCTGGGACAGGCGGTTGTGCAACCCAGACATTTTGAGTATGTGTTGGGGAACGTAGTAATTTCAAAAAAAAATTCCTACGATCACGCAAGACCATGGTGATGGCATAGCAACGAGAAGGGAGAGTGTCCGTCCACGTACCCTCGTAGACCGAAAGCGGAAGCGTTATTACAACGCGTTGATGTAGTCGATGCGTCTTCACGATCCGACCGATCCAAGCACCGAGCGTCGGCACCTCCGAGTTCGCACACGTTCAGCTCGATGGCGATCCCGGACTCCGATCCAGCAAAGTGTCGGGGATGAGTTCCGTCAACCGACGGCGTGGTGGCGATGTTGATGCTCCACCGGCGCAGGCTTCGCCTAAGCTCATGACGATATGACTTCTCCGCGCGGGCTTCGCCTAAGCTCATGACGATATGACCGAAGTGGAATATGGTGGAGGGGGGCACCGCACACGGCTAAGGAACGATCCTTAGATCAACATGTGTGTCATGGGGTGCCCCCTGCCCCCGTATATAAAGGAGCAAGGGGGGGGGGGGGTGCGGCCGGCCCTTGAGAGGCGCGCCTGGAGGAGTCCTACTCCCACCGGGAGTAGGACTCCCCCTCTCTCCTAGTTGGACTAGGACTTGGGGAAGGGGGAAGAGGGAAGGGGTGCGGCCCCTCCCCCTAGTCCAATTCGGACTAGGCCATGGGGCGCGCGCCTGCCCTAGGCAGCCCTCTCTCTTTCCGCAGGCCCAATAAGGCCCAATACTTCTCCCGGCGAATGCCCGTAACTCTCCGGTACTCGAAAAATACCGAATCATTGGAACCTTTCCGAACTCGAATATAGTCGTCCAATATATCGATCTTTACGTCTCGACCATTTCGAGACTCCTCGTCATGTCCCCGATCTCATCCGGGACTCCGAACTCCTTCGGTACATCAAAACTCATAAACTCATAATATAACATCATCGAAACCTTAAGCGTGCGGACCCTACGGGTTCGAGAACTATGTAGACATGACCTAGAACTATTCTCGGTCAATAACCAATAGCGGAACCTGGATGCCCATATTGGTTCCTACATATTCTCTGAAGATCTTTATCGGTCAAACCGCATAACGACATACGTTGTTCCCTTTGTCATCGGTATGTTACTTACCCGAGATTCGATCGTCGGTATCAATACCTAGTTCAATCTCGTTACAGTAAGTCTCTTTACTCGTTCCGTAATACATCATCTTCACAACTAACTCATTAGTTGTAATGCTTGCAAGGCTTAAGTGATGTGCATTACCGAGAAGGCACGGAGATACCTCTCCGACAATCGGAGTGACAAAACCTAATCTCGAAATCGCCAACCCAACAAGTACCTTTGGAGACACCTGTAGTACTCCTTTATAATCACCCGATTCGTTGTGACGTTTGGTAGTACCAAAGTGTTCCTCCGTAAACGGAGTTGCATAATCTCATAGTTATAGGAACATGTATGGGTCATGAAGAAAGCATTAACATACTAAGCGATCAAGTGTTAAGCTAACGGAATGGGTCATGTCAATCAGATCATTCAACTAATGATGTGACCTTGTTAATCAAATAACAACTCCTTGTTCATGGTTAGGAAACATAACCATCTTTGATTAACAAGCTAGTCAAGTAGAGGCATACTAGTGACATCTTGTTTGTCTATGTATTCACACATGTATTATGTTTCCGGTTAATACAATTCTAGCATGAATAATAAACATTTATCATGAAATAAGGAAATAAATAATAACTTTATTATTGCCTCTAGGGCATATTTCCTTCAGTCTCCCACTTGCACTAGAGTCAATAATCTAGTTCACATCGCCATGTGATTTAACATCAATAGTTCACATCTATATGTGGTTAACACCCATAGTTCACATCGACATGTGACCAACACCCAAAGGGTTTACTAGAGTCAGTAATCTAGTTCACATCGCTATGTGATTAACACCCAAAGAGTACTAAGGTGTGATCATGTTATGCTTGTGAGATAATTTTAGTCAGCGGTGCATGACATTCGAGCCGTAAGTATTTTGCAAATTTCTATGTCTACAATGCTCTTGCACGGGCTACTCTAGCTAATTGCTCCCACTTTCAATATGTATCCAGATTGAGACTCGAGTCATCTAGATTAGTGTTAAAACTTGCATCGGCGTAACCTTTTACGACTGAACCTTTTTCACTTCCATAATCGAGAAACATATCCTTATTCTACTAAGGATAATTTTGACCGCTGTCCATTGATCTACTCCTAGATCTCTATTGCACTCCCTTGCCAATCTTAGTGGTAGGGTATGCAATAGATTTGGTATACAGCATGACATACTTTATAGAACCTATGGCTGATGCATAGGGAATGACTTTCATTCTCTTTCTATCTTCTGCCGTGGTCGGGTTTTGAGTCTTACTCAATCTCACACCTTGTAACACAGGCAAGAACTCTTCCTTTGACTGTTCCATTTTGAACTACTTCAAAATCTTGTCAAGGTATGTATTCATTGAAAAACTTATCAAGCGTCTTGATCTATCTCTATAGATCTTGATGCTCAATATATAAGCAGCTTCACCGAGGTCCTTCTTTGAAAAACTCCTTTCAAATACTCCTTTATGCTTTGCGAGAATAATTCTACATCATTTCCGATCAACAATATGTCATTCACATATACTTATCGAAATGTTGTCGTGCTCCCACTCACTTTCTTGTAAATACAGGCTTCACCGCAAGTCTGTATAAAACTATACGCTTTGATCAACTTATCAAAGTGTGTATTCCAACTCGAGATGCTTGCACCAGTCCATAGATGGATCATTTGGAGCTTACACATTTTGTTAGCACCTTTAGGATTGACAAAACCTTCGGTTGCATCATATACAACTCTTCTTTAAGAAAACCATTAAGGAATGCAGTTTTGACATTCATTTGCCAGATTTCATAAAATGTGGCAATTGCTAACATGATTCGGACAGACATAAGCATCGCTACTGATTGAGTAAATCTCATTGTAGTCAACACCTTGAACTTGTCGAAAATCTTTCTGCGACAAGTCGAGCTTTGTAGATAGTAATACTACTATCAGCATCTGTCTTCCTCTTGAAGATCCATTTATATAATATGGCTTGCCGATCATCGAGCAACTCCATCAAAGTCCACACTTTGTTCTCATATATGGATCCCATCTCAGATTTCATGGTCTCAAACCATTTCGCGGAATATGGGCTCATCATCGCTTCCTCATAGTTCGTAGGTTTATCATGGTCTAGTAACATGACTTCTAGAATAAGATTACCGCACCACTCAGTGCGGATCTTACTCTGGAAGACCTCACGAGGTTTTAGTAGCAACTTGATCTGAAGTTTCATGATCATCATCATTAACTTCCTCACTAATTGGTGTAGGAATCACTGGAACTGATTCACGTGATGAACTACTTTCCAATAAGGGAGAAGGTACAATTACCTCATCAAGTTCTACTTTCCTCCCACTCACTTCTTTCGAGAAAACTTCTTCTCTAGAAAGGATCCATCTTAACAACAAATATCTTGCTTTCGGATCTGTGATAGAAGGTGTACCCAATAGTTACCTTTGGGTATTCTATGAAGACGCATTTCTCGATTTGGGTTCGAGCTTATCGGTGAAAACTTTTCACATAAGCATCACAACTCCAAACTTTAAGAAACGACAGCTTAGGTTTCTTGCTAAACCATAGTTCATACGGTGTCATCTCAGCGGATTTAGATGGTGCCCTATTAAGCGTGAATGCAGCTGTCTCTAATGCATAACCCCAAAGCGATAGTGGTAAATCGGTAAGATACATCATAGATCGCACCATATCAAAATAAAGTACGGTTGACGTTCGGACACACCATAACGTTGTGGTGTTCCGGTGGCGTGAGCTGTGAAACTATTCCACATTGTTTTCATTAAAGACCAAACTCGTAACTCAAATATTCATCTCCACGATCAGATCGCAGAAACTTTATTTTCTTGTTGCGATGATTTTCCACTTCACTCTGAAATTCTTTGAACCTTTCAACTATTTCAGACTTATGTTTCATCAAGTAGATATACCCATATCTACTCAAATCATCTTGTGAAGGTCAGAAAAATAACGATACTTGCCACGAGCATCAACACTCATTGGATCGCATACATCGGTATATATGTGTTATTTCCATTAAGTCAGTAGCTTGTTCCATTGTTCCGGAGAACGGAGTTTTAGTCATCTTGCCAAAAAGGCACGGTTCGCAAGCATCAAGTGATTCATAATCAAGTGATTCCAAAATCCCATCAGCATGGAGTTTCTTCATGCGCTTTACACCAATATGACCTAAACGGCAGTGCCACAAATAAGTTGCACTATCATTATTAACTTTGCATCTTTTGGTTTCAATATTATGAATATGTGTATCACTATGATCGAGATCAAATGAACCATTTTCATTGGGTGTGTAACCATATAAGGTTTTATTCATGTAAACAGAACAACAATCTATTCTCTTACTTAAATGAATAACCGTATTGCAATAAACATGATCAAATCATATTTATGCTCAACACCAAATAACACTTATTTAGGTTCCACACTAATCCCGAAAGTATAGGGAGTGTGCGATGATGATCATATCAATCTTGGAACTACTTCCAACACTCATCGTCACTTCCCTTCAACTAGTCTCTGTTTATACGTAACTCCTGTTTGAGTTACTAATCTTAGCAACCTAACAGTATCAAATACTCGGGGCTACTATAAACACTAGTAAGGTACACATCAATAACCTGTATATCAAATATAACCTTGTTCACTTTGCCATCCTTCTTATCCACCAAATATTCAGGGGTAGTTCCGCTTCGGTGACCAGTTCCATTGCAGCAAAAGTACTCGGTCTCGTGCTTAGGTCTAGACTTGGGCCTCTTCACTCGAGCAGCAACTTGCTTGCCGTTCCTTTTGAAGTTCCCTTCTTCCCTTTGCCATTTTCCTTGAGACTAATAGTCTTGTCAACCATCAACACTTGATGTTTTTCTTGATTTCTACCTTCGCCGATTTTAGCATCGCGAAGAGCTCGAGAATCTTTTTCGTCATCCCTTGCATACTATAGTTCATCACGAAGTTCTACTAACTTAGTGATGGTGACTAGAGAATTATGTCAATCACTATCTTATCTGGAAGATTAACTCCCACTTGATTCAAGTGATTGAAGTACTCAGACAATCTGAGCACAGGCTCACTAGTTGAGCGATTCTCCTCCATCTTTTAGCTATAGAACTTGTTGGAGACTTCGTATCTCTCAACTCAGGTATTTGCTTAAAATATTAACTTCAATTCCTGGAACATCTCATATGGTCCATGACGTTCAAAACGTCTTTGAAGTCCCGATTCTAAGCCTTTAAGCATGGTGCACTAAACTATCAAGTAGTCATCATATTGAGCTAGCCAAACGTTCATAACGTTTGTATCTGCTCATATTGAGCTAGCCAAACGTTCATAACGTCTGCATCTGTTCCTGCAATAGATCTGTCACCTAGCGGTGCATTAAGGACATAATTCTTTTGCGCAGCAATGAGGATAAACCTCAGATCACGGATCCAATCCATAATATTGCTACTAACATTTTCAATACAATTTTCTCTAGGAACACATATAAAAACACAGGGAAGCAACAACGCGAGCTATTGATCTACAACATAATCTGCAAAATACTACCAGGACTAATTTCATGATAAATTAAAGTTCAATTAATCATATTACTTAAGAACTCCCACTTAGATAGACATCTCTCTAGTCATCTAAGTGATTACGTGATCAAATCAACTAAACCATGTCCGATCATCACGTGAGATGGAGTAGTTTCAATGGTGAACATCACTATGTTGATCATATCTACTATATGATTCACGCTCGACCTTCGGTCTCCGTGTTCGAGGCCATATCTGTTATATGCTAGGCTCGTCAAGCTTAACCTGAGTATTCGCGTGTGCAACTGTTTTGCACCGTTGTATTTGAGCGTAGAGCCTATCACACCCGATCATCACGTGGTGTCTCAAAGACGAAGAACTTTCGCAGCGGTGCATACTCGGGAGAACACTTCTTGATAATTTTGGTGAGAGATCATCTTATAATGCTACCGTCAATCAAAGCAAGATAAGATGCATAAAGGATAAACATCACATGCAATCAATATAAGTGATATGATATGGTCATCATCATCTTGTGCTTGTGATCTCCATCGCCAAGCACCGTCATGATCACCATCGTCACCGGCGCGACACCTTGATCTCCATCGTAGCATCGTTGTCGTCTCGCCAACTATTGCTTCTCGACTATCGCTACTCCTTAGTGATAAAGTAAAGCAATTACATGGCGTTGCATTTCATACAATAAGCGACAACCATATGGCTCCTGCCGATTGCCGATAACTCGGTTACAAAACATGATCATCTCATACAATAAAATATAGCATCACGTCTTGACCATATCACATCACAACATGCCCTGCAAAAACAAGTTAGGCGTCCTCTACTTTGTTGTTGCAAGTTTTACGTGGCTGCTACAGGCTGAGCTAGAACCGTTCTTACCTCGCATCAAAACCACAACGATACTTCGTCAAATAGACTCCGCTTTAACCTTCTCAAGGACGGGCGTAGCCACACTCGATTCAACTAAAGTGAGAGAGACACACCCGCCGGTCACCTTTAAGCAACGAGTGCTCGGGCGGTGAAACCAGTCTCGCGTAAGCGTCTGCGTAATGTCGGTCCGGCCGCTTCATCTCACAATACCGCTGAACCAAAGTATGACATGCTGGTAGGCAGTATGACTTGTATCGTCCACAACTCACTTGTGTTCTACTCGTGCACATGACATCAACGCATAAAACCAGGCTCGGATGCCACTGTTGGGGAACGTAGTAATTTCAAAAAAATTCCTACGATCACGCAAGACCATGGTGATGGCATAGCAACGAGAAGGAGAGTGTCCGTCCACGTACCCTCGTGAACCGAAAGCGAAGCGTTATTACAACGCGGTTGATGTAGTCGTCGTCTTCACGATCCGACCGATCCAAGCACCGAACGTCGGCACCTCCGAGTTCTGCACACGTTCAGCTCGATGGCGATCCCGGACTCCGATCCAGCAAAGTGTCGGGATGAGTTCCGTCGACCGACGGCGTGGTGACGATGTTGATGCTCCACCGACGCGGGGCTTCGCCTAAGCTCCGCGACGATATGACTTCTCCGGCGCGGGGCTTCGCCTAAGCTCATGACGATATGACGAAGTGGAATATGGTGGAGGGGGCACCGCTGCGGCTAAGGAACGATCCTTAGATCAACATGTGTGTCATGGGGTGGCCCCTGCCCCGTATATAAAGGAGCAAGGGGGTGCGGCCGGCCCTTGAGGCGCGCTGGAGGAGTCCTACTCCCACCGGAGTAGGACTCCCCCTCTCTCCTAGTTGGACTAGGACTTGGGGAAGGGGAAGAGGGAAGGGTGCGGCCCCTCCCCTAGTCCAATTCGGACTAGGCCATGGGGCGCGCGCCTGCCCTAGGCAGCCCTCTCTCTTTCCGCAGGCCCAATAAGGCCCAATACTTCTCCCGGCGAATGCCCGTAACTCTCCGGTACTCGAAAAATACCGAATCATTCGAACCTTTCCGAACTCCGAATATAGTCGTCCAATATATCGATCTTTACGTCTCGACCATTTCGAGACTCCTCGTCATGTCCCGATCTCATCCGGGACTCCGAACTCCTTCGGTACATCAAAACTCATAAACTCATAATATAAGCATCATCGAAACCTTAGCGTGCGGACCCTACGGGTTCGAGAACTATGTAGACATGACCTAGAACTATTCTCGGTCAATAACCAATAGCGGAACCTGGATGCCCATATTGGTTCCTACATATTCTCTGAAGATCTTTATCGGTCAAACCGCATAACGACATACGTTGTTCCCTTTGTCATCGGTATGTTACTTACCCGAGATTCGATCGTCGGTATCCAATACCTAGTTCAATCTCGTTACGGTAAGTCTCTTTACTCGTTCCGTAATACATCATCTTCACAACTAACTCATTAGTTGTAATGCTTGCAAGGCTTAAGTGATGTGCATTACCGAGAAGGCTCGAGATACCTCTCCGACAATCGGAGGACAAAACCTAATCTCGAAATCGCCAACCCAACAAGTACCTTTGGAGACACCTGTAGTACTCCTTTATAATCACCCGATTCGTTGTGACGTTTGGTAGTACCAAAGTGTTCCTCCGTAAACGGAGTTGCATAATCTCATAGTTATAGGAACATGTATGGGTCATGAAGAAAGCATTAACATACTAAGCGATCAAGTGTTAAGCTAACGGAATGGGTCATGTCAATCAGATCATTCAACTAATGATGTGACCTTGTTAATCAAATAACAACTCCTTGTTCATGGTTAGGAAACATAACCATCTTTGATTAACAAGCTAGTCAAGTAGAGGCATACTAGTGACATCTGTTTGTCTATGTATTCACACATGTATTATGTTTCCGGTTAATACAATTCTAGCATGAATAATAAACATTTATCATGAAATAAGGAAATAAATAATAACTTTATTATTGCCTCTAGGGCATATTTCCTTCATATGTGCTCACCGACAGAACTGTTTTCCTCCATCTTACAACTATAGAACTTGTCGGAGACTTCATATCTCTCGACCCGGGCATGAGCTTGGAAAACCATTTTCAGCTCCTCGAACATCTCATATGCTCCGTGTTGCTCAAAACGCTTTTGGAGCCCCGGTTCTAAGCTGTAAAGAATGCCGCCTGAGCGAGGGAGTAATCATCAAGACGAGACTGCCAAGCATTCATAATGTCTTGGTTCTGCGGATGGGTGCATCACCTAGCGGTGCTTCTAGGACATATTGTTTCTTGGCTGCTATGAGGATGATCCTCAGGTTCCGGACCCAGTCCGAATAGTTGCTGCCATCGTCTTTCAGCTTGGTTTTCTCTAGGAACGCGTTGAAGTTCATGGTGACATGAGTGTTGGCCATTTGATCTACAAGACATTTTGCAAAGATTTTAGACTAATGTTCATGATAATTAAGTTCATCTAATCAAATTATTTAATGAACTCCCACTCAGATTTGACATCCCTCTTGTCATCTAAGTGTTACATGATCCGAGTCGACTAGGCCGTGTCCGATCATCACGTGAGACGGACTAGTCATCGTCGGTGAACATCTCCATGTTGATCGTATCTTCCATACGACTCATGGGAGAGAGATTGCATCTACATACCACTTGTAGATCGCGTGCGGAAGCGTTCACTAGAACGTGGATGATGGAGTCGTACTCGCCTTTGATCCAAATCACCGATGATCGAGTGCCGAACGGACGACACCTCCGCGTTCAACACACGTACGGAGAGGATGACGTCTCCTCCTTCTTGATCCAGCAAGGGGGAAGGAGAGGTTGAAGAAGATGGCTCCAGCAGCAGCACGACGGCGTGGTGGTGATGGAGCAGCAGATCTCGGCAGGCTTCGCCAAGCTTCGTGGCGGAGGAGGAAGAGGTGTAGCAGGGGAGGAGCGCGAACTTGGTGCGGCTGCCCCCCCCTCCCTTTATATAGGCCCCGAGGCGCCGCCCCGAGATCTGATCTCCCGAGGGGCCAGGGTGGAGTGCCCCCAAGGCAAGTGGGCCCCCCACCCTAGGGTTTCAACCCTAGGCGCAGGGGGTGGGCCAAGGGGGGCGCACCAGCCCACTATGGGCTGGTTCCCCTCCCCACTTCAGCCCATGGGGCCCTCCGGGATGGGTGGCCCCACCCGGTGGACCCCCGGGACCCTTCCGGTGGTCCCGGTACAATACCAGGTGACCCCAAAACTTTCCCGATGGCCTAAACAACACTTCCTATATATAATTCTTTACCTCCGGACCATTCCGGAACTCCTCGTGACGTCCGGGATCTCATCCGGGACTCCGAACAACATTCAGTTTACTGCATACTCATATTCATACAACCCTAGCGTCACCGAACCTTAAGTGTGTAGACCCTACGGGTTCGGGAGACACGTAGACATGACCGAGACGGCTCTCGGGCAATAACCAACAGCGGGATCTGGATACCCATGTTGGCTCCCACATGCTCCTCGATGATCTCATCGGATGAACCACGATGTCGAGGATTCAAACAACCCCGTATACAATTCCCTTTGTCAATCGGTATGTTACTTGCCCGAGATTCGATCGTCGGTATCCCAATACCTCGTTCAATATCGTTACCGGCAAGTCACTTTACTCGTCTTCGTAATGCATGATCCGTGACCGACACTTGGTCACTTTGAGCTCATTATGATGATGCACTACCGAGTGGGCCCGGCGACACCTCTCCGTGTACGGAGTGACAAATCCAGTCTCGATCCGTGTCAACCCAAGACACTTTCGGAGATACCTGTAGTGTACCTTTATAGTCACCCGATTCGTTGTGACGTTTGGTACACCCAAAGCACTCCTACGGTATCCGGGAGTTACGATCTCATGGTCTAAGGAAAAGATACTTGACATTGGAAAAGCTCTAGCAAAACGAACTACGATCTTGTGCTATGCTTAGGATTGGGTCTTGTCCATCACATCATTCTCCTAATGATGTGATCCGTTATCAACGACATCCAATGTCCATAGTCGAAACCATGACTATCTATTGATCAACGAGCTAGTCAACTAGAGGCTCACTAGGGACATATTGTGGTCTATGTATTCACACGTGTATTACGATTTCCGGATAATACAATTATAGCATGAATAAAAGACAATTATCACGAACAAGGAAATATAATAATAATCCTTTTATTATTGCCTCTAGGGCATATTTCCAACATTTGGGCCAACAACGGAGGAAGAGATGGAGACCGACTTGATGAGGGTAGATGCCATGGAGGATCAATAAGTCACCTCTCGCCTCCGAGCTGGGTTTACAATGGGGGAATTATAGAGCTCAGCTATTCCAAACTCGGTTATCCCTTCCAATGTTAGATTTCTTTCTTATGAAAATATGAGGAGGAGTGTCTCTTGTTCTCCATGAGCTATACAACACCCTTGGGTGCAAGGAGCTTTAGCCGTTCTGAGAAAGCTTAGAGAAATAATGGACCTCAAGCAGCAAGTCAATAAGCTCGAGGAGGAGAACTGTATCTTAAGGGGAATCATTGCCAAGAGTATTACACCAACAACAAAGAAGGATAAATAATCACATGGGTATGGGCACTCCCCTTGGCAACTGCCAAGCTTGGGGGAGGTGCCCCGGTATCGTATCACCATCACAACTCCTATCTTTACCGTTTTTCTTTGATCCTATTAGTAGTATCTTGATCTAGTAGAATAAAGTTTATGGCATGATCTAGTTATGAGTTTTGCTTTATGATCTCTCTATGTAATCGAGTCCGTGAGCTATATATATAATAAAGTTTAGTGTTGAGTCAAGGGCTTGATTATTTTGCCATGATCTTGGGTGAATAAAAGAATATAAAGAAGAAAAAGAATAAAAAGAACCAAAGAGTTCATATTGATCTTTTTGAGAGTAATGACCTCACATAGAAAGAGTATGATGATTAAAAGTTGTTGGGAGTTGGCAAATATAGCTTTGGTCATCGTTGCAATTAATAGGAAGTAATAAGGAAAGAGAGGTTTCACATATAGATATATTATCATTGACATCTTTTATGATTGGGAGCACTCATTAAAATATAACATGCTAAAGAGTTGATGTTGGACAAGGAAGACAACGTGATGAGTTATGTTTTCTTATATCTGAGATAAAGTATGTTGTCATGGATCCTCTAACATGTTGAGCTTGCCTTTCCCACTCATGCTAGCCAAATTCTCAGCACCAAGTAGAGATACTACTTGTGCTTCCAAATACCCTTAAACCAGTTTTGCCATGAGAGTCCACCATATCTACCTATGGATTGAGTAAGATCCTTCAAGTAAGTTGTCATCGGTGCAAATCAATAAAAATTGCTCTAAATATGTATGATTGATTGGTGTGGGGAAATAAGCTTTATACGATCTTGTGATATGGAAGAAATAAAAGCGACAGACTGCATAATAAAGGTTCATATCACAAGGGGCAATATAAAGTGATGTTCTTTTGCATTGAGATTTTGTGCAT
This sequence comes from Aegilops longissima, assembly GCA_021605205.1. Taxonomy (NCBI): domain Eukaryota; kingdom Viridiplantae; phylum Streptophyta; class Magnoliopsida; order Poales; family Poaceae; genus Aegilops; species Aegilops longissima. The sequence continues at coordinate 25,879,247 of CM038679.1, read as the reverse complement.
CCAACCATAAAAGCGCATGGCAACCTCTGCTTCCCTCTGTGAAGGGCCTATCTTTTATTATTATCCTCTACCTTATGCAAGAGTCACAGTGATCTTCACCTTTCCTTTTTCTCATTTTATCCTTTGGCAAGCCCAGCATGTTGGAAATAACATGATATATATATCTAATTGGATGTAGGGGAGCATGAATTATTACTGTTGACATTACCCTTGAGGTAAAAGGTTATGGGGCAAAACTATAAGCCCCTATCTTTCTCTGTGTCCGATTAAAACTCCGTAACCACAAGTATTGCGTGAGTGCTAGCAATTATGAAGGACTAAATGATAGTTGAGTATGTGGACTTGCTTTTAAGCTCTGACATAGACTCTTTCCGACGTTATGATAAATTGCAATTGCTTCAATGACTAGGTTATAATTTGTTGGTGCCCAATAAGGTTTCTGATTCATACCTTTGCATTGTGGAAAGATCATCACTTGAACATGAGTAATCATATGAAAAAATCTATATATGTTGTTGTTATGAGAATAATCATGATGCCTTTATGTCCGTATTTTATTCTTTTCGACGCCTCTACCTCTAAACATGAGGACATATTTATTGTTATCGGCTTTTCGCTTGAGGACAAGCGAGGTCTAAGCTTGGGGGAGTTGATACGTCCATTTTGCATCATGCTTTTATATCGATATTTATCGCATTATGGGATGTTATTTCACATTATGTCACAATACTTATGGCTATTCTCTCTTATTTTACAAGGTTTACCATGAAGAGGGGAACGCCGCAATGGAATTCAGGTGGAAAAGGAGCAAATATTGGAGACCTATTACATGCAACTCCAAAAGTCCTGAAACTTCACGGAATATCTTAAAATAAATAAAGAAAATCATCGCCAAAGATGAAGGCCAGGGGCCCACACCTGCTCACGAGGGTGGGGCGCGCCCCTACCTCGTGGGCCCGTGGTGGCTCTCCGATGCCCATCTTCTCCTATATGAAGTCTTTCGATGAGAAAAAAATAAGAAGGAACCTTTGGGACGAAACTCCGCCGCCACGAGGCGGAACCTTGGCGGAACCAATCTAGGGCTCCGCAGAGCTGTTCTGCTGGGACACTTCCCTCGGGGGGAAATCATCGTCATCATCATCACCAACGCTCCTCTCATCGGGAGAGGGCAATCTCCATCAACATCTTCACCAGCACCATCTCATCTCCAAACCCTAGTTCATCTCTTGTATCCAATTCTTGTTTCCAAGTCCGGGATTGGTGCTAGTAGGTTGCTAGTAGTGTTGATTACTCCTTGTAGTTGATGCTAGTTGGTTTATTTGGTGGAAGATCATATGTTCAGATCCTATATGCATATTATTACCCCTATGATTATGAACATGAATATGCTTTGTGAGTAGTTACGTTTGTTCCTGAGGACAAGGGAGAAGTCTTGCTATTAGTAGTCATGTGAATTTGGTATTAGATTCGATATTTTGATGAGATGTATGTTGTCTAGCCTCTAGTGGTGTTATGTGAGCGTCGACTACATAACACTTCACCATTATTTGGGCCTAGAGGAAGGCATTGGGAAGTAATAAGTAGATGATGGGTTGCTAGAGTGATGAAGCTTAAACCCTAGTTTATGCGTTGCTTCGTAAGGGCTGATTTGGATCCATATGTTTCATGCTATGGTTAGGTTTACCTTAATACTTTTGTTGTAGTTGCGGATGCTTGCAATAGAGGTTAATCATAAGTGGGATGCTTGTTCAAGTAAGAACAGCACCCAAGCACTGGTCCACCCACATATCAAATTATCAAAGTACCGAACGCGAATCATATGAACGTGATGAAACTAGCTTGACGATATTCCCATGTGTCCTCGGGAGCGCTTTTCCTATTATAAGAGTTTGTTCCGGCTTGTCCTTTGCTACAAAAAGGATTGGGCCACCTTGCTGCACTTTATTTACTTTTGTTACTTGTTGCTCGTTGCAATTTATCTTATCACAAAACTATCTGTTACCACTTATTTTAGTACTTGCAGAGAATATCTTGCTGAAAACCGCTTATCATTTCCTTCTGCTTCTCGTTGGGTTCGACACTCTTACTTATTGAAAGGACTACGATAGATCCCCTATACTTGTGGGTCATCAGTCCTGCATCCCCTCTCTCCCTCTCTCTCATGCAGAAGTTTAGGTTAAATGCAGGCTTTGGTTTGCAAGCAGTAGGTTTGTACTAGTTGGATAGCCATGGTTAATGTGGAGAAATAGGATGGTTGTAGGATCAATTAAGTATGTCTAGAGATGGGGGTGAATAGGCTACTTAGAAAAAATTAACTCTTTTTACAAAATATAGTTTCCTTGCAATTTTAGCTTTTCCATGGTAGTCTATCAAGCACCCTACACATGCAAGTCTACAAAAGTATAGGCAACTAAAAGTAAATACATGCAAGTGTACGTAACAAGGTAGAGTTAGAGATATGCAGACATGGGTTTAAGTATGTCTAGAGGTGGGGGCGAATAGACTACTTAGAAAAAAGTGCGAATAGACTACTTAGAAAAAAGTAACTCTTTTTTACAAAATTTAGTTTCCTTGCATTTTTAGCTTTTCTATGCTAGTCAATCAAGCACCCTACACATGCAAGTCTACAAGAGTATAGGCAACTAAATGAAAAATACATGTAAGCATATGTAACAAGGTAGAGTTAGAGATATGTACACATGGAATGGCTCGGTGAAGATTTTTTTGTGGTTCGAAACGTCGAATAGTTTGCATTATTTTACAACTGCGTTGATTGAAGCTTCGATCCACTATAGATCTGAGATCACAATGATCCTGATTGCAAGGTTCCACTAAGGACCAAGTCCACAAAAGGACAATCACACACGAAGGGTCTACGAAGACAATATGGCTTACACTCACGAAGGCCTAGTCTCAATATGGGCAAATCTTCATGAATTAAGCGATTTTCGGGCCCTTACAAACTTTTTGGTTTTTCACAAACTTGAAGACTCCCAAGTACATAGCCAATCTAGGAGGCGCACATCCTCCAAAGTATAGTAAGATTGAGACTACTTGGTGATGGATCTCCTGCTCTTGTGCTTTAAAAGATAATCTCATCAACACACAAACTATCTCAACATTTGGCTTTTGAATTGGAGAAGTATGAGTGCAAAACAAAGAGGAGCCAGATCTCAATGAATTAACTTGGATGGTTGGAATAGAAATCCCTTTAAAATTAGCACAACGATTTGGAGTTTTCACTCAAAACATATGCTATGAGTGAAGTTTGCTTCGAGCGAACATGTGTGATAGGTGGAGTATAAATAGATGAGGCTAAGGTGGCAATTTTGAGATCATTTGATCAGATTGAACGAATAGCACAATCTCTGTACACACTTTGAAATTTTTGGGTGAGGGGGTTCGGAAATCCTGAGAGGCCAACAGAAGGTTTGCCACGTGCCTTGATGGTTTCAAATGGAATGGTTGGCAGCTCCGATGTGGTAGGTTTTGCAATGACGTTTGTTTTTTCAACGGTTGATGCAATCTCGGGAGGTAATTGATGCACTACGAGATGACACGTATGCATCAATTAGCTGTGTGTAGTTTGGAGCTAGAAATTTTCGTAACCACCCACGTACTAATCAAACCACACATAGATCATCAAACATGTCAGTTAGACAATTTTAGAAGTATACAAGCGGAGATTTTCTTTCTGTTAGTTAGACAATTATACAAACTTCTGATACAACCAATACAAAAGACTCTTCTGACACCTTATAATATGGTTCTCCTATTGAACGAGAGACACTACTACCGTACTACTAGTTCAGAAATAAACAACGACCAGACACCAAAGAAGAAGGAATACAGGGGTTGTATTTCTATCTGTACGAATGAATGAATGAACGATCAACAACCAAATACGTAATTTACTCTACACATTTCGGCCGCAGTGTGCAGTGGACTACTACGGAGGTGGCCTATGTGGGCAGCACGAGGCTCCCTCCGAGTTCCGGTCGTGCGTGCAGCAAGAGGCCCCCGGCTCCGACAGCAACCTTGCCCTCGCGCCTCCGCCGTGCCCTTGCGCGCCTGCCACCCCCGGCCCCGGCCTCGCCGCGGCCACGCCGTGCGCCGCAGCGGCGACCAAGACAAGGAGGAGGAGGAGGAGGAGCTTGCTCGCCGAGCAGCTGGACGGTGTAGCACGGGAAGCCATGGCAGCAGCTCGATCTCTTGTGGGTTTCACCTTCTGGGTTTTGGTACGGCCTCGTACGAGCGTGGTGAACTGCATATATAGCGCAGGGAGAGCGCGTGCATGGAAAATACCACGCAGTTTTCCGGTGTGTTTTCGTGAAGTTTTCCGGTCGAACTGGTCGACTACTTACTTGGGCGGCATTTTCACGGAATCATCCGAGAAAACGGCGGCAGTGAAGTCGTGGCCGACCAATACAGAACGCGAGAACAGCACGAGGAACAGTCTTTCTATTTTTGGATACACACGCGTGGAATTGTCGTGCAGTGTAATTTCCTCTTGCTGTTGGATACACACGCGTGAAAACTTGGGCTGTAAGTTTTCTGGTCGATCTGGCCGTGGTCTGTGGTACTACTACTACTTGGGCTGTTGGGCAGCATGTTCACGGAATCGTCCGGGAAATCGGCGGCAGTGGAGCCGTGGCCGGCCGGCCGGTCGATACAAACGGGAGAAGAGCACGAGCACGAGGAATAGTCGTGCACTGTTCTTTTCTTTTCCTTTCTGACACGGGAATGTACCTGTACGTTTTCGCCTGGAAACTGGCTGATCCAGGCATGAAAAATTGGGCGAGTTTATGTCTCGTTTTTTTACCTCAAAATGTCCTCTTCATTCAATAGATAATAATGTTACATCGTTAACCATGAGAGGTACAATAGAGGGGTGAGGGATCATCTAATCAGACCCTAAGCCTGGAACTTAACCAACCGAGCTAGTTTATGAGCTAAAGAATTTGTTTCCCTATTCGCATGCTCATACTTAACCCTAATAAATTTGGGGCCCCCTTAGAAAACAATCTCAAAAAATCGTTGCAGCAATACCTGTAGGAGGCCTCTCATTCTTCATAATTTCTATTAATTCACTATTACACAGAGCTCACAACAACTCTATTACAACCCATAGATTCAGCTAAGAACAAGCCAAGCTTGAGAGCCAAAGCTTCAGTCGAAAGAACATCTTGAACCATATCCAAATGTGCATTACACTTCCCTTTTTATAACAAATGGCTGCACCTGTAAAAATGTCTGGATCGGAAGAAGCATCAACGTTTATCTTAACACAATCACCTTGGTGGAGCCCATCTCCCCTTTCTCACCCTTGTATAAGGAACTGCAGAAGACCTGAAATATGAGGATAACACATTGATTGCCATCACGGATCTTTCTCGAACTGCACCCGAATATCACGGCTAATTTGCCTCCTTTCCCACTATAAATACCAAAGGACACCGCAACAAGCTCTAGCAATGGGGCTTGTCCCAAAAATCAGTGAATGATCAAGGCTTCAATACAACCACTCTTCTAAAACATACTGTCCTGGACGAAGAACAAGACAAGTTTTTTCAAATAAGTCATGAGTACCCAGTGCTTGCCATACAGCTTTGCTCGGCTACACTTGAACAGAAGTTGCTTAATGTCTTCCGCTCCAATCGGCAAGTCTATGTCTCGCTTCTATCGGGGTGCTCCTAAGTCCTAATCCGCGCCTCAACCACCCGATCACAATACTAGTGTCCTCATAGAAAACCCGCGGTCCGCAACCCATTAGCATGCTCATGCGCAACTCGTTGGCTGCTCAACCATTAACTTTTGAAAAAGTGCAAGATCTTTTTAAGTAATAAAATATGCAAATTAAAAAGTTCACAAAAATTATGAATTTCAACATTTTAAAAATGTTCTTGTATATAAAAAATCATCAATTTTAGAAAAAAGTTCATCAATTTGAAATTTTTCATTGATTTTGAAAAAGTTCTCATCAATTTTGGGAATTTTTTTCACAAATTTAAGAACATTTCACGAATTTGGGGAAAGTTCACAAATTTTAAAAAGAATAGAATTTGGGAAACAGTTCTTGTATTTAAAAAATTAGAAAAATAATAAAGATAATAAAAGAATAATGAAATGACAAATAAAAGAAGAAAAATGAAAAAATGAACATAACAGGCCCAAACAAATAAAAAAACCGACAGAAAGCTTCCAGAAGCTTCCTAAAACCGTTCCTGGAAGCTTCGCTGAACCAACAATCAAACTCCAGCTTACACTTTTAAAGGGCACCAAATAAGATCGGGGCTTCTACCGACACAAGAACGCATCGCCTCAAGACAGCTTGAAATGGGTCGGTATGGTTAACGTAGCTCCAATTTTTCTTAGTTTTGGTCATTTATATAAATCAGTCTGTTTGCCTAAAAGTAATAATATAAATCAGTTTGTATAGTTTATTTTTTGGTTGTACTGCTGGTTTTCTTTCCTTTTTTCTTAGTGACTATATATTTTTGATTTTTTTATACATACATATACTCCAAAAATCAATGTACTTAATTTCTTTTTAAAATGTTCGCCATAACACAGTGTAAAGTTAATAAAAACTATGTAATGGCAATACAAAACGTTAGTGACATTTAAAAATATTTAGACCTTGCAAAAATGAAATAAATTGGAAACAATCTTAAATTAATTCAAAAAAGCTTTCTACTATTTTTAAAATATATGTTACATTTGGATATTTTATTAATCATGTATTAAAAATGTCAAACACGTATAAAAATATTACATATGCATAAAAAATGCACAATGTGTATGAAAATATAGACATTCAAACATATATTTCACAAATATTAATCATTTATTTAAAAATATTAAACATGTACAATTTTTTATATGTACACTAAATATGTACAATATGTATGTAAAAATAAACATCAAAACAAATACTTCAAAAAATGTTATTGATATATTTGGAAAAATGTAAACTTTTATAAGAATATTCCTGATGTATACAGAAAATATAGATATGTGTTGAGGAGAAAAGAAATGAAAAGGGAAAGAACTGGAGAAAACCAATGAAAACCAAGAAAAGAACAAAGGAAAGCAAAAAAATAGGAAAAGTGAAGATATACAAAAGAAAACCGCTGCAAACAATGAAAGTCACTGAGAAAATCATTGAGGAAAAAAAACTAAGGACAGTTTTTTTCATGCGTCATTTACCGGGCCGTCCGCTCGGACGTTGGGGAACAACATTGAAGGGTCCGGCTGTAGATGCTTGATGCAACCGCTGCAATCATTTCTCGAGACACTGCAACTAGTCGGATACGTATGTATAGATTGGCAAAATGTAGATCACAAAAACATTATTTTGAGCAAGATTAATCGGCCTGGACAAACGGCCCGAGCATCTTTTTCGAACGTACGTATACATTTGAGTGTGCATGTGCGATGAATGAACATCTAGGACGTGTTTGGTTGCTCGTATTAAGTCCAATCAGGCACGCACAAAAAGGAAACAGACTGTTTGATTGACTGATTTTTCTGTTGGGCCTGCATAACACGAAACTTAAAGCACTTCTGGACCTGGCTCGTGAATCGGAGAGCCAGGCCGAGGTGAGGGCAACCGAGTGGGCCTTTGCAGGAGTGGAGATAGGGAAGGATGCGAGGTGATTATTTGAGGTCTTTTTGAACCTCAAGTAAGCTCCAATCTAATCTCCTTCCTCTGATATGCACAACGGTGCTTCGGTTAGAGGTAAGCTCTACACGAAAAAGATGCACCTCGATGCTACGGTTCCATTCAGGCGATCGGTTCGTAGTTTCGTCGGCCGTAAATTCTTAATCCCGTGTTTCTGTTTGGAGCTATTCTGGATGAATTTTGTCAGATTCATCGTGCATGATCTATCATTTAAAATTTCCTTTGACCAGCAGCCTAATCTCGCAGTTCCTCACAACATTCACCTTGTAAGTTTTTAGTTTCGACGATCGTAGCTTCATCTCTCTTTGAACAGCAGTCTACTGCAATGACGCCATCATGTCGAGCTCCTCTGTCCTCTGCTCAGAGCCCTCCTATTCGTCCCTCTCGATGCCGAAGACCTTCCCCTTGATCTCCTTGCCCGCGTGCTACTACACTAGAGTCGTTTCCGGCGTCGCTCATCTCGGCCTACTCTTTGTCGTCCTCCTACTGCACTGACGTTGAAATGGCGCACACACTGCTTTCTTGTGTCCTCTGCCTCAGCGCACAATGCAGTTCGCCGCGCCGCCGACGGGGTCGATCATCTTCGCCTCCTCTCTCTCACCCTGCTACACTGGAGTCGTTTCCGGCGTCGATTATCTCGGTCTCCTCTCTCGTCCACTGCACTGGCGATACCATGGCACGAGCACTGCATTCTCCTCCACTGTCCACTGTCTTTGCGCGGCGAACTGCACCGCCGACGGGGTCGCTCGTCCACGACTCCATGCTTGTCATGTCGGACACGGCGCCACGGCCACTATCCACAGTAGTCGTCATTGTCCAGCGCACACTGCACTTCTTCTCCCCTTCCCTCTGGTAGCTCTTAACCCTGTCTGCTAAGTGAAGTGCTAGCTCTTAAACATACCTCATGCGTGCAATCAAACACTAGTTCATGTGCCGCTTGGGCCAATGCAGGCAACCAAACAAAGTGCACTTGCGTATTACCTAATGCAGGGACCCTAGATGCAGGCAACTAAACAATTCACAGATGTCGCATATGAGGCTGTTTTTTCAGAGCCAGGCTGGGTTGAGATATGTATGCAACGCAACTACTATTCATTACGGGGACCAAACACGCCCCTAGCATGGCTGCCTATACACAACGTACATCTGCCTCTCCGCCAAGCTAAAGGTGCCTTCATTGCCACAACCCAAAGACGTGTATACACGATACGCCCTTGGTCAGGTCAACAAGATATTCTACGAATACTCTAGTACTCCAGATTGCATGCATGTGCTCTGCACCACCATAGCCGCCCGCGGCACAAGCATGCATGCTCGCATGCACCGGCCGAAAAGCCATTAAATTAGGCTTTTCTTCTTCTTAAAATACAATATACAGTTATCCCTAATATATACTCCTACTTTGGACCGGCCCAACCGGACCACCTTTTAGCCTCCTCGATCAAGTTGATCGGCAACTGCCATTTGGCGCACCCGACATGAATCTTAAAGCCTCGATCGGAAGTCCATACCTTGTCACGATCTTGCAACGAAGAAAGAGCGTACGCACGCACGCGCTTCGTCCAAACGGCAGACCATATCTGTCCATGTGTATGGTTCACAAGCGCTCCCGCCGCTAAATCGGCGTGCGCGCACCACTGCAGTAGCTATCTCTACCACAAATTAAAGCATCGGCTAAGAGCGATCTGCGGCTGTTTAAACTAGAACTTCTTCTGTTTTGCGGAAATTTAAAGTACAACTTCATCGCAAAAGAAGAACTATTAAATGGAGATGAGACTGGCTCGCGTTGCTTCACAGCCGCCCAAGAATATTCTGCACGCAAGAATCTCTGATCCCGGTACGTAAAAAGGGTTCGCCGACATTATCAGATCCCACGATACGAGTTGCAATCACAATGCATCGTTGTAGGCATATGAATTCTTTAGTTAGTTAGCGTGAGCCCTGAATGAATGTTTGATTTATGCACTGGTGCTATACTCCAGTAGCTATCTCCATCCTTAAAAAAATTAAGATTGTTACCAGTATATAATTCGAATGGTCAAGATTTTTCTTGACTATAAACTGCCAATTGTGATATAGAGAAGTACTTTAACTTCGTCGCAAAAAGGAAATTCTTACCTGCCAATATCCTTTTTGGGTACTTTAACTGCCAATGCGTGTACTGCACAAATCATTCTGTAGTATTGTTGGCCGGGACAGTAAAATATCGGAATACATACATATATATGGAGGCATGTAGTTTTGTCTTAGTTTCACCCACCGCATGAGATTTTGGTACACAAACATCAATTTTGCTTTTTTATGACCTTTTCAGATGACTAATCATGGTTATGAAATCACATACAGAAACACGAAGTTACACATATTTTAATTTCCAAATTCACGGAAAAAATGTGCAACTACATAATTGTGTGAAAAAAATTCTGAAAATGCACACAAAAAAGTTTATTTATTTTTACTTCATTGCAAAAAGACCAAAGTTGGTCAAAACAAGCATATACAACTCCACACCTTAAAATATACAGAAACACGAAGTTACACATATTTTAATTTCCAAATAAACATGAATGTATGAACTTAAAACTGCACAAAAATATGCAATTATATACAGGCTTCTTCAAAATAATCAAACAACCTAATTGCACATTTCTAACCACAAGATTGCACAAACATAATATGCAATTCCAGTCTTCAAAATTTGCAAACAACCCCAAACTACACATTTCTAAACAAAAAATGCACAAAAGTATATATGCAATTTTGCACTTGAATGGGCAAATTACCCAACTTATATATCTAAACCTCAAAAATTATGTGACTACCCATTTTTTAAATCCAGAATTACAAACAAAATTTATGTGCAAATATAGGCTTTAGAAACTGCAACTGGCCAATTAAACATTTTCAAAAGTCCTAATGTGCACGATTTTAAAATGAGTGGCCAACTAGTAAACGACAAATATGTAACTCAACAAATTAGATAGGTAAAGAAACAAATAATCAATTATCATACAAATACAAATAGCATCTTTATTTACAACACAAATGCACTCCTTTCTCGCTGGCAGTGCACTAATAAAGTGAGTAGTAGGTCCAAAGAACAAGTTTGGCCAAAATAAATAAATCATAAGGCCTCTTTGATTCAGGGCTCCTTTGGTTCATAAGAAAAATGGAGGAATAGTTTTTTTTTTCTTCTATGGTGATACTATTCATGCCTTTGATTAATTCAAAGGAATGAGGCAAAGGAAAAATGAAGGAATTTTCCCTTTGATCTCAATTTCAAAGGAGAAACGTAGGAATTTTAACATCCACTTGAACATCCTTTTCGAATTCCTATAGTACAGGTCACAACTTCCAAATCCGTGTGCAAGTTTTTGTGCCCCTGATCACTAGGGCGTGCTAGTATTGAGCGTTGGTATTCTCATCTGAATTAACACTGATAATGTAGGAAAAATGGAAAAAAATACTTGTGTATAAACTTTTCCATATTTCATCATATTATTGTAGTGTCATGGCAGTAGATCACAAGTAAAAAAGGATGACGTATAATGTAGACCGATCAAAAAGTTTACATAGAATGATGTCCACAAATCACAAATATGGAGAACTGCCCAGCGGTGACGCGAAGGCAGATTAACAGACGTACATCATGCATAATATACCACATAATATGTGCAAACTTATTAAGCAATTAAGTATGACAAGTTACTCGACAGCATCACACAAACATGCATGATTTAAAGTCGGGCACGGAGGATCTTCGATTCATTAAGCAAGCTTAACTAGCTAGTGACCGGGACAGCCGCCGCCGGCCCTGCCGGAGTAGGTGCAGCCCGAGGGGCCAGCGCCACTACTCTTCAGGAGGCGGGCGCGGGTGCCACGAACCAGCAGAGGCGGAGGTTGGCTCCCGGTGTTCGCCTTCGCGTCGCCGTCGGGCAGCGGTCCCCCCGGCGCGTCAGCAGCATGGAGAGGACGGACATGGAGCGCAGCCGCCAGAAAGAGCACCAGCAGCGTGGCTGCTGCCATCGCCGCCTGGCTTTTCTTAATCCCTACCGCCATAGCCAGCGTGATTAACAGAGATAGTGCTACCTAGCTAACAACGTGATCTATAGCTAGCAGCTACTCCTGCAATCGACCTAGATTAGTTTCTTTGCTTAGCTACACGCACGCACATGAATACTCCTGCTCTAATGAGAGAACTTAGAGTGGGAGCTATGTGGCCTAGATCACCCAGGGTACGTTTATATAGAGACTAACAATGTTATTTTAAAGCATAGTAGTGGAGGAAATAGATCATTGGATGCAATATACCCCATGCATGTGGTAGTCAATGGTCAATCGCCCAAGGGACGGTTGCATGTGCAGCGCAGATGGGCGATTGAGTACACTTAAGAAAAGGATTAAAGTAACCCCATGCATGTCACTTGGGGCTAAAATTAAGTACAAGGCAAAGCACATCTCAAACTACTTTAGTCCTGGCTATTGCTACGTATATGCAGCCCGGCACCACCACCAGGATCAAAGTTCGCATTTGGCATTGCGTATCTAAGAGCATCTCCAAGAGCCTCCTTTTCTTCGATGATTCTTTGGACCATTCTTTTTTTTGTTGCAAAGCTTTATTTATTCATCCCATCCAGAGATTTCGTTCGCGATTGTCTGGAGAATAGAGTCTGGGGGCACATGCAGCCACCCCTTGCTTAACCTAGTAGAAACTGCATCCCTAGCTAATATGTGGGCAGCTTTATTAGCATCCCGCCTAACCCACGCAATCTTCCAGCTCTCCCTTAAGGCCAGCAGACGCTTGACCTCTTCGACGACAGGCCCTAGCGGTGAGAAGTCTTTCTGCGTGCCTTGGATTTTGCCAACGACCTCCTTACAGTCCATCTCGATGTGAAGCATGTCAATGTTCATCTCTTCGGCGACTTGTACTGCCCGCTTGCACGCTAGGAGCTCAGCCCTTATAGGGTCACTTCCCAGTGGAAGGACCTGGCTAAACCCACCAATGAAAGCGCCTTCATGGTTTCGAAAAACCAGCCCGGCGCCACCGCTGTCACCTCCCTTCGAGGTGGCTCCGTCGACGTTCACCTTCATCCATCCCTCCTCCGGGGGCTTCCATTTCTCCTTCACCGTCGGCGTGATATGCTTGGTCCTTCCCAAGGAGCGGTAGCCTTTGGACCATTCGATGTACAGTCATCTAGTGCTAGAAATTAAAGGGTTAAGAGTTGGCAGGGAGTTTATTTCGCAGAAACTTCTTCGTAGTTAGAATAGAGTTGCAGATATTTTAGCAAGATATATTTGTACTGAATGTAGCTCTGCTATTTGGCTACACAGAGGATCTTCATGTATTGAGGAAATTCTAGATTGTAATTATGCACCTTTGGAATAAAACTCTCATTTACCCCGCAAAAGAAAAGAGCCTCCTTTTCACCAATAAATTTCTCGTATAAAAAAATTTAAGCCCAAAAACATGCTCCAATGAACTCCATTTTCCCAATAAAGTATTGGGATGTTTTAATAATTAGTCCCATCTCCATAATATTTTGAAAAATTTGGCCTCTCTGAATATTTCTCCAAATAAGTGCCACGTTAGTGCGCAGCCCGAGCAGCCTGCAATACCACCGCGTCATGGACACTGCGGTCGCCGGACCACCGCGCCACCACTGCCGCAGCTCGCCGGACCACCCACCGGAGCATCGCCGCCATCACCGGACCACTGTGCCACCTCCCATTGACAAGTGGGACCGATATGTTAGATTTAGTGAGGAAAGAAATCCTGAGAAAACACCCCAACTGCAAACCCTCCTAAGTTATTGCTTTTTTGGGGGGAGCCTCTTGGAGATGATATTCTTTTAGTGAGAGATGTTGTCGTTCATTACAAGGCGTGTGTGGTGAATTCTTTAGTCTGAAAATACGTTGACTCGAAGGTGCTCGTACGGTTAGAATATGCATGTTGCATTCTTTTTTTTAACATGATACAATCAAAATCGCTCACATACATGAACATAATTCACCCTTATGAACGCACGCGCACACATCCTATCCTTGTGAGCACCTTCAAAAGATTGAACCGGCATAGTATCTTAAGATTTTACGAAGTCACCACATGCACCTCGCAGTCGATAGGAATGTCTCCTCCCACTGAAGAACATCTAGAAACCTGAAATAAATTTAGAAGTAATGCGAGCACCAATGTCAAGTCTAGGACTTGAACTCTGGTGGACTAGGGATACCATTGTCCTCCTAACCATCCAAACTTGCATTCATAGGGATGAAGACATAAGCATATATGCGGGCGTCTAAGTTTGTATTATGTTTCTATAAAGAAAATCATAGCAGCATTTGTATACACAAATGCACATGCAGATGGGATGCCTAGTTTCACACTGGACCCTAACTTGTCGAAGAATATATCTACGTGGCCACGTGTACAGAGGATAAAGTTTACTGGCTATACTCATGTCAAGGGCCTTTTGGCGAACAAATATCTTCGGTGTTGTGGGTCACCCATGTCATCAACAGCGGGGTGGCGGAAAGCAAATGGTGGTGTATGTAATGGAAACAAAACTAAAATGGTGAAGGGAATCCTCTTTGTTGAGGCCGTGCACACGGGGTAAGTGAGACACGTGTGCACGGGGTCCCGTGCGCACGGGGTGTTCTGTCTACGCAAGAACAACCCCAAATCCGTGGTAATTCGGAAAAACTGGAAGAAAAAACGGTGGGTAAGGTTGGGGGTGGTGAGGAGGGGTAGGTCTAGTTGCCAAACAAGAAATTCATGGACCAAATCAACAAAGTCTCACAAGATCCAACAAACGCAAAAAAAAAATGGTAGGGCTATATTTGTGAGGATTTTTGAATTAGGACAAAAAAACAACAAAATTAGGCTAGAATAGGGGGGTAGGTACTCCAAGATGTGAATCAATCTGGCTCTGATACCAAGATGTTGTAGGGTTGATCTTTTCACATTTGGAGATGGGGAAATGAGCAAATCAAGATAAGAACACAAAAACAACACTCAAACAAACCCAAATCACACATCCACTAGAATAGTATACATGAGATCCCTAAGCATACAAGAACAATCTAAGAAAATAAGCACAAAGGTAGAGTTCTTTCCAAATCCAAGAGAAGATGAGGTCTTGATGATTTAGATAGATCCTTCCCTAGAAGGGGTCTTGATGTCCACTAGGAATCTTCTCCTAGGAGGTCTTATCTCCTATAGGAGTGCTAGATGAGCAAAGCTCCCTCTAGATAGTTTCATACACTTTGCTGACCCTAACAAATGTCCTAGGCACGGAATATATAGGTGACTTGGGGTGAGGGGCGAGCTGGAGGGAAAAACAGGAACTCCACAACCAACTTCCTGGGAGGGCCGCGCGCACGGGCTAAGTAGGTCCGTGGACACGGGGTCTGGAGGCATGTGCGCACAAGGTGTGCTTCCTCGCTTCCAATAGCTCTTTGGATGGCCCATGGGCACGGGGTCGAGGAGGCCCGTGCGCACGGGGTCGCTTGGGAGATAGTGCCTCCTTCAGGTGTTTAGCCTCTATCTTCCTTGTGGCCTTAGTGTCCTTCTCCTAGGCCTTGGTGATGCTCCTTAGCTTCTTGATGGGGGTCGTCCTCGCACCTAATGACACATAACATCCTTTTGTGAGGTACTTCCTCCGTTCCAAAATAGATGACTCAACTTTGTACTAACTGTAGTATAAAGTTGAGTCATCTATTTTGGAACGGAGGGAGTAGCATCCATATCCATATTAATTTCATAGAGTGAGTTCACCTCGTTTTCAATGACACGTGTATGAGCTCTTGTCATAAGTCCACTTGGTGCTTGATGAGTCGGTGTCGTGTCATGTGGATGATCTTCGCATCAACATGTCAATTTAGTAGATCTCTACTCTTATAAAAAACAAAGTTGATGATGATGGTGTTTCTGCCATCCTGCAATATAGGCCATCCGATTTATATCTGACAGACTGAAAGAAAACTATGGCAATTTTGCAAAAAGATACCCACACCCCTCTTCACATTTGCAAATAAGGAATTCCCTCGTTTATCTTTTTCTTCCACAAGATAAAGTACTCATAAAAATGCATCTTGATGTTCCGTGCAACACATGGGCATCTTGCTAGTAACGAAGTAGGAAAATATCCCTGGTTTTCAGGCAGGTGACAGTGAGCTTGTCATCTGGGATATCGTATGCATCTACGTAGGTGTATATCTGAACACCGAAGGCAAAGATCGGCGTATGCTCTACTCTGTCCATTGAAACTATAAAAGGCAATTTGCACACTTGATGTGTGTGTAGGGGCAGCCTTTGATTGCAATGCGATGCTATACAATCTGACACGGCCTTTCCAAAACCTAGCGCCCCCAAAATATAACGACATTACGCTGACCAGACTTCGCAGCCCTCTGTTCAGAAATAAAGGAGCAGAATTGGTGCATTGGCGCACACACTATTTTAGGTATTACCACTCATGTCTGGTGCCATTCAAGAGCTCCGGAAGAGGAGGATTTTTTACAAGCAATTGCTAGTTACCAACCACACAAGCATAAGAAGGCGACCAAACACTCTCTGCCGATGCATTCTGTGTTGCTTTTCCGACCAACGATTGAAACAGATAAACATCGCTTCTGCATGTTCTGCACTTCCATGTCCGGTTTAATTCCTCCTCCCATGGATCCACACTATATGCTATGGACTAAGTTGTTGCTTCTGATTGATCAAATGGTCAATCATCATCCTCAGGAATGAAGTCCCTGACCTTGACATCGGCGTCTTCTCCGTACTGGATGCAGTTGTCGATGTTTGACAGCACATATTGAATGCTGCAAAAAGGAGGATGGTCAGGGATACGAAAAAACAGAACCAGATAGATAAATCTGCCAAGACTCTAGGCTGACTGGTCCATACATGCCATGGAAATAACTGGAAATTTAATATCAGCATGGCAAATGGAAGTGCCACACTTCCAACGTTGCTGGAACATTTTGTTTCACTGCAGCACTATACTTCAAATTAAACCAGCTATAGCAAGTAAATTTCAACTGAACAATCATCTCAAGTTGGAAATTTTCCCGCTCAGTATAGTGATGATCCTATAATTGTTATTATTTTCCAAAAAGACCAGACCAGTATATGATAGCAAAATAATGGAACAACAACACGAAATAAGTAGAGCAAATTGTTAAGTGTGCTATTAAACCACCACCCCACCAGAAATTTGAATCTGGCAAGGAGGGAATGTGTCTTCCAGATCAATATTAAAATTGCATCCGCAAGCGTACTAGTAGAAGTAGCATGTTTAAGGATTCAGAAACTCAAGTGGCAAAGGGTTCCTTCGATCACTTGATCAGAAAAGTAGGAAAAGCTTAGGTATGAAAAGGGGTTATTTTAATTAAACCAAGAAATCAAACAGCAATACCTGCTCTCCTTTCTCAAATCAAGTGGTATGAAATTCACCATGTTGTAATCATCAACCTACATGATATTAGTACTGGCATCAATACTTGAGGCAGAGACACGATAAATATCAGAGCAAATCACCTACCAAAAGAGGATACAGACAAAAAGGGAAGAAATGAAACACGTGGAGACAAGTATCATCTCAAAGATAATATGCACTATGAGAAAAAAGGGGCAGGGGGGAGTACTACATCAGCACATCCATCTATTCTACATAAGCATGCCAAGATGAATTTATCGCTCTGCCTAGACAGCTTCATACAAATGGATCTGAGACCTAGTGAAGAGAAGAACCAAGATAAGCAGACAACTTGAAATAGGTATACATATATTATATTTTTCCCAGGCCATGAAGTTTCCTTTGGCTTAATAAAACAACTAAGGATCACAAAGTGAAATGCTCATTGCTGAAGGTTGAAACCAAAGGTATAAAAAGAATCATGTATGGGAAAATCCCTGCAATCATCATGAGTTCATGACTCCCTTAGATATTATTGTAGATTATAATGGTATTTCAACC
Organism: Aegilops longissima; assembly: GCA_021605205.1. Classification (NCBI taxonomy): domain Eukaryota; kingdom Viridiplantae; phylum Streptophyta; class Magnoliopsida; order Poales; family Poaceae; genus Aegilops; species Aegilops longissima. The sequence goes on along the minus strand of CM038679.1, from coordinate 25,861,580 downwards.
AATCCAAGCTAGCTAAAGCTTTAATCAACTCCAGTTTCCAGAAGTCCACAGACTCTCCAATTAACATAGCCAAATATAAGAGATGGTTGTCTACTTGGAATATAAATCAGCACAAGCTATCATGCTAGAACAGTTCTACTTCCTAGCCTAACTTCAAATAAAGCAAATGTGAGTTGGCCATGGTTTATAGAATCATCACAAAGGAAGTGCATCATGGAACTCGAAATATAATTTTTACACAAGTTTATTCTGCAGTACAGAATAGCAGTGCCTAGTCAGAATTCAGATTCCAGAACATAAGCACAGAATAAGGTGATGCACTGATGTCTCATCGTAAATTAAAACTTAAGCCATGTGCTGTCAGAGCAAATCTTAACCATGCAGACAATTTTCATCAGAAACATAACAGTTCGAAGCAAGAGATACACGTCCAGCAATTATGGATTTATGACAAAATAACGTTAGCATTTTTTTTTTTTTGAGAGGCAATATATTGACGGTTATCGGGCTTCAGAAAGCATGAGATTTTACAGAATTTACAGATTCATGGAAGGAATACCAGTTCAGCTAAAGCCTTGTTTAACTTGTGAAACCGAGGCGCCATCTGTCGATTCAGCTGTGACAGAAGAACCTGTGCCTCAGGGTTCAGGTAGCTAAAAGTACAAAAACATTATTAGTGTAAAAAATGGCAACTTTAAAATGTAACAACCAAGTATAAGAGAGAGGAAAGGGAACATACTCTTCTACATCCTTTTTATTGGAAACAAGGTCCATCTTAGAAAGGATGTTGATATGAGGAAGCTCGAGTTGAATCATAGCAGAAAGAGAAGCCATGCAACCGCTAATGTATTTTGTGACATCACTGACAAACTGTACCAAGAAAAATAAACAGTTATCAGTCTGGGGTCTGAGTTAGTGCTGTCGTAAAGGAAAGCTACATTAGTGATTCAAACCTGCGAGTCCAGAAGGTACACAGCGCAAACAGTGAAATTTTTCCTTTTCAGATACTCAACAAAGTTACGCAGAACTGGAACATGAGTGAAGAGTTCAATCTGGCCTGCCAAAACAAGATGTGGAACCTTGGGTTAATTGTTTTCATGTAATGTTAAGCAATCTAGATATCTCGGATTTTTCATAAAATAAGACATGCTACAGAACCACACAAGAAATAGATAAAGATGGCAACATGGCGCATAAGTTTAATAAGGAAACTCATAACGATAGGCCCATGTAGGTGGTATGAATAGTAAATAGTCCAACTAACAAACAAGACACAATTAGAGCATGTAAACATTTATTAAGCATATTACCTGGGCAATCAAACACAAGATAGTCATCATCCAAATAGTTTTCTAATTGTTCATCCAACCAATCATCCAAATTGTCTTCAAGGTGCCTAAGGTTTCTTAAGGAAACAACAACTGCCAGCATAAGATCCTAAAACATTAACTTTATGCCAATAAAGAGTATTCACATTCTCTTGGAATTGTACAATTAAAATGAGTTCAATCAGATCCTAGATTACAAATGGAGCTATTAATTGGACTACAGAATATCAACAGAGAAGCCACTTATAAAATTCACAGCATAGCAATGCCATAGTATCCAAAGTGTACAAGTAGCATCCATGCAAATGACTTTACCAAATGGATCGGCAAACTCAAAGTATAACTGGATGTCATATTATCTACTATCCAGATAATAAATCATGCAAGTATAGCAATACTATTTGCTTCTGGAACATCTACGTATAACTTTTGCTATTGAAAACAAAACAGAAGGCAGTTTAATTCTAGGCATAATGAAGAATTGCAGGGATGTGCTATAAGACCAAACCCACTCCAGCAGCGTAACGTTGCACCTCCAACCGGCTCATAAGTACCAATACAGAACAGAAATACATTGCAGATGATATGCCATAAGGGGTCACTTCATAACTAAATAGCTTGGAAGACAACAATCAACAACAAATCAACATGCTTTCAAACAACAGGATACTCCATGCAATAGATGAGGCCGCCATTTGGGCCCATCCCAAGCTCCTCCATGACATCGTCCAGCGATATGAGCTCTCTAATGTCTACAAAAATACCAAACAGATGTGAGTAAGAGGATAGCTGAAGTGCTCTCTAATGTCTACAAAAATACCATATGTAAAAAAAATGTGCACGACAGCGTGCAGGTATTCTTACCAGTAGATACAGGATAGCTGAAGTGCTCTGCAGCTGGGTCCAGGTTGACCATATGAATCCTCCTGCCCACCGTCTCACAGTGTTGATACAGACCAGAGCAGTAGGTCGACTGCATATGATTAACAACTGATCAGAAAACACTATTTCTCAGCTTCTCCATAACTTCGTCTGAAATCACGACTAAACAGGGACACCAAACCACATAAAAACAGCACAAAATTAGCATTGAAACAAAGCAGGAGGCAGGAGCGCAACCATGCGAAATAAGCAACAGCGGCAGAACCCGAACTGGTCAGAGCGACGAACCAACTCGTCCCCAATCAAATTAGCTCTGGGGATTGAATTAAGCATGGAGCAAAAGAAGGAGCGGGCGGGAATCGGAGACAGTCACCTTGCCGCTGCCGGCGGGGCCGATGACGAGCTGCGCGAAACCCATGACAGGCGTCGGGCTACCAAAGGATTGGGGAGGGGAGGTCGGGGTAGGGTTTAGAGAGAGGGCTTGTGGGGGGTGGGTTGCCGGAGAAAGGGAGGACTAGAAGACCGAGGAGATGGCGGCGGCGACGTAGGCGGCGCACCAGATGAGGGCCGCGAGGAAAATCCCGACGAGGGTCATCGCAGACCGGCTGATGTACGCTGGGGAGGTCGCCGAGCTGCGGGGTGGGCTTCGGAGAGAAGGGGAGGGGGGGGCGGCGGGGAGTGCGGCCGCTGCGACGGTGGTCGGGGTGGGTGGCGAGCCTGTCGGCGTGGTAGGAAGAGAGAGATTCTAGTGCTGACAGCTCACATAGCCCATATTGCCGCCTCAACGGTGGGCTTTGATGGGCCGGACGCTGGACCGGCCTACTAGCTCACAAATTTCATTTGTATTTAAAAATATATAATGCCATGTACAATGATTGATAAGACCGTGTTCTTCCATATATTCCATGTCATTTAAATAAGGGACTAAAACATGTTATACAATGGATTACCCTATGTGACGCTCTAACATGTTTTATTGCTTTCTCTAAAAGACGTGAATACAAAAAAAAAAAGACCGCGTTTAGTCGACCTTTCATCACAAATTGAAGCAAAGTCTGTTAGTTGAAAATCCATTTGCAGATCAATCACTGTACACATACCTGTAATAGTTGTTGAAAAAAGGTAAGAAAGCAAATAAAAAAGGCTATAAATGTTAAGAAACAAGGATAACCATCTAACAAGGATTTTGAAAAGGGAAGTAAAGGTAGAAGTAAGCACCAACGTCAAAGTGGGCACGGGTGCTGTTGAAGTAGCACAACCGTCGCGTCATCTCCAAATGCCGACAAAGAGAGGAAGATGGCGTGCATGCTCCATTTCCCCAAAGGACCTCTCAAGGTGGATATCCGACAGAGCCACAACAAGGCTGAATGCCTAAATGGCCCAGGGTCCGCCTTAGATTTGGGGGCTGAGATTAGACTGTGTCATGAGGGAGAAAATAATGGGTTTCCTTTGTACTGGCCGGCATTGTAGCTTCGTCACAAATGTTATGTTATTACCTCCAACAAATGCATAATACCATATGCTACTATCATATTGGCATTTTATTTGTTCACTATAAGGATTTCATGCTTTGCTGCGCCGTTGGTGTTGTTGGGTTTTCATAAAAAAAATTCTCCTTCAGTTTAAAAATATAAGGTGTATTAGTTTCTATAAAAAGTCAAACCTCTTTTAAGTTTGACCAAATTTGTAGAGAAATATATCAATATTTGTAATATCAAATCGGTATCATTAGATACATCATAAGATGAATTTTCATATTTTGTTGTTTTGTGTTATCATTGTCGATATTTGTGGCTCTGAATTTGGTCAAAATTAAATAAATTTGGCTTTCAAAAAACAAATACACCTTATATTTTGGAACTGATGGAGTATTTGGTTTGGCGTGTTTTCTTTTTATTTACAATAAAGTGTTTTGGTGGGCCTTTCGTTGTATGATTCTATTTTATCTGCTAATCAACATGTACTTATGTGGAAATCAATTCTTCGTCAGTGGCTGCATGTATTATATTGATTCTACAATATCACATGTTGGTGCTTTTTTAGGGTGGTGAGTGGATGCAAGGGATTGATATATTTTTATAGGCTGGTTGCTGTTGATTAATTTGAAAATTCGTTGGCCTAGTCAAAATTGTGAATCAAAATAAAAATTGAATATCTCAATTGAATGAAAGAGCTCCAAAAGTAAGGAGTGTAGTGAACTAAAAGAATTTAATTAGGGAGCTCCTTAAGAAATTGTTGACCCAGTCAAAATTAGATGATACAGTTACACATTAAAAATTTCAATTGATTGCGAGGCTTTCAAAAATTAGGAGAACATAGTGCTATAGAGGATTTGTAGAATTGCAATACTCCCTTTGACCATAAAACAGTAAGGCAAAAGCTCTACTGTGTGTCATTTTCATTAATGGTAAAATAACAAAACATAGTCTTTCAATGGTTGATGGGAGGACAACCAGAGATAGCTAGGAAAGCAAATAGAAAAGAAGAAAAGTTTAAATATTATCAATCCAGGAAGACATGCCATCCTTCAGACTAGGTTTGGCTCTCAGCATGGTTAACTTGAAGGTTCTGATAAAATCATGTCTGCATTCATTGATTGAGCAGGGAATTCCTTCAAATATCAAACCATTTCTTTGATTCCAGATGCACCAGCAGCCCACTATCATAATTTCCATGAAGTGACTAAAATGGTATCTTTGTTTAGCATCAATTATCATATCATGTATATCCATATCTGTGTTCCATTCAAAACCAATATTCCACCAAAATCCTTGACTAAACGGGCAGGAAAAGAGAAGATGCATTCTGTCTTCCATATCTTCGACATTGCATAAGACACATTTAGTGGAATCAAGGTGCATACTCTTCCTAGTCAGTAGATCACATGTATTTATTCTGTCATTGAGCCTTAGCCAGCAAAAAAAATTATGCTTTGGTAAACAACATGACTTCCATATCCATTTGGAAGTCTCAGCAGCATCTTCATTTCTCATTAAAAAATTGTAGATCCTCTTGGTCATGTTTATATTGCTGCCCCAAGAGAAATTCCAGTTATCATGATCATTATTGTGCCTGATGTTGTTTAACTGATCAGATAGCAGGCGAAACTGTTGATGGGCAATATTGGACAGTGGTAGCTGAAATAAACTGTAATGATTTTCCACACCTTTGGCAGCCCAGATAGATATCTTCTCCTGTTGGTTGAAGGAATTGCAATACTCCCTCGACACGGAAATAAATTGTCTCACCACCACTGGATACTTTGAAAGTACAAGTTGGCCACATAATTGTTTGTTGGTTACCGTAGCCTCATAATAAATCTCCTAATAATGTGCCTCGTTCTGTTCCCCCGAGCTCACCCAAATCACTTGGCCACATGTAGGGGACGAAGAATGATGCCATTAAAACCTCATGTTGAGAACTAATTAGTATCATACATGTCAACTAAGCATGACTGGTATGTTATGATATTATATCATAATATGATACTAGAATTCTTCTCCCAAATCCTTAATTACAATGCATGTCGGAGCTAGATCTTACAGATCTTGCGTAGGCGTTTCCGATCTGATAGTCTTGTCTAGATGCTAACAAGGACATAAGGTACACGAGGTTTACCTAGTTTTAGGCCCTCTCGAGGAGGTAAAACTCTGCGTCGTGCTTTATTGTATTGATTTTGGATGAGGTACAGAGTACAAGTGATCTACCATGACATCATATGTGAATGAATCTACCTCTACGATCCTGGCCCCTCAACCCATATAAACATCGGAGTTTCCTATGATTTACACATGGGCAACCATATCTAAGGGGTAAACATTTTGAGAACTATCTCTATGCCTTGGAGTATACGTCATGTCTTCGTGTCATTTCTTATCGATGTTTCTGGTCCAGACGAGCGAGGCCCACCAATGACAAGCTTAGGCCTTGTACAATGCAAGATGCTTACGGGAGGTGCTTAGAGAAATAAATCAGGTTTTTCTTAAGCACCTGTGCTTATTTGTAAAGAATAGACGCTTAATTAAGGGTCTCTCCTGTACAAATAGGCACTGGTGCTTCGAAAAAATCGGTTTTATTTTTCTAAACATCTCCCTAAGAGCATCTACAGCCGGACGTGAAAGAACATGCGGTGCCCCCATGTTTGGTTTTGGTAATTGATGACAATCTCTATGGACTAATGGTTTCCTTGAGTTATATTTGAAGGTTTTGTCCATAGGCTTTTCTTGGAGTACATTTGTTGGTTTCAAGGAGAGTTTGTGATGGCCAAGGTGCTATTCAACGAATTACCTAAAGATTGGTCTTGTGAGAGGTTGATCAAGACTAAGTAAAAGAGTGAATCAAGTTGATCAACACACAAAGCGTAGAAGATATACCGAGAGGGATCAAGTGATCCCATGGTATGGTAAGCATTGTTAATTACGCTTTGTGTACTAACCCATGGTCCTTGTGAGAGTTCTTTGTGGGGTTAGGATGCGGTGTGCAAGTTCAAGCGATGCATCATGAAGAGATCAAGTGCTTGAAGCTTGCCGTCCATTGTGGTGACAATGGACTTGTGAAGATGAGCCGAAGAGTGGCTCACCCATAGTGGACTATGGGGGAGCAATCATCTAGTCTTCATCGAGCCAACGCAATCAAGAAAGGTGGTCCAACTTGAGGGAGTCAAGATCGTCATCATCTAGCTCAAGTGGATCATGTGCAAGGCAAAGGTTTGCCCTTGATAGGCTTTCTATTTTACCGGTCTCATGGTAGTTGTGGGAGACCGGGTTATAGGATCGATTCCCGTACTATCAAGGGGGGCTCTCGATGAGTTGCTTGATCGTATCGTTCGTAGAGAACACAAACCATTGCATCCTTGCATCATCTTTATTGGTTCTTATTTGGTTCTTCCCCTTGTGAGATTTGGAGCTTATGGTCATTTTTATGACAAGCTCGAGTTCATCGAAAACGGAGTTCACTTGCATCTTCTATGATGTTTTTGATGTTGGAGGGTATGCCAGTTCTTCTCTGTTGGAGGTTTCACTTCTTTATTTGTTAGGCATACCTCCCCTGCCTCTTCTTACTATAACCAGACGCTGTTTTGATGCTACTCGTTGTCTTGTATCCAACAAGCTTGAGTTTGCTCAATTCGGAGCTCATATGAAGAAGTTATGGCATTTCTGCTTTTCTCCCTGCTCTGGTCTGAGCGGTAGTACCGCGGGCCGGAGCGGTAGTACCGCTTGGGTTCTATAAGCGGCAGTAACGCTCCACAGCGGTAGTACCGCTTGTAGCCCCAGCCGTAGTACCGCTGCGGTTTCGTGCTAGTGCTGCCTCGATTCGAGGGCTCGTTTTTCGTGTCGGACTTTACGGTACCTGCCGCGGCAGGAGTGGCGGTAGTACCGCTCTCGAGCGGTAGTACCGCGAGGAGTGTTGGAAATATGCCCTAGAGGCAATAATAAATTAGTTATTATTATATTTCCTTGTTCATGATAATCGTTTATTATCCATGCTATAATTGTATTAACAGGAAACTCAGATACATGTGTGGGTACATAGACAACACCATGTCCCTAGTAAGCCTCTAGTTGACTAGCTCGTTGATCAATAGTTGGTTACGGTTTCCTAACCATGGACATTGGATGTCATTGATAACGGATCACATCATTGGGAGAATGATGTGATGGACAAGACCCAATCCTAAGCCTAGCACAAGATCGTAGTTCGTATGCTAAAGCTTTTCTAATGTCAAGTATCATTTCCTTAGACCATGAGATTGTGCAACTCCCGGATACCGTAGGAATGCTTTGGGTGTACCAAACGTCACAACGAATCGGGTGGCTATAAAGGTGCATTACAGGTATCTCCGAAAGTGTCATTGGGTTGGCACGAATCGAGATCGATTTGTCACTCCGTGTAAGCGGAGAGGTATCTCTGGGCCCACTCGGTAGGACATCATCATAATGTGCACAATGTGACCAAGGGGTTGATCACGGGATGATGTGTTACGGAACGAGTAAAGAGACTTGCCGGTAACGAGATTGAACAAGGTATCGGATACCGACGATCGAATCTCGGGCAAGTACAATACCGCTAGACAAAGGGAATTGTATACGGATCGATTGAGTCCTTGACATCGTGGTTCATCCGATGAGATCATCGTGGAACATGTAGGAGCCAACATGGGTATCCAGATCCGCTGTTGGTATTGACCGGAGAACGTCTCGGTCATGTTCAGATGATTCGAACCCGTAGGGTCTACACACTAAGGTTCGATGACGCTAGGGTTATAAAGGAAGTTTGTATGTGGTTACCGAATGTTGTTCGAGTCCGGATGAGATCCCGGACGTCACGAGGAGTTCGGAATGGTCCGGAGGTAAAGATTTATATATGGGAAGTCTGTTTTGGTCACCGGAAAAGTTTGGGGTTTATCGGTAGCGTCTGGGACCACCGGAGGGTCCTGGGTCCACCAAGTGGGGCCACCAACCCCAGAAGGTTGCGTGGGCCAAGTGTGGAGGGAACCAGCCCCAAGGGGCTGGTGCGCCCAAGGGCCCAAGGTGCAAGGGAAGTGGGAGGGCAAACCCTAAGCGAGATGGGCCCTAAGGCCCATCTAGTGGCGCCTCCTCTCCCTCCCTCTTGGCCGCCCCTTGAACCCATCTAGGGCTGCCGCCTCTGGGGTGGGAACCCTAGAGGGGCGCACCTCCACCCCTTCCCTATATATATGAGGCCTAGGGGCTGCCCATAAGACATGATTTGATCTCCTCTTGGTGCAGCCCCGCCTCTCTCTTCCTCCTCTCCCTTGGTGCTTGGCGAAGCCTGCGGGATTGCCACGCCCTCCATCACCACCACGCCGCTGTGTTGCTGCTGGATGGAGTCTTCCTCAACCTCTCCCTCTCTCCTTGCTGGATCAAGGCATGGGAGACGCCACCGGGCTGTACGTGTGTTGAACGCGGAGGTGCCGTCCGTTCGGCACTAGGATCTCCGGTGATTTGAATCACGACGAGTACGACTCCGTCAACCCCGTTCACATGAACGCTTCCGCTTAGCGATCTACAAGGGTATGTAGATGCACTCTCCTTCCCTCGTTGCTAGTTTCTCCTTAGATAGATCTTGGTGAAACGTAGGAAAATTTTGAATTTCTGCTACGTTCCCCAACAAGGAGGAGCGGTAGTACCGCTTAGGCTGTTAAGCGGTAGTACCGCTGGCCCAGCGGTAGTACCGCTCCGGTCGTGCGGTAGTACCGCTACTGCATTACTACCGCCCCAAGGTTCATGTGTTGTTGCTCCTTTTCCCTGCTTCTTCCGCCCGAGCGGTAGTACCGCTCGTGGAGCGGTAGTACCGCTCGTGTGCGGGCTGAGCACATAACGGTTGGATTTTCCCCCTCCTATAAAAAGGGGTCTTCTTCCCCAATGAACCTTATCATTTGAGCTCGTGTTCTTCCCCCATTGTTGACTTTCTTCGAGCTTGCTAACTCTCAACCCCTCCATGGATTCTTGCTAGTTTTTGAGGGAAAAGAGAGAGGAGATCTAGATCCACATTTCCACCAATCACTTTCTCCTCTATGTGAGGGGAACCCATTGGATCTAGATCTTGGAGTTCTTGGTGTTCTCCTTCTTGTTCTTCCTCTCATCTTCCTCCCTAGCATTAGTTGCTTAGGTGGGATTTGAGAGAGAAGGATTTGGGCACTCTGTGTGCCCTTGCCATTGCATTTGGTGCATCGGTTTGAGTTCTCCACGTGATACGTGGAAGTTACAAGTTGAGAAGCTTATTACTCTTGGGTGCTTGGTACCCTTGAGCTTGTCACTCTTGGGTGTTTGGACACCCTAGAGCTTGTTCCTCTTGGGTGCCTTGGCGCCCTAGGCAGTTGGTGGTGTTCGAGCTCAATCATTGTGGTGTAAAGCTCCGCAAGCGTCGGGTCTCCAATTAGGTTGTGGCGATCGCCTGAGCAATTTGACGGTACCGTGACCGCCCCAAGGGTTGCCAAATTGTGCAGGTTCGGTGACCGCCCCCAAGGGTCGCCATTTGTACGGGTTCGGTGACCGCCCTCAAGGGTCTCTTAGTGGAATCACGGCATCTTGCATTGTGTGAGGGCGTGAGGAGATTACGGTGGCCCTAGTGGCTTCTTGGAGAGCATTGTGCCTCCACACTGCTCCAAACGGAGATTAGCATCCGCAAGGGTGTGAACTTCGGGATACATCGTCGTCTCCGCATGCCTCGGTTATCTCTTACCCGAGCCCTTTTACTTATGCACTTTACTTTGTGATAGCCATATTGTTTCTTGTCATATATCTTGCTATCACTTAGTTGTTTACCTTGCTTAGCATAAGTTGTTGGTGCACATAGGTGAGCCTAGTTGTTGTAGGTTTTGTGCTTGTCAAACTAACCACTAGGTTAATTCCGCATTTGTTCAAGCCTAAACCGTAATTATTTTAAAGCGCCTATTCACCCCCTTCTAGGCGACATCCTCGATCTTTCAGGACGCCTCAATCATCCCTCATAAGCCCGCGGACGTGCCAGGTCAGTGACCGGACAGGAGAGAGAAGGAAAAACGTGACCCAACCGGACTCCTCGTATCATTCCTATATGCCCGGTCTATCCGCGAATCCTCATATCCATCTCAAATATAAGGAGGATATGAGGGCTCATGCCACATAGGACGCGGCCCCACCCGGACCATCTTTTCTCTTTCTTTATTCATTCTTCTATTTCTCTCTCTTCATCTCCACCAATCATGTTTTCTTTTTCTTTATTCATTCTTATATTTCTCTCTATTCATCTCCACCAATCACGTGCAAGTGACCGAATGTATTAGAAGCAAAATAAGGAGTGTGACTGCATGAACGGATAAATAGGGGTTAAAATGGACACGTCCGGTCAATCGGTCATGACCGGGCGCGTCCGCAGACGTTTAAGGGATCATAGTTGCTATGTCGGAGTGTAGATGCTCTAATGGACGCCATTGAACCGTAGACTGATTGACACGTACGGATGAAGCCAGAACAGCCGGCTTCAAGATGTGTTCTCTTTTTGGCGACGATGACTTTACTTTTCGCCCTGTTCACATCCACGCACCGGAGATCAGAGACCAAACCAAGACAGACGGTCAGTCTTGCACGGAAACTACGGCACGTTTACTTTCCCCGGCACCACATCGTCAAACCTGCGGCTTTGTCGGCTGGTCGTTTCCTCTTTCGGTTCGGAATTGCTCCGTAGGTTTGGACTTCACCTACCCACATGTACACGTACGTGCAACTGGAGTTTGGACTTTGGAGTGGTGCGACTGGAGTGGCCATGGCCCATGCATGCATGGGATTGGAAGCTGTGCTAGAGATTTCATCATGCCCATTAACCCTAGTCAACAGCAACAGATATTGAGCACTCTTCTCTCACAATTGGTACAAGGGATGAGTAAGAGCAGTTTGCCATGGGGTGATAAAGAGAAAAACAAATCAGAAGGGGTTCCTGGCAAAGAAACAACCAAGAGAGCTGATGCTAGAGAAGAAATTCTGCTAAAAAAAGGAAACAACACTGGGAACAACTCTAGCAACAATTTTAGAAATCAGATGAGTAGTGGGGCTTGGCAGCATAATGTTGGTCATGATAGGAGCAGAGATGATAGATTTAGCAGTCATGTTTGTGGGAAATGCAAATATCCTAGACACCTCACCAGAGACTGCAAAGTTGGTCACTGTTTAATATGTGGTAGAGATAACCACATAACTGGAGACTGCAACATGTTGAAGCAGATGAAACCAGTGCCCAAATATGTTGGCTATGCTGCAAAAGGGTTGGGAATATTGCTGGTGCAGAGTTACAAAGATGTTTTGGTTGCAGAGCATATAAACCCTCTGGGAGTGGTGATCATTAGAGATGGACAGATCAATGAAACTGAACTTATTAAGGCCTTAAATGAAATGTTTGATTGGGGGTGGCAATGGAGAGTACAGGAATATGAAAAAATTGCTACATGACGAGATTTCCAAACAAAGCTAAGTTGGTTGAGCTAGCAAAGTTTAATGAGTTTAACCTGCTGGGAACTGGTGTTATCATCAAAGTCCAGCCCTGGTCTCTTGACCATCTGACAATTGGTAAAATGCATACTGCTTTGGTCAGTTTTGAGAAGGTGCCAAATTGCTTTAGACATTTTGTTGGCATGTGTGAGGTGGTTGTTGCTGTGGGGCCTGTGTTAGAAATTGATATGGACACAATAAATGAGGAAAAGGTGAAAGTGAAGTGTGGAGTAAGAGATGTGAGTAAGATACCTGCCTAGGTAGAAATTACTTCTCCAGATTTGCTGATGTTTAGAATTGGGACAGAACTAGATAAAGTGATTAAAATGGGCTGGTACAAGGAAGAAAAGAGAAAATCTGAAGTTGTGTCTGACATGGAAGCTGGTGAAGAAGAGGAAGACAATAGGAAAAGAGCAAAAATTAGTGGGAATGACAGAAAGGGAATGACTTTGGGAAGCCTATCTTTCAAACAGATTGAGGAGATTGATAAGAAGAATGAGATGATGAAAAACTCTTTAGAAGAGATAATTGGGCACTTGGATAAAAGTATGGCTGCTGAGAGAGGAAAGATGCAGAAAGAAATGGATATCATGTTTAGGAAAATCCAGATCCTGGAGGAGGAAAAAGGTAGACAGAATGCTCTATGGAATAAAGCTGATAAGAGAATTAGAGATCTGGAAAACACACAGAAAAACCTTGTGAGCTTGATTGAAAAACAAAAAGCAGATAATTAACTCAAACAGGAGGCTGCTAACAGAGAACAATATGAGATGGAGCTGGCCAATCTAGAAGAAGAAGATTATGAAAAAGAGAATCAAGAGAAGAAAGAAGAAACAGGCTCTGGGAAATACAATGAACCTACTGACTATAATGCAAGTCAAGAATCAGTGGGGACTTTGGGACAAAGGCTTGCAGAGTTGCATGGAGTGGAGGTGATATAGAGAAATGAAGAAGAAAGAGAAGTTGAACTGAAAAGGAGCCTCAGAAATAGAGGAAAAGAAGACCAGAAAGTGGAGGACTTGGCAAAATTAAAGGCTGAAGAAAGGGACAATTATGGTAAGGACTCTGAACTGGATTATGCAAATTCCTCATTACTTCATATAAGTTCATTGGTTAGGATTGACTTGGGATGCTCCATTGAAATGATAGATAAAAACTTAGAGATTATTAGGAAAATGAAGATAACCAGAAGAGAGATGTATTTTCAGAACAAAAAACAAGAAGAAAAAGATGGTGACAGGAAAGAAGGAGAATACAACACACCAGTGCAAATACTCACTGGAGATGTTGAACTGAATGATATTTGCTCAAACATAGAACACCCTGATGCATATTTGGAGGAGGAACAAATTATGAACTGAGAAAAATGATCTCAGGAAAAAAGGGAAAGAATAAGAGAAGCTCACCAGCATCTAGTTGTGTGAAGCAATCTGTGGGGGTTGGGGTTCTCAAAAGAAGGAAAAAAGATAAAGAATAACAAATTAATAAACATGAGAGGGGTTTTCTGGAAATGTGAGAGGACTGGGACAGGATCATAAAAATAGATATGTTAGGGAATTAATTATAGACCACAAACTTGATTTCATTGGGATATCTGAAACCATTAAACAAAACTTCTCCAAAAATGAACTGCACAATTTGTGTGTGGGGGGGGGGGGGAGGAACTTTAGTTGGTGCTGGAATGAACCTAGAGGATTATCTGGGGGGGATTCTGATGGGGATTAACCAAGATAGGTTTGAAGTGGAACACACTGAAAAAGGGGTTTACTTTATAAGGATGCTGCTATTTGACAAATTTGTCAAAACGCAATGGAACTTGATTACTGTCTATGGGGATGCACAGAATGAGGGGAAAGCAAGTTTTCTGGCAGAACTGGCTAGAGTATATCATGATAATCCATTGCCTTGTTTGGTTGGAGGATATTCTAATATAATTAGAAATGAAAAGGAAAAGAACAAGCCTATGCACAATGAGCAATGGACATTTATGTTTAATGCAATTATTGAGCAGGCAGGATTGAGGGAGCTACCTCTAAATGGAAGACAATTTACCTGGGCTAACAACCAGGCAGACCCAACCTTTGAGAAATTAGATAGGGTTTTGATGTTTCCAGTACGGGAAGAAAATATCCACTGACTATACTTCAGGCTTTTGCCAGGGAAGTATCAGATCACACACCTCTGTATGTGGATACAGGAGAAGACCATCAAAATAAATATATATTTAGATATGAAAATGCATGGGCACTGAGGGAAGGTTTTAAAGAATTAATACAAAAACATGGAATGAAAGATATAAAGGAGACATACTAGAAAGATGGCAGCTCAAGATGAGAAACCTTAGGAAAAAAGCTAAAGGATGGAACAGAAATGTGGATGCTTGGTACAGAGAAATAAAAATTGACATTGTCAGAAGATTAGATGAAATAGTTAAAAATGTTGAGACTATGGGGATCAATGCGGAAGTTAGAAAGGAACAGAAAGAACTGGGAGAGCAATTAAAAAGGGTGATGAGGCAGGAAGAAATTAAGATAATTCAAAGATATAAGGAGAGAGAGAGAGAGAGAGAGAGAGAGAGAGAGAGAGAGATTATAGAAGGAGATGGGAATACCATATATTATCATGCAAAAGTGAATGGCAGAAGGAGGAAGAATAGAATACTCTCCCTAGAACAAGAAGAAGGTGTGATTGAGGGAGAGGGGGAGCTGATGAAATATATTACTGACTTTTACAAAAAACTGTTTGGGCATCCTGAGGAAGCTCAAATCTCAATGAGGGATATGGAGACTAGTAAAATTAATGAGGAAGACAAAGAGAAGCTAATGAGTCTTTTCTCATTATAAGAAATTAAGGAGGTGGTGTTTGGGATGAAAAAGAGCAAAAGCCCTGGCCCTGATGGATTCCCAGCCGACTTCTACCAGGAATTTTGGGACCTGGTGAAATGGGATCTTAAAGCCTTAATAGAAGAATTTGCCAGGGGCAAGATTAACATTGCTAGACTGAATTATGGCATCATTACATTAGTGCCGAAAACTGCGGATGGTAAACAAATCCAAAAGTTTAGACCAATTTGCTTGTTAAACGCGAGCTTTAAAATCATCACAAAAGTATTGATGAATAGGCTTACTAGATGTGTATCCCCTGTTATCTCTAAAACTCAAATAACATTCATTAAGGGTAGATATATCATGGAAGGGGGTGGTGATTTTACATGAAGCTTTGAATACTTTTCATAGTAAAAAGCAAGATGCTTTAATTTTCAAGGTAGACTTTGAAAAACCATATGACAAAATTAAGTGGCCCTTTGTGATACAAATGTTGAAAGCCAAAGGGTTCCCTGATAAGTGGTGTGGTTGGGTAATGGAAACAATGAGAGGGGGACATGTGGGGGTGAAAGTGAATGATGAAATTGGCCCTTACTTTAAAACCTTCAAAGGGCTTAGACAAGGAGATGCTATGTCTCCCTTACTGATTGATCTTGCTGCGGATGCATTAGCAATCTTAATGAATAATGCATTAGAAAATGACCGGATCAAAGGGGTCCTAGACAATGGGGATAACAAAGGAGTGAATATGCTCCAATATGCAGATGATACAATTTTTTTGATTAAAGATGAAGTTGAAAGTGTACAAAATCTAAAATTTGTGCTAGGGGCCTTTGAACAAATGTCTGGGCTCAAAATTAACTTTCATAAGAGTGAATTAATGTTGTTTGGGAAAGCAAAAGAGAAACAAAGATTATACTAGGAAATTCTAACCTATAAAATGGGAATAATCCCTATAAAATACCTTGGATTGCCAGTTGCTGAAACTAGATTAAGAAACATACACTCGAACTATGTTACTGAAAAAGTTGAGAAAAGATGTGGATGCTGGCAGGGCAAATTGTTAGGTTCGATTGCTGGGAGAATTACTTTAGTGCAGGCTTGCCTTACTAATATCCCTCTCTATATGATGTCTTTCTATCCAATCCCAAAAGGGGTGGTAAAAAAGGTGGACTTCTATAGAGCCAGGTTAGTTTGGCAGGAAGAGGAGGATATTAGGAAATATCATTTGGTAAAATGGGATACTTGCTGTCTACCCAAGGATGTGGGTGGGCTGGGATAATTAACATAGAAATAATGAACATAGCTCTGCTTGCTAAGTGGTTCTGGAAATTAGAAACTGATGAGGGTTTGTGGCAAGATGTCATAAAAAGGAAATATGGGGTGGGGGGATAAATGCTTGTCCAGGAGCACAAAAAAGCCTGGACACTCCTAGTTTTGGTCTAGCCTGATGAAGATCAAGGAAATTTTCTATAGGTTTGCCAAAAAAGAATTGGGGATGGCGAAAACACTAGATTCTGGGAAGATATTTGGGTTCTTGATAAAAGCATAAAAGAAGCTTACACTAGGATTTATGATATTTGTTTTGATCATAATATCACAGTGGTTGAGGCCATCCAAAAAGGATGGCAAGGGTTTAGGTTTAGAAGAACCTTGCATGGGGAGACCCTAGAACTTTGGAATAGTTTAAAAAGCAGATGTGAAGAAATTGAAATGAAAGGGGACAGAGACAAAGTAACATGGTCTCTCAATGCAAATGGCATATTTACAGTTCACTTTATAAAAAAACTGGTGGCTGATGGACTCAGATTCCCACAGAAATTTTTGTGGAAAATCAAAGTCCCAGCAAAAAATAAGGTTTTCCTGTGGCTTAGCATTAAAAAAAGCATACTCACTAGAGACTCCCTATTGAAGAGAGGGTGGAAAGGGGACAAACACTGTGTATTTTGTGGAAAAGATGAATCTGCGGATCACCTATTCTTTACCTGTTCTGCTGCCTCTTTAATATGGAGTTTAATCAAATGTACACTGGGTTTGAAACGAACCCCTTTGTCTATGCACGAGTGTTTGGGATCTTGGTTGAATTCCTTTGGAAAAGAGGATAAAAAACTTGTTCTGGTGGGAATTTCTGCTACTTGTTGAGCTCTATGGAAAGCTAGAAATGGGGTGATTTTTTAGAACAAAAGAATCTCTGATCCTATGTATATAATCAAAGCAATGACACATTGGATGGTGGATTGGTCTATTTTGCAGATAAGGGAGCAACAAAAAAAGGTGCTGGAGTTGGGGGCAAAACTGCTAGAACGGATAGCAAGTGAAGTCTACGCGGCGTCTCAAGGATGGAGAATCAATGTGTTGCGGCTGGAATGATGAAGAATCCTTCCCTGGAGGTCGACTGGACTAAGTTGC
The DNA here is from genome assembly GCA_021605205.1 of Aegilops longissima. Classification (NCBI taxonomy): domain Eukaryota; kingdom Viridiplantae; phylum Streptophyta; class Magnoliopsida; order Poales; family Poaceae; genus Aegilops; species Aegilops longissima. The sequence goes on along the minus strand of CM038679.1, from coordinate 25,844,153 downwards.
TTCGTGGGTCTAAGCTTGTTTTAGCCCTCTATCTTTTGCGTAGTTTGATCCATCGATTAGTTCGAGACTATGGCTGAATGTAATAACTTGGCCATATCGTTTGTGAGGTGTTGCTAGAAACTCTGTCGCTAGGGGTGGGGGGCGCTTCATCCTGTTTTTGCATACTCCTCTCACCTGCTTTTTGGTTCTCTTCTTCGGTGTGGAGTTGCCTTGTAGTTCGAAGAATTTGCTGGTTTTCCTTAATGAAAATCGGAGGGGGTGCAAAGCCCTCTATTTTATTAAAAAAATGAGATTGCATCATGCCCGCTTTCCGATGAGTATATAGCAAAAAACTACCACATTACATGTCATGGTTACAAAAAACTACCACTTTTTTTAATTTCTCAAAAATCTACCACAAAATTGGTAGGTTGTTCCAAAAACCCAAATGACTGAACTGTTAGATGTTGACCAGGTTTATGGTAGGGTGGGCCCACTTGTAACTGTTGACCGTTAAGGCCCACGTGTCATCAGCCCAGCTCATTAAAAAAACGAGAGAAAACCACACACAGGGGTCAACTCCCCTGCGCTCGACCTCTCCCCTCCCTCTCCCGGGTCCGTTGGTGCAGGGCACCGGACCGGGGCGCCGCCGCCGGAAGCCACCATGGCCGACGACCGGGGCACACGAGCCACGTTGTCCCTTCTTGTGCAGCCAACGCCGCTGTCGGGCCATCTCCGGTGCTCCCTCGGCCCCTCCCTGAAAATGCCGCCGGCCATGCCCACAAGATCAATAGCGCCGCCGCCACGCCTAGGAGCTCAGGCAGCCGCACGCCGGCCATTCCTAGGAGCTCAGGCCACCGCTGCGCTTCGGCCATAGTCCAGGAGCTTGGGGGCGCCGCGCCCAGCAGCTAGAGCAGCCGCCGCCATTCCCAGGAGCTCGTGCCGCCGTTCCCAGGAGCAGCTGATGCGTCGCGTGCAGCAGCCGGCATGCCCTCGAGCTCCGCCGCCAGAGCAAGGACGACCGACGCGCACAGGTCCCTTCGCCAGCTCTGGCGACGAGCTCGCCGGCGGGGACTCAATTGCTTTTTTTAAAAAAATACAGGGACCCGATTGCTGTTTTTTAAAAAGTATAGGGACCCGTTTGCTTTTATTTTTTATGCAGGGACATGTTTGCCGTTTATAAATATGTGGGGTCTATTTGTCATAACCTTTCAACGGTCAAAGCTAACGGTCAACCTAACAAGTGGACCCCAGCTCTCATAATCCGAATCAATTTTAAACAGCTTGGTCATTTGGGTTTTTTGAAACAGCCAATCAATTTTGTTGTAGTTTTTTAAAAAATTAAGAAAAGTTGTAGTTTTTATGTAACCATAGCCTGTAATGTGGTAGTTTTTTGCTACTCCTTTCCGACTATTGTGTTGAAGACGACCACTTCTAAAAAGGACATCCATTTTTTATGTTTTCCTGCATGGCTGCATATCTCATGAACTTTGATCTTTGCAAGTTGTCCCTATCGGCCCATGGCCAGAATCTGTCTAGATGCCTTACAAATGAAGTATATATATCATATATAGCATCAATAACGAAAGGGGTCACACATTTGGAAGAACAAGACTAGAAAGATCGAGCTGCTACTGTTGATTTACATGAAGGCGTCAAAGGATGAGTGGATCAAAGAGCTCTCATGAATCAACTCGGACTAGCTCGCCCCCAGACTGGATGTGTCCAAGAATAAGATCGAAAGTGCTAGTGTTCTTCGGTCAAAAAAGAAAGTGCTAGTGTTAATTTATGCATGAAAGCATCAACGGATGAAACGGACACAAGTTATGTGCATCAAGGGATTGAGTCAGCTGGGACTAGCTAGCTCCCGGACTACCACCCAGCCTGGCCGGTTAGTGCTGCGCCGGCGGGGCACAGGTGATGTGCGCGTTGTTGGAGTGGCACGACGGCCCGACCGCCGAGTCCTCCGCCTCACCTCCCAGCACCCGGCGCGCTAGCTTCGAGCCCAGCATCCTTACTAGCGCGTGCCGCAGCACCGGCGAGCCTGATCCCATCCTCTGCCCCGACGAGACAACACCATCCCCGCCCATCACCGAAGTTGCAAAGGTACCATCACCACGATCAGCGTCTGCTCCACGACGACCGGTCGCACCGTCCTCCGTTGAAGGGCGGACTTCGGCCGCCCCGTCGTCGCGGCGGCGTGGTTCCGATTCGACGATGGCGCCGTGAACCATCATTGAAGACAATTCTGTTGTGTTTGTGTTGAATATTTTGTACTAGTTGAGTTACGCTTGGACTTGGTGTTGTAGTGTGGGTAGGATACGTGTAGTGTCGGAGTCGGACATGTTGTACCCTTGGCCTCTTATATATGAGGAGGCACCCCACGCTGTAACCCATGACGACTAGATAGCGACAGGCTCGCAAGGGGGTGCTGGCGGCTTGTGTCGGCGCCTGGGTGGCCGGTGTTGCGGTATCTCGGGGAGGAGCGCCCGTAGTCATTGCCCCGGGGAGTAGGCGAGTTCGCCGAACCTCGTTAACAAATCTCGGTATCGTTATTGTCTGTGATTGCTTGTTCCTCGGAGGATCGACCGCGTACCTCGGATTTATTCGAACAAGTGGTATCAGAGCATGAGAATCATGGAAGATGAGGTGACCGTGATGATTGGAGAGAGGACGGCTTCGCACCTTTACAAGTTGCAGGGGAGCACTATTGCAGGTGGAGTCACGGAGACTGGAGTTGCAGGAGTAGCAGCGGGGTCTCACGGCGGCGGCGGGTCTGGGGCAGACTCGTCGAGTAGCTCTCGGTAATCTACGAAGAAGACAACACAAGTCCGGAGTATATGGAAGTTTGACGCATGGACAAATTCAAGGTGGTGGAGAATATTCGTCAAGGTGGAGTTTGTTGTGTTTGTGTCGAATATTTTGTACTAGTTGGGTTACGCTTGGACTTGGTGTTGTAGTGTGGGTAGGATACGTGTAGTGTCGGAGTCGGACACGTTGTACCCTTGGCCTCTTATATATGAGGAGGCACCCCACGCTGTAACCCATGACGACTAGATAGCGATAGGCTCGCAAGGGGGTGCTGGCGGCTTGTGCCGGCGCCCGGGTGGCCGGAGTTGCGGTATCTCGGGGAGGAGCGCCCGTAGTCATTGCCCCGAGGAGTAGGCGAGTTCGTCGAACCTCGTTAACAAATTTCAGTGTCGTCATTGTGTGTGATTGCTTGTTCCTCAAAAGATCGACCGCGTACCTCGGATTTATTCTAACAAGCTCCCCCGGCTTCTGCGGCTCCCGGGGAGAGGGGAGACGGTCTCGACCCTTAGGAGCTCTGCACAAGGGCACACGCGAGAAGAAGCAGCGTGAGCCTGGCGCGCGAGTACCGTGCCATTTTTGGTCAGTCAAGGTTTCGGCGACGCACTAGGTACGTAGCTAGGTGAGCTTTCTTTCGAAGATACTATTGAGTAGTGGAAACGAGTGACAAATTAGGAATAGAACTGTTACTGCAATGCTTGCAGTGCTGAGATGCACAGGCAGATGGACCAAGAGATTCTTTTGCCTTCTTTAGGATGAGCCGAGTTCCATCTGAGAAGGCCCTAGAGCGAGGTGGATGGCGATCCTGAGGGCGACCGCGGCGGCACCCGCGCCCGCTGCTGGGGAGGGCCCGTCCTCGCCGTGCTCCCTGGTCGGCGCCGCCCTCCCGTCTCGCCCTCACTCCCCCCGCTCGCCGTGCCTCCCCCTCCCGGCGTCCCCTCTCCCCGCCATCCCTCCCGCTGCGGCTTCCCCGGGTCGGTCTTGCTGGGCTGACTGGGCGGCCGAGGAGGATATGGCCGAGGCCGCGGCTGCGGCGGTTGGCCGGCCTCGTTGGGCTCGCAGGTTTGGTGACCGGCTCACGGAGGTTGCCGCGTCAGAATTGGGGCTGTCGGTCCCGCCGTCCTTGCCTCTCCCCCTACCCCTTCCCTTGCCGGTGCGGCCTAGCGCCCGCCGCGCACCACCTTCCCCATAGTCGCCGGCTGTGCGCCGAGAGGCCGGCCGACGCGGCAGTGGGGCCCGAGCCCGAGCTTGGTGGGTGGCCGGAAGGGCGGATGTCGGACTCGTTGCGGTCTCGTGGCGCCGTCCTTCATCGTCGTCGAACCCCGGCATCTGCGCCCCGCTGCGTCCCTCGCTGGCGTCGGACGGTGTGGTTCCCCGGATTTCTGTGTTTCGTGCGTTCCATCCGTCCCCTGTGCCCTCCACGGCGGCTCCGACCGGAATGCCCGCGGCGGCGGTGGCTCGGGCGCATGGAACCCTAGCGCCTTCCCCTTCCTCCACGCTGGTTGGATTGGGCCATCCCAGGCCTAGTGGGTCGGCTGGGGCGGGGGAATCATCTGGCCCTTCGCGGCCTGTCCTTCTCCCCCGGGCCTGTGGGACTCTGTCCGCCCCCCTTGCAGGCCTTGGCCCAGGCCCAACCGACCTGCGGGCTCTCACCCTCTTTAGGGTTGGCCTCTGTGCCGGTGCCCGCATCCCCCCGCCTCCCCGCTGCTACTCCGCCCTGCGCTGCCGTAGGGTTCCTCCCTACGCTTCACGCGTCTGCTCCCTCTCCTCCCGGTGCCGGCTCCTCTTGCAAGCCCCCCTCCCCCGTGCGTCCCTGCCCGCCATGGCCAGGGAGTCGGGCGACGGCGCGCACCATCCAAAGCGTCGGGCGGCCGCTCGGGATCCGCTACCTCCTCTGGAGCCGCGCATGGCCTCGCCGGAGGGCTCCCGCCGGGAGATGGAGCTGAGGGAGGATCTCCTCTGCTCCAATGGTCCGGCCCCCGCTGGTAGCGGTGACTGGCGCACCGAGCGCAGCCGTGAGCGGTCTCCGGTGGAGTGGCGGGGCCGTGGACGTGACCGCGCCAACCGCTTCTCTCCCCGCCGCTCGCGCTCCCCGCCGCGGTCTGACCGTGCTCCGGTGTCCCCTCCGCGCCGTTATGACCCGCCGCGCCGCCAAGCCCATTACCCCCCGACCGGCCCCAACCCCAAAAACATCCGCAATGGTCGGGGGGCGTTCGCGAAGAAGAAGAAAAAACAAGGAAACCTCCCCCAGCCGGGTGGCCAGGCTTCCTCCGTTTCCAACCCTCCGGTGGTGGCGGCCCTTCCCTCCACCGTGGCCACGGCCACATGCTTCAACTGTGGGGTGGCCGGGCATTGTCAGGGAGACTGCCCTAAGGCTCCAGCTTGCTACCTATGCAAGAGGATTGACCACCCCGCTGCCCTCTGCCCGATGCACTAGCCCCCTGGGACACTTGGGTTGTTGGAGGATTTGGGCTTCCTCTAGATGGACCTTCCTCAGTCTTGGGCCACCCCGCCCATGACCGCTCTCATCTCGGTCCTGGATGGCCGAACTGCCTCCCCGGCCATCATCTCGGAGGAGCTTCGCCACCTGTTCAACCCCGACTGGGATTGGGAGGTGACCCCGATCTCGGACCGGGAGTTCACGACGGTCTTTCCAGACCCAGTCAGCCTTCGCTACGGTACCCACAGCGCCAGACTCACGCTCGCCCTCAACCAGCTCTCTGTCCGCATCTCGATCTCGTCGGTGGACCGTTTGGCGGTGGCCACCCTGTCCACGGTGTGGGTGCAGATTCGCGGGCTTCCCTCGCGAGCTCATGACGAGGGTGTCCTCCGCGACTTGTCCCGCATGTTGGGCAAGTTCGTGGCGGTCGACAGCGCCTCCCTGCCCAAGGGCCCTGCTGTGCGGATGCAGATCAAGTGCCCCGATCCTTCCAAGCTCAAGACGACGATCCGGATGTTCTTCAATGACGCTGGCTACGACCTGCTCGTCTCCGTTGAGGGTGGGACTCCCTCTGATCCCCTCAACCCGGAGGCGGGAGATGGCGCCGCGCCAGGTTCTGGTGGGGGCGCTGATGCTCAGGGGTCCCCCCGTGAGCCTCGCCGCGACTCTCCTCGCTCTGAGGCATCTGACGATGACTCGACTGACTCTGGGGATGACATTCCTCCTGCTGGCTCCTCTCACCCCTGGACCACGCATGACGTGGGTCAGGGCCCCCTCGACGCCGACCTTGGAGATAAGTCTGAGGACATTGCGGCCATCGCGGCCATGCTCGACGAGGCCGCCACCCTCTCTCCTGGCACCACCCTCCCTCCCCCCTTCCTCCCTCCGTTGTCCGTATCTGAGGAGGAGGGGAGTGAGGTCAGCCGGAGCAGTATGGAGGTTCCCCCTCCTTCCTCCCCGTGGCTGGTGTCTCCGGCGCTAGGCCGGGAGGACCTGTCGGTGCTGTCGCCTCCAGAGGTCTCCATGGTCCCGCCTCCACCATCTCTCTCCAGGCCTCCCAAGTCTCGGGGCCGTCCTCGTTCAGCCTCTACCCCGGTGTCGTCTACCCAGAAGAGTGCCAGGCTTGGGGCGGCGACGGGACTATCCGGGGCCTCCCCGAACACGGTGGAGAAGGCCTCGCGATGCGCCGCCATCCGCAACCTTGACACAGGTCCGTCCATTTCCCAGGCCCCTGGTTCTGATTCCAATGATTTCTGTGATGCGTCCTTCTCCGCTCTTGCTGGGGTTCCCCTTGGCCACCTTGCCAAGGTTGCGGCTAATTCAGCTATTGTTTTCCGTGGCGAGAAGGGCCCGGTCCTTGAGCAGCTTGCGTCCCTCCAGGCCAAAGAGATCATGGAGGGCCACCTCGCAGCCACTAGGGCACGCGAGGCGGCAGCAGTTGCGGAGGCCCCCACCCCCCCTCCTCGCCGTCCCCGTGCTCGGGTCCTCTCTGAGGCCGACCCAGGCGAGGTTCGTGGCCGAACTCGCTCTCGTACTGCTCAGTTGCGCCGTGCTCTTAGCGCCGCTTCCACCGTTGGGTCCAGGGAGGACCCGTTAGGCGAGTGATCATGCGCGCTCTTTTTTGGAACCTGCGGGGCTTCGGCCATGATGGCCGTCGCAGGCAGCTCATAGAATACATGCGTGACGAAGCCATAGATGTTGTGGCGATCCAAGAAACAATGCGCAATGAGTTCTCTCTTGTAGAACTTGAGCATCTCAGTAGACATCTCTTTGCCTGGCACTGGCTGCCATCTAGTGGAGTGACAGGTCACTCCGGTGGCATCCTTTTAGGTGTGCAGGATGCCACCTTTGAGGTGGGCTCCATGGACTGTGGAGCCCATTTTGTTAGTATGGAAGACTGGGAACGCGATGTCAACTTCAAATGGGAGATCATCGTTGTCTATGGCCCGGCCGATCACAGTCGATCCGCCGCGTTCTTGGCGAAACTTCATGCCAAGATCTCTTCCGCGACCCTCCCGGTCGTGATTGGAGGCGACTTCAATCTCCTTCGATCCGCTGAGGAGAAGAATAACTCTCGGGTGGATTTTGTCAAGATGCGTCGTTTCAATGACTGGGTCGCGGATCTGGGTCTCCGTGAGCTAGACAGGGTCGGGGCGCGTTTTACCTGGACTAATCGACAGGTCTCCCCGACCCTTAGCGTGCTTGATCGGGTGTTTGTCTCCCCGGACTGGGAACTTCGTTTCCCTTTGGCATCTCTTCAGGCCATTACTCGTATTGGTTCTGACCACGTCCCCCTCCTCCTAGCTTCTATGGATGAACGGCCGCGCCCTCCCCCGCGGTTCCGTTTCAAGAATTTTTGGCTTCGGCAACCTGGCTTTATGGAAGCCGTCCAGACTCACTGGGTCTCGGCTCATGCCGAGCCCCATAGACAGATGTCTATTCTCGATGAATGGCATCATATGTCCAAACGATCCCGACAGTTCATGAAGGGATGGGGGCGAACATTGGGAGAGATCTTCGTATTTAGAAGGCTTCCCTCCTTGAGGAGATCCGGGGCCTGGACCTCCGTGCAGATATCTCAGGGATCTCCGCGGAGAAATGGATGCATAGATATAACTTGGAGGACTCCCTGATGGAGATTTACTCCAAGGAGGAAGAGTTTTGGCGCCAACGCGGCTCCATTAACTGGGTGCTATTTGGGGATGCCAACACTGCGTACTTCCAGGCCATCACTAATGGTCGTAGGCGACGTTGCTCCATCCCTCTCCTTTGGGAGGGTGGACAGTTGTTTCAAGACCCTCAGGCTATCCGCCTGCTAGTTGACGACTTTTACAAGTCTTTATTTCAGGGACGGCAACGGAATGGTGTCGCCCTAGCCGATCATATCTGGTCACGCGACCAACAGATTTCCCCCGCGGAAAATGCAACCCTGCTAGCCCCCTTCGATGCTGCAGAAGTTGAGACCTTTGTTAAGGCTATGAATCCGATGTCGGCCCCTGGCCCTGATGGCTTGCCGGTTCACTTCTTCCAGGCCTTCTGGCCGATGGTCAAGGATATCATCCTTGATCTGTTTAGCGAGTTCTCTAGGGGTACCCTAGACGTATCCGGACTTAACTACGGGATTATCTCCTTGATTCCCAAGGTAGCGGGAGCGGCGGACATTAGACAATTCCGTCCCATCACTGTCCTCAATGTGATCTTTCGGATCCTCGCTAAAGGGTACGCCACTAGGACGGCCCTTATTGCTCCCCCGATTCATCATCCGAACCAGTCGGCCTTCACAAAAGGGAGATATATCTTAGATGGGATTCTTGCCCTCCATGAGATTATCCATGAGGTTAAGAGCAAACACCTCCGTGCGGTCTTCTTCAAGATCGATTTCCATAAAGCCTATGATCTTTTTCACTGGTCCTTCCTTCGGAAATGTTCTTGAAACGTGGCTTTGACCCCCACCGGTAGCCCGGTAATGCAATTAGTTACGAGTGGCAGGACGGCTGTTAACATCAATGGGGAGGTTGGCCCCTACTTCATGGTCGCCAAGGGGTCCGGCGGAGACCCGATCTCCCATTCTTATTCAACCTTGTGGTCGATCGCTCGCCTCGATTCGGACTTAATAGCGTGCGGGTCACATTAGAGGATTTGCCCTCATTTGGTGACACAGGGGTTTAACCCACCTCCAATACGCCGGACGACACCATTGTGATGGTGGAGGGATCGATGAGGATATTGAACCTCAAATTCCTCCTCCTCTGCTTCCAGGAAATGTCGGGCCTCAAAATAAACTTTGCCAAGAGCGAGGTAATGGTCATGGGATATTCCCAAAGGGAGGCCTAGCGGATTGCCAATCGTCTGAACTGCCGCTTGGGTTCCTTCCCGATGACCTATCTTGGCATGCCCCTTAGTGATGCACGTCTCCTGGAAAAGGATTTCCGTCCAATAGTCGCCAAGCTCCAACCTAGAATGGAGCCTTCGCAAGGGAGATGGCTTTCTAAAGCCGCTCGAGTGATTCTAATGAACTCTTCCCTTATTAGCCTACTGATGTATATAATGGGATTCTATAGCCTACATGAATCCCTTCATCAGGAAGTTACCAAACTACTCTCCCGCTTCTTTTGGGCGGGAGAGAACAATAAGCAGAAGTACCATATGGTCAAATGGTGCGAGATCTGCAAACCGAAGGACCCGGGAGGCTTGGGGTCATCTCCTCCAAGCGTATGAACATTGCCCTCTGTCCAAATGGCTTTGGCGGATCCAGGGCCGAGGAGGCGGCTTGTGGCTTCAGATTATTCGTGGGAAGTACCTTCGCGGGCAGCCATTAGCGTTTGCCTCTAGGTCTGGAGGCTCCCAATTCTGGCAATCGGTGATGTCTTTGTTGCCGGTTCTGCGCATTGGGACCTCCATCCAGATAGGCTCTGGGACTGCCACCCTTTTTTGGCTGGATAGATGGGCGGGTCCCCACCCCTTTGCAGAGCGTTTTTACGCTCTCTTCTCTATCTGTGTTCGCCCACAGATCTCTGTGGCCGCAGCACTAGAGAACCTAGGCGCGATTGCCTTCCTTCGTACCTTTGGGGCGATCAAACTTTCACAATGGGATGAATTACTTGAATGCATTGCCCTTCATCCTCCTTCTCTGGAACCGGATTCACTCTCCTGGCATCTCGAGCCAAGCGGGAGATTTTCGACTAGATCCCTGTACCAGGCGATTGTGCCTACTCCTGGTCCAGTGGAGCTCACGGTGCTCTGGGAGATCAAACTCCCCCTAAAGATCCGTATTTTTTTATGGCAATGGGTTAGAGGACGCCTCCCCTCGGGCGCCGAGGCCCGTGGCGTAATGGACACAGGGATGGTCTATGTCCCATCATGCAGTTCGGAAGATTGCAACCACATCTTCTTCCGGTGCCCGTGCGCAGATTCTTATGGAGCTGCTTCCGGAGGTAGTTGGGGCACATGGTGCCATGACAACCTCCGGATTTGTTCGGGGAGGTCCTCCGGCTCCCCGGGACTAGGCGCGCCCCTATTTGGGTCGCGCTAGGTACCCTTGCCTGGTCCCTTTGGTGTACCGCAATAAATTAGTCGTCGAACGAGTGATTCGTCCCGTGTGACTGATGTGATCTACAAAATGTGTGGCTTCTTGCAGCTCTGGAGACCGCTTAGTAAGCGGAGCGATTGAGGCGTCATCGACAACATCATGGCGGGTCTTCGCGCCTCGGCTGCATCTTTTGCTCCTCCCCCGCCGCCTCCCCTGCCCCCTCCTGAGCCAGATTAGTGTCTCCTAGTAGTCTTTGCCCCCATCATGATTCTATGACTTTTTGTACTGGTAACTTTGTGTTGGATGCTTTGTGTTGGATGCTTGGTGGTATGCTTTATAATATAAAGCGGGGGGAAACCCTTTTTGTTAGATGCACAGGGCAAACAGGACGTATTTATAGGGGCTTTCGGACGTGTACGTGGAGAAGAAATGACTAGGCAATGGCGAGGAAAGGCGCCCCACGTACAGTTTTCACCGGGCATGTGACGAGGCCTTGCGGGTGAAGAATACACTACACATCGGCATAGTACTACCATCTCGATTCTTGAGCATGGAGCAGCAAAATTTGAAGTTGAAACGCAGAGACAGTCTGCCTGGAAACTAAACTACGCGTGTCTCCTCCGGCCGGCCGTGTCTGGCATGACAAACATGCATGCAGCGCTGTCGGCGAGTGGTGTTGCACGTAACACGTGGACCATCTGTGCGAGGAATATACTACCACTACAGTCTACAGTAGTATAGGAGTATCAAGGATTCGCTGAGCTGTAAAAGTGCTGCATATCTGGCTTGCAGAGTAGAGTATATACAATGGGCTGGTGGTCGCGGGGAGTTGCATAGGAGCACACGAGTTTCGCCAGGTTCACACTGCATGCATAGTTAAGGTAAGGACAATGCTACACCTACGTAAACTAATCTGCGTACCATCTCCAAATACACTAGAAGAATGTAAATGTGTGGATGTTGTATGTAGTCGGTTTACTAGAATGACTTTGGCAAAACCAGTAGAAATCGCCTAAAGATGTATTACAAAATTCATCTAAACACATGTATTTGACATCACGAGATTTTGAGCTCTCGTATCAAAGGATTTACAGAGTGAAACCAAAATGTAACGACGAGGAGACAAAGGACGCCCATTTTCCCCAAAGAGATCACCTTGTGGTGAAATCAGCCCACCCCGGCTGGCTGGCCATGCATGCACTTCGCTTCAGGTCTGAGAGAAGTTCAGATGGTTAGGTTGCTTGTGGCCCATCAGGGTTTAAGTCCTAAGTTTGGCACCGGTGTTTGCATTTCTCTAGATTCATTTTAGTCTTTCCCGTGATATTTATTCAGTGAGAGGAGATGCTTCCGTCGATTACAAGACGTCTGTGGCGACTTTGCTAATTCTGTGCCAGCCTAGATATGCTCATAGTGATAAAGTGTGCGTGCTCGTGTTCATAGAGATGATATATGTGAGCATATACGATTGTACTGTGTTAAAAAAGAGAACTTAGGTTTGTGCTTGATGGCTTCCGAATCGTAAGCGTACGAAAGGAAGGAGCCTTTTCGCGCTGTTCACATCCACGCACTAAGGCACTGGAAAGCAAAGACAAAATCGAGAGTTCAAGACAGACAGACAGACAGACATGTGTAATTACTTTCCACGTCGTCAAACTTGCGGCTTTGTCGGCCGTTTGTTCTTTCAGAATTCCTCCGTACGTAGGTTTGGACTCTGCCTGGCATCACGTCCGCTTTCATCTACCCACACGCACGCGTGCGACTGAAGTTTGGACTCGGCTGTCGTGGAAGGTATGCTGAGATTGCATCACGCCCGCACTCTGAGTCTCTCGTCAGTCGTCACACGCAGTCATGGAAAGTGACGGAGGGAGTACGTGCGTTCTCCATGCATCTGCATGAGGATCGACCACCTTTGCATGTTATAAATACTTGAGGCTCAAATGGGATCAAGTCTTGGCCGGCGATTTACGGATGAAGTAGGAGTACGTACTAGTATCATATATTATCAATAAGGAAAGGTTCACATTTTTGGAAGAACAAGATCGAAAGAGCAACTGTTAATTTACAGGAAAGCATCATCAAGGGACGAACGAATCAGCTGGACACTAGCTAGCTCCCAGACCACTGAAAGAGCCACTGTTAATTTACAGTGAAGCATCAAGGGATGAACGAATCAGTTGGGACTAGCTCGTACTGCCGGACTATTGCAAGAAGAAGCACCCTGGTCACCGTCAGTGCTTCGCCGGCGGGGCACAGGTATTGTGCGCGTTGTTGGAGTGGCACGACGGCCCGGCCGCCGAGTCCTCCGCCTCCCCTCCCAGCACCCGCCGCGCCAGCCTTGTGCCCATCATCCTTCTCAGCGCCTGCTGCAGCACCGGCGCCCCTAAATCCTTCCTCTGCTCCGACTCGACGCCACCCCCGCCCAAGGCCGGAGTTGCAACCGCGCCACCATCATCAGCGTTTGCTCCATGATGACCGCTACCGGTCGCACCCTCCTCCGTGGAGGGGCGTACTTTGGCCGCCCCGTCGTCGTGGCGGCGTGGTTCCGATTTGACGGCGCCGTGAACCGTCGTCGGAGACAGGGCCCCGGGCTTCTGCGGCTCACGAGGAGACAGTCTCGAGCCGTAGGAGCTGTGGACAAGGGCACACGCGAGAAGAAGCAGCGGGAGACAAACGCGCGAGTACCGTGCCATTGTGTCAGGGTTTCGGAGTAGGTAGGAATACTACTGAAGTACTGAGTACTGGCTGTGTTACCACACGAGCGAGAGTGACAAACTAGGGATAGAACTGTTACTGCAATGCTTGCAATGCAGAGATGCACAGGCAAACAGGACCTACTTACAGAAGGTGTTCGGACGTACGTGTACGTGGAGAAGAAAAGACCGAAACGACCATGCAATGGCGAGGAAAGGCGCCCCACGTAGTACAGTTTTCGCCCTCCATGTGACGAGGCCTTGCTAGTTAGCGTGCGGGTGAAGAATACACTACACATCAACGTAGTAGTATCATCTTGATTCTTGAGCAAAGAGCAGCAAAGTTTGAAGTTGAAACGGATAGACAGTCTGCCTGGAAACTACGCGTGTCTCCTCTGGCCGGCCGTGTCTAGCATGCATGACAAACATGCATGCAGCGCCTGTCGGCCCGTGTTTCGTACGTAACACGTGTACCATTTGTGCGAGGAATATACTACCACTACACTCTACAGTAATATAGGAGTATCAAGGATTCGCTGAGCTGTAAAAGTGCTGCATCGTTCTCCTAGTAGCTTGCAAAGTAGAGTATATACAATGGGCTGGTGGTCGGGGGAGTTGCATAGGAGCACACAAGTCTCTTCATGTTCACACTGCATGCATGTATGCATGCATGCAGAGTTGGTTCGTCACCCCTTCCATGCATAGTTTAGGTAAACTATGCCCTGCCTTGCCGGAAACCGCAACACGTTCTCCAAATACCGTGGAAGAATGGCTATTCTACGTAGTCAGTTTACTACACATGACTTTGGCAAAACCAGTAGAAATCGCCTAAAAATGTACTCCCTCCGTTCCAAATTACTCGTCCCTGAAATGGATGTATCTAGTATTAAAATACATCTAGATACATCTATACGTGCGACAAGTAATTCGAAACGAAGGAAGTACTATAACAAGATTCATCTAAACACATGTATTTGACATCACAATTTCGAACTCTTGGCTTACTGTCATGTATGAAATCGTCATATCGAGGGATTTGCAGAGTGAAACCAAAATGCAACGACGAGGAGACAAAGGACGCCTATTTTCCCCAAAGAGACCACCAGAAAATTAAAGGAGCGCTAAAAGTGTTGCGGAAATAAGATATCCAGAATTCCAGATACATACGCCCACCCCGCCCGGCTGGCCATGCATGGACTTTGGTGGCTGTGAGCGTAGCTCAGATGGTCAGTTTCTTGTGATAAACCCAAACCCATGCTTTGAGTCTTAGACTTAGCATTGATGCTTACATTTTTTTTAAATTTATTTTAGGCTTTCTCATGATATCCGTTTAGTGAGAGTAGACGTTCTCATCGATTACGAAACGTCTGTGATAATTTCGTCAATCTTGTGCCCGCTCGGATTTGCTCGTACAGATAGAGAATGTATGTGTGCGCGTTTATAGAGGTGAATATACATGAGCATCAATGATTATACTGTATTAAAAAACAATCATCCACGTGTGATGAACTCGGAATCGTAGCCTGAAACGTAGGAAAGGGATGAACCTTTTCGCCCTATTCACATCACGCACTGAGGCACTGGAAATCAAAGACAAGATCAAGACAGTCGGTCAGTCTTCCACGGAAACTGCCCATGTTTAATTACTTTCCCGGTCAGACAAAGCCATGTCGTCAAACTTGCGGCTTTGTCGGCCGTTTGTTCTTTCAGAGTTGCTCCGTACGTGGGTTTGGACTTTGCCTGACATCATGTCCGCCTTCACCTACTCTACCCAGACGTACCTGTGCGCGCATTCGTGCAACTGGAGTTTGGACTCAGCTGGAGAGTGGAAGATGGACTCTGAGTTTCTCATCACACGCAATAATGGAAAGTGACGGCTTCTATGTTCTATCTAGAAAAGACAACAATATACGTGCTCCATGCATCTGCATCTGGATCGACCACCTTTGCAAGTTATAAATACTTCAGGCTCAAATGGGATCAAGTCTTGACCGGTGATTTACGAATGAAGTAGGAGTACGTACTAGTATCATATATGTCATCAATAACAACGAAATTTTAGCATTTTTGGAAGAACAAGATCGAAAGAGCTACTGCTGATTTACAAGAAAGCATCATCAAGGGATGAAGGAATCAGCTGGACTAGCTAGCTCCCAGACCACTGCTAGAAGCGCCTCTGTCAGTGCTGCGACGGCGGGGCACAGGTGATGTGTGTGTTGTTGGAGTGGCACGACGGCCCGGCCGCCGAGTCCTCCGCCTCCCCTCCAAGCACCCGCCGCGCCAGCTTCGACCCCAGCACCCTTCCCAGCGCCTGCTGCAGCACCGCCGACCCTGATTCCTTCCTCTGCTCCGACAACACAACACCAGCCCCTCCCGTCGCCGAAGTTGCAAAGGCACCGCCATCATCAGCGTTTGCTCCACGGTGACCGGTCGGACCCTCCTCCATCGAGGGCCGGACTTCGGTCGGCCCGTCGTGGCGGAGCGGTTCGGCGGCGCCGTGAACCATCGCCGGAGACAAGACCCCGGCTATCTGCGGCTCCCGGGGAGTTGGTCTGGAGCCGTATGAGCTCTGCACAAGGGCACAGCATGCGAGAAGAGGCAGCGTGAGCCAAGCGCGCGAGCACCGTGCCATTGGGTCAGGGTTTCGGCGAGGCACTAGCACTACGTACGTAGGTTGGTGTAGATGAGCTTTGTTTCGAAGATACTAGCACTGGTGAGCACTGACTTTTTTACCACACGAGTGACAAGACTAGGATTGAAACTGTAGCTGCGATGCAGAGATGCACAGGCAGGCAGGACGTACTTATAGGGGTCTTCGAACGTACTACGTGTACGTGGAGAAGATAGACTGAAATGACTAGGCAATGATGAGGAAGGCGCCCCACGTACACAGTTTTCACCGAGCATGTGACGAGACCTTTCGGGTGAAGAATACACTACCCATCAGCGTAGTAGTATCATCTTGATTCTTGAGCCTAGAGCAGCAAAGTTTGAAGTTGAAACGGAGAAACTACGCGTGTCTCCTCCGGCCGGCCGTGTCTGGCTCTGGCATGACAAGCATGCATGCAGGCAGTGGAAAATCTAGCAGGACATTGGAAGGTAGGCTTAAAACACAAATTTCCTAAGTTTAATTAGCAAATGCATTGCACTTGTTGCATGTAAAGCATCAGAATATACTTGTCAAGTGATATGTTTAGGTTAAATAGGATTTTGGAGGGTAGGCTTAAGCTTATTGAAGCCTCCCTAGTGGAATCGCCACTGCATGCAGGTGCCTGTCGGCCCGTGTTTTGTACGTAACACGTGGACCTTTTGTGCGAGGAATATACTAGTACTTGTACAGTCTACAGTAGTAGTATAGGAGTATCAAGGATTCGCTGAACTGTAAAAGTGCTGCATATCTGGCTTGAAGAGTAGAGTATATACAGTGGGCTGTTGGTCGGGGGAGATTGCATTGCATAGGAGCACACAAGTTTATCCACGTTCACACTGCATCCATGCATGCAGAGTTGTTTCGTCGCCCCTTCCAAGCATAATTAAGGCAAACTATGCCCTGCCTTGCCGAAAACCGCCACACCATTTCCAAATTAATACCGTGGAAGAATGACAATGTGTGGATGTTCTATGTAGTCAGTTTACTACACATGACTTTGGCAAAACCAGTAGAAATCACCTAAAGAAATATTAAAAAGTTCATCTAAGCACATGTATTTGACATCATGATTTTGAACTCTTGGCTTCGCCATAGTGTCAGGTATGCAACCGTTGTATCGAGGGATTTACAGAGTGAAACCAAAATGTAACGATGAGGTGACAAAGGACGCCCATTTTCCCCGAAGGAGACCGCCATAGTGAAATTTAAAGGAGCTCAAAGTGTTGCGGATATATGATATCCAGAATTACAGATACATACGCCCACCCCTGCAGCTAGCCATGCATGAACTTTGGTTCAGGTCTCAGGCTCTGAGGATCAGATGGTTAGTTTCTTGTGGTGAACCGAACCCATCGGAGTCCGAGTCTAGACTTAGCATTAATGCTTGCATTTTTCTGAATTATTTTAGATTTTTCGGTGATATTCGTTTAGTAGGAGGAGACGTTCCGGCGACTACGAGACGTTTGTGGTGATTTCGTCAATCTTGTGCCGACTCGAATATGTTGGTAGAGATAGAGTGTATGTGCGGAGAGCGGCGTTGCAGCACCAGAGCACCTGTGCTCTCTATATTTGACTTTTTCAAATTCGTATTTTTAAAGTTTCAAAAAAATGTGAAATTATTTCCCGGGATGCATATACACATTCCGAATACCCGTTGCAAGTTTCGGTACAAATCTCTTTTTGTTTTAGACTATAGAAAAAAAACAAATTTCTAACAGTATATAGGAGAAAAAAGGTGCCATTTCTGTCAGGAATTTCTCTTTTTTTATATTTCCCAAAATACATAGTATTTCTTCCCTAGATTTCTATCAGTCCTTAGGAATATGTGTACGTATTCACATATTTGTTTTAAGACTTTTTTGAGCATCAAAAGTGTGTTTTTCAAAAAATTCAAATATCAAGAGCAATGAAGCTCGGCAGCTGCAGGCACTTTTCGGTATGTGCGCCTTTATAAAGGTGTCTAGTCATGAGCATCTGTGATTATATAGTATTAAAAAACAATCATCTACGTGTGATGGACTCGGAATCGTAGCCTGAAACGTACTACAAAAGGGAGGAACCTTTTGGACCTGTCCACATCACGCACTGAGACACTGGAAATCAAAGACAAGATTAAGACAGATAGACAGTCAAACTTGCGGCTTTGTCGGCCGTTTGTTCTTTCGGAGTTGCTCCGTACATAAGTTTGGACTTTGCGTGGCATCATGTCCGCCTTCACCTACCTACACGTATGTGTGCGTGCATTCGTGCAACTGGAGTTTGGACTCAACTCAAGTAGAAGGTGTGATTGCATCATCCCCCAATAATCTGCAGACTTTCTCTTCACACGCAATCATGGAAAGTGACGGCCTCTATATCTAGAGAAGACAACAATATATACATTCTCCATGAATCTGCATGAGGATCGACCACCTTTGCAGGTTATAAGGCCAACTTCAACACATGACCCCAAACGGACGTCGGTTTCGTTCGCTTGGGGTGACAATGGTGCTATATCTGTCTGGATTTGTGGATGCGTCGGCCGTGCATCCAACACGCGGCCGCATCTCGTCCGCTGTGCATATGAACCAGCATACGCGTATCAAATGGTTTAAATTAAACATAGCAAATAGTTATACGTTCGAAATAGTCTTTTATTACAAGCCAATAAAAAAAAACAATATCAAATAGTCTTACAACCCAATCAAAATTTGTCTGCATGAAAAAAAATTAAACTGGTAGATCTACTGGTTGCCAATGTGAGTCCACATGTGCTCAACCAAGTCATTCTGGAGCTGGACATGAGTATGCCAATCCCGTAATTCATGATAAAAATTGACAAACTGTTCGAAGGTTGGGTGGCTGCTCAGGCTCAACATTTTCATCCTGAAAATCAAACCCTTGGTCGTAGATGCTTTCATCACGGTCATCCTTCACGATCATGTTGTGCATGATCACACATGCAGTCATCACCTCCCAAAGCTTCTATGGTGGACACGCTGCAGCAATGCAACGCCTGCCGAAAGTTGTTGGATCAACGACGGGCGACAAAGACCCACGAACACCGGCAAAAAAACTCTACCAATATGCGGGCGTGGGGCGGCTAGACATGGCGTGTTTGTGGGGGCGGACGGCCTTGACGGAAGGCGACGTGGCCGGGAATGGGGGTGGCGGCGGCGATGGCGAAGGGCGGAGGGAAGAGAAGAGGAAGAAAAAGTGGTCGTGTTGGAGTTACCCTGACCATTTGGGGCCGCACGTTGGAGTTGGCCTAAATACTTGAGGCTCAAATGGGATCCAGTCCTGACTGGCGCCTTACAAATGAAGCACGTACCAGTAATCATATATCACCAATAAGGAAAGGTTCACATTTTTGGAAGAACAAGATCGAAAGAGCTACTACTGTTAATTTACAGGAAAGCGTCATCTAGGGATGAACGGATCAGCTGGACTAGCTAGCTCCCAGACCACTGCAAGAAGCACCAGGCCCGGTCAGTGCTGCGCCGGCGGGGCACAGGTGATGTGCGCGTTGTTGGAGTGGCACGACGGCCCGGCCGCCGAGTCCTCCGCCTCCTCTCCCAGCACCCGCCGCGCCAGCTTCGAGCCAAGCATCCTTCCCAGCGCCTGCTGCAGCACCAGCGCCCCTGAACCCTTCCTCTGCTCCGGCACGACACCAGCCCCGCCCAGGGCCGAAGTTGCGATAGCATCATCGTTAGTGTTTGCTCCACGATGACCGCCACCGGTCGCACCCTCCTGCGTGGAAAGGCGGACTTGGGTCGCCCGGGCGTCGAGGCGGCGCGGTTCGGCGGCGCCGTGAACCATCGTCGGAGACGGGACCCCAGGCTTCTGCGGCTCCCCGGGATACGGCCTCGACCCGTAGGAGCTCTGCACAAGGGCACACACGAGAAGAAGCAGCGTGAGCCTGGCGCGCGAGTACCGCGCCATTTGGTCAGGGCTTCGGCGAAGGCACTACGTACGTAGCTAGATAAGCTTTCTTTCGAAGATACTACCGACTCTTTTACCTCTCGAGAGACAAGACTAGGAATAGAACTGTTACTGCAATGCTTGCAATGCAGAGATGCACATGCAAACAGGACCTACTTATAGGGGGTTTCGGACGTACGTGGAGAAGAGATTGGCCGAAATAACTGGGCAATGGCGAGGAAAGGCGCCACACGTACACAGTTTTCACCGAGCATGTAACGAGGCCTTGCTAATTAGCGTGCGGGTGAAGAAACACATCAGCATAGTATCATCATCTTGATTCTTGAGCATAGAGCAGCAAAGTTTGAAGTTAAGCATTGTCTGCCTGGAAACACGCGTGTCTGGCATGACAAACATGCATGCAGCGCCTGTCGGCGCGTGGCGTTGCACGATAACACGTGGACCATTTGTGTGAGGAATATACTACCACTACACTCTACAGTAGTAGGAGTATCAAGGATTCGCTGAGCTGTAAAAGTGCTGCGTATCTGGCTTGCAGAGTAGAGTATATACAATGGGCTGGTGGTCGCGGGGAGTTGCATAGGAGCACACGAGTTTCGCCAGGTTCACACTGCATGCACCCCTGCATGCAGACTTGGCTCGTCACCCCTTCCATGCATAGTTAAAGGTAAAGTATGCCCTGCCTTGCCGGAAACCGCCACGCCATCTCCAAATTAATACACTGGAATAATGGCTTTGGCAAAACCAGTAGGAATAGCCTAAAAATGTACTATTAGGAAATTCATCTGAACACATGTATGGAACCGTCATATCGAGGGATCTACAGAGTGAAACCATAATGCAACGACGAGGAGACAAAGGACGCCCATTTTCCCAAAGGAGACCCCATCGTGAAAATTAAATGAGTTAAAAGTGTTACGGAAATAAGATATCCAGAATTCCAGATACACACCCACCCTGGCTGGCTGGCCATGCATGGACTTTGGTTCAGGTCTAAGGCTCTGAGGTTCAAATGGTTAGTTTCTTGTGGCGAACCCAACCCGTCAGGGTTCGAGTCTAGACTTAGCATTGATGCTTGCTTTTTTTTTTGAATTATTTTAGGCTTTTCAGCGATACTCGTTTAGTAAGAGGAGACTTTCCGTCGACTATGAGACATATGTGGTGATTTCATCAATCATGTGCCGGCTCGTAGAGATAGTGTATGTATGCGCCTTTATACATGTGACTATACATGAGCATATGCGATTATATTGTATTGAAAAAAAAAGATCATCCACGTGTTATGGATTCGGAATCGTAGCCAGAAACATACGGAAGGGAGGAACCTTTTCGCTTTGTTCACATGCACGCAATGAGGCCCTGGAAATCAAAGACAAGATCAAGACAGTCAGTCTTCCATGGAAACTGCGCATGTTTACTTACTTTCCCAGGCACCACACGTCGGCAAACTTGCGGCTTTGTCAATCGTTTCTTCTTTCGGAATCGCTCGTTACGTAGGTTTGGACCTTGCCTGGCAATCATGTCCGCCTTCACCTCGCACGCACATCCGCACGTACGTGGAAAAATACACTTTGGTTCCTGGTTGTATATACATCTTGTATGGAGAATTTTTTCAATAATTAAACAAAAAAAGTCAAAATAGTTAAGAACTATTTTTAGAATGAACTTGACTTACTTGCCCATTAGTATATAAATTTTTGAGTGAAGTGCATCATAGGTCCTTGAACTATTTCAGAGGTGTCATATAGGTCCTCGAACTATGAAAATCGTCATCCAGATCCTCAAAGTGCAATATGTGTGTCATCCTAGTCCTCAAACTATTTCAAAGGTGTCACATAGGTCCTTGAACAATTTTAGAGGTGTCACATATACACACACTTATTACACTTCAAGGATTTTAGAGGACCTAGATGACACTTTTCTTAGTTTGAGGACCTACATGACACCTTCGAAATAGTTTGAAGACATAGGATGCACTTCCCTCTAATTTTTTACAAAAATAAACCAACGTTGACTTCATAGCGAAAAAGACAAAATTTATTTGTTACTATAAAAAAAAGGTGCTGATAGAAATGTAAAGGTGCTGACCCGCGCCTTACGAATGAAGTCACTATAGGTCACTATCCACGTTATTTTGACCAAAAAATTGTCTTTTTTGAAAGGATGTTAAAGAGTAATTTTCTTTTTATGAAACTTTTCTCACGAGTACAATGAAAGGTCAAGTTTATTTTAAAAATATTTTTAGAATTTTATTGACTTTTTATTAAATTACTCTTTTTTTCTCATATAGGGTACATATATATAACCATAGACTGATAGCAGCATCTGACAAAAACAGAGAAAGAATCGCTCGCGTCGCTCCCTGGGGGGCGGCTCGGGCGACCTAGCCGCCGCCGCCCCCGCTCCCCTTTCCTCCTCGCTCCGCCCGCCACCGCGGAGGAGGCCGACGGCAAAGCCCGCTCGGCGGGCGGTGGCGGGCACCTCGTCATGCGCCGCAAGTCTTGACCACGGGCGAGGCACGCATCCGGCGGCGGCTGCGTCTGGCAGGCGCGGGCAAGCGGGCGGCGGCCCCGGGCTCAGCGGCGGCGCTGTTTCCTCCTCTCCTCGTCGGGAGAGTGGGGCGGCGGCCGAGGCTGGCCATCTTCGATCTGTGCGGCGCGATCTGGTGGCGTCTGGCGTGCGTGGGTTCGGCCGTGAGGACGGCGAGCCGTGGCGTGCGAGATCTGGAGGTTTTGCCCTCTCCCTTCCATGCATCCTTCCCAGTCCCGGTCGGTTTGGATCTTGCGGATCCACTTCCGGTGTGTTCGGTGGAGCGATCGGTGTCCGGGAAACCTTGGCTGCCTTAGGCTGACCGGCAGCGGCGACGCCGATTTTGGCGCCGCTTTCCTCCTTGGGGCGTTCTTTGAGGCACCATCTCTCCTCTCCAACCCATGTCCGGTGAAAGCCCAAGATCCGATCGCGGATCGGGCGTCGTGGCGCCCTTGGCACCGTAACCTTCTTTGGAGGCGGCGCCAGGACATTGGGATCGGATGGAAGGGTCTGCGGTGAGGGTGGGGTGTGCTGCCTCCTTCGGCGGAGCGGTGTTTCGTTCTACATATTCTTGGCGGCGGCTCTTGGCAGCATGGAGCAGCGGAGGCTTGGCGTCGGATGTGTGGTAGCGGACAGCGCAAGAGGTCGACGCTGTCTGGCGTCGTGGTGGCGTCGGCGGCGGCGAGACCGGCAAGGCCGTTACTGTGATCAGCTCACGAAGATGGATATGTGGTAGGTGGTGGTGGCGGCCTCATACCCGTGGGCGGCTTGGTTGAGGAACACGCCAGATGGTGGGTGCCCATACCGGCGGTGTCGAGTTGGGACCTCGTGTCTTAGATGTTAGGTGCAGGCTGCGTGGTGCATTTGGTATTAGGCCAGACCATCGCCGCCTTCATCGTTAGATAGGAGTAGCGACGAGGTTGCGAAGATGGTGGCGTTAGTCTTCTTGTTATGCGACTTTGTAAGGTTTGTCTTAATAATTAATAAAGTGGCCGTGTCGTCGACCAGATCACAGAGGCCGAAGTATTCCTCCTTTTCAAAAAAAAAATATAACCATAGACCAAAGCTCAGCATCGCACATACGTGCGCGCGCATTGGTGCACCTGGAGTTTGGACTCAGCTGGAGTGGAAGAAGGTGCGCTGAGATTGCATCACGCCCGCACTCTGAGTCTCTGAGTATCTCATCACACGCAATCATGGAAAAGTGGAAAGTGACGGCTTCAAAAAAGACAACAATATACGTGCTCCATGCATCTACATCAGGATCTACCACCTTTTGCAAGTTACTTATAAACACTTGAGGTTCGGTTTTCGCCCAGTTTTCCGTTAATTAACTGGGCAATTCTCTTCTGCTTAATTAATATCGATGAGGTAAATTTTTTGCTTCTATTTTTTAAAAAGAATCAATGTTTCAGGTTCAAACCGAATCAAGTCTTGACCGGCTCCTTACGAATGAATCACGTATACTAGTATCATGGGTCATCAATAACGAAAGGTTCTCATTTTTGGAAGAAGATAGAAAGTGCTACTGTTAATTTACAGGGAAGCATCAAGGGACGAAGGAATCAGCTGGGACTAGCTAGCTCCTGCTGCCGGACTAGTGCAAGAAGCACCCGGCCCGGTCAGTGCTGCGCCGGCGGGGCACACGTGATGTGTGCTTTGTTGGAGCGGCGCCGTGAACCATCGTCGGAGACAGGACCCCGGGCTTCTGCGGCTCCCGGGGAGGTAGTCTCGAGCCGTATGAGCTCTGCACAAGGGCGCAGCATGCGAGAAGAAGCAGCGTGGGCCAAGCGTGTGCCATTTGGTCAGGGTTTCGGCGAGGCACTACGTACGTAGTAGCTAGGTGAGCTTTCTTTCGAGGAAACAACTAGAGTAGTACTGATTACAGACTCTCTTACCAAACTAAGGAATAGAACTGATACTGCAATGGCAATGCAGAGATGCACAGGCAAACATGACGTACTTATAGGGGTTTTCAGACGTACGTGGAGAAGATAGACCGAAATGACTCGGCAATGGCGAGGAAAGGCGCTTCCACCCACGACCTGTTTTCACTGAGCATGTGATGAGATGAGGCCTTGCTATTGCTAGTTAGCGTGCGGGTGAAGAATACACTACATATCAGGTCATCAGCATGCATAGTATCTCATCTTGACTCTTGAGCGTAGAGCAGCGAAGTTTGAAGTTGAAACGGATAGAGAGACTGCCTGGAAGCTACGCGTGTCTCATGACAAACATGCCTGCAGCACCTGTCGGTGCATACCGTGCATGGTTCTGTATTACTACTCTATACACGTAACACGTGGACTATTTGTGCAAGGAATATACTACCACTACGGCACTACACTCTACAGTAGTATAGGAGTATAAGGGATTCGCTGCGCTGTAAAAGTGTGCTGCATCTCAGCATCTCCAGCGTGCGATGTCAGGCAGCGGCAGCAAGATCGATCGGATTCAGAGAGAAGACTAGGTGTTTTGCGTTGGGCACAAACTACAACTTTTCTTGTTTTTCTTTTTCTGTTATTTATACTGCGATTACAGAATGACTGGGAGAGTGATCCGAGCTTCACGGCTGTGCCATCCCACGTCCACTCGCCACCTCAGTATATACAATAATCATATGGTGGGTAAACTGAGGTCGCATGTCGCGCACGCCTATGTTTGACTATGTGCACCCGCACGGTACCACAGAGTATACGAGCATGTATATTACTGCTAGATGTCGTCATAGCTGACGGAGCACCGAGTAGTGAGTTTAGCACTGGTGGGAGTATTAGTCAGCACTAGTGAATTTTCTCATAAGCAGCCAAAATGCACGCCGATTAGGTATATTCTCGGAAACTGGTGTAGCGTGTGGCCGGCTGGAGCAGAGACCGATCGAGAAAGCATCTAGGGCTCCTTTGATTCAAAGGAATTTTATACAATTTCTGGAGGATTAAAATTCTTAGGATTTTTTCCTATGTTGGTCATTTGATTCATAGGATTGAATTCCATGGGATTTTTTCCTATGAAATCTTTTGTACTATATTTTATAGGAAATCTAACATCCACTTCAGCCTCTTTTTACAATCCCTCTGTTTTTCCCATGCCATCAAACACTCATTGCTTATTCTATAGGATTCAAATGATCATGCCACTCCAACCCTCTACTTTTCCTATTCCTACGTTTTTAAAATCCTATGAATCAAAGAGGCCCCTAGTATATATGTCTACTCGGCCCTTACACGGAAGCACCTCGGTCACCGCGCGACTTACCAAAAGAAGGGGTGCATGCTAAAAGTAGAAGGAAACTATGAGCATGGATGAACGAACGGTATCATTACAGATGAAGTTATACAAGGTTACGGACGAAATGTACGTATGCATAAGATTTACAGGTCTCCCTCGTATTTCGTGCCATATTTTGACCCTCATTTTAACGAATAAAATATAAGTTATATGTAGCAAAATAATATAATTTAAAACTACATTCTAGCAAAATAATATAATTTAAAACTACATTCACATACGCATCGTGATTGTACTGTCTTAAAAAAATCATGCAAGTGTGATGGATTCGGAATCGTAGCCTGAAACGTACGGAAGGAAGGAACCTTTTCGCCCGGTTCACATCACGCAGTGAGGCACTGGAAATCAAAGACAATATCTAGACAGTCAGTCAGTCTTCCACAGAAACCGTGCATGTTTAATTACTTTCCACGATATCAAACTTGCGGCTTTGTCGGCCGTTTGTTCTTTCAGAATTGCAACGTACGTAGGTTTGGACTTTGCCCGGCATCATGCTCGCCTTCACCAACCCACACCCACACGTACGTGTGCGCGTATTCGTGCAACTGGAGTTTGGACTCAGCTGGGGAGTGAAGGTGCGCTGAGATTGCATCACGCCCGTAATCTTCAGTCTCTCGTCACATGCAAATCATGGAAAGTGACGGCTTCAAAAAAGACAACAATATACGTGCTCCACAGGCATCTGCTTGAGGATCGATTACCTTTGCAAGTTATAATAAATACTTGAGGCTCAAACGGTATGAAGTCTTAACCGGCGATTTACGAATGAAACACGTACAAGTATCATATATCATCGGTAACGAAAGGTCACATTTAACAAGTTCGAAGGAGCTACTGTTAATTTACAGGAAAGCATCAAGATACGAAGGAATCAGCTGGGACTAGCTAGCTACCGGACTAGTGCAAGAAGCACCCGGTCCGGTCACGGTCAGTGCTGCGCCGGCGGGGCACAGGTGATGTGCGCGTTGTTGGAGTGGCACGACGGCCCGGCCGCCGAGTCCTCCGCCTCTCCTCCCAGGATCCGCCGCGCCAGCCTCGAGCCCAGCACCCTTCCCAGCGCCTGCTGCAGAACCGGTGGCCCTGAACCCTTACTCTGCACCGACGACGCACCACCGCCATCATCAGCGTTTGCTCCACGATGACCAGCCGCACCCTTCTCTGTTGACGGCCGGACTTCGGTCGCCCCGTCATCGTGGCGGCGTGGTTCCGCCTCGACGGCGGTGCCGTGAACCATCGTCAGAGACAGCACTACGTGCTTCTGCGGCTCCCGGGGAGATGGTCTCGAGCCGTAAGAGCTCTGCACAAGGGCACACGCAACAAGAAGCAGCGTGAGCCAGGTGCGCGAGCACCGTGCCATTTTTGGTCAGGGTTTCGGCGAGGCACTACGTGCGTGGCTAGGTGTAGGTGAGCTTTCGAAGATAGCACTACTGAGTACTGGCTCTTTTACCACAGGAGTCACAAGACTAGGAATAGAACTGTTACTGCAATGCTTGCGATGCAGAGATGCACTGGCAAACAGGACCTACTTATAGGGGATTTGGGAAGTACGTGGAGAAGATAGACCGAAATGACTAGGCAATGGCGAGGAAAGGCGCCCCACGTACAGTTTTCACCGAGCATGTGACGAGGCCTTGCTTGTTAGCTTGCGGGTGAAGAATACACTACACATCATCTTGATTCTTGAGCCTATAGCAGTAAAGTTTGAAGCTGAAACGGAGCGAGAGTCTGCCTGGAAACTATACGTGTCTCATGACAAACATGCATGCAGCGGCAGTCGGTGCATGGTTTTGTACTACTCGTAACACGTGGACCTTTTGTGCGCGGAATATACTACTACTACACTCTACAGTACCATTTGTGCGAGGAATATACTAGTACTACAGTCTACAGTAGTATAGGAGTATCAAGGATTCGCTGAGCTGTAAAAGTGCTGCATCTCTAGCTTTTGCAATGTATATACAAATATACAATGGTCTGCTGGTCGGGGGAATTGCGTAGGAGCACACAAGCTTCTCCAAGTTCACACTGGCTTGTCACCCCTTTCATCCATAGTTATTTATTCTGAAGTCTAATGTCGCGCACGCCCATGTTTGACTATGTGCACGCACATGCTACCATAAAATATGAGTGTAGTACTACCAGACGTCGTCACAGCTGACGGAGCACCGAGTGTGAGTACCACTAGTACTCCAGTAGGAGTAGGGGTGGAATTCGAGCCGACTCGACTCGCTAAAACTCGTTTCATCACTAGTACAAAAGGAGGCAATGGCCCAGGCCAGTTCAGCCTATTAGTCCCGGTTCAATCCAGAACCGGGACCAACGGAGCTATTTGCCCCGGTTCGTGAACCCAGGGGGCCGGCCGGGCCACGTGGGTCATTGATCCCGGTTCGTCCGGACCTTTTGGTCCCGGTTGGTGGGACGAATCGGGACCAATGGGCCTGCTCTCCTCATACCATTATTGGTCCCGTTGGTGGCATGAGCAGGGACCAAAGGCTTTTTTAGTCGGTTCATGCCACGAACCGGACCAATAGTCTTGCTTATATATACCCTCGCTCATGACGAGCACTCCGGTGCTCTGTTTTTCTCTTGCCGGCGAGGGGGCTTTGTGGTGCTCTAGCTCACCTCCTATGCACATGAGGTGTTCGATGAAATGCCCGAGCCACACTACTTAAGCTTTCTCCTCTCAAGCTCGACCTCCAACCTCCATTTTCCTCAATATTTGTCTAGGTTTAGCGGTCATCACGCCCGTCCCGTCTTCACCGCCGTCGATCACCAGCCGATCTCATCGCCAAGACCACCGTGGTGAGCCTCTTGTTCTTATCTTCTTTCGAAAGAAAAATATTCTTACTTGTATTATTTTCTTACTTTTATTATTGCATCTTATATAGTGCGATGGTTTTGGTATCCGCCCCCGTCGGCCCTCGTCCTGTCTATAATTCGGATGTGGTATATATTATCTTTTCATAACTATTGGTTCATTTATTGTTTACGAAAATTATGCCGACCAACTTGACATAGATTTTATTTATCTAGGAGGTTGTTGAACCGGAAATTCCAATCGACCCTATTGTCGAGAGGTTAAATTTATTTGAAGAAGAAAACAATTTCTTGAAGGAAAAAATAAAAAAAACTTGAGGAGGAGAAGATGATATTGGAGTTGCATGTTGCGGATGTCGTCGATGATCACAAGATCAAGATGGATGCAATGCGCTTGAAGATGAGAAAGATTAAAAAATATGCCATTCATACCGAGGCTTGGTATCATTATGCCGTTGGATCAGTTGTTACCTTGGTTGCGATTATGATCGCATTTGTTTTCGCATTGAAATGTTTTACATAGTTTCAATGTATGGTTTAATTAATTTAGATGCTCTGCAGAGCTTTATGTTGTTAGATGAGAACTATGTATGTACTTTGGATTTTATGTGATGATGAACTTCTATTAATTTGGTCACTTAATTATCTATTCATGATGTTCTGTAATGATTTTTGACACACTTAATTATATATAATGCACGCAGATGAACCGGCAATGGATGTACGGTGACAGACACACCTCCGAGTACATTAAGGGCGCGCATGATTTTCTCGAAGTGGCTGAGGCAAACAAGCAGAATGGTTTTATGTGTTGTCCATGCCTATATGTGGGAATCTGAAGTCTTACTCTGACCGGAAAATCCTTCACACCCACCTGCTTTACAAGGGTTTCATGCCACACTATAATGTTTGGACGAGGCACGGAGAAATAGGGTTTATGATGGAAGACGGCGAGGAAGAAGAGTACGATGACAACTATGTGCCCCCTGAATACGGTGATGCTACTGAACATCAAGATGCACCAGACGATGTGCACGATGATGCTGCAACGGGCGAAGCTGCTGAAGATCAAGAGGAACCAGACGATGTGCCCGATGATGATGATCTCCGCCAGGTCATTGTCGATGCAAGGACACAATGCGAAAGGACCTTTGCGTGAACCTGCTAGGCTTCTTGGGCGTGTATGGGAAGACTAAAGATACACCTGAGGCACGAGAGGACCTGCAACGCTTGCACGAAAAAGAGGGCATGCCTCCGAAGCGGTATGAAGGTCCCGCCACTACGCTCTTACGAAAGAAGAGAAAGAAATATTATTTCAATGCCTGCTCGAGATGAAGGTCCCGACTGGCTTCTCGTCGAATATAAAGGGAATAATATATATGCCGGAGAAAAGTTCCGAACCTAAAGTCTCATGACTGCCACGTGATTATGACGCAACTGCTTCCGGTTGCATTGAGGGGCTTCTACCGAAAACATCCGATTAGCCATTGTGAAGCTATGTGCATTCCTCAACGCAATATCTCGAAGGTGATCGATCCAGAAATCGTACCAACGCTAAGGAGTGATGTGGCGCAATGTCTTGTCGGTTTCGAGCTGGTGTTCCCACCATCCTTCTTCAATATCATGACGCGTCCTAGTTCATCTAGTCGGCGAGATTGTCATTCTGGGGCCCGTGTTTCTACACAATATGTACCCCTTTGAGAGGTTCATGGGAGTCCTAAGAAATATGTTAAGTAATCGCTTAGGCCGAAGGAAGCATCTCCATGGGCCATCAAACAAAGGATGTCATCGGGTTTTGTGTTGACTTCATTCCTGGCCTTAAGAAGATAGGTCTCCCTAAATCGCGGTATGAGGGGAGACTGATTGAAAAAACGCGCTTGGAAGGACTCAATAATATGCAGGGGCGGATATTCTTGGTCTCAAGCACACTACACAGTTCTACGAACTCTACCTTGGTGACCCGTATGTCGATGAACACAAGAACGATCTGCGCTCAAAACACCCGGAGCGGTCTGCGACGATCGGATTACATGTGAACACATCAGGACTTTCAGCAGTTGGTTGGAAACACGTCTCAGAGGTGACAGCACTGTTTGTGATGAGCTGTACTTGTTGTCCAGGGGACCATCTTCGACTGTAATGATTTGGAAAGGATACGAGATAAATGGAATACATTTTACACGATTGACCAAGATGAAAAGAGCACCAACCAAAACAGCGGTGTCCGCTTTGATGCAGCAACCGACAAGGGAAATGACACATATTATGGTTACATAGTAGACATATGAGAACTTGACTACGGAGTAGATTTTAAGGTCCCTTTGTTTAAGTGCAAGTGGGTCAATCTGTCAGGAGGCGGGGTACAGGTAGACCCACAGTATGGAATGACAACAGTGGATACGAAAAATCTTGGGTACACTGACGAACCGTTCGTCCTAGCCAATGATGTGGCACAGGTTATCTATGTAAAGGACATGTCTACCAGACCGAGGAAAAGAAAAGATAAGGAAGCGAATACATCATACAATGAGCCAAAGCGCCACATAGTTCTTTTAGGAAAAAGGGACATCCTGAGAGTGGAGGGCAAGACAGACATGTCTGAAGAGTATGAAAAGTTTCATGAAATTCCACCTTTCAAAGTCAAGGCTAACCCAAGCATCCTGATAAACGATGAAGATTATCCATGGTTACGGCGCAATAAGCAAACGACACAAGCGAAGAAAAAGTGAAGACTTTCTCCATAACTATTATGATGATACATGCCAACTTTGTAATGCATTTAGTATGATACCATTGTCCGTTTGTACATGCACATGCTATGCCAACTTTTTCAGCGTTCATTTGAAAACTATGAATTTGAAAACCTCGCCAACCGAAGGGCGCTCATACCGTTTATAAGCCCGTCCCTCTACACGCCTTTGTTGAGCTCACAAACTTGGATTCACACAAATTTCAAAGAATTCAAATTTGAAAACTAATGGCACAAACAGAAAGTTTATAATTTTGCTGACCTAAAAGCAAAAAGAATTAAAAAATAAAGCAAAAACCAAAAGAAAATAAATAATGCAGAAAACAAAACAAAAAACTTGAAAAAATAAAAATAGCAACAATAAGTATTTTGTTGTAAGTAGAAACAAAATAAAATAAATAAAGCAACAAAGAAAACAAAAAAGTGTTTTCAAATTTGAAAACTAATGGCACTAATAGAAAGTTTATAATTTTTCTAAAACTAAAAGCAAAAAGAATTAAAAATAAAGCAAAAACAACAAAAAATAAATAATGCAGAAAGCAAAACAAAAAAACTGAAAAAAAATAAAAATAGCAACAATAAGTATTTTGTTGTAAGTAGAAACAAAATAAAATAAATAAAGCAACAAAGAAAACAAAAAAAAACAAAAAAAAGTGCCACCTACTAGGCCCCCACGGCCTGAATACGACTAGAAACCCTACCAAGGCCAGGATTCAGGCCCGCGGGAGGCCCAGTAGGCCCACAGGCACATATTGCAGGTTTAGGCCCAAAGCTGCTTTAGTGAGGAGTTCGAGAGGAAGGCGCACCGCACCTTATAAACAGGTCGCCTCCCTCTCAACTAGCGAGTGGGACTAAATATTTGGGTTCGAGCAGCAGGGCCTTTGGTCCCGGTTGGTGGCACCAACCGGGACTAAAGACATTAGTCGGTTCATGGAACAAACCGACTAATGCCCTTTAGTCGGTTGGTGCCACCAACCGACCAAAGGCCTGTTTTCGTGAAGCGGCATTTGGTCCCTTGGTGGCACCAACCGACTAAAAGGGCATTAGTCCCGCTTGTGCCACGAACCGGGACCAATCACTTTATATATACAGGACTTTGCGAAAATTTCATTCAATTCCTCATCCGCCGCAGACGCCGCCTTCGCCCTCGCTCCTCGTCGTCGTCGCCGCCCGTCGTCGCCAGCGCCCGCCGCCGCCCATCGTCGCCAACGCCGCCTCGACGTCGTCGCCACCCCATTGCCGCCCGCCCCGCCGCCCGAGCAGTCGTCCCGTCGCCACCCCGAGCCCGCCGTCCCGTCGCCGCCTCGAGCCCGCCGTCCTCGTCGCCCTGCCCTTGCCGCCCGAGCCCGTCGTCGCCCTGCCCCGAGCCCGCCGTCTCTCGTCGCCCCTTGCTGCCGCCTTCGAGCCGTCGTCGCCTCCTCAAGCCGCCCGAGCCCGTCGCCGCCTCTGCCTCACCGCCCGAGCCCGTCGTCGCCTCTGCCCATGCCGCCCTCGCGCCCGCCGCCTCGCCCTCGCCCGCCGCCCGTTAGAGCCGCCGTCGAGCCTCTGTTCATATGTTGCAATATGTTTTTTATTTTTATTAGTTTATTTTTTATTCATATGTGATGTATATGTGTATGTGGCTATAATGTATATGTTTTTATTTTTATTAGTTTAGTTTTTGTTCATATATAGAAAGTTACAATTTTAATTAGGTTAGTGCAGGAAAAGGTTAGTGCATTTTAATTAGGTTAGTGTAGAGGAAAAGTAAAATAAGGAAAAGGAAGAAAAGAGGAAGAAGGAAGAAGGAAGAAGAAGAAGAAAGAGAATGAGAGGAAAAAGAAGAAAAGAGGAGAAGAAGAAGAAATAGAGGAGAAGAAGAAAAATAGAAAAAATTCTATTTTTTCTTCTTCTCCTCTATTCTTTTCTTCTTCTCCTTTTTTCTTTCTTTTTTTTTCTTCTTCTTCCTTCTTCCTTCTTCCTCTTTTTTACCTTTTCCTTATTTTCCTTTCTCGAGGGATAAGAAGAAAAAGAAGAGGAGAAGAAGAAAGAAAGGAATAGAGGAGAAAGAAGAAACTTCAACACGAGGGGGGGGGGGGGGTACCGATACCCCCTCCCCGATAACATTATTTTCCCATGTATATGTATGTCGCGTCGTTGTCGATATAACGAGGGTGTCGAGGATCGCCGAGGGATCGAGGGTCGGGAACTAGGGTAGAGGGTAGAGGGTCGTTAAGGGGTCAAGGGTCGAAGGTTTCAGGGTCGAGGGTTCCTATAGTCTCAAAGTATTGAAGAAATTCATGGCTTCATC
The DNA here is from genome assembly GCA_021605205.1 of Aegilops longissima. Classification (NCBI taxonomy): domain Eukaryota; kingdom Viridiplantae; phylum Streptophyta; class Magnoliopsida; order Poales; family Poaceae; genus Aegilops; species Aegilops longissima. Next base: position 25,810,963 of record CM038679.1, on the reverse strand, counting down.
ATTAGCCGGAAGTAACCATGGCATGATGGTCCGAAGTCCTCCAAAGTTATTCTGGAATGGAGTCCCGGATAGGATAATTTGCCTTTTTGTACGAATTTCAGCAAAGGCCTTTCAAATAACGATATTCGGAAGGTTCTTGCTGAACTTTGTACCAAAAAGCTAATTATCCTATCTAGGACTCCGCTCCAAAATAACTTTGGAGAGCTTGCACCATCATGCACTGTTACTTTCTACCAATGATGAAGACATGGTTTTGTTGAATCCTTTGACACTAGGCAACCTCCCGACCCTCGGCGATCCTCGACCCTTGACCTCGACCGCTCGGCGATCCACGACCCTCTACCTCATCATGAGGCGCCGATGCCCACGCCACTTGTGGGACATAGATGTAGTGTTCAACGCCCCCCTCCCTATAGCTTCAACACGTGGGGGTCGATATTACCCTCCTTGAAGCGTTCTCGAGGCCACCCCCTAACCCTTGAAGCGTTGTCGAGGCCACCCCAAACCCTAGAGAAGCAGCGTCGAGGCCACTAATATGATTCCTTATTGTGATTAGCTAGCTAGTTCTACGTTTGCCACTAATATATCCATATCTGTCATGTTTGAATAATAATTGCCATGTTGTAAATATTTGTAGAAACTATGGACACCCCCGAGACGAAGCACAAGAAGCGTTGTTGAGGGACATAATCGCACCAGAAGTGATGCCGTCGCTCGTTGATGTTTCTCAACGACAACGATGGTCCGGAAGGAGAGGATGAAGAAGCAGCTGGCTATGATTTACATGGCTCCGATGACCCAATGCCGATGCACGAAGGAGAGGGTGAAGAAGTAGACCGTGAGGACGGCTCCGGTGATCACCAAACCGAGTCCGCCAGGTATATATATTAGTTAAGCCTCAGTCTTGACTAGCTAATTGATGCATTCATTGTTTTGGTATGTACACATATTAATTAACTCTCGTCTTTGTTCTTTTTCTAGCCCTCCGGATCGAGCACAACTTAGGTAAAGAGACGAGGCCCGAAGAAAAAGTTGAGCTCGGATGAAAAGTTTGAGATCATACAAATCGCGCATGACGGCCAACCGATTGAACCCTACCGACAAAGAAGGCATTTGTTGCTCGGTCACGGGGTTCTGGTTAGGGACAAGATCCCATCAGCATCCACCAATGGTATAAGCCTAAGAACGAAGACCCCGAGGTGTCTTATGTCAATGATATGCGAAAAATGATCTTTGGACCGAGCTGAAGTCAAATTTTACCCTACCGCTAGAGGATGATCCGGAGAAGCCAGTAATAGAGCCATTAATCAAGTCTTTTGCTCTTAAGAAGATGGCAGACCTATTCAGGAATTAGAAGAAAGAACTCAATACGTATGTCAAAAAAATGAGACACCCGAATTCAAGGGCAAATATGAGAAGATCGAGATGATCGCCCGCATTTGTGGCCTACAAGACATCGGAAAAGAGTAAAAAGATGTCGGCGACAAACAAGAGAAATGCTGCGAAGAAGAAGCTTCACCATCGCACGGGTCGTGGCTACCTCGTAGCCCGCCTAAGTGGGCCAAGGCTGAGAATGATCTGCTTGATAAAGGGATCGAACCGAGACAATGAATCGCCGCACCGTTGCGGACTTGGTTCTTGGGGCGGCGGATCCTTGGACCCTATAACAGGAAGTGCATTTGGACGGACGAACAATTGGACATACCAGTCTAGAGGCTTCAGCAATATATCGAAGCAGCGCAGCAAGGGAAGTTCGTTCGACGGGGAGAAGGACGAGCTTACTATGGCCCTCGGGAATCCCGAGCACCCTGGACGGACACGAGGCACGCCAGTCTCCGTTTCGTGGAAGGCTGGATTTCCGGACGCAGGGGGTTACAAAACCCATGAGAGGAGGAAGAAACTGGAGCAGAGCCAAATGCAGGCGCTGCACGAAAGGGTAATGGGGCTAGAGGAACGAGAAGAGGAACGAGAAGCAGCAGATCGCAGCAACGACCGCGAAGCTTCCCCGGTTACCCGCCATCTCGGTGGAGAAGCAGCGTGGCTTCCACCGAGCTGCTTCACCCAGAGCAGCATGCCTTGACGGCTCCTGCCAGCTATCCCGTGGATGCTATCACGGATGCTGAAAATTGCCACCTTATGGCGCAATGGAGCAATTTGAAGGTCAAGGCGGTTGTTGGCTCTGTTTATCCTACTAAACCCGACTCAACTTTTCACCGCCGCCGATTCCGAAGGATATGCTAAGGTGATGGTCGATGAAATAACGGAGGATTTGAGGACCTCGGCTTGACCACCCTACCGGTGAAGGGAGTATCGGCTGGGTTCTCTCTCAAGACTCCATGCCTATGGCGGAAGGATCTCATCAACCTTCCGAACTGGACGCCTCCGCCTCCTCCTCCTCCTCCGTGAGTCAGGCACTCCGCCTCCTCCACCGCCTCCTCCTCCGTGAGTGACGATCGGGGCACTCGGCCGGCTCCTTCTCCAGCGCGGGCGGCACTCCGCTTCCTTCTCCGCCTGGCCGGCGCCCGAGCAGCCAACCTCCTCCTTCTCCGCCACGTCAGCAAGGGCGGAAGAGACCCGCCGCTGCTCCGGCTGCTCTGGCGCGTCGTAGTCCTTCTCCTCCGCCTCGTAAGCAAGGAAAGAAGACACCCGCTCCGTCTGCTCTGCCGGTGTCTAGCAGTACAGCCAAAGGCGGGAGGAGATAGATTCGGTCCTTCTCTCAAGACTCCAGAAGTTACCGTCTGACGAGAGGAGCGAGGAGGAAAACGCGAAGATCGCGCAGACCAAAGTGGATGACTGGTTTCAAGGGTTGAAAGCAAAGAGACATCCACCTCCGGAGGAGAAGGTAGATCCGGGAAAGCGGCGCACTCTGCTGCCTGACAAAACCACCCAAGTCTCCGCCGAAAGGCAACTATGAGCGATTATTGGAAAGGCATTTGCCGGGCGGAGAGGTCGGGAAGTACTCGCTGATCAAAGGATGGAAGAACAACGAGCTGGGAAACAAATTGCCCATCTCGGCGAACAAGCGAAGCAATCGTGCCCCCGCTCAAGGTGCTCATAGCGACATCGCCGATCCGACGATGGTGCCCGGTTATGGCAATCCTGCAGATTACCTGCCCGACGATGTACATTATGATTTCTTGGAGGTGCAGATACAAAGATACGAGTACGGGAAGCCTCTCATCAAAGATGAAAGTTCTCTATCAACGATGATGCGAAGATTGCATTATTGGTACATGAAAACCTGCAAAGAGTGTGAGGGAAGGAGTACTTTGTATGTGAGAGTTAACACTAGTGCAGAACCGGGCAATAGCACCGGTTCGTAAGGCCCTTTAGTGCCGGTTCCACAACCGGCACTAAAGTGTGGTCACTAAAGGCCCCCCTTTAGTACCGGTTTAGCATGAACCGGTGCTAAAGGCCAACCACGTGGCACGAGGCAGCTCCGGGGCAGGAGTTTTAGTACCGGTTGGTAACACCAACCGTACTAAATGTTTGTGAGTTTTTGTTTTATTTTTATTTTTCAATTAAATTTGTGTTATCAATTTAATTCTTTTTTGTTTGCTGGTATTTTACGATACTACACATTGTACATGTTATATATATATATATATATATATCATCAATGTCTCACAAATCATCATATTAATTAATTCACACATACACACATGTATAGCTATATACAATTTCTCCTACATATGCATGTTGCCTTCGGAGCCAGTGGCATTAGCCTAATTGGTGCCTTCGGAGCACGATGGGGGCGGTAGCGGGTAATAGTATTCTCCCTTCGGATTTATGACCTGGTCGAGCAAAAATCCCGCTATTTCCTCTTGAAGTGCTTCTACGCTCCGCTTTCTAGGAGCTTCTCCGCACCTCTGTGAACTGTTAAGAAGGAGATCAATATGCATGTGTATTAGTTGTGTGACTAGATATCAATAATGGTGTAAAATTGTGAATAGTGTTTTGACAAGCGTACCCATTCCTGTCTTTGAGATCTGCTCCTTTCGGACGCCATCATGCGAATGTTCTCGCAAACGCAGAATGCACACAGATCAGTCCCTGCGCCGCTTGAGGCCTTTACGAGAATGGAATTTGATCAGATAATAATTAATCAAGCATGATAATTAAAGAGATGGCAGCTAGCTAGCTAGCTAGTACTACTTAATTACTTACCTTGGGTGAAACCATTTAAGCTTTTGTTTCCATTCGCCTTCGTGACGCTGATGAACCTTGCCCAAGCCCTGCCCGCCGACAAAGAAAATGAATAAAGGGGTTATTAAATAGTTCATATCATGAAAATGACGAACTAAATAGGCCGAGATATATAGTTAATAATGATTGAAATTACCTATTGACTATCCCAAACAAGATGTTATAGTCAGTTTTTCTTTGAGTAGTGAGTCCAGATTTCAACTGTTCGGCGCCAACTTTAATGATACACAAGACCCAGTGAAATCTGCATACACACACGTTTGCATGTCTTAATTAAGCGGGCATATGTAAAGCAAAAACATGTAGCTAGCTAGTAGGCAAAAAAGAGAATTTGTAGTACAAGACAAGTGTGACTCACTTTGGAAGTTGTAAGGAAGTAGTATATCTTCATTGTATTTGAGGCGCTTCAAGAACTCTAGCATGTTGTCCTCTCGCCCTTTTGATAACGTGGATTTAGTTTCCATGTGTATTCATTAACGGTGTTTGGGTCAATGAACCCAATGCCAAAGCGCCCACCTTTTCTCATTTCATATATCTTCATCCTGCATATAATACCACGTAAAAGAATATAGTGAGGATAATTACTGGTAATGATTGATCAAAAGGATCAGTACAGCTAGCTTGAGACTTAAATTACAGAAAGAAATCACTTACGACAATAGCAATCGACGATAGATTTGTCGAGTGCGTCTTGATTGTATAACTGAAACAGTTCAGAATACTCAACGGACACAGCTTTCTCATGAAAGTAATGCTCCTCCTTGACATTCACCATGAGGGACAATCGATCAGAAATCTTGGTAATGTTCATGTACCATTGATGCAATTCATACATTCTCGTTGGGAGGTTCTTGACCTTGTCTGGCTCGACCAAAGGTTGGCCCCGGACATATTTCCGTTTTATTTCATCCTCTCTAAGCACATGCATGGGCTCGATCTCGAGGAGTTGTCCAACAGTGATTTTGAGAACTTCAGCCTGCATTATATGGTCCTCCGTTATTACCACATTGCCCACCTCAGAACATAAACTGTTTGCCCACAATAATATTGGGCGCGATATCACGTGTTGTTGGCACAAAGCGAGGGATCGATTGCGCCTGTTCTCCCAGTGGGAATGGTTTTCCGCATTTTTGATAGCTGCTTCTTGTTTGCTCGATCCCGAGCTCGCCTCCTTACGTGACGTGCTCGATTTAACTTCCTGATGTGGCGCTCATAGTCTGTGTCAACAGGCTTGGGAGCTGGTGGTTGAGCCATACGAATGAAGTGGTCAATCGCTTCCTCGTGCACTTTCTCCCTTGGCGGCGGTGGCGGTTTCGTGCAAAATGGGCTTCCACCTCGGACTTCGATATGGCTGCGATTTCCTCCTCGGACCTGTCATAAGACCTCTGCGTAAGAGGCGTGAGGCTTGGACCATATTTATATCGCTTGCCTCCGCCTGTACTTCCTGTACTACCTCGACTCGTGCCGCCACGCACCATAGCTGCGGGTGCCTCTTCTGCGATTCTTTGCGGCGGAGACGCCGGCCGACGGGCTGAGTTGGACGAGGAGGAGTGGCCGCTGAAGCTGTGCGGACTTGGAGGAGGAGGGCCTGAGGTTGTGCCGACTTGGAGGAGGAGGGACGTCGACGCTGTGGCGGACTTGGAGGAGGAGGAGGCTCGACACTTTGCGGACTTGGAGGAGGAGTGGCCCGACACTTTGCCGGACTTGATGGACTTGCAGGAGCGGGAGACTGCTGACTCGGTGGCGGACTTGACGAGGAGTCGGATGACGCGTGTCGGTGGCCTTCAAAGATGATGCAATCCTTTTTCCATAGGATGATACGATGGTTGGCGTCTCCGAGAAAGCGCCGTCCTCACCTCCGGAATGTCAAGCTCTAGCCCGAATATGGCTGCACCACCTCGTCAACCATGACACGAGCATAGCCCTCTGGAATCGGGATGCAATGGTAGGTTGCTTTGGGGTAATCGAAAAGCAACGCCGTCCGCCACCTTCATGGATATGTTCTTCATTTTGACGTGTAGCTCGCAACTAGTGTTCTCCGTGATGTCATCCACGGGGTATCTACCCAGCATTGCGTCGTCCGGGGCGGAACCCACGCTACTTCTCTACATGGATGGGGCGGTGCTATCCAATGCTGGATCATCCGCTAGCTGCTGCAGCTCTTTGAGACCCCTTTGCTGGCTAAGTGAGTCGATCTGCTCCTGCTGCCGCTGGAATTTGACCGCCAATTCCGCTTGACTTGCTTCTAGGCCTTGAAGGCGTTCATAGTCCCGCTTCCTCTGCTCCTCCTCCATCTTCCTCTTCTTCCCCTCCGCAATATTCTTTCTCGCACGGGTTCTGTAGTCGGTGTTCTAGTCTGAAAACCCTCATACCACGGAATAGCACCCTTGCCTCGTGTTCTTCCCGGTGTTCAGGATTTCTCGTGGCACGCGAAGCTCGTCGTTCTCTCTGTTGGGCTGGAACACCCCGATCGTGCCTCTTCTATTGCAACAAGTATCGCATCGTCGGCTCCGTTCAGACATGCCTTCGTCGAAACTTTGCTGTCTTGGGTCCAACTCCCCCATGCGCATAGAACCAAGTCCTGCACCTGGGGGGCCAGCTCTTAGTATCCGGAGTGACACCTGCATCCTCCATCTCTTTCTCAGACTTATCCCACTTAGGCGTTGCCACCGCATAGCCACCTGGCCCCAGCTTATGGAACTTATCCTTTTTTCGCATTCTTCTTGTTTATTCTCGACCGCCCTTAGCTAATTCCGAATCCTTGAATTTCACGAAATCGTCCCAATGAGCACGTTGGTTCTCTAGTGTTCCCTCGAATACTGGAGTCTTCCTTCCTCCATTGACGTACTTGTCCCATTCACGATTCTTGTGGTTCTTGAATGCAACCGCCATCTTCCTAAGAGCATCGTCCTTGACTTTATGCACATCTGCTTCTGTGAAATGATCTGGTAGGGTGAAATGTTCCATGAGAGTATCCCAAAGCAGATCTTTTTGATCTTTGTCGACAAAAGTAACATCTGGACGTGGAGCAGCATCCTCTTTGCCTTTTTGTCCTTTGTCTTTTGCTGGCTCTCTCCATTGTTGAAGGGAGATCGGGAGTTGGTCCTTCACAAGAACTCCGACCGACGAATGAACTTGTCCGCAATCTTCTTAGGCGCTAATGGTTCGCCATTAGGTCTGATCGCCTCGATATTGTACTTTACGCCTCCTTCAACTTTTGTTCGGGCCTCGTTTCGTCCTTTTGCACAAGATTTGCTCGATCCGGATGGCTGAAAGAACAAAGATCGATTCGTTAATATATCTTCAAGTCATTTAAAACATGTGATGATCACCGAAACCTGCTTATATAAATATATATACCTCGCCGGTCTTTGTTGTTTCAGGATCAACATGTTCTTCGTCATCGTCATAATCGTAGTTCATGACTTCATCAATTCGGTCGTCGCGATCGAATATCATATCACCCTCTCCGTGTTGTTTAGAAATTCGAGCCGTCATAATCTTCTTCATTCTGATTATCATCGGCCCGCGTATCATATCGAACATGGTCTGTTCTCCTCTCTCGCGGTATTGTCCGCCATAGCTTTTATTTAACTAATTCAAAAGAAATATAAAACAATTTAGTATTCAAATTACATCGTCTCGAATAATAGTTATAATCTTGAATACTTGTCTAGAATAATAGATACAATCTCAATACATCGTCTCGAATAATATATAATATTGAATAGTACATCACTGGCTAGCTAATTAAAGATCGAATACTACTGAAGAATCTAGGACACTCGCGGTTCCTGCGTCATGGGCGGTGGACACCCAAAGAGAAGGAACCTCACAGGATCATAGCTGAAGTGAGATCCTCAAGATACTTGCCGGTATTGGAGAACCTGCCGCCTCTAACGCAACCATGTAGCGATGGGCGTGCTCGTCCTCCTCCCCGACACGGCGACGCACCTCCTCCGGGCGCGGGTCCCTCCGACCGAAACTGGCCCACGCGAACGCCACCAAACGAGATCGGTCGACGACGGGACCCGGGCCGGGTTCCTCATCAAGCGGCGCGCCCTCCAGCAGCACCTCCCAGTGCCAGCCAGTGAGCCAGTCCGGACATGGGCGGCTGGACGTCGTCGTCATGACGGTCGACGGCGAGGATGCGGGCGGGCATCGTCGAGAACAAATACTAGCTATATGCCCGTAAAAATAATATTTTTAATGATTGGATTTTGATAACTAAAATTTCTAACATTTCTACTATTTCAAAAATCTATATACTATTTCATACTAATTAAGCATCTAACACTAAAAACAGAAAAACAATTTCTATACATCCATTAAAAACAGAAAAATAACATTATGTAAAAAAATTCCATACTAATTAAACACTAATTATATCCATCTAACATGCATTCATACATATATACTAGTGAAAAACAATAATCTAAAAATCTAAACTAATTAAACATACAAAATACGATATACTAATATATACATGCATTCATACATATATACTTGTATGTGTGTGTGTGTTCATCATACTTGTGTGTGTGTATGGGCTTGGAGGGCGGCGCCATGGTGGCCGCTGAGGCGAGGGAGAGGGTTAGAGGGGAGAGCTCACAGTGGGCGACGGCGACGGCGAGGCGACGTCTGGGCAGCGACGGGTCGGGCGTGATCTGCTGGGGCGGCGACGCAGGGACGGCGCGATGGGGACGGGCCCGGGCGGTGACGGGGACGGGGGCGGCGACGGCGAGGGGGACGGGGGCGGCAACGGCGACGGGGTCGGTGATGGTGTCGATCGATCGGGGCGGGCGGTTCAATGGGGAAACAGAGGGAGAATGAAATTTTTCGAAGTGTTGTATATATAGAAGGCACCTTTAGTACTGGTTGGAGCCACCAACCGGTACTAAAGGTCTGTTTTGGCCAGCCCAAGCGGCGGAAGCGACCCCTTTAGTACCGGGTGGTGGCACAAACCGGTACTAAAGGCCCCTTTAGTACCGGTTTGTGCCACGACCGGTACTAAAGGGGTGCTTAGCAGCAGTGCGGTCTTGACAAGTTTAGTCCCACCTCACTAGCCGAGGGGCGACCGCACTGGTTTATAAACCCCGTGCGGTCGCTCTCTCGAGCTCCTCTCCAAAGCAGGCCCACTGGGCCTCGTGTTCTTTGTTGCCTCAGGCCCACTTGGCCTTTATGGGCCTGCACCTGCCCAACAACAGGTTGGGTTTCTAGTCGATGCAGGCCGCTCTGCCTAGTAGGCGAGCTTTATTTATTTATTTTTTGCTTTATTTATTTTTGTGTTGTTTTTTTGTGTATTTAGAGTTTCTTTGTGAGTATTTTTGCTTTAGGTACAAAAATTACAAACTTTCTGTTAGTGCCCGTAGTTTACAAATTTGAATAGTTTAAATTTTGAATTATTTGAAATTAGTGTGAATCACTATTTTGTGAGTAATTTAACTTTAAAAATCAGTAAAGGCATGAAATAATTTGTTTGCACATAAAATTTCTTCGCGTTTCAAATGCCAAAACACATAACTACCCTAACTATTACAGAGATTCCCCTCTGGGTGTGAAACACATAAGAAAGTGATGATAGTGAAGCCGATCACATCCCAGATCTTTGGGTGTGAAACTTTTTCTTCACGTGTGTCTCTTTGCGCCGTAACCATGGAAAATCTTCATCATTTAACGGGATACTCGGGTCAATATTCACTGTGAATGGAGAAATTTCATCAAACTTTTCATAATCTTCTGACTTGTCTGTCTTGTCATCCACTCCCACGATGTTTCTCTTCCCAGAAAGAACTATGTGACGCTTTGGCTCATCGTACGATGCATTCGCTTCCTTATCTTTTCTTTTTCTTGGCTTGGTAGACATTTCCTTCACATAGAAAACCTGTGCCACATCATTGGCTAGGACGAATGGTTCGTCTGCATCACGCAAGATTGTTGAGATCCACGTTGTCATTCCGCATCGGGTCTTCCGTTACCCGCCTCGTGTCATATTGACCCATTTGCACGAAACAAAGGGACCTTTAAACCACGCCGATAGTCAAGTTCCCATATGTCCTGTATATAACCATAATATGTTTCCTTTCCCGTCTTGGTTTCTGCATCAAAACGGACACCACTGTTTTGATTGGTGTTCTTCTTATCTTGGGCGATCGTGTAAAATGTATTACCATTTATCTCGCACCCTTTGAAAGTCATTATATTCAAGATGGTAATCGGGACAGCAAGTACATGTCATCTTCAATAGAGGTGTCATGCATGGTACGTGTTCGCAACCAGCTGGCGAAACTCCTGGTTTGTTCACGTGTAATCCAGGTCATCGAGACCGCTCCGGGTGTTTGGAGCGTAGCAAATTCTTGTGTTCATCCATATACGGAGCCACCAAGGCGGAATTATGTAGAACTGTGTAGTGTGCTTCAAAGAGAGAATGTCCGTCCATACATATTATTTGTTCCCCTCCTAGCGTGCCTTTTCCATCCATCTGCCCTTATGCCGCGATTCAGAACACCAATCGGCTTAAGGTCAGGAATAAAGTCAATACAAAACTCAATGACCTCCTCATTTTGATGGCCCTTGGAGATGCTTCCTTCGCCTAGCACGGTTATGAATATATTTCTTTAAGACTCCCATGAACCTCTCAAAGGGAACATATTATGTAGAAATACAGACCCAAAACGTTAATCCTTCAAGATAGGTGAACTAGGACGTGCGTCATGATGTTGAAGAAGGATGGTGGGAACACCAACTCAAATCGACAAGACATTGCACCAAATCATCCTGTAACCTTGGTATGATTTCTGGATCGATTACCTTCTGAGAGATTGCATTGAGAAATGCACATAGCTTCACAATGGCTAATCGAACGTTTTCCGGTAGAAGCACCCTCAATGCAACCGGAAGTAGTTGCGTCATAATCACGTGGCAGTCATGAGACTTTAGGTTCGGAACTTTTTCTCTGCCATGTTTATTATTCCTTTATATTCGACGAAGCCGACGGTACCTTAATATCGAGCAGGCATTCAAAGAATATTTCCTTCTCTTCTTTGGTAAGAGCGTAGCTTGCATGACCCGATATATGCCGTCTTCTCCGTGCATACGTTGCTGGTCCTCCCGTGCCTCAGGTGTATCTTTTGTCTTCCCAAACACGCCCAAGAAGCCAAGCAGGGTCACGCAAAGATTCTTCGTCACGTGCATCACGTCGATTGCGGAGCGGACCTCTAGGTCTTTCCAATATGGCAGGTCCCAAAATATAGATTTCTTCTTCCACATGGGTGCGCGTCCGTCAGCGTCCTTTGGAATAGGTTGTCCGCCAGACCCTTTCCAAATATCACCTTGAAATCCTTGACCATATCATGTACATCAGCACCGATGCGGTGGCGAGGCTTCGTCCGTGATCCGCCCCACCTTTGAAATGCTTGCCTTTCTTTCTTACGGGATGCCTGCTCGGAAGAAATCGACGATGTCCTGTACACATTCTTCATACAACTATTCAAATATATATCGTCGGTATCATCCAAACAGTGCGTGCATCCGCGGTATCCCTTGTTTGTCTGTCCCGAAGGTTACTGAGAGCAGGCCAATCATTGATGATCACGAACAGCAACGCCTTTAGGTCAAATTCTTCCCCCATGTGCTCATCCCACGCACGTACACCTGTTCCATTCCACAGTTGTAAGAGTTCTTCAACTAATGGCCTTAGGTACACATCAATGTCGTTGCCGGGTTGCTTAGGGCCTTGGATGAGCACCGCATCATAATGAACTTCCGCTTCATGCACAACCAAGGAGGAAGGTTATACAAACATAGAGTCACAGGCCAGGTGCTATGGTTGCTGCTCTGCTCCCCAAAAGGATTAATGCCATCTGCGCTTAGACCAAACCATACGCTCCTTGCATCATCTACAAACTCCTTCCGTATTTCTTTCGATTTTTCTCCACTGCGACCCGTCACCGGTACTCTCAACTTTCCGTCTTTCTTACGGTCTTCTCGTGCCATCGCATCGCCTTGGCATGCTCTTTGTTTTGGAACAACGTTTCAACCGTGGTATTATAGGAGAATACCACATCACCTTGGCAGGAATCTTCTTCCGGCGCTCGCCCTCGACATCACCATGCTCATCGCGGCTGATCTTATAGCGCAATGCACCACATACCGGGCAAGCGTTCAAATCCTCGTACTCACCGCGGTAGAGTATGCAATCATTAGGGCATGCATGTATCTTCTGCACCTCTAACCCTAGAGGGCAGACATCCTTCTTTGCTTCGTACGTACTCTCGGGCAATTCGTTGTCCTTTGAAAGCATATCCTTTATCATTACCAGCAACTTTCCAAATCCCTTGTCAGATACACCATTCTCTGCCTTCCATTGCAGCAATTCCAGTGTGGTGCCCAGCTTTTTCTTCTCACCTACGCAATTTGGGTACAACAATTTTTTGTGATCCTCTAACATGCGCTGCAACTTCTTCTTCTCCAAATCACTTGCGCAGTTTCTCTTTGCATCGGCAATGGCCCGACCTAGATCGTCAACGGGCTCATCTGATGCCTCTTCTTCAACTTCTTCCGCATTGCCGCCCAGCTTCTTCCCCGCATTACCGCTCAGCTTCTTCCCCATTGTTGTATCATCGTATTCAGGGAACCCATGGCCAGGATAGCTGTCGTCGTCCTCTTCTTCTTCATTTTCTTCCATCATAACCCCTCTTTCTCCGTGCTTGGTCCAAACATTATAGTGGGGCATGAAACCGACTCAAACAGTGGACGTGAATGGTTCTTGACGAGAGTAATTGCGACCATTCTTACAGCCAGCACATGGACAAGGCATAAAACCATCCGCCCGCTTGTTTGCCTCAGCCGCAAGCAGAAAAGTATGCACGCCCTCAACGAACTGGGGAGAGCATCGGTCATCGTACATCCATTGCCGACTCATCTTCATTACACAACACCGAATAGACCAAATTAATACAAGTTCATACATAAAGTTCATACAACACTTAAATGCAACAAACAAATAACTCTCTAGCTAAAGCATTTAAATGAAACAACAAATGCCATCAAGATCGCAACTAAGGTAACAATTGATCCAACAGCATAATGATACCAAGCCTCACTATCGATGGCATATTTTCTAATCTTTCTAATATTCAAGCGCATTTTCTCCATCTTGATCTTGTGATCATCGACGACATCGGCAACATGCAACTCCAATTCCATCTTCTCCCCCTCAATTCTTTTCAATTTTTCTTTCAAGTACTCGTTTTCTCTTTCAACTAAATTTAACTTCTCGACAATAGGGTCGGTTGGAATTTCCGGTTCACATACCTCCTAGATAAAAATATCTATGTCAACTTGATGGGCATAATTTGTCATAAACACGAAATGCAACAAATAGTTTTAAAAGAGAATATACCACATCCGAATCATAACAAGGACGAGGGCCGATGGGGACGAATATCAAAACCATGGCACTATGTATAACAAACAACGTACGGGTAAGATAATTATTATACGAGTAACTATATATCCAAATCACACAAACATCAATTTTTTATATAAAATTTCATGAACAAGAGGCTCACCACAAGGTGGTGCCGGCGACGGACGAAAAGGCGATCGACGGTGGTTACGACAGAGATTTAGAAGGCAGTAAGTAAACCACACCTACATATGCAAACTAAGTGTTATTTTGACCTCAAATTGCATATAAATCAAATACTAGCACATATATATATTTCCTCCCAAATTACTAAACTCACAAATTAATAATTATATAAACCAATGCAAGAGCTAATCTAGCAATGAGAGATGAAAGGACAAAGTTGCTAACCTTTGTGATCACTTGAATGGATGGGGGCCTTCAAATCTTGACAAATTTTGGGCAAAATGTGTGATGAGCTCGAGGGGAGAAGAGGAAGAACAGAGAGGAGAGGAGAGGGGAAAGGGGGAAGAACAGAGCGAGCTGGACGAAGGGTTTATATGCAGGAGGACCTATAGTACCGGTTCGTGGCACGAACCGGTACTAGAGGTGCTGGAGGGGGCCAGACTGACAACATCCTGCCACCACCCTCATTAGTACCGGTTCGTGGCAGGAACCGGTGCTAAAGGTTAGCCATGAACCGGTACTAATGAGAGCGGCCCGACTAGCCGTTGGAACCGGCACTAATGTGCTTCACGTTTGACCCTTTTTCTACTAGTGTAAAAAGGAGCATGACCTCCTTGGAATTGAACTGTTGCCTATTCCATTTGAGGCGTTCCATCAGTTTTTCAATCAATTGGCCCTCGATAAAACAAGGGTCACCTGCTACTGTCTGTAAGTAGTACTACTTCTGTCATTAAGTCTCTCTATATAACTCAGCCCTTTCATTGCATGTATTTATAATTATCCTCACTATATTATGCAGATTGAAGATCGCCGAATTAAAGAAAAGACAAGTGGGTGATATTGGGTTCATTAACACATATCTCATAGATAAAACTGAGGTTGAATTTCGTAAAGAAAATACGAGGCCAACTTGCTAAAATCGTTGGTAATAAATGAACACAAAGATATAATACTCTTTCCTTACAACTTCAAGTGAGTGTTACTATCTTGTGGCATATTCGGTTTCCTTATTAGTCCAGGTTATAGTAATGTAATATTAATGAGTTATGCATGTGTGCGCAGCTAGCACTACATTCTCCTAGAGATTAAGCTTGAGAAGGGAGTAGTAACTGTCTTAGACTCCAAGCGAAAAGATCCCAAGGAGTATGCGGACATGACTGAAATGCTCGAGAAGTAAGTTAAATCGATCATTATCCACCATATCAGCAACTTTGTTCATTTCTGATATCAAGTAATTGTTTTCTTTGTATGGCAGGGCTTGGAGAAAATTCACCAAAAAAGCTCCGGGACTACCGAAGAAGCTGCAATTTAGACACCCGAAAGTAAGTACTATATAGTAGCATATTCCACGCATCTCCTAGTGATTCAAGCGCTAGTTTCATCAATACCATTTAGCATGCTTGCTAATTATCAGTTTGATTGACCTCTATTTCTTGTAAAGTGGTTGTGGCAGGAACAAGGCAATGATTTCTGTGGATTTACGTTTGCGAGTCCATCCGCCACACGACCTGTGAGCGGGGCTACTCCGACAAACAATATGAAGTGCGTAAATAAAAATATTCACAATTTTATTTTATTACCATCATTTGTGTTGAGTTTATATATATATATATATATATATATATATATATATATATATATATATATATATATATATATATATATATATATATATATGTATTGACCCTTTCTTAAAATTAGATGTTTGGATGCGGATGAACTCCTAGCACCAGATCGCATGCGAGCAATTCAAGAGGAATTGGCGGCATTCTTTCTTGACCACGTGATCGCTGAAGACGGAGAATACTATGTGGACCACGCGTCCGTATGTTAGGAGATTATATATTTGTAAAAGATAATTATTGTATATATGTAGCCGGTAGTGTCGGATAGATATACGAGAACTTGTTGTTCGACCAATCTCTCGGAGAAGGAGAGGTGGTCGATATCACTTCTCTCTGTATGCATATATGTTCATGACGATCATCTGTTTGCTTAATTACTAGCTAGCTAGCGTGTCTAGCTAGTCCTCTCTATACGTATGTATAGTACGTAGCGTCGACCAAGCACGGACAAAAGAGAGGACACTTTTCTCTATTAATTAGCTAGCTATAGCACAATATATGAAACACCTAAATTAACCCCCCAAACCCCCCAACCCCCCTTTAAAAAAAAACAAAACCACAGCCATAGAAATGCTGACGCGTGGATGCCTATTGGTCCCGGTTGGTGCCACCAACCGGGACCAAAGGCCCTCCTGCTGGGCTCACGGGACAGGCCACGTGGAGGCCCATCTGTCCCGGTTCGGATTGAATCGGGACTAAAGGGTCGGGGCATTAGTACCGACCCTTTAGTCCCGGTTCATGAACCGGGACTAAAGGCCCTCACCAACCGGGACTATAGGCCCTTTTTCTACTAGTGCATTAGCGAGCTAGCACGACTCGACTCGTTACTATAACGAGCTCAAATTCAAAGATTGGCTCAACTCATATAACTTGCAAGCTGACTCGTTTAGCTTATTAAGCTCGTTAAAGATATGAACATCTGATCTTACAAATACGATAAAAATATTAACCTAGAATTTAGCATGTGCATATGTGGTCATTTACGTGTGAGTCTCCTGGGTGTCTCTGATATTCAGGACCAAAGAGGTACTGGATTCTCTTTCGGATAGGCCCTGAAAGAAGAAGAAAGGCTGAAATGACCTTGAGCGGCTGGGTCTTGTGCTGGGATGCAAGGTGTTTAGTGGTTGTATTTTACTACCCCTAGAAACACTGATTTTTTGTTACCAAGCCAAACGAGTTACACGAGTACTCGCGAGATTGGCTCGTTTAACTTGGTCTGTAAACAATCTTAAACTAAAGCTCTACACGGCTCGTTATTCTTCGAGTTCGAGTCGATTCGAGCTGAGTCACGAGCTACTCATTTAGCTCGCGAGCTTCGAGCTTTTTTTCCAGCCCTTAGTAGGAGTATTAGTCGGTACTATAGTTGGATTATATTTTCATAAGCAGCTACTTGGTGCCAAAATGCACGACGAGCTGGTATATTCTTGGAAACTGGTGTAGCGTGTGGCTGGAGCAGAGACCGACCGAGAGATCATCTATGTCTGCTTGATCCTTTACACGGAAGCACCTCGGTTACCGAATTACGAAAAGTGGGATGCAAAATGGTCAAAATATGCAGGCTGAAAGCAGTAGAAGTAAACTATGAAACTATGAATGAGCATGATGATGGGTGCAACGAGCAAGGGGTAGAGCCCCTTCGAACGAGTGCCGGAAGTGCAACGGGCCGTGATCTCTCTCCAGTTCCAGTTTCCAATCGAGGTTTGATGCAGGCATGCATGTCCGTAATCAGACTTTCTTTTCGCACGCAATCATGGAAAGTGGCAGCTTCTAAAAAGACAAAAACGTGCTCCATGCATCTGCATGAGGATCGACCACCTTTGCAAGTTATAAATACTTAGGCTCAAATGGAATGAAGTCTTGAGACGGGCGCCTTACGAATGAAGCACATACTAGTATCATATATCATCACTAACGAAATAAAAGTTCATATTTTTTGGAAGAACAAGATCGAAAAAGCTACTGTCAATTTACAGGGAAGCATCAAGGGACGAAGGAATCAGCTGGGACTACTGGACTAGTGCAAGAAGCACCCGGCCCGGTCAGTGCTGCGCCGGCGGGGCACAGGTGATGTGCGCGTTGTTGGAGTGGCATGACGGCCCGGCCGCCGAGTCTTCCGCTTCCCCTCCCAGCACCCGGCGCGCCAACTTCGAGCCCAGCATCCTTCCCAGCACCGGCGAGCCTGGTCCCTTCCTCTGGTCCGACGACAAAACACCACCCCCGCCCATCGCCGAAGCTCTAATGGCACCAACGTCATCATCAGCGTTTGCTCCACCATGGCCGGTCGCACCCTCCTCCGTGGAGGGGCGGGCTTTGGGCGCCCCGTCGTCGGGGTGGTGGGGTTCCGCTTCGACGGCGCCGTGAACCATAGTCGGAGACAGGGCCCTGGGCTTCTGCGGCTCCCGAGAAGACGGTCTCGAGCCGTAGGAGCTCTGCACAAGGGCACACGCGAGAAGAAGCGGTGTGAGCCAGGAGCACGAGCACCGTGCCATTTTGGTCGCCATTTCTGCTAGGCGCTACGTACGTAGCTAGGTGTAGGTGAGCTTTCTTTCGAAAATAGTACCAAGTAGTGGATCTTTTACCAAAGGAATGACAAACCAGGGATAGAACTGTTACTTCAATGCTTGCAATGCAGAGATGCACAGGCAAACAAGACCTACTTATAGGGGAGTGAATTGCAGAAAACCACCACATTGAAGCATAGGTTTGCAGAAAAGACTCTTCTACAAATTTGTAGCAGAAAACACTGATTTATGGCCTAATCATTTGCAGAAAACACTGAACCGTCTGTTTGGGCATTTTAAGCACTATTATGACAGGCGGGGCCCGATTTTGGTGACGTGGCATGACTGTGCAATAGACAACGTTGACTGGTATTTTTCACAAACACCCTTGCCTTACAAAAAACAAATCCCCCAACTCCCACCCGATCCAATCGGCATCGGAGGCCAGCGCCGCCACGGCCTGGGCGAGCAGTGGGAGCAGCGGCGGCGCGACCGCGAGCGGTGCGAGCAGAGACGGTGGCGCGACGGTGAGCGCGGCGGCGCGGGAGCAATCAGAGGCGAGCCACGGTGGCTGGACACAAAGCGCAGCTGCGCTTAGGTCGAGCACGAGCGGTGGAAGCAGCGCCTAGCACAGGCTCCTGCAGCGGCACGGCGGCGCGCAACAGCGTCGGCGCGGAGGCGCGGGAGCAAGGAGAGGCAAGCCGCGCTGGCCGCGCTCAGGTCGAGCACGAGCAGCGGAAGCGGCGCGAAGACGCGGGAGCAAGCAGAGGCGAGTCGCCATGGCAAGATGCAAATGCATCCGCGCTCAGCTCTGGCGCGAGCAGCGCAAGCGGCGAGACGGTGTGCAGCACAGGCTCCCGCGGCGGCGGAGGCGCGGGAGGAAGCAGAGGCGAGCCATGGCGGCTGGATGCGAAGCGCGAGGACGAGGTGCGGCCCACCCGCCGCTGCCCTCTGCTCCCCGGCGACGAGCCCCGTGGCCAGCGTGCTCGGGTGGTTGGGCAGCCCAAATCTGAAGCTGATTCCTTTATTTTTATTGAAGGGTATTCCTGCAAAGTTACGTGGACTGTTTTATAAATCTAAATACTCCGTCACCTAACGCTGTCTATCGTGAACGTTATGCCACGTCATCTATCGAGATTAAAATGCCTAAAGCGAGCGATTAGTGTTTTCTGCAAATGATTAGGCCTGAAATCAGTGTTTTCTGCAACAAATTCGTAGAAGAGTCTTTTCTGCAAACCTACGCTTCAATGTGGTGGTTTTTTGCAATTCACTCACTTATAGGGGTTTTGGGACGTAGTACGTGGAGAAGTTAGACCGAAATGACTAGGCAATGGCGAGGAAAGGCGCTCCACGTACACAGTTTTCACCGAGCATGTGACGAGGCTTGCTAGTTAGCGTGCGGGTGAAGAATACACTACACATCGGCATAGTATCATTTTGGTTCTTGAGCCTAGAGCAGCAAAGTTTGAAGTTGAAACGGAGGCAGTCTGCCTGGAAACTACGCGTCTCATGACAAACATACATGCAGCACCTGTCGGTGGCTCGGTGCAAACTACTCTATACTCGTAACACGTAGACCATTTGTGCGAGGAATATGCTACTACGACACTCTACAGCAGTACTGTAGGAGTATCAAAGATTCGCTGAGGTGTAAAAGTGCTACGTCTCTGGCTTCAAAAGTAGAGTATATACAATGGCTGGTGGTCGGGGGGAGTTGCATGGGAGCACACAAGTTTCGCCAGGTTCACACTGCATGCATGCATGCAGAGTTGGTTCGTCACCCCATGCATAGTTAAGGTATACTATGCCCTGCCTTGCCGGAAACAGCCACACCATCTCCAAATTGATACCGTGGAAGAATGGCAATGTGTGGATGTTCTATGTAGTCAGTTTACTGCAGATGACTTCGGCAAAACCAGTAGAAATCGCCTAAAAATGTATTACAAAATTCATCTAAACACAAGTAGTATTTGACATCACGATTTCGAACTCTTGGCTTCGCCACACTGTCATGTATGGAACCGTCATGTCGACGGATTTGCATAGTAAAACCAAAATGTAACGACGAGGAGAGAAAGGACGCCCATTTAAATCGGTCTTCGATACATTTCCACTCTTAGCAACACAAATCATACATCTTTAACTGTCCCCTCCTCCCGGGTCGCCCCGCTCGCGACCGGGAGGAAACCCTAGCTGTCGCCGGCGGGGCCCCCCTCTTCTCCTCCTCCACCTCGCCGCCGCCAGAGGGCGTGGCCAGGTGAAGCCTGGTCGGCGCCGGCGCCGGCGAGGAGATCTCGCCCCCTCGCTCGGTGGACTCGGAGCGGGCCGAGACGGCTGGGCCGGGTGCCGTGCTAGCGGCGGGCGTGGCAACGCTGTGGACCGCCGGATCCGGCCGACGGGGCGTGGCTGCGGCGTGGCGGGCGGCGTGGCTGGAGGTGCGCGCTGGGGCGGTTTCGTTGCGGCTCGCCAACTGAGCCCTCCGGGCGGCGTGGGCAGGCGTCGCGGCGGGCGGCGCGGCCGGGGCGGCGGCCCCTGCCTTGTCTTCCAGCCGGTGGGGGTGGCACCGTGACGGTGGTGGTTGACCCTCTCTCTTCTGCTCCTCGTCTGGTGGATGTGGCGGTCGGTGGCGGCCTGTTGGTGGACGTCGGCGGCTCGACGGGTGCCGTTGGCTGGCCGGTGATGGTGGGGCGAACCGGGAAGGGAGACAGGGGCCTCCTGGTCCCTGTCCCCGGTGGAGCGGTGCGGTGGCTGCTCGAGGACGAGGCCGGCGGCTGCGGCGTGGTCGAGGCCGGTGGCTGCGGCGCAGACGAGGCCGACGCCTGCGGAGAGGTCGAGGCCTGTGGCTGCGGCGAGGTCGAGGCCGGCGGCTGCTGGCAACCCTCTCCCCTACCTGGATCTGGCTGGCTGGGCCGTCTTCCCGCCAAGGGTTCGTTTTGGGGTGAAGGGATCGCCTTTTACCTCTCATCGGTCGGTTACGTCCATTAGCCATCGTGGTGGTTGCGGAGGGGTCATGGATTCTGGGGCGGCGGCCTCGGTGGTGGTGGTCGCGTTGCTTGTGGGCGAGGTGCGCGACTCAGGTGTGGGCTGGTTGCTATGGCCGCTCGGGCGGTGTGGCGGCCGGTGCTTCGGCGAGTGATGGCGTTTCGAAGGTGGAGAGTGCGTGCCAGGGGAGATGCCCTGCTCGGCTCCGGTCGGGCCGACGACGGCGGAGCCCGTGGGCGTCGTCCCCTTCTTGAAGGCGTTGTCGTGGCTACTCTCCCCCTTCGAATGATCCAGGCGAAAGCCACGATCCTTTGGATCCGGCCGCGACGGCGCTCACGTGTCATTCTCTTTCTTGAAGGCGCCGTCTTGGAGGCCTACATTCGCCAAGCTCAGCCTCATCTCTCCGTGACAGTCTGTCATGGTGGATGACTTCGACTCTCCAAGCTCTGCCCTCATTGCTCATTTGTTGTATGCGTGGAGTGTTGGGGTGATGTGGTTGCTCCTGTACCTGCTGTATCAGGCCTTGGGTGTGTTGTATGGTGGTGTGGTCTGGTGTTGTGTGGTTTCCGTTGCTGTACCGGTGTTTGTTGCTTTATAGTATAAAGCGGGGGAAAAACCCTTTTTCGGTAAAAGGACGCCCATTTTCCCCAAAGACCACCATTGTGAAAATGAAAGGAGCTAAAGGTGTTGCGGATTATCCAGAATTCCAGATGCATACGCCCACCCGGCCGGCTGCCGGCTGGCCATGCATGGACTTTGGTTTAGGTCTGATGCTCTGAGGCTTGGTTAGTTTCTTGTGGTGAACCTAACCCATCAGGGTCCGAGTCTATACTTGACATTGATGATTGCATATTTTAAAATTATTTTAGGCTTTCCGACGATATTTGTTTAGTTGGAGTAGACATAACGTAGACTACAAAATATCTGCGGTGATTTCGTCAATCATGTGCCGGCTCGGATATGCTCGTAGAGATAGAGTGTATGTGTGCGTGTTTATAGAAATGAATATACATGAGCATATGGGATTGACCCTATACTTTAGAGTTTCTATACTTTATTGAAAAGACATCGACGTGTGATGAATTCGGAATCGTAGCCTGAAACGTACGAAAGGGAGGAACCTTTTCGCCCAGTTCACATCACACACTGAGGCACTGGGAATCAAAGACAAGATCAAAACAAACAGACAGTCAAACTTGCGGCTTTGTCGGTCGTTTGTTCTTTTGGAATTGCTCCGTATGTAGGTTGGACTTTGCCTGGCATCATGTCCGCCGACCTTCACCTACCCTACCCACACGTACGTGTGCGCATTCGTGCAACTGGAGCTTGGACTCAGCTGGAGTGGAAGGTGTGCTGAGATTGCATCACCCCTGAAATAATCTGCGGACTTTCTCTTCACACGCAATCATGGAAAGTGACGGCTCCTAGAAAAAGACAACAATGTACGTGCTCCATGCATCTGCATGAGGATCGACCACCTTTCCAGGTACTCGCTCTGTAAATAAGTATAAGGGAAATACTTTTATATCTGTTTACGGAGGGAGTAATCAATACTTTAGGGTCAAATGGAATCAAAGACTATAAGGACTGCCTTGACCGGCGCGTTACGATTGAAGTACTATGATATATCATCAGTAACTACGAAAGGTTCACATTTTTGGAAGAACAAGATTGAAAGAGCGACTGCTAATTTACAGGGAAACATCAAGGGACGAAGGAATCAGCTGTGACTAGCTCCTGCTGCCAGACTACTGCAACTGTGCAAGAAGCAGCACCCGGCCCGGTCAGTGTTGCGCCGGCGGGGCACAGGTGATGTGCGCGTTGTTGGAGTGGCACGACGGCCCCGCCGCTGAGTCCTCCGCCTCCCCTTCCAGCACCCGGCGCGCCAGCTTCGAGCCCAGCATCCTTCCCAGCGCCTGCTGCAGCACCAGCACGTCTGTACCCATCCTCTGCTCCGACGACACAACACCACCGCTGTGACACCCTCGATTCAATCGTACACTAATCAAGCACGCAAATGTGTACGATCAAGATCAAGTACTCACGGGAAGATATCACAACACAACTCTACAAATAGAATAAGTCATACAAGCATCATAATACAAGGCAGGGGCCTCGAGGGCTCGAATACAAGTGCTCGATCATAGACGAGTCAGCGGAAGCAACAATATCTGAGTACAGACATAAGTTAAACAAGTTTGCCATAAGATGGCTAGCACAACTGGGATACAGATCGAAAGAGGAGCAGGCCTCCTGCCTGGGATCCTCCTAGGTCACTCCTGGTCGTCGTCAGCGGGCTGCACGTAGTAGTAGGCACCTCCAGAGTAGTAGTCGTCATAGGCGATGGCGTCTGACTCCTGGGCTCCATCGTCTGGTTGCAGCAATCGAGTAAAGGTAGGGGGAAAAGGGGGAACAAGGCAACCGTGAGTACTCATCCAAAGTACTCGCAAGCAAGGAGCTACACTACATATGCATGGGTATATGTGTAAAGGCCATATCATTGGACTGAACTGCAGAATGCCGTAATAAGAGGGGATAGTTAGTCTTAACGAAGACTACGCTCGACACCTGCCTTGCAACAGTAGGAGGGACAATCAAGTCCTCCAAGTAACATCCTATAGCAATAATCCTACCCGGCAATCCCTGCTCATAACCCCGAGCGAGAGCGACCACCGGTTGTATCGGCACTTGGAAGGGTGTGTTTTATCAAGTATCCGGTTCTAGTTGTCATAAGCTCAAGGTACAACTCCAAGTCGTCCTGTTATCAAGATCACGGCTATCCGAATAGATTAACTTCCTGCAGGGTGCACCATCTTACCCAAAGACGCTTGAACCCATTTGGCGGACACACTTTCTGGGTCATGCCCGCCACGAAGATCAACACGCCGCAGCCCCACCTAGGCACAACAGAGAGGCCAACACGCCGTCTAAACCTAAGCGCGCAGGGTCCGGGCCCATCGCCTCGAGCACACCAAGACGTTGTGTCTGCGGCCGAAGCGCACCTAGCCTAACAGCGCGTTCCAGTCCAATCCGGCTACGCGCCTCCGTCGCCGACGTCTCAAGTACTTCGCCGATACCACGACGCCGGATACCCATAACTACTCCCCGTAGATGGTTAGTGCGTATAAGCTCGTAGCCAACCCGATCAAATACCAAGACCTCGTTAAGCGTGTTAAGTATCCGCGAACGCCGAACAGGCCAGCCCACCTCTCTCTAGGCGGTCTCAACCTGCCCTGCCGCTCCGCCACAATGATCCACTCGCGGGTGCTCCATCAGCCGACCCGACTTTAGTCTCCACATGTATCATGTATAAGTATATAGTATATACCCGTGATCAACTCCCGAGTGATCACGGCCCGATAGTATAGCACGGCAGACGGACAAGAAAGTAGGGCCACAGATGAAAGTACTAGCATCCTATACTAAGCATATAGGATTGCAGGTAAGGTAACAACAGAAGTTACAAGGACAAAGCTATGCAAAGAAAGATAGGAGTATCTCGAAAACAAGAATATGCTATGCTACTCTAATGCAAGCAGTGTAGATAAGGGTAGGCGATATCCGTGATCAAGGGGGGGCTTGCCTGGTTGCTCGCAAGAGAGAGGGGTCACAACACCGTAGTCGAATCGCCACCGCAGCGTCGGTCTCGTAGTCTACCGTAGAGAAGAGGGGAAGAAACAATGAATACAAGGTAACAGATGCATAACGATGCATGACATGCCAAGAAGCGATGCTAGGCGTGCCCTAACGTGGTAAGAGGGTACTGGTTAGGGGAAAACATCCGGAAGTTATCCTGCCCGGACGTCTGTCGATGTGATGAACCGAGAGAAAAGTTTGCAGGTTCGATAGGTTAGGATGTGTGTTGGACGAACGGACCGCGATCCGGTTCGCCTCGCTGCTCGAGCAACTTTCATGTTGAAATTATTTTAATCCGGATTACGGATTAAAAGATATGTTTTTAAAAGATTATATTAATTTCGGAATTTAATTAATTATTTAATTAATTTCGAAAATGCATTTATGACATCAAGATGATGTCATGCCGACGTCATCGATCAACAGGGTTGATCGGGTCAACCTGACAGTGGGTCCTGCATGTCATTCACTAATGACTAATTAATTTAATTAGCCTAATCAAAGTTAATTAACCTTAGTTAATTAAGTTAATTAATAATTAGGGGTTAATTAATTCAGAATTAATTAGATTAATTAATTACTTAATTAATTAGTTAATTAATTTTTATTCATTTTCATTTTATTTTTATTCTGTTTTTAATTAAAAACGTTCTTTTTGGGGGTGGGGCCCCACGTCAGTGGCCCAAGGCCTAACGGGCATGCGGGTAGCGGGCGATGCGGGCGATGCCCGAATCGATCGGGCGCAATCCAGGGGCGGTCGGGGCGCGATCCAGGGGCGATCGGGGGCGCCCGAGGCCACGGGGCAGGCGCGCGCCGAGGCCACTGCGCGTCCGCCGGGCGGCGAGCGCACGGGAGGCGACGGAGGGGGGTTTGGCGGTGGTCGAGCACCGTCTTGGGAAAACGAGGGGCTCGGGCGCCGCTTAGGGCGCCGGAGAAGTCGCCGTCGGAGGGGAAAGAAGGGAGAGGGCCATGCGGTGGCCGGGCCGGTCGGGCCACGGCGGCCGGATCCGCCAGGGGGAAGGGAGAGGAACGGGGGCGCCTGGCAAGAGTGCACATGGCCGAGCAGCCAGGGCAGGACGGGCCGGTGGGGCCACGGCGACGGGAGAGGGCGCCAGTGGGTCGGTCTGTGCGGGCCGGAGCCGTCGTCGGCGAGGGAGGGAGAGAGAGAGCCTCACAGGGGGGGGGTAGGGTCACAGAACGGGCTCGATGGGGCGGCGAAGACCGCTGGGAGGAGGTCGGGGCCTTCAGCCGCGAAGCCGGGGAGGTGGAGGCCGAGCCGATCAAGGGCGGCGGTTCCGGGCTCGGGGCGACGGAGGGAGGAGGGGAGCTCCCAGCGGCGATGGGGAGGAGGAGAGGGGTTCGAGGCGGCGGGGGCGGCGGGGCCGCCAGCGGCGGGGAGGCGCGGCGGGGGGGGCTCGGTCGGGTGGTCTCTCCGCCCGATCCGATCGGGAGAGGGCGAGGAGCGGCGCGTGGGGGAGGAGGCTTGGTGCGGCTAGGGTTGCTGCAGGGTGGGAGGGGGTTATCTTGGGGGGCGGGCCGATGGGCCGCCCAGGGGAAAGGGAACGGGCTGGGGAGGGGGCTGGCTGGGCCAGGGGGTCTTCCCTCTCTCTGATTTATTTTTGTTTTCTCTTTTTATTATTTTTCTTTTTCTGTTTTTAGTTTATTTAAAATGCTCTGGCATTTTATAAAAATTAGTGCACCCCACCAATATTAGGTTAGTTATTTTAAACAGCCCCTGAACATTTTAGAATTTGTTTTCGAAACTTTTATCGCTTGTTTTAGTTTTAATTTTTGTTTTAGGACGGGTCCGAATCAACGAGAGGTTAATTAACATAACCGGGGTGATTACTGTTGCATAACCATCCGGGCGTTACAAATCTCCTCCACTACAAGAAATCTCGTCCCGAGATTTAGGAGGTAGGAGGAAAGAGTGCGGGATATTCATCTCGTAGACGATCCTCGCGTCCTGTGTGGCTTCATCTTCGAGTGATTCACCATCGGACTTTGAGGAACTTGATCGCCTTCCGACGTGTGCGGCGTTCAGCTTGGTCGAGAATACGGACCGGATGCTCTTTATAGGAGAGGTCCTGTTGCAATTCGAGCACTTCATGGTCCACCGCCGGATTGGGTCCTTGAAGCAGCGTCGGGTTGTGACACGTGGAACACATCGTGAACCCGAGAAAGGTTCGACGGAAGCTCCAGCTTGATAAGCCACTTTTCCACGCCTTTCGAGAATAGTGAAAGGGCCAATATAGCGAGGAGCTAGCTTGCCCTTGATCCCGGCGGTGAGCACCCTTCATTGGTGTAACGCGAAGATAGGCCTTTTCGCCAAAGTTGGTAGACCATGTCCTTGTGATGACGGTCATAATTACTCTTTTGACGCGATCGAGCAGTCTTGAGATTCTCGCGAATAATGCGGACTTGTTCTTCGCATGTTGGATAATATCCGGACCAAGAGTGGACGCTCCCGCTTTCGACCAGTTCAGAGGGTTCGCACTTTCGTCCCATATAACACTTCAAGGGGGCCATCTTCGCACTAGCTTGATAGCTATTATTATAAGAGAACTCAGATACGGAGAGATTCCTCCCATTTCTTGCGAATGAGACGACACAAGCTCAAGCATGTCTTGAGAATTTGGTTGACACGCTCAACTTGCCCTTGAGATCATGGATGAAACGCAAAGATCTTGAAAGATAAATGAGTACCCATAGCTTCTTGAAAACTTGCCCGAATCTTGAAGTGAATAAGCTGCCACGGTCCGAATCGATAACCAGTGGAATACCGTGAAGTGAAACAATTCTGGACATATAGAGGGTTGCAAGCTGGCTAGCAATGATCGCTTTTTGACCGCCGTAAAATGTGCAACTTTAGAAAGCCGTCAATGACGACAAGAATAGCATCATTACCTTTCTGCGATTTGGGAAATCCAAAGGACGAAGTCCATTTCAACATGGTCCCATTTCCATTCGGGAATAGAGATAGGTTGCGAGTTCCAAAGAGGCCTTTGATGTTCTGCTTTGATACGACGGCAAACGCCACACTCGTAAACATAGCGAGCAATGTCCTGCTTCATATTAGACCACCGAATCTCGACGAATGTCTTGATACATCTTTGTACCGCCGGGTGGATACATAGAGGCGATCATGAGCTTCTTGCATAACCTTCCGAGTCATATTCAGATTTTCCTTCTTACACGGCACCACTAGGCGGCCTTTGAAGTACAAGGCGCCATCATCGGCAATAGTGAAGGATGAGAGATTTCCTTTCCGATGTCTTGTTTAAGCTTGTAGACTTCAGAGTCAAATCCTGCATTGTCTTTATGGTGCCCACGAGATCGGGTTCAACAGCCGTGGTATAGAGGGAACCACGGGGAACAACACGGAGATTCATCTTTTGGAACTCCGGAGGAGGGGAGCGAGTGCACCGGAGGAACAATATGGAGGTTCAGCTTTTCTGAATTCTTCAACAAGTGGGGCTGAACTTTGTGAACTCAAGGTGGTTGCAGAAGACTTGCGGCTCAAAGCATCAGCCATTACATTAGCCTTGCTCGGCGATAGGAAATACCCAAATCAAAGTTCTGCAACAGTCTCCATCCATCTCTGCCGACGGAGGTTCAGGTCTGGCTGAGTAAATGATACTTCAGACTTTGGTGGTCGGTGAAGATCTCGCAACGATTACGAGAAGGTAATGTCGCCACCGCTTTAGTGCATGAATGACGGCAGCAAGTTCGAGGTCATGAACTGGGTAGTTCTCCTCGTGAGGGCGAAATGTCGAGAGGCATAAGCAACCACTTTGCGCTCCTGCATTAGGACACCGCCTAAACCTTGACGGGATGCGCCGCGATAAATGACGAAGTCCTTCTTAGTATCGGGAGGAGCTAGCATCGGGCGACGTCAACTTGTCTTTGAGTGCTGAAACTTTCCCGACATTTATCATCCCATTGGAATTTGACGCCCTTATGCAACAAAGTTAGTCGAGGCTCGGCAATCTTGGAGAAGTTCTCGACGAATCGACGGCAATAGTGGCGAGACCGAGAAAACTTCGACTTGCTTAACGCTCTTCGGGGAGTCCAATCGAGAATAGCCTGAACTCGTTCGGGGTTGACGGCAATACCATCCTTAGAAATGACATGCCCTAGATAGGTTACTTCGAAGCCGAATTCACATTTGGAGAACTTGGCATAGAGTTGATGCTCTCGTAGCTTTTCCAAAGACGAGACTAAGATGTTCAACATGTTCTTCTTCATTCTTGGAATAGATCAGATATCATCCGGATAAACCACGCACGAACTTGTCGAGGTAATCCATGAATATATAGTTCATCAGGCGAGAGAAGGTGGCTGGAGCATTGGTTAAGCCGAAAGACATGACGGTGTACTCGTAAGAACCATAACGAGTCACGAATGCGGTCTTGGGGATATCCTCCTCGCGAACACGGATCTGGTGGTAACCCAACCTCAAGTCGAGTTTTGAGAACACTGACGAACCAGCCAATTGATCATAAGATCATTGATCCGAGGAAGAGGATACTTATTCTGAATGGTAGCTTGATTTATAGGACGGTAGTCTTGGACCAATCGGTTTGTCCCATCCTTCTTCTTGACAAAGAGAGAAGGTGCTCCCCAAGGTGAGCAACTTGGGCGAATGAAGCCGCTTTGAAGAGATTTGTCGATTTCCTCCTTTAGCTCAAGGAGTTCATGCGGCAGCATCTTGTAGGGCCGTTTGGCTATAGGAGTGGTGCCTGGTTTCAAGTCGATGACGAATTCGACAGCTCTAGCAGGGGGGATCCCTGGAAGTTCTTCAGGAAAGACGTCTTGGAAATCGCAAACGACGTGAATGTTTTCAATTCCTCGAGGGTGCGGCGTTCAATGCATTCAATGCATAGAGCCTTGCCTCGCATCTTGAACCGCACGAGCATTGTAGCTACGATTTCATCGAAGGGTGCAGCAGATGGACGGTCTTAGTGGCGCAAACGATTGACGCCAGATGCGCTTTCAACCAATCCATCCCCAAAATGAGGTCGATGTTAGACGCCTTCGGATAATGGGGAGGCATAGAATTCCAACCCTTCGATTTCCACGGGACGCCGACGCCAACCATGGAGGTTTGACATTGCCCCAATGGGGTTTTTACCACTACCAAGAGTTCATCTCTTCACACTTAACGTCGTGCTTGTATGCAAAGTCTTCGAGACATGAATGAATGCGATGCTCCTGAATCGAATAAAACAGATGCGTGTACTGAATTTACGACGAGTGTACCCATCACAATGAGCAGCTGGTCTTGAGCTTCGCTCGGATCAACGTGGTTGGCCTGAGCTTGCCCATAAGACTTGCCGGTGTTGTTGCGGTTCGTTGTTTCCACGGCCAGCCTTTGGAAGGGCCGCTTGATTCTGGTTCGGTTGCATTCTCTAGCACGGTGCCTCGCTGTCCGCACTCAAGCATAAGCCATTATTGGGAGTGGGAACAGGAGCTTGGGGTGGTGGAGCTGGAAGCTTCGGCTGCTTAGTTGTAGGCAGACGAGGTGTAGCATAGTTCTGCTTTGAAGCAGGTGCATTCGGCTGGTACATGCTGTTGGGAATCCATATCTTGCGCTTCTGCGAGGACGGGCCCGAAGATGAGCCCGTGTCACGGTTGCGCCTGTTAGAGCTCTGGTATTCCTGCAGACCAGTTTCGACGTTGATAGCTTTGTTCACCAAGGTGGCGAAATCAGCAAAGTCGTGCACTAGGAGTGCGAGCTTGATGTCAGCTTGGAGACCGTCACGGAACTTCTCCTGTCTGCGTGCATCAGTCGCAATGTCCTCTTCGGCATAGCGAGACAAGTCCAAGAACTCTCGCTGATAGGCTTCAACAGTCTTGTTGCCTTGGGTGAGGTTGCGGAACTCACGCTTCTTCCGGTCCATGACCCCTTGAGGGATGAAGCGGCACGAAGGCAGCCCGAAGTCCGCCAGTGATGAGTGTTCCAACTGGCAGAGTACGCCGGTGGCTGTCCCACCATTGAGCTGCGGGTCCCTTCAGGAAGAAGGAAGCAAATGTGACATAGCTGGCAGGGGCTACATCAGCAGACTCCATCTCATAGGTGATGTCACGGAGCCACCATCGACATCCGAAGGCTGAGTTGAGCTGCGGTACACGCCGGGGTTCAGCGTATGAAATCCTGCAGAGTTGTCCCGCTTGGGTGCCGGTGCATATTCGGGCGAGGAACTGAGCCATCATGTTCTCCATGAACTGGCGATTCATCTCAAGCTGTTGGATCATACCAGCCATGTACTCAGGCGGTGGTGGGAAGTTGGCACCACGGCCACGACCTGCTGGCCTAACCATCCTGCTATTATATAACAGGGGTAGTTCAGCAATTGAGAAACCAAACAGGCGACAGGAATCATTCATGATGAAACATGCATAATGAAAGCAGCACGATAGAACTACATAGTAGTTGGCATATCTTCCAAAAGGAATCATGCATAGAGTTCGATACATAGAGTCTAGCACATAGACTACTACATCATAGGCGGCACGCAGGCTCGCGACGAATACATCAAACACTAACAAGCAAGTCTACATCAGTCCCACGCTGCATCATGGAGGTAGCTGTAGCCCAAAGTCGGGTAGTGCGGCGGTGGATAGTCCTCCACGTCGGTGACACGGGGCCGCGGATACTCGTGCTGAATCCGACGTCGTGTGGCGTAAAAGGGCCAAGTGCGGGAGAGTAGCCTCCCACGCCCGCCAACCGACACCCCGGGCATCACGGTCTGGCGGGGTAGATCGCAGAACGCGGCAGCTCTCCGGAATGGACAAAGGGGTGCATCAGCGTCAGAGCACGGTAGAGGTGCTGACGGGTGATGTACAACTCGTGGCGAAGAGCCCGGTTAGCTCGATCCAGCCCATCAGCATGCAGAACAAAGTTCTGATGGTGGAAGGGCTCTCTGGTGACAATGGTGTAGGCAGCAGTAGTAATCCTCCTCACCAACATCGACGCGATAGCAATGTGCCGAAGGGGAGGTGTCCAACTCTCGATACTCGCACGAAGACGTGTCGAGCAGCATAAGCAGCATCGTGGACTGCCATATCGATGGTCACTCCAACACCATGTGCGGTGTGCGGCACAAGAGTGGACTCATACTCCGAGAGTAGAGGTGGACGATGGCGGCATCGCTCCTGGTTATAGTCCCGTACTCCTCATAGACGGTGTACTCAGGGTGCCGCCGATAACCCGATAGGTCATCATCTCGGCTAGCACCGCAGTGATCCCGAGGCACCAATGGCCGTCGTGTGGCGCACGACCTGCCTCGTGGGTTCCATCTGAAAACAAAGACGTTTCAAAGGAGTCAAATGACGGTGTGGAAATTGCTCAAATACAATTCCAAAAACAACTAAGGCTATATCCAACTCGGGGTGAATGCGATCACGGGATCCTAGTGATAGTTAGTAAAATCGCTTAACCCGAGTAGAAGAGAGTTCGAGTCCCGAGTAAAGGTCGAGGAGTAAAAGATCCTAATACCACCCGATGGCGGCGTGGGCCGTAAGGCACACAGCCAAGTTAGTAAAAGTTTTGCAATGTCTAGACTCGACTTGACCAAGGAGTGTGGAAGGGGATTCCTACAGCAATGGGCTCGATACCAACTCAGACGCCCTCGATTCAATCGTACACTAATCAAGCACGCAAATGTGTACGATCAAGATCAAGGACTCACGGAAGATATCACAACACAACTCTACAAATAGAATAAGTCATACAAGCATCATAATACAAGCCGGGGCCTCGAGGGCTCGAATACAAGTGCTCGATCATAGACGAAGTCAGCGGAAGCAACAATATCTGAGTACGAGACATAAGTTAAACAAGTTTGCCATAAGATGGCTAGCACAACCGGGATACAGATCGAAGAGGAGCAGGCCTCCCGCCTCGGGATCCTCCTAGGTCACTCCCGGTCGCCGCCGCCGGCTGCACGTAGTAGTAGGCACCTCCAGAGTAGTAGTCGCCATAGGCGGCGGCGTCGACTCTGGGCTCCATCGTCTGTTGCAGCAATCGAGTAAAGGTAGGGGAAAAGGGGAACAAGGCAACCGTGAGTACTCATCCAAAGTACTGCAAGCAAGGAGCTACACTACATATGCATGGGTATATGTGTAAAGGCCATATCATTGGACCGAATCGCAGAATGCCGAATAAGAGGGGATAGCTAGTCTTAACGAAGACTACGCTTCGACACTGTCTTGCAACTGGTAGGAGGGACAATCAAGTCCTCCAAGTAACAACCTATAGCAATAATCCTACCCGCAATCCCGCCAGTAACCCCGAGCGAGAGCGACCACCGTTGTATCGGCACTTGGAAGGGTGTGTTTTATCAAGTATCCGGTTCTAGTTGTCATAAGCTCAAGGTACAACTCCAAGTCGCCCTGTTATCAAGATCACGGCTATCCGAATAGATTAACTTCCTGCAGGGTGCACCATCTTACCCAAAGACGCTTGAACCCATTTGGCGGACACACTTTCTGGGTCATGCCCGCCGCGTAAGATCAACACGCCGCAGCCCCACCTAGGCACAACAGAGAGGCCAACACGCCGTCTAAACCTAAGCGCGCAGGGTCCGGGCCCATCGCCTCGAACACACCTGACGTTATGTCGCGCCGAAGCAGACCTAGCCTAACAGCGTTCCAGCCCAATCCGGCGCGCCGCTCGTCGTGACGTCTGAAGTATTTCGCCGATACCACGACGCCGGATACCCATAACTACTCCCGCGTAGATGGTTAGTGCGTATAAGCTCGTAGCCAACCCAGATCAAATACCAAGACCTCGTTAAGCGTGTTAAGTATCCGCGAACGCCGAACAGGCCAGGCCCACCTCTCTCTAGGCGGTCTCAACCTGCCTGCCGCTCCGCCACAATGATCCACTCATGGTGCTCCATCACCACCCGACTTTAGTCTCCACATGTATCATGTATAAGTATATAGTATATACCGTGATCAACTCCCGAGTGATCACGGCCCGATAGTATAGCACGCGACGGACAAGAAAGTAGGGCCACAGATGAAAGTACTAGCATCCTATACTAAGCATATAGGATTGCGTAAGGTAACAATGAAGTTACAAGGACAAAGCTATGCAGCGAAGATAGGAGTATCTCGAAACAGTAATATGCTATGCTACTCTAATGCAAGGGTAGATAAGGGTAGGCGATATCCGTGATCAAGGGGGGGGCTTGCCTGGTTGCTCTGGCAAGAGAGAGGGTCACAACACCGTAGTCGAACCGCCACCGCAACGCCGGTCTCGTAGTCTACGGAGAGAAGAGGGGGAAGAAACAATGAATACAAGGTAACAGATGCATAACGATGCATGACATGCCAAGAAGCGATGCTAGGCGTGCCCTAACGTGGTAAGAGGGGTACTGGTTAGGGGGGGAAAACATCCGAGAAGTTATCCCGGTTCCGGACGTCTGTCAGACAGATGAACCGGAGAGAAAAGTTTGCAGGTTCGATAGGTTAGGGATGTGTGTTGGACGAACGGACTGCGTATCCGGGTTCGTCTCGTCGTTCTGAGCAACTTTCATGTTGAAATTATTTTAATCCGGATTACGGATTAAAAGATATGATTTTTAAAAGATTATATTAATTTCTGGAATTTAATTAATTATTTAATTAATTTCGAAAATGCATTTATGACATCAAGATGATGTCATGCCGACGTCATCGATCAACAGGGTTGATCGGGTCAACCCCGACAGTGGGTCCCGCATGTCATTCACTAATGACTAATTAATTTAATTAGCCTAATCAAAGTTAATTAACCTTAGTTAATTAAGTTAATTAATAATTAGGGGTTAATTAATTCAGAATTAATTAGATTAATTAATTACTTAATTAATTAATTAATTAATTAATTAGTTAATTTTTATTCATTTTCATTTTATTTTGTTCTGTTTTTAATTAAAAACGTTCTTTTTGGGGGTGGGGCCCCACGTCAGTGGCCCAAGGCCTAACGGGCATGCGGTAGCGGCAGGCGTGAGGCGATGCCCGAATCGATCGGGCGCAATCCGAGGCGGTTGGGGCGCGATCCGAGGCGATCGGGGCGCCGAGGCCACGGGGCAGCGCGGCCGAGGCCACGCGCGTCCGGCCGGGCGAGCGAGCCGAGGCGACGCGGAGGGGGGGGTTCGCCGGTGGCGAGCACCGTCTGGGGAAAACGAGGGGCTCGGGCGCCGCTTAGGGCGCCGGAGAAGTCGCCGTCGGAGGAAGGAAGGAGAGGGCCATCACGGTGGCCGGGGCGGTCGGGGCCACGGCGGCCGGATCCGCCAGGGGGGAAGGGAGAGGAACGCCGGGTCTGCGCCAGAACATGGCGGCCGAGCCGGGCGACGGGGCGGTCGGGCCACGGCGACGAAGGGAGAGGGCGGGGTCGGTCTGGCTGGCGGCCGGAGGCCGTCGACGGGAGGGGGGAGAGAGGAGAGCCTCACAGGGGGGGGTCAGGGTCAACGGGCTCGATGGGGCGGCGAAGACCGCCGGGGAGGAGGTCGAGGCCTTCCAGCCCGTGGTCGGGGGAGGTGGAGGCCGAGCCGGATCAAGGCATGGCGGCCGCCGGCTCGGGGCTGACGGAGGGAGGGAGCGCCCAGCGCGATGGGGAGGAGGAGAGGGGTTCAGGGCGGCGGTGGCGGCGGGGGGCGGCCGCGGTGGGGAGGCGCGCGGAGGGGGGCTCGGTCGGGTGGTCTCTCCGCCCCGATCCGATCGGGAGAGGCGAGGAGCGGGCGCGTGAGGGAGGAGGGGGTGCGGCTAGGGTTGCTTGCAGGGGTGGGGAGGGGTTATGCGGCTGGCGGGGGGCGATGGGCCGGCCCAGGGGGGAAAGGGGAACGGGCCAGGGGGGAGGGGGGCTGGCTGGGCCAGGGGGTCTTCCCCCCTCTCTGATTTATTTTTGTTTTCTCTTTTTATTATTTTTCTTTTTCTGTTTTTAGTTTATTTAAAATGCTCTGGTATTTTATAAAAATTAGTGCACCCCACCAATATTAGGTTAGTTATTTTAAACAGCCCCCGAACATTTTAGAATTTGTTTTCGAAACTTTTTATCGTTTGTTTTAGTTTTAATTTTTGTTTTAGGACGGGTCCGAATCAACGAGAGGTTAATTAACATAACCGGGGTGATTACTGTTGCATAACCATCCGGGCGTTACAACCGCCCATCGGCGCCGAAGTTGCTACAGCACCACCATGACCGGCCGCACCCTCCTCCGTGGAGGGCGGGACTATGGTCGCCCCGTCGTCGCGGGGGCGTGGTTCAGCGGCGCCGTGAACCATCGTCGGAGACACGACCCCGGGCTTCTGCAACCCCATTGGAGATGGTCTCGAGCCGTAAGAGCTCCGCACAAGGGCACAAGCGAGAAGAAGCAGTGTGAGCCAAGCGCGCGAGCACGAGTGAATAGCAAAAAACTACCACATTACGGGCTATCGTTTCGGAAAACTACCGCTTTTTTTAATTTTTCAAAAAACTATCACAAAATTGGCTGGCTGTTCCAAAAAACCCAAGTGGCCGAACGGTTAAGTTTTAACTGGGGTTATGACATGTGTGGCCCGCCCGTCAGGGTTTTGTCGGCCACAGTGCTCACGGCGCGTGGGTGACGGCCGTTAGGGCGCACGGGCCGTCCCGACCAGGTCAAAACGGATCCGGCCCTCACTCTGTCTTCCCCCTCTCAGTCTCCCTCTCTCTCGGCGCGCCTCCTCTCCGATGGCGGCGGCGGCGGCGAAACTAGGCGATGGCGGCCATTCAACGAGTGGAGGTGGAAGGGGGATGGAGGCGGCGAGTTCTCGAGGTTGATAATCGGGCTGGGGAGCGGTAGCCAAGAATTCAGGCCGGGCGGCGCCGCCAGCAGCAGACACCACAGTGCAGCAGCTGTGATGCAGGCTCCTCGCCACAGCTACACCGCCGTCCTCGGTGATTGCCGCTCGCTTGAGTACAGAGCAGCGAGGTCTCTTGCTAGCGATGTGCGTGCAGATCCGCCCAACTCCCAAAGACTGGCCTCTGCATTTGGAGGGGTGGAGTAAGTTTTATCCTCTTATGAGCTCCTTCAACAGTTTCTGCATTTCTGCTTGTTCATTTCAAACAACATAGCATAATTTAGTTAGTTTTTGACCAAACCCTAGGTTGATGCTGCTGTGATTCATCTTAGAACATGAACATGCACTTGAATAATAGTTGAGCAAACACTGTGGCATGTTTTGGATGCAACAAGATTACTCAAAGACTTGAAGGATTAGTTAGATTTAGTAGAAATGCATGGTGGATTCAGATTCCTTACTGTACTTTATAGGTAGTGTGCACTGAATTTTTGTTGCAAAAAACACTTAGTTAGTTGGGCTTTTCAAATAACATATTATGTAATGCAGGCTGGATGATGAAATTTGGGAGGTTAGGATGCATTTCCAGGGCAGAGATAATATGGAAAGGAGGTTTTCTGTTTCAGACATCACATTTCTGAACTTGATAGCACTTACTGAGATTGAAGGCTATGGGTCAGATGACTACATGTACTGGGTAAAAGAACAAGGGATTGGACAAGAAGGTTTATTTCTTCTGGACAGTCAAGATGCAGTTGAAGAAATGATAGACCACTCAGATATAACAGTGCTCAATATCATTGTTTCCAAGGCAAATGAAGATAGAGATGTTGAATGTAACAGGGCTCACAATGTTTGTGAAGAACAAATTCCAATAGGCAGTCCAGTGGGGGGTCCTGGTTTTGTGTTAAGTCTGTCACAAGATGGAGTGGTCCACCCTCTTGAAGTTAATTTGAACACACAGCAAAGCTGTAACTTGAACATTTCAGAAGCTCATGGTGGAGATGATGATGGACAAGCTGCTGGTGAAGAGGATGATGATATTGACAAATCATCCTCAGAATTTGAGATTGATAGGGGTGACTATAGAGGGATAAAGATGTCTTACAAGGCTTGAAAGAGAGGTGAAGAAAATATTGGAAATGAAGAAGAAAGAGATGTTGTTGAAGACAGACCACAGTATGAAGGTGACAGTGATGTTTCAGAGTTTTGACAGGAGGAGAAAGAGGCTGACAGTGGAGAGGAAATAGTTGTGGAAAAATGCAGGCCTGAGAAATTCAAGCCTGTGAGAAGAGCAGCAGCAAATCCAGGTTCAACTTCCAGAGCTCACAGTCAGCCAGAGATCCCAAAGTTTCAAGATTTTGTACCTGAAGCTAATGAGTATTGCTTCCCTGATGATGTGGGCATTTCTGACTCAGATGGGGAGACTCCAAGACTACCTTCTCGAAGGAAGAGAAGATTGAAGAAGAAGAAAGAGAGGAAATGGTATGACCCAAAGGTACCTGATGCACATGAGCAGCTGTGCAAGGACCTTTGCTTCACCAATTTGTATGAGTTTAGAAAGGCATTGAGAAATTTTCATGTTAGGACTTTGAGAAACTTTCAGTACCATAGGAATGAACCATCAAGGGTTATTGTTTGGTGCCCAGAGAGGAAGAATGGATGTGATTTTTTCATGACTGCATCCAAAGTAGCCCATGAAGATACATTCACAATCAAGAAGTGCCACATGGATCATAGTTGTGGAGCTTGTGGAGAGAGTACAAAGGTTACTGCTGAATGGGATGCAGAAGCTGTGGAGGACACAGTTAGATCAAATGTAAAGGCAGATGTAGAGACAGTTCTCAAACATACTAAGAAGAAGTTTGGGGTGCATGTACCTAGGAGTTTGGCATATAGGGCAAGACTGATGGCTGTTGATGTTGTGCAAGGTGATCATAGAAAGCAGTATCTGAGGTTGAGGGACTACCTACAATGTGTGCTTGACACAAACCCTGGAAGCAGGTGCATAGTGACTACTTTTGAGGATCCTTTGAACCCAGCCCCCACACCAAGGTTTAAGTACATGTTCTATTGCCTCCAGGCATCAAAAGACGGATTTCTTGCTGGTTGTAGGCCTTTCATAGGTACAAATCAGTGATTTAATCATGTTAGAAATGTAATCAAGTTATTCAATTTTGCCCTAACTGTCACTGTTTATGCAGGACTTGATGGTTGCTTCATCAAGTTATCCACAAGCCAGCAGATATTGGCAGCAACTGGGAGAGATGGGAACAACAATGTGTTCCCAATTGCTTTTGGGGTGGTTGACAAAGAGGATGGGCCTAGCTGGACCTGGTTTTTAAACCAACTTAGAGTCTGCATTGCACCAGCAACCAGTTTGGGAACTACACCATCATGTCCGACAAAAGTGTAGGTATTTTCTCGACTCAGATTATTCTTATGCACATAGCAATGCTGCTATAGTTATCTCATTACTACCTTATGTAATGAAACAACAGGGCCTTCTTAAAGCAATTAATGAAGTATTTCCTCAATCCCCACAAAGATATTGCCTAAGACACATATATGCCAACTTCCAGTCGGCTGGCTTTAGAGCAGAAGAACTTAAGATATGGGTTGACAAAGCTAGCTATTCCTTCACTGAACATGGTCACAAAGAAGGAATGGATGGGTTGAAAGCAGCATGTGAACCAGCCTACATGTGGTTGAATGGCATCCCTAAGGAGTGTTGGGCTAGATATGCAATGTATCATGTGTGCAAGACTGACTTGGTAGTGAACAACCTTAGTGAGGTTTTCAACAAAATGATTCTAGATGCTAGGTCAAAACCAATTAAGACCATGTTTGAAGGGTTGAGGACCAAACTAATGGTTAAGTACCAGGGCATCAGAGAGAAAACATAGAGTCAGTAGGTGGAAATAACCCCACATTACATGGAGAAGCTTGAGGAGAGCAAGAAGTGGGCTAAATACTGTGAAGCAAACATGGCTGGTCCCAACATCTGGCAAGTAACTAGTGGAGAGAACACATATTGTGTGAAGCTTGATGTAGGGAGCTGCTCTTGCAGGAGGTGGGACATGACTGGATCACCTTGCCACCATGCAATATCTGCAATGCAGAAGATAAAAGTTCACCTGTAAGATTATGTGCATCCATTCTTTAAGAAGCCAATGTATAAGGCTGCATACCAGACATCATCTACCCTATCCCTGGTCCTGAATTCTGCCCAACACCAACACACCGACATAGAACCACCAGTTTTAGGGAGAAGAAAGGCAAGAAGCAGATAGCTAGGAGAAAGGGTGAATTTGAGGTGCCACCCAAAGGATACATCAAGGATGGGCACAATAACATGCAGAATCGTGGTCCGCAAGGCCATAGGTGGACAATGTGTGGAGATAGACTTAAGGCCAAGTTTATGACAAGGAAAAACAACCACCAGGTAACTAAGCCAATTCAAAAAGGAAAATCTGCTAATTGTTTTTAATGCATACAACTTGTGAGCTGCAACTTGTTTTTAATTTTAGGAAAACAGGCATCCTACCCAAGAACTTCAAACCAACCAGGCCACCTCCAAATAGGGCCACATCATCGGTCCAGCTCCAGCTCCAGCTCCAGCTTGAGGACCGTTAGGGGTAGGAAACCAAAGAACAGCTTCAACAAGGGCAAACACATCTGCTTCAACAAGGGCAACCACATCTACTGCAGTTTCAACAGGTGGATTAAGAAAGAGAAAGAACCCAAGACTGCTTCAAAGACTAGCCAAGAACACCAGGTCAAGTGCATCATCTCCAAAGAAAGAACACCAGATCATCAAGAGTTGCAAGAGGTTTCAATGCTCCAAGGCAGCATCAACATCAGTCAAGCTGATGTTGGTTCTAAGAGGAAGAGGAAGGCCCCAAGCAAATTTGCTTTGTATTTCACAGCCAAAGGCAACCATTGAATGTGTTTAACAATTAAGTTATGTGGTCTATGTTTGAACTGCTTGAAACAATTAGGTCATGTGGTCTATGTTTGAACTGCTTGAAACAATTATGTTATGTGGTTTGTGTTTGAACTGCTTGGAACAATTAATATGATTAGGTCAAGCTCTATTTTGATTTGATATGTCCTAGGTTATGAATTGTTATGTAGATCAAGTGATTTATTTTGTTGATAATTGATTGATATGATTAGGTCAATTTGGTCACTTTGGGGGGCTACTTGTCGACCAACCCCAAAAGTGGCTTTGACCAACATCAATATTTGCCCATCTAGGCACCAAACCCTAAGAGAGATCAAACCTAAAACAACAAGCTTCACTCATAAATTGCAGCATAGACAGATTAATTCATCACATACATAGATCATTCAACATTTTTCTGTCACCGGCTTCATACATTGCATTGCATCATAGACAACTTGATTCATCACATACATAGCTCATTCAACATTTTTCTTACACCAACTTCAAACATCACATAGATAGAAAGACAGATCTAGGAACACAGAAACATAACAGCAGAATCATGGGTACAGAATCCTTATCCACCTCTGCCTAGTGACCTGAAAGGGATGGAAATTTTCCCTCCTCCTTGCCCAGTAGATGATATCATCATCACTAGGGTTGGAACCAGGGGGGAATGCCTCCAGGAACTGCTCTATGTCCTTGCGGTTGCGTGCTACAAGGATCATCTCAGCAAGTTGCCTTCTCGCCCTCCTCCTTGCATCTTGGCGCCTGGCTTGCCTGGGCACCTCTTCTTCTACATCTATAACCTCTCCATGATCCATCTCTCCCTTGGATTCTAGGGTTTCTTTGGCGGCTGGGGGGTTGAGAAGGGTGGG
Organism: Aegilops longissima; assembly: GCA_021605205.1. Lineage (NCBI taxonomy): Eukaryota > Viridiplantae > Streptophyta > Magnoliopsida > Poales > Poaceae > Aegilops > Aegilops longissima. The sequence continues at coordinate 25,769,777 of CM038679.1, read as the reverse complement.
GATGGGGGATTGATTGCGGTTTCACTCTAGGGGTGGGCTTTATAGACTAATAATGGTTGGTGGTAGGTAGGTGGAGTAATAAAACAGCCCAGTCTAGGCCCACAATGTGTACATAATGGTTTTAGGCCCAAAAATATACTAGTTCAGCATTGCTACTTTCAGGAAAACAACCTAAAGAAATAAAACAGTTCTTCACTGCATTACTTAAGATAGATAGGTTCTTAACAAAGACAATAACATAAGCCGGACTTAGCAAAGGTTCTCCACCACTCTAGTTACCATAACTTTAACAGTTCATATAGGACTGCACAAAATGTACTCCTACCATCATCTTGCAAGGCCTGTTATATATGTAGGCCACCTTACTTACTTAACCACCATTGTCCAAATCTTCAAGCCTCCAAGATGGCCTTGATTTTCTCAAGCTTTTCCTTGCTCCCATGGCCAGATTCAGCAGATCAAGAACTACTTTCTCAAGCTTTGTCTTCTCTTGTGCAAGAAGATCCCGTCCACCTTTATCTCTTTCATTGTCTTCCGGTGTTGTGAATTATGTCCGCTCGGGCCTCAAGGATACACCTCTGTTCTTTTGCTAGCCTTAGCTTCTCCATCTTCATCTCCAGCTCTAGCTCTTCCTTCCGCTTCTCAAATTTCTCAAAGATCCATTGCTTTTTGGTAGTCAATCTTTCCAACACCATCCTGCCAGTCAAACATCTTGCTAACATCATCAACCATTTTATGATACTCAGTGCAGAGATGATCATAGTCCATCTTCAACTTGGCAACCTCATCCTCATATGCATGCTTGTCTTGAATCCTTCCAAGGTTTTGCTCATGGAACATTTCCCACAACTTGATGAGGCAGTTCTTAAGTACATCAGGCCAGGCAGGATCAACCCACTGAACTACACCACAATTCACACCTCCCTGTAGTTTGATCAGAGAACACATACTTCAGAAAAAGCATAAATTCTAACTTCAATTCAAAAAGAGGAGGACATGTAACCATAAATTCAGTACTAAATTCAGTTCAAACAGAATTAATGTACAAATTCAGTAACCACTGGGCATAACTGAATCCACTAGGCATAACTGAATCTACTAGGCATAACTGAATCCACCCAGCATACTCAATTACTCACCTGAACAGGGCATCCATAGAACCTCCTCCCAGTGTTAGCACCTTCAAAAGCAACACACTTCCTAGGCTTCATATGGTGCAGAGTACACTTGGAAACTTCCTCCATGGGAGCACCACACCAGAGTGGCTCAGGGATGGTGTCAGGTGTGTCCTACATGCAGTAAAAGGTAGATCAGAACCAATGCATCAACTAGTTCAACTTGAGTCAAGCTTTGCCTTGCTCAAGGTCAGATCAGACATCACAGTGCCATCCATACCCTAGATCAAAACTAATAGATAACCAAACCAAACGAATCCATCCATACAAATATACAGCTCATCAACCCTCATTCCCAAATCGATTCAACCCTAACCCTAACCCTAGATAATGACAGAGAGGAGGAGGATGAGGCTTACAAAGTACTCCATGTCCATCAGGTTGCCCCCCATGCTGTCGTCGGAGCTCTCATCCTCATCATTCCAAGAAGGCATCCTGGCCGGCGACGAGGAACTGAGGTGGTCGGCGACGATGGAGAGCTCGGCCAGGGGAAACAGAGCGAGGGGGAGAGTGAGCGCGAGGGAGACAGAGTGAGGGCCGGATCCGTTTTGACCTGGTCGGGACAGCCCGTGCGCCCTAACGGCCGTCACCCGCGCGGCGTGAGCACTATGGCCGACAAAACCCTGACGGGCGGGCCACACATGTCATAACCCCAGTTAAAACTTAACCGTTCGGCCACTTAGGTTTTTTGGAACAGCCAGCCAATTTTGTGGTAGTTTTTTGAAAAAATAAAAAAAACGATAGTTTTCCGGAACGATAGCCCATAATGTGGTAGATTTTTGCTATTCACTCCGCGAGCACCGTGCCATTTTCGTGAGGGTTTCTGCTAGGCACTAGTTACGTAGCTAGGTGAGCTTTGTATCGAAGATGCTACTCTGAACACTGGCTCTTTTACCACAGGAGTGACAAGACTAGGAATATAGAACTGTTACTGCAATGCAGAGATGCACAGGCAAACAGGACCTACTTATAGAGGGTCTTCGAACGTACGTCTACGTGGAGAAGATAGACCGAAATGACTAGGCAATGGCGAGGTAGGCGCCCCACGTACACAGTTTTCACCGAGCATGTGATGAGACCTTGCGGGTGAAGAATACACTCCACATCAGAGTAATTAGTAGTATCATCTTGATTCTTGAGCCTAGAGCAGCAAAGTTTGAAGTTGAAACGGAGAAACGACGCGTGTCTCCTCCGGCCGGCCGTGTCTGGCTCTGGCATGACAAACATGCATGCAGTGCCTTCGGCCCGTGTTTTGTACGTAACACGTGGACCTTTTGTGCGAGGAATATACTACTTGTACAGTCTATAGTAGTACTTCCTCCGTTCCTAAATATTTGTCTTTCTAGAGGTTTTAAATGATGACGACATACGGAGCAAAAAGAATGAATCTACATTCTAAAATATGTCTATATACATCCGTATGTGGTGACCATTTGAAATCTCTAGAAAGATAAATATTTAGAAACGAAGGGAGTAGTATAGGAGTATCAAGGATTCGCTGAGCTGTAAAAGTGCTGCGTATCTGGCTTGAAGAGTAGAGTATATACAGTGGGCTGTTGGTCGGGGGAGATTGCATTGCATAGGAGCACACAAGTTTATCCACGTTCACACTGCATCCATGCATGCAGAGTTGTTTCGTCGCCCCTTCCATGCATAGTTGGGTAAACTATGCCATGCCTTGCCGGAAACCGCCACACCATCTCCAAATTAATACCGTGGAAGAATGGTAGTGTGTGGATGTTCTATGTAGTCAGTTTACTGCACATGACCTTGGCAAAACCAGTAGAAATCGCCTAAAAATGTATTACAAAATTCATCTAAACACATGTATTTGACATCACGATTTTGAACTCTTGGCTTCACCACACTGCCATGTATGGAACCGTCATATCGAGGGATTTATAGTGTGAAACCAAAAATAAACGACGAGGAGACAAAGGACGCTCATTTTCCAGAAGGGACCGCCATCTTGAAATTTAAAGGAGCTAAAAGTGTTGCGGAAATAAGATATTCAGAATTCCATATATATAGGCCCACCCCGTCCGGCTGGCCATGCATGGACTTTGGTTCAGGTCCGAGGCTCAGATGGTTAGTTTCTTGTGGTGAATCCAACCCATCAGGGTTTGAGTCTAGACTTGCATTGATGATTGCATTTTTTTTTTGAATTATTTTAGGCTTTTCGGCGTATTCGTTTAGCGGGAGGAGACGTTCCGTCGAATACGAAACCTCTGTGGTGATTTCGTCAATCCTGTGCCAGCTCGGATATGCTTGTAGAGATAGAGAGTATGTGTGCGCGTTCTGCGATTATACTGTATTAAAAAAAAGATCATCCACGTGTGATGGATTCGGAATCATAGCCTGAAACCTACGAAAGGGAGGAACCTTTTCGCCCTGTTCATATCACACATTGAGGCACTGGAAATCAAAGACAAGATCAAGACAGACAAAAAGTCGGGCCGTTTGTTCTTTCGTAGTTGCTCCGTAAGTAGGTTGGACATTGCTTGGCATGTCCGCCTTCATCTACCCACACGTACGTGTGTGAGCGCATTCATGCAACTGGAGTTTAGTTTGGACTCAGCTGGAGTGGAGGGTGTGCTGAGATTGCATCACCCCCGCAATAATTTGCAGACTTTCACGCAATCATGAAAAGTGACGGCTTCTAAAAAGGACAACAATATACGTTCTCCATGCATCTACATCTGGATCGACCACCTTTGCAAGTTATAAATACTTGGGGCTCAAATGGGATCAAGTCTTATTAGCGATTTATGAATGAAGCAGGAGTACGAGAGCAGCGATTCGGTGCCCAGACTCATTTTTATTGCATGATAAATAATATTATGCGTGAGGTCTGCTTCAAATTTTATTTCAACTTCTAAGTAGCTCTAGGTAAAAAAGGCAAATTTGAGGTCGGTAAAAAAATTACTGTTTATGTACTGTTCTGACCCAATTTGTATTTTTTTCTGAGAGCTACTCATATGTCCAAATGATATGAAATTAGGAGTGCATCTCACGCACCAAATTATCTACCATGCAAAAAAATAATTGTTTGAATTTTTTCTTGACCGGGTGCTGATGAGGATGGGCTCAAAAATGAATATTTGGCACTAGTATCATATATCATCAATAAGGAAAGGTTCACATTTTTTAAATAACAAGATCGAAAGAGCTACTACTGTTAATTTACAGGAAAGCATCAAGGGACGAAGGAATCAGCTGGGACTAGCTAGCTCCCGGACTAGTGCAAGAAGTAGCTGGCCCGGCCGGTCAGTGCTGCGCTGGCGGGGCACAGGTTATGCGCGCGTTGTTGGAGCGGCACGACGGCCCGACCGCCGAGTCCTCCGCCTCCCCTCCCAGCACCCGCCGCACCAGCTTCGAGCCCAGCATCCTTCCCAGCGCCTGCTGCAGCACCGGCGCCCCTGAACCCTTCCTCTGCTCCGACACGACACGGCCCCCGCCCAGCGCCGAAGTTGCGATAGCATCATCGTCAGAGTTTGCTCCACGATGACCGCCACCGGTTGCACCCTCCTGCGTGGAAACGCGGACTCCGGTCGCCCGGGTGTCGAGGCGGCGCGGTTCGACGGCGCCGTGAACCATTGTCGGAGACAGGACCCCAGGCTTCTGCGGCTCCCCGGGATACGACCTCGAGCCGTAGGAGCTGTGTACAAGGGCACACGCGAGAAGAAGCAGCGTGAGCCTGGCGCGTGAGCACTGTGCCATTTTGGTCAGGGTTTCGGCGAAGGCACTACGTACGTAGCTAGGTGTAGGTGAGCTTTCTTTCAAAGACACTAGTACTGATTACTGTCTCTTTTACCACAGGAGTCACAAGACTAGGAATAGAACTGTTACTGCAATGCTTGCAATGCAGAGATGCACAGGCAAACATGACCTACTTATAGGGTTGTTCGGACGTACGTGGAGAAGGTAGACCGGAATGACTAGGCAATGGCGGGGAAGGAGAGCCCCACGTACACAGTTTTCGCCGAGCATGTGATGTGACGAGTCCCTTGCTAGTTAGCGTGCGGGTGAAGAATACACTACACATCAACGTAGTAGTATCATCTTGATTCTTGAGCATTGAGCAGCAAAGTTTGAAGTTGAAACGGATAGACAGTCTGCCTGGAAACTACGCGTGTCTCCTCCGGCTGGCCGTGTCCGCCATGACAAACATGCATGCACCACCTGTCGGTGCATGGTTCTGTACTCTCCATACTACTCGTAACATGTGGACCTTTTTGCGAGGAGTACACTCTACAGTAGTAGTATAGGAGTATCAAGGTTTCGCTGAGGTGTAAAAGTGCTGCATCTCCTAGTAGCTTGCAAAGTAAGTATATACAATGCAAAAATGCTACACCTACATAGCAGGTTACGTATAGCTACATAGCATTCCTTCCTTCCTAACTCCAATCATCTCCCCCCTGATTTTGCCGGATGGGCCTGGGCCTTATCTTGTTCCAATCAAATTAGGCCATGTGAACTTGTACGTAAGATTTGTAAGAGATTTTACGTAGATGTAGCAAGGCTCTATACAATGGAGCACACGAGTTTGTCGATCGAGGTCCACACTGCATGAATGCGTGCATGCATGCAGAGTTGGTTCGTCACCCTTTCATGCATAGTTAATTATACTCCATCGGCATATGGTCGGTAAACTGAAGTCGCATGTCACGCACGCCCATGTTTGACTATGTGCACCCACACGCTACCATAAAGTACGAGTATAGTACTGCTAGATGTCGTCACAGCTGATGGAGCACCAAGTAGTGAGTTTCGGGACTGGTAGGAGCACCAAGTTGTTTTTTCATAAGCAGCTACGTACTACTCCTAGCTAGCTGCCAAAATGCACGTCGAGCTGGTATGTTCTTGGAAACTGGTCTGGAGCAGAGACCGACCAAGAGAGCATCTGTCTGAATATGCCTGATCGATCCTTTGCACGGAAGCACCTCAGTTAGTGCCGACCTACGAAAAGAGGGATGCAAAATGGTCAAGACATGCATGCTAAAAGTAGAAGGAGACTACGAGCCTGCTCGATGAACGATATATCGTCCCGGATGAAGTTATACTACAAGGTTATGGACGAAATGTACTTATACACGCATAACTTTCAGAGCTGTAGAAGAATAATTTGATTGAAGACAATAATATTGACTTCGTAGGGTGCCCATATATAGCACGTACATGGATGGTTCCGTCCACAGTTAATTATGACGTTAATTACATATTACATACTTGATAAATAAGCAGGATAACTATACCTAATACACATACGTATCCCCCTCCCGTAGTCAGAGCCTGCTCGATGAACATATCATTACGGATAAAGTTATACTACAAGGTTACGGACGAAATGTACATATACACGCATAACATTCAGAGCTGCAGAGAATAATTTGATGTAAGACAATTGTATTGACTTTATAAGGTGCCCATAAATCACGTACAAGGATAGTTTTATCCTTAGTACCAACGATACATACGTGTCGTTTCCCCTTCTGTCACTGGGATCAAGCACCGTTAGATCAAACCCACTATAAAACGCATCTTTCCATTGCAAGATAAATAGATCAAGTTGGCCAAACAAAACCCAAATATCAAAGAAGAAATACGAGACTATAAGCAATCATGCATATAAGAGATCAAATAAACTCAAATAACTTTCAGGATATAAAAAGATATAACTGATTATAAACTCAAAGTTAATCAAATCCCAACAAACACACCGCAAAAGAGTTACATCATATGGATCTCCAAGAGACCATTGTATTGAGAATTCAGCGAAAGAGAGGAAGCCATCTAGCTACTAACTACGGACCCGAAGGTCTACAAAGAACTACTCACGCATCATCGGAGAGGCACCAATGAAGGTGGTGAACCCCATCCGAGATGGTGTCTAGATTGGATCTGTTGGTTCTGGACTCTGCGGCGGCTGGATGAATATTTCGTCGACTCTACTAGGGTTCTGAAAATATTGGGGTATTTACAGAGCAAATATGCGGTCCGGGGGGCACCCGAGGTGGGCACAACCCACCAGGGCGCGTCTGGGCCTCCTGGCGCGCCCTGGTGGGTTGTCCCCTCCTCAGCACTCCCCCCAGGCACAACCAGGGCACATTATGTTCCTTCTGGTCCATAAAAAATCTCCGTGAAGTTTCGTTGCATTTGGACTGCGTCTGATATTGATTTCCTGCGATGTAAAAAACATGCAGAAAACAACAACTTGCACTTGGCACTATGTCAATAGGTTAGTACCAAAAAATGATATAAAATGATTATAAAACATTCAAGATTGACAACATGGAACAATAAAAATTATAGATACGTTGGAGACGTATCAGTCTGCCGGGACCCTTTCCAAAGATTACTTGTAAATCATTGACCATAGCAAGTATGTGATCACCGGTACGGATGGCGTGCTTTTTCCGGTGATCTGCCTCGCCTTTGAAATGCTTGCCTTTCTTTCGACATTGATGGTTGGTCGGAAGAAATCGACGATGCCTCAGGTACACATTATTCCTGCATTTGTCCAGGTATATACTTTCGGTTTCATCTAAACAGTGCGTGCATGCGTGATATCCCTTGTTTGTCTCTCCTGAAAGGTTATTGAGAGCAGGCCAATCATTGATGGTTACAAACAACAACGCATGCAGGTCAAATTCCTCCTGTTTGTGCTCATCCCACACACGTACACCATTTCCATTCCACAGCTGTAAAAGTTCTTCAACTAATGGCCTTAGGTACGCATCAATGTCGTTGTCGGGTTGCTTAGGGTCTTGGATGAGAACTGGCATCATAATGAACTTCTGCTTCATGCACAACCAAGGAGGAAGGTTATAGATACATAGAGTCACGGGCCAGGTGTTGTGATTGCTGCTATGCTCCCTAAAAGGATTAATGCCATCCACGCTTAAACCAAAGCATACGTTCCTTGCGTCACCTGCAAACTCCTCCCAGTACTTTCTCTCAATTTTTCTCCACTGCGACCCGTCAGCGGGTGCTCTCAATTTACTGTCTTTCTTATGGTCCTTTCTGTGTCATCGCAAAACTTGGCATGCTCTTTGTTTCTGAACAGACGTTTCAACCGTGGTATTATAGGTGCATACCGCATCACCTTGGCAGGAACCCTCTTCCTGGGGCGCTCGCCGTCAACATCACTAGGTTCGTCTCGTCTGACCTTATACCCCAATGCACCGCATATCGGGCATGCGTTCAAATCCTCGTACGCACCGCGGTAGAGGATGCAGTAATTAGGGCATGCATGTATCTTCTGCACCTCTAATCCTAGAGGGTGTACAACCTTCTTTGCTGCGTACAAACTGTCGGGCAATTCGTTATCCTTTGGAAGCTTCTTCTTCAATATTTTCAGTAGCTTCTCAAATCCTTTGTCAGGTATACCATTCTCTGCCTTCCAGTGCAGCAATTCCAGTACAGTACCGAGCTTTGTGTTGCCATCTTTGCAATTGGGGTACAACCCTTTTTTGTGATCCTCTAACATGCGATCGAACTTCAGCTTCTCCTTTTGACTTTCGCTCTGTCTCTTTGCATCAACAATGACCCGGCGAAGATCATCATCGGGCACATCGCCTGGTTCCTCTTGATCTTCAACGTCCCCCGTTGCAGCATCACCATATTAAGGGGGCACATAGTTGTCATCATCATCATCTTCTTCAATGTCTTCCATCATCACCCTTCTTTCTCCGTGCTTGGTCCAAACATTATAGCGTGGCATGAAACCCTTATAAAGCAGGTGTGTGTGAAGGAATGTCCGGTCAAAGTAAGAATTCGTATTCCCATATATAGGGCATGGACAATATATAAAACCATTCTGCTTGTTTGCCTCAGCCACTTCGAGAAAATTATGCATGCCCTTAATGTACTCGGAGGTGCGTCTGTCACCGTACATCCATTGCTGGTTCATCTGCATGCATTATATATAATTAAGTGTGTCAAAAACCATTACAGAATGTCATGAATACAGAAGTGACCAAATTAATATAAGTTCATCATCACATTAAAACCAAAGTACATACATAATTCTCATTGAACAACATATAGCTCTCCAGAGCATCTAATTAAACCATACATTTAAACAATCTAAAACATTTCAATGCAACAACAAATGCGATCATAATCGCAACCAAGGTAACAATTGATCCAACGGCATAATGATACCAAGCCTTGGTATGAATGGCATATTTTCTAATCTTTCTAATCTTCAAGCGCATTGCATCCATCTTGATCTTGTGATCATCGATGACATCCGCAACATGCAACTCCAATATCATCTTCTCCTCCTAATTTTTTTATTTTTCCTTTAAGTAATTGTTTTCTTCTTCAACTAAATTTAACCTCTTGATAATAGGGTCGGTTGGAATTTCCGGTTCACATACCTCCTAGATAAAAAATTCTATGTCACGTTGGTCGGCATAATTATCGTAAACAATATGAACCAAATAGTTATAAAAGATAATATATGCCCATCCGAATCATAGACAGGACGAGGGCCGACGAAGGCGGATACCAAAACCATCACACTATATAATAACAAACAATAATAAAATTATGAAAATTACACAAGTATCTATCTAAATCATAGAAGTAAGAACTTTTTTCTTTTAGAAAGAAGATAAGATCAAGAGGCTCACCATGGTTGTGCCAGCGATGAGATCGGCGCGAGCGATCAACAACGGTGAGGACGGGGACGGGACAGGACGGACTGCCAAACCTAGACAAATCTTGAGGAAAATGGACTTTGGACAAGGAGCTTCGAGAGGACAAAGCTTAAGTGTGGCTCGGACATTTCATCGAACACCTCTTGTGCATAGGAGGTGAGCTAGAGCACCACAAAGCTCTCCAATGGTCGGCCAGAAAAACAGAGCAGTGGAGTGCTCTGCTCGCGGGAGAGGGGGTATATATAGGCATCCCATTGGTCCTGGTTCGTGGCTGGAACCGGGACTAAAGGACCCCCTTTGGTCCCGGCACTAGTAGAAAACAGGGCTTTGGTTCGGGCCTGGCCAGCCCATTAGTCCCGGTTCTACACGAACCGGGACCCATGTGGGGCATTCGTCCCGGTTCGTGAGCCCAGGGGGCCGGCCGGGGCCTCGTCGGCATTGGTTCCGGTTCGTGTGGACCCATTTGTGCCGGTTCTAGGCACGAACCTGGACCAATGGGCCTCGCTCCTGGCCCACAACCATTGGTCCCGGTTCGTGGCTCGAACCGGGACAGAAGGGGGAGCTTTAGTCCCGGTTCCAGCCACGAACCGGGACAAATGAGTTGCCTATATATACCCCATCGCCACGGCAGAGCACTCCACAGTGCTATGTTTTTTGCTGGCCGGCGAGGGGAGGGCATTTTGGGTGTTCTAGCTCACCTCTTATGCACATGAGGTGTTCGATGAAATGCCCGAGCCACACTAGTTAAGCTTTCTCCTCTCGAAGCTCGACGTCCGAGCTCCATTTTTGCCGAGATTTGTCTAGGTTTATATTAGCGGTCCATCACGACCCGTCCCCGTCTTCAACGCCGTCGATCGCCCGCGCCGATCTCGTCGCCGGCACCACCGTGGTGAGCCTCTTGTTCTTATCTTCTTTCTGAAAGAAAAACATTCTTACTTTACATATATACTTGTCTAATTTTCTTACTTTTGACACACATAATTATATATAATGCACGCAGATGAACCGATAGTTGATGTACGATGACAGACACACCTCCGAGTACATTAAGGGCGTGCATGATTTTCTCGAAGTGGCTGAGGCAAACAAGTAGAATGGTTTTATGTGTTGTCCATGCCCTAAATGTGGGAATACGAAGTCTTACTCTGACCGGAAAATCCTTCACACCCACCTGCTTTACAAGGGTTTCATGCCACACTATAATGTTTGGATGAGGCACAGAGAAATAGGGGTTATGATGGAAGACAGCAAAGAAGAAGAGGACGATGACAACTATATGCCCCCTTAATACAGTGATCCTGCAATGGGGGAAGCTACTGAAGATCAAGAGGAACCAGACGATGTGCCCGATGATGCTGCAATGGGGGAAGCTGTTGAAGATCGAGAGGAACCAGACGATGTGCCCGATGATGATGATCTATGCTGGATCATTGTCGATGCAAGGACGCAATGCGAAAGTCAAAAGGAGAAGCTGAAGTTCGATCACATGTTAGAGGATCACAAAAAAGGGTTGTACCCCAATTGCGAAGATGGCAACACAAAACTCGGTACCGTACTGGAATTGCTATAGTGGAAGGCAGAAAATGCTGGCCTGACAAAGGATTTGAGAAGCTACTGAAAATATTGAAGAAGAAGCTTCCAAAGGATAATGAATTGCCCGACAGTACGTACGCAGCAAAGAAGGTCGTATGCCCTCTAGGATTGGCGGTGCAGAAGATACATGCATGCCCTAATGACTGCATCCTCTACCGCGACGCGTACAAGGATTTGAACGCATGCCCGATATGCGGTGCATTGCGGTGTAAGATCAGAGGAGATGACCCTGGTGATGTTGACGGCGATCCCCGCAGGAAGAGGGTTCCTGCGAAGGTGATGTGGTATGCTCCTATAATACCATGGTTGAAACGACTATTCAGAAACAAAGAGCATGCCAAGTTGATGTGATGGCACAGTGAGGACCGTAAGAAAGACGAGAAGTTGAGAGCACCCGCTGACGGGTCGCAGTGGAGAAAAATTGAGAGACAGTACTGGGCTGAGTTTGCAGGTTACCCAAGGAACGTATGGTTCGGTTTAAGCACGGATGGTATTAACCCTTTCAGGGAGCAGAGCAGCAATCACAGCATCTGGCCCGTGACTCTATGTATGTATAACCTTCCTCCTTGGATGTGCATGAAGCGGAAGTTCATTATGATGCCAGTTCTCATCCAAGGCCCTAAGCATCCCGGCAACGACATTGACGTGTACCTAAGGCCATTAGTTGAAGAACTTTTACAGCTGTGGAATGGAAACGGTGTACGTGTGTGGGATGAGCACAAACAGGAGGAATTTAACATGCCCGCGTTGCTGTTTGTAACCATCAATGATTGGCCCACTCTCAGTAATCTTTCAGGACAGACAAACAAGGGATACCATGCATGCACGCACTTTTTAGCTGACGCCGAAAGTATATGCCTGGACAAATGCAGGAAGAATGTGTACCTGGGCCATCGTCGATTTCTTTCGACCAACCATCAATGTCGAAAGAAAGGCCATTTCAAAGGCGAGGCAGATCACCGGAAGAAGCCCACCATGCGTACCGGTGATCACGTACGCTATGGTCAATGATTTACACGTAATCTTTGGAAAGGGTGCCGGCGGACTAGCTGTTCCGAATGACGTTGAGGGACGCGCTCCCATGTGGAAGAAGAAATCTATATTTTGGGACCTACCCTACTGGAAAGACCTAGAGGTCCGCTGTTCGATCGACGTGATGCACGTGACGAAGAACCTTTGCGTGAAACCGCTAGGCTTCTTGGGCGTGTATGGGAAGACAAAAGATACAACTGAGGCATGGGAGGACCTGCAACGTTTGCACGAAAAAGACGGCATGCCTCCAAAGCAGTATGAAGGTCCTGCCAGCTACACTCTTACCAAAGAATTGAAGGAAATCTTTTTTGAATGCCTGCTTAGTATGAAGGTCCCGACTGGCTTCTCATCGAATATAAAGGGAATAATAAATATGCCAGAGAAAAAGTTTCAGAACCTAAAGTCTCATGACTGCCACGTGATTATGACGCAACTGCTTCCGGTTGCATTGAGGGGGCTTCTACCGGAAAACGTCTGATTAGCCATTGTGAAGCTATGTGCATTCCTCAATGCAATCTCTCAGAAGGTGATCGTTCCAGAAATCATACCAAGGTTAAGGAGTAATGTGGCACAATGTCTTGTCAGTTTCGAGCTGGTGTTCCCACCATCCTTCTTCAATATCATGACGCATGTCCTAGTTCATCTAGTCAACGAGATTGTCATTCCGGGCCCCGTATTTCTACACAATATGTACCCCTTTGAGAGGTTCATGGGAGTCCTAAAGAAATATGTCTCAGAATCGCTAGGCCGAAGGAAGCATCTCCATGGGCCATCAAACAGAGGATGTCATTGGGTTTTGTGTTGACTTCATTCCTGGCCTTAAGAAGATAGGTCTGCCTAAATCGCGGTATGAGGGGAGACTGATCGAAAAACGCACGCTTGAGGGACTCAATAATATGCAGGACGGGCATTCTTGGTCTCAAGCACACTACATAGTTCTACTGAAACTCTACCTTGGTCACCCGTATGTCAATGAACACAAGAACAGTTTGCGCTCCAAACACCCGGAGCAGTGCAACGAATGGATTACATGTGAACACATCAGGACTTTCAGCAGTTGGTTGGAAACACGTTTCAGAGGTGACAACACTGTTTCTGATGAGCTGTACTCGTTGTCCAGGGACCATCTTCGACTGTATTGACTTACAAAGGATACAAGATAAATGGGAATACATTTTACACGATCGCCCAAGATCAAAAGAGAACCAACCAAAACAGCGGTGTCTGCTTTGATGCAGCAACCAAGAGGGGAAAGGACACATATTATGGTTACATAGTGGACAAATGGGAACTTGACTACGGACATAATTTTAAGGTCCCTTTGTTTAAGTGCAAATGGGTCAATCTGTCAGGAGGCGGGGTACAGGTAGACCCACAGTACGGAATGACAACAGTGGATCTGAATAATCTTGGGTACAGTGACGAACCGTTCGTCCTAGCCAATGATATGGCACACCGCATAGGTTATCTATGTGAATGACATGTCTACCAAACCGAGAAAAAGAAAAGATAAGGAAGCGAATACATCATACGATGAGCCAAAGTGCCACATAGTTCTTTCAGGAAAAAGGGACATCGTGGGAATGGAGGGCAAGACAGACATGTCTGAAGATTATGAAAAGTTTCATGAAATTCCTCCCTTCATAGTCAAGGTTGACCCAAGCATCCTAATAAACGATGGAGATTATCCATGGTTACGGCGCAATAAGCAAAGGACACAAGCGAAGAAAAAGTGAATACTTTCTCTCCACAACTATTATGATGATACCATGCCAACACTACTAGGAAAAAGGCTACTAGTAGCGTGGGTTTTTTTGTTAGTAGTAGCGCGGGTCACCGCGCTACTAATATCGCGCTACAGCTAAAAGTTAGTAGTAGCGCGAGTGACACCCGCGCTACTACTATAAAGTTAGTAGTAGCACCGGTTTCATCCGTGCTACTACTATTTACGTCTAGAATACCAGGCGCTACTACTATGCTAAGTACTAGTAGCGTGTAGTTTTGCCACACACTACCGCTAACAAATTAGAAACTAAAAAAATAAAAATTAGATGCATTATTTATAGATAGAAATCAGAGACATGTCCAGTGCAAAATAAATTAAACGCATACAACCAAAGGTGGGTATCTTCCCTAGTGTTCCACCAGCAGCCTAAATAGACGACTTCTCTACATGTATCTACCAAGGTTCGGAGTTCAGACGCTAGAGGACCCGAATCCTTCCTCACCCCGAACGATGGCATCGAGGTCCTCCACCTCGGCGACCTTCGGCGTCGCGATCACATGGACGATTATCCGTGCTACGCGGTCGCCGGGCTTCACGGTGAAATCCACCTCCGAGTGGTTGAAGAGAACGACACCCACCAGGCTACGGTAGTCCGCGTCGATCACCCCTGCGGCCACGTCAGGAAAGTGAAAACTTGTTAGTACGCGTCAGCATTCAAATCCAGTAGGGTATTTTCTTTATTTTTAGCACATGCACATGAATCAATAGTAACAGCCAGAAGCTGGTCCTTACTTGTTGCACGAGACGTGAAGAAGGCCAGGTCCCCTCCTTGTTACATGAACAAATCAAAGGAAGACACTGCCGCGAGATGTGAAGAAGGCCGGTTCCCCTCCTTCTGTAAATAGCCCAGGTGCCTGAAGTTGTAAGGAATCTTAATACAATGAACTCATAGTGATGCATAATAACAAGAAAAAGGAAAAAAAACCATGAATCCTAAAGAAAAAGATCATTATATGAGTCAGGTTGACAGTTTTGAGACACATGAAAGGATAATGTTGGAAAAAGATCATTATATGAGTCAGATTGACAGTTTTGAGACACATGAAAGGATAATGTTGGAAACAATATTCATTAATAAGAACAATGGGCTGAGATTTCTCAAGTGACATTTATCTCACCGACACTGATTAATGACAAGGCATGTAAGATTGACCTAAGCAGCATCACCATACCCTCTAGTCCTTGCAAGAACTTGAAGACCAAGGTTCTTAGCTTTCTCCCCACTGACTAGCACAAGTGCAGCGGCACCGTCGTTGTACATTAAAAGATAAGAATGGCACTACAGTTGCACTTCTAGGTAAATATTGCTTTACATAACTTATATTAACCATGGAGAAAGCCTAAAATTTGAGCTACAAAGTAATATAGCTTCAGTACACTCTTAAGATGATACATTTACCACTGTACCAAAGGTAATCTGATCGTGTAAAAATAAAGCTACAATGCTACACTAAAAAGTATTAATTGTTGATTTTAGAGGTAATAAACAGACACACTTCGATCACGTAGATCAATGTCTACTAGCTTAAATTCAAATGCTTTACTCAAGGTTGTGATATCATACTAGACTCTGGCTGCATATTAATTATGCTACACTAGTCATCAACCCGTGCTCCTGCACGGGCTAGTGTTTGCTAAATACCATTGGACTACACATTTTTAAAAAGCATACCCTTGGTTTATAGACTAATTAATATGTAATATATATTGGCTGGATTGGAATAAAGAGCATGTGTATTACTCCATTTTTCTCTTTGATGAACAAATATTAGAATGTAGAGGCATGTTTTGTTTTATTTTCCAAGTTTTAATCTGATATATTTAGTAGAGACTACTTGATATTGTCTAATATTTTGCGCCAACAATTCGGTGTGCTTATTTTGTAGGTAACATGGTTTATCCTAAGATGGTACTCAAAAGTTGTTTCTTGTGTTTATTTCACAAACAGTTACTATAATATAGTTCAAAATTTACACACAGTGATATCTTTACTATAGAGAATTTCTTAACATATACTTTTCGACACACATAAATTGCCGACCTAAAAGCTTGCGCATGCCCTATGCACCAGTACAGAGTGAGTACAAATTTTATTTGCTCCACAATGTATTCTGCAAAGCCGCCATTGCTATGCTGTGTTTCCCTACGGTGCAATCCATTGTCCCAAGCCAATCGGCCTATTTCAGCGCAGGAGCCTAAGTTGATTATTAAGAACCTAATTAGTATGCCTACAATGTATCTCCAAGATTTTAATCATAGAGAGTTCAGCTATAAAGTAGAATGGATGCTGAGAAGCAACAAATCAAAACACTCAAGAAAAAACTACGTCCATGGCAGTGAACCAATATCAGTCTTCTTTTTTTGGGTAACAACACCTCAAATTGAGATGTCTAGAGTCAAAACTAAACATAGATACATTCCTAGACTACTTTTGTTTGTTAACTGCTGTATAAGTATACTAACATAACTGAGCACATGAATAATACTTAGGCGATTAGGTATTAAGCAATGCAGCATCCTAGCATGCCTTGATTTTGGTTTGGGGTATGTGTGGCCTGCTTGGAACATGGATGGCGGAGGTAACGAGCACGAGAGGGATAATAGAGCAGTTCTGCATGACAGATTGATTTCTCTAAGTATCTTAGTACATATATTATGGAATGCGGATTTGAACTTGTACTAAAACTGAATTATCAAACCAATTTTCTACGTTGACCCATTAGTAATCAAAAGTACTTATGCTACTGCAGGTTTGACTTTTTTTTGCGGACCAATTTTCTACTGCATGTTTGACTTGTGCTATCGGAAAAACAAAATATCCAGCACGGACTCTAGTTTGTCTGAGTCATGACGCTATGAACAATGTCTGCAATTTCATTTTAATAAATAATAGAAACAGAGGGCGATCCCGATATTACTAAGAATAAACTAAAACATGGTGGCCTTAGCAAAACTTAGATCAAAGTAGCATAGTCTACATATATGGTTACCTTCCTTTTGGTTTTAGTTCAAATTTCCTGATAGCTGTTGCTCCAATTTCTCATTTTGAATGAGGGTCAAACTACGGATTTTCTTTCTTATTCACACCAAAAACTGAAATAGACATTATTGTTTTCATCAAGTTTCCACCTTGAACACCGAAACTGAAAACAATTTAACAGATCAATTAGTCTTGTGGAACCTTAATCTCCAGGCATGGTAAGTATGAAGTTATATACCTTAATTGCAGGGTGCTTAATTGTATGCATATCTTCTCTGAATTAAATACTAATTAAAGTATCACATGTTGCTTCCATCAAGAAAGAGACTCTCACATCAGGATAATCATTCCTAGTACTACAACATCACTAGTAGAAAAAGGGTCAAACGTGAAGCACATTAGTGTCGGTTTGTATTAGAGCCGGCACAAATGTATACATTAGTGCCGGTTCCAACGGCTAGCCGGGCCGCTCTCATTAGTACCGGTTCGTGGCTAACCTTTAGCACTGGTTCGTGCCACGAACCGGTACTAATGAGGGCGGTGGCAGGATGTTGTCAGTCTGGGCCCCCTCCAGCACCTTTAGTACCGGTTCGTGCCACGAACCGGTACTATAGGTCCTCCTGCATATAAACCCTTCGTCCAGCTTGCTCTGTTCTTCCCCCTTTCCCCTCTCCTCTCCTCTCTGTTCTTCCTCTTCTCCCCTCGAGCTCATCACACATTTTGCCCAAGATTTGAAGGCCCCCATCCATTCAAGTGATCACAAAGGTTAGCAACTTTGTCCTTTCATCTCTCATTGCTAGATTAGCTCTTGCAATGCTTTATATAGTTATTAATTTGTGAGTTTAGTAATTTGGGAGGAAATATATATATGTGCTAGTATTTGATTTATATGCAATTTGAGGTCAAAATAACACTTAGTTTGCATATGTAGGTGTGGTTTACTTAGTGCCTTCTAAATCTCTGTCAGAACCACCGTCGATCGCCCACACTGTCCTGTCAGCGGCACCACCTTGTGGTGAGCCTCTTGTTCATGAAAGTTTATATAAAAATTGATGTTTGTGTGATTTGGATATATAGTTACTCGTATAATAATTATCTTACCCGTCGTTGTTTGTTATACATAGTGCCATGGTTTTGATATCCGTCCCGTCGGCCCTCGTCCTTGTTATGATTCGGATGTGGTATATTCTCTTTTAAAACTATTTGTTGCATTTCGTGTTTATGACAAATTATGCCCATCAAGTTGACATAGATATTTTTTATCTAGGAGGTATGTGAACCGGAAATTCCAACCGACCCTATTGTCGAGAGGTTAAATTTAGTTGAAAGAGAAAACGAGTACTTGAAAGAAAAATTGAAAATAATTGAGGGGGAGAAGATGGAATTGGAGTTGCATGTTGCCGATGTCATCGATGATCACAAGATCAAGATGGAGAAAATGCGCTTGAAGATTAGAAAGATTAGAAAATATGCCATCGATAGTGAGGCTTGGTATCATTATGCTGTCGGATCAATTGTTACCTTAGTTGCGATCTTGATTGCATTTGTTGTTGCATTTAAATGCTTTAGCTAGAGAGTTATTTGTTTGTTGCATTTAAGTGTTGTATGAAGTTTATGTATGAACTTGTATTAATTTGGTCTATTCGGTGTTGTGTAATGAAGATGAGTCGGCAATGGATGTACGATGACCGATGCTCTCCCCATTCGTTGAGGGCGTGCATACTTTTCTCGCTTGCGGCTGAGGCAAACAAGCGGGCGGATGGTTTTATGCCTTGTCCATGTGCTGGCTGTAAGAATGGTCACAATTACTCTCGCCAAGAACCATTCACGCCCACCTGTTTGAGTCCGGTTTCATGCCCCACTATAATGTTTGGACCAAGCACGAGAAAGAGGGGTTATGATGGAAGACAATGAAGAAGAAGAGGACGACGACAGCTATCCTGGCCATGGGTTCCCTGAATACGATGATACAACAATGGGGAAGAAGCTGAGCCGGTAATGCGGAAGAAGCTGGGCGGCAATGCGGGAAGAAGCTGAAGAAGAGGCATCGATGAGCCCGTTGATGATCTAGGTCGGGCCATTGCCGATGCAAAGAGAAAGCAAGTGATTTGGAGAAGAAGAAGTTGCAGCGCATGTTAGAGGATCACAAAAATTGTTGTACCCAAATTGCGTGAGGTGACAAGAAAAAGCTGGGCACCACACTCGGAATTGCTGCAATCGAAGGCGAGAGAATGGTGTATCGACAAGGGATTTGGAAAGTTGCTGGTAATGATAAAGGATATGCTTCCAAAGGACAACGAATTGCCCGAGAGCGTCGAAGCAAAGAAGGTTGTCTGCCCTCTAGGGTTAGAGGTGCGAAGATACGTGCATGCCCTAATGATTGCATCCTCTACCGCGGTGAGTACGAGGATTTGAACGCTTGCCGGTATGTGGTGCATTGCGCTATAAGATCAGCCGCGATGAGCATGGTGATGTCGAGGCGGCGCCCAGAAGAAGATTCCTGCCAAGGTGATGTGTATTCTCCTATAATACCACGGTTGAAACGTTTGTTCCAAAACAAAGAGCATGCCAAGGCGATCGATGGCACGAAGAAACGGTAAGAAAGACGGAAAGTTGAGAGTACCAATGACGGGTCGCAGATGGAGAAAAATCGAAAGAAATACGGGAAGGAGTTTGCGATGACGCAAGGAGCGTATGGTTTGGTCTAAGCGCAGATGGCATTAATCCTTTTGGGGAGCAGAGCAGCAACCATAGCACCTGGCCCGTGAATCTATGTTTGTATAACCTTCCTCCTTGGTTGTGCATGAAGCGGAAGTTCATTATGATGCCAGTGCTCATCCAAGGCCCTAAGCAACCCGGCAACGACATTATTGTGTACCTAAGGCCATTAGTTGAAGAACTCTTACAACTGTGGAATGGTACAGGTGTATGTCGTGGGATGAGCACATGGGGAAGAATTTGACCTAAAGGCGTTGCTGTTCGTGACCATCAATGATTGGCCTGCTCTCAAGAACCCTTCGTGACAGACAAACAAGGGATACCGCGGATGCACGCACTGTTTGGATGATACCGACAAGATATATTTGAATAGTTGTATGAAGAATGTGTACAGGACATCGTCGATTTCTTCCGAGCAGGCATCCGTAAGAAAGAAAGGCAAGCATTTCAAAGGTGAGGCGGATCACGGACGAAGCCTCGCCATCGCTTGGTGCTGATGTACATGATATGGTCAAGGATTTGAAGGTGATATTTGGAAAGGGTCTGGCGGACAACCTGTTCCAAAGGACGCCGACGGACGCGCACCCATGTGGAAGAAGAAATCTATATTTTGGGACCTGCCATATTGGAAAGACCTAGAGGTCCTCTCCGAATCGACGTGATGCACGTGACGAAGAATCTTTGCGTGACCTGCTTGGCTTCTTGGGCGTGTATGGGAAGACAAAAGATACACCGAGGCATGGGAGGACCAGCAACGTATGCACGGAGAAGACGGCATATATCGTGGTCATGCAAGCTACACTCTTACCAAAGAAGAGAAGGAAATCTTCTTTGAATGCCTGCTCGATATTAAGGTACCGTCGGCTTCGTCGAATATAAAGGGAATAATAAACATGGCAGAGAAAAGTTTCGAACCTAAAGTCTCATGACTGCCACGTGATTATGACGCAATCGCTTCCGTTGCATTGAGGGGCTTCTACCGAAAACGTTCGATTAGCCATTGTGAAGCTATGTGCATTTCTCAATGCAATCTCTCGAAAGGTAATCGATCCAGAAATCATACCAAGGTTACATAATGATTTGGTGCAATGTCTTGTCGGTTTCGAGTTGGTGTTCCCACCATCCTTCTTCAACATCATGGCGCTTGCCCTAGTTCACCTATCGAAGAGATTAACGTTTTGGGTCCTGTATTTCTACACAATATGTTCCCCCTTTGAGAGGTTCATGGGAGTCTTAAAGAAATATGTTCATAACCGTGCTAGGCCGTAGGAAGCAACTCCAAGGGCCATCAAAATGAGGAGGTCATTGAGTTTTGTATTGACTTTATTTCGACCTTAAGCCGATTGGTGTTCTGAATCGCGCATAAGGGCGACTGGATGGAAAAGGCACGCTAGGAGGGAACAAATAATATATATGGATGGACATTCTCTCACCAAGCACACTACACAGTTCTACAGAATTCCGCCTTGGTGGCTCCGTATATGGATGAACACAAGAATTTGCTACGCCCAAACACCGGAGCGGTCGATGACTGGATTACACGTGAACAAACCAGGAGTTTCGCCACTGGTTGCGGATACGCACCATGCATGACACCTCTATTGAAGATGACCTGTACTTGCTGTCCCGCTACCATCTTGAATATAATGACTTTCAAAGGGTACGAGATAAATGGTAATACATTTTACACGATCGCCCAAGATAAGAAGAGCACCAACCAAAACAGTGGTGTCCGTTTGATGCAGAAACCAAGACGGAAAGGAAACATATTATGGTTATATACAGGACATATGGGAACTTGACTATCGACGTGGTTTAAAGGTCCCTTTGTTTCGGTGCAAATGGGTCAATATGACACGAGGCGGGGTAACGGAAGACCCGTAGTACGGAATGACAACAGTGGATCTCAACAATCTTGCGTATGCAGACGAACCATTCGTCCTAGCCAATGATGTGGCACAGGTTTTCTATGTGAAGGACATGTCTACCAAGCCAAGAATAAGAAAAGATAAGGAAGCGAATGCATCGTACGATGAGCCAAAGCGGCACATAGTTCTTTACGGGAAGAGAAACATCGTGGGAGTGGATGACAAGACAGACAAGTCAAGATTATGAAAAGTTTGATGAAATTTCTCCATTCACAGTGAATATTGACCCGAGCATCCCGTTAAATGATGAAGATTTTCCATGGTTACGCGCAAAGGGACACACGCAGAAAAAGTTTCACACCCAAAGATCTGGGATGTGATCGGCTTCACTATCATCACTTTCTTCTCGTGTTTCACACCCGAGGGGAATCTCTGTAATAGTTAGGGTAGTTATGTGTTTTGGCATTTGAAGCGAAGAAATTTTATGTGCAAACAAATTCTTCCATGCCTTTACTGATTTTTAAAGTTAAATTATTCACAAACTAGTGATTCACAATAATTTCAAATAATTCAAAATTTAAACTATTCAAATTTGAAAACTACGGGCACTAACAAAAAGTTTGTAATTTTTTGTACCTAAAGCAAAAATATTCACAAAGAAACTCTAAATACACAAAAAAAAACAACACAAAAATAAATAAAGCACAAAATAAATAAAAAAAAGCCCGCCTACTAGGCCAGAGCGGCCTGCATACGACTAGAATCCCAACCTGTTGTTGGGCCAGGATGCAGGCCATAAAGGCCAAAGTGGGCCTGAGGCAACAAAGAACACGTAGGCCCAGTGAGGCCTGCTTTGGACAGAGCTCGAGAGAGCGACCGCACGGGGTTTATAAACCAGTGCGGTCGCCCCTCGGCTAGCGAGTGGGACTAAAGTTGCCGCACCGCACTGCGCTAACAAGACTTCTTTAGTACCGGTCGTGGCACAAACCGGTACTAAAGGGGGCCTTTAGTACCGGTTTGTGCCACCACCCGTACTAAAGGGGTCGCTTCCGCCGCTTGGGCTGGCCAAAACAGACCTTTAGTACCGGGTGGTGGCTCCAACTGGTACTAAAGGTGCCTTCTATATATACAACACTTCGAAAAATTTCATTCTCCCTCTGTTTCTTCCTCTGTTTCCCCATTGAACCGCCTCGCCCGATCGATCGACGCCACACCGACCCGCCGCCATCGCCGCCCGTCCCTCGCCGCCGCCGTCGCCGTCGCCGCCCCGCCCCTCCGCCGCCCCATCGCCGCCGCCGCCGCCGCCCCGTCCCGTCGCCACCCTCGTCTCCTTCGCCGCCCGGGCCCGTCCCGTCGCGCCGTCCCTGCGTCACCGCCCACCACGCCTGCCCCGACCCGTCGTTGCCCCGGCCGTCGCCTGCCGTCTCGTTGCCCGCTGTGAGCTCTCCCCTCTAACCCCTCTCCCTGCCCCGGCCACCATGGCGCCGCCCTCCCCGAGCCCATACACACACACACAGCATGATGAACACACACACACATACACGATATATGTATGAATGCATGTATATATTAGTATATACGTATTTTGTATGTTTAATTAATTTAGATTTTTAGATTATTGTTTTTCACTAGTATATATGTATGAATGCATGTTAGATGGATATAATTAGTCTTTAATTAGTATGGAATTTTTTTATATAATGTTGTTTTTCTGTTTTTAATGGATGTATAGAAATTGTTTTTCTGTTTTAGTGTTAGATGCTTAATTAGTATGAAATAGTATATAGATTTTTGAAATAGTAGAAATGTTAGAAATTTTAGTTATCAAAATCCAATCATTAAAAATATTATTTTTATGGGCATATAGCTAGTATTTGTTCTCGACGATGCCCGCCCGCATCCTCGCCGTCGACCCGTCATGACGACGTCCAGCCGACCCATGTCCGGACTGGCTCTGCTGGCTGGCACCGGAGGTGCTGCTGGAGGGGCACGCCGCTTGATGAGAACCCGCCCGGGTCCCGTTGTCGACCCTGATCTCGTTTGGTGGCGTTCACAGGCGATTTCGTGCGGAGGACCCGGCCCCGCCGGAGGAGCGTCGCCGTGTCGGGGAGGAGGACGAGCACGCCCATCGCTACATGGTTGCGTTAGAGGCGGCAGGTTCTCCAATACCGGCAGTATCTTGAGGATCTCACTTCAGCTATGATCCCGTGAGGGTTCCTTCTCTTTGGGTGTCCACCGCCATGACGCAGAACCGCGAGTGTCCTAGATTCTTCAGTAGTATTCGATCTTTAATTAGCTAGCCAGCGATGTACTATTCAATATTATATATTATTCGAGACGATGTATTGAGATTATATCTATTATTCTAGACGAAGTATTCGAGATTATATCTATTATCCGAGACGATGTAATTTGAATACTAAATTGTTTTATATTTCTTTTGAATTAGTTAAATAAAAGCTATGGCGCACAATACCGACAGAGAGGAGAACAGACCATGTTGGATATGATCGCGGGCCGATGATAATCGAATGAAGAAGATTATGACGGCTCAATTTCTAAACAACACGGAGAGGGTGATATGATATTCGATCGCGACGATCGAATTGATGAAGTCATGAACTACGATTATGACGATGACGAAGAAATGTTGATCCTGAAACAACAAAGACTGGCGAGGTATATATATTTATATAAGCAGGTATCTGGTGATCATCACATGTTTTCAATGACTTGAAGATATATTAACGAATCGATCTTTGTTCTTTCAGCCATCCGGATCGAGCAAATCTTCGGCAAAAGGACGAAACGAGGCCCGAACAAAAGTTGAAGGAGGCGTAAAGTACAATATCGAGGCGATCGGACCTAATGGCGAACCATTAGCGCCTAAGAAGATTGCGGACAAGTTCATCGTCGTCGGTGCGGAATTCTTGTGAAGGACCAACTCCCGATCTCCCTTCAAGAATGGAGAGAGCCAGCAAAAGACAAAGGACAAAAAGGCAAAGAGGACGCTGCTCCACATCCAGATGTTACTTTTGTCGACAAGAATCAAAAAGATCTGCTTTGGGATACTCTCATGGAACATTTCACCCTACCAGATCATTTCACAGAAGCAAATGTGCAGAAAGTCAAGGACGCTGCTCTTAGGAAGATGGCGGTTGCATTCAAGAACCACAAGAATCGTGAATGGGACAAGTACGTCAAGGAGGAAGGAAGACTCCAGATTCGAGGGAACACTAGAGAACCAACGTGCTCATTGGGACGATTTCGTGAAATTCAAGGATTCGAATTAGCTAAGGAACGGTCGAGAATAAACAAGAAGAATGCGAAAAAAGGATAAGTTCCATAAGTGGGGCGGTGGCTATCGGTGGCAATGCCTAAGTGGGATAAGTCGAGAAAGAGATGGAGGATGCGGTGTCACTCCGGATACTAAGAGCTGGCCCCAGTGCGGGACTTGGTTCTATGCGCATGGGGAGTTGGACCGAAGACAGGCAAAGTTTTGACGAAGGCATGTCTGAACGGAGCCGACGATGCGATACTTGTTGCAATAGAAGAGGCACGATCAGGGGTGTTCCAGCCCAACAGAGAGAACGACGAGCTTACGCGAGCCCTAGGAAATCCTGAACACCCGGGAAGAACACGAGGCAAGGGTGCTATTCCGTGGTATGAGGGGTTTTCATACTGGAACACCGACTACAGAACCCGTGCGAGAAAGAAGATTGCGAAGGAGAAGAAGAGGAAGATGGAGGAGGAGCAGAGGAAGCGGGACTATGAACGCCTTCAAGGCCTAGAAGCAAGTCAAGCGGAATTGGCAGTCAAATTCCAGCGGCAGCAGGAGCAGATCGACTCACTTAGCCAGCAAAGGGGGTCTCAGCAGCTGCAGCAGCTAGCAGATGATCCAGCATTGGATAGCACCGCCCCATCCATGCCGAGAAGCAGTGTGGGTTCCGCCCCGGAAGACGCAATGCTGGGTAGATACCCCGTGGATGACATCACGGAGAACACTAGCTGCGAGCTACATGTCAAAATGAAGAACATATCCATGAAGGTGGCGGACGGCGTTGCTTTTCCAGTTACCCCCAAAGCAACCTACCATTGCATCCCGATTCCAGAGGGCTATGCTCGTGTCATGGTTGACGAGGTGGTGCAGCCATATTCGGGGCTAGAGCTTGACATTCCTGGAGGTGAGGACGAGCGCTTTCTCGGAGACGCCAACCATCGTATCATCCTATGGAAAAAGGATTGCATCATCTTTCGAAGGCCACCGACACCGCGTCATCCGACTCCTCGTCGAAGTCCGCCACCGAGTCAGCAGTCTCCCGCTCCTGCAAGTCCACCAAGTCCGGCAAAGTGTCAGGCCACTCCTCCTCCAAGTCCGGCAAAGTGTCAGGCCACTCCTCCTCCTCCAAGTCCGCCACAGCGTCAGACGTCCACTCCTCCTCCAAGTCCGGCACAACCTCAGGCCACTCCTCCTCCAAGTCCGGCACAGCTTCAGGCGGCCACTCCTCCTCGTCCAACTCAGCCCCGTCAGCCGGCGTCTCCGCCGCCTCAGCAATCGCAGAAGAGACACCCCGCAGCTATGGTGCGTAGCAGTATGAGTCGAGGTAGTACAGGAAGTACAGGCGGAGGCAAGCGATATAAATATGGTCCAAGCCTCACGCCTCTTCCGCAGAGGTCTTATGACAGGTCCGAGGAGGAAATCGCAGCCATATCGAAGTCCGAGGTGGAAGCCCATTTTGCACCGAAACCGCCACTGCCGCCAAGGGAGAAAGTGCCTGAGGAAACGATTGACCACTTCATTCATATGGCTCAACCACCAGCTCCCAAGCCTGTTGACACAGACTATGAGCGCCACATCGGGAGGTTAAATCGAGCACGTCACGTGGGGAGGCGAGCTCGGGATCGAGCAAACAAGAAGCAGCTGTAAAAAATGCGGAAAACCATTCCCAGCTGGGAGAACAGTGGCGAATCGATCCCTCGCTTGTTGTGCCAACAACACGTGACGATCTGTGCGCCAATATTATTGTGGGCAAACAGTTTACGTTCTGAGGTGGGCAATGTGGTAATAACGGAGGACCATATAATGCAGGCTGAAGTTCTCAAAATCACTGTTGGACAACTCCTCGAGATCGAGCCCATGCACGTGCTTAGAGAGGATGAAATAAAACGGAAATATGTCCGGGGCCAACGGTCGAGCCAGACAAGGTCAAGAACCTCCCAGCGAGAATGTATGAATTGCATCAATGGTACATGAACATTACCAAGATTTCGATCGATTGTCCCTCATGGTGAATGTCAAGGAGGAGCATTACTTCCATGAGAAAGCTGTGTCCGTTGAGTATTCTGAACTGTTTCAGTTATACAATCAAGACGCACTTCGACAAATCTATCGTCGATTGCTATTGTCGTAAGTGATTTCTTTCTGTAATTTAAGTCTCAAGCTAGCTGTCTTGATCCTTTTGATCAATCATTACCTGTAATTATCCTCACTATATTCTTTTACGTGGTATTATATGCAGGATGAAGATATATGAAATGAGAAAAGGTGGGCGCTTTGGCATTGGGTTCATTGACCCAAACACCGTTAATGAATACACATGGAAACTAAATCCACGTTATCAAAAGGACGTGAGGACAACATGCTAGAGTTCTTGAAGCGCCTCAAATACAATGAAGATATACTACTTCCTTACAACTTCCAAAGTGAGTCACACTGTCTTGTACTACAAATTCTCTGTTTTGCCTACTAGCTAGCTACATGTTTTTGCTTTACATATGCCCGCTTAATTAAGACATGCAAGCGTGTGCATGCAGATTTCACTGGGTCTTGTGTATCATTAAAGTTGGCCTTGAACAGTTGAAATCTGGACTCACTACTCAAAGAAAAACTGACTATAACATCTTGTTTGGGATAGTCAACAGGTAATTTCAATCATTATTAACTATATATCTCGGCCTATTTAGTTCGTCATTTTCATGATATGAACTATTTAATAACCCTTTATTCATTTTCTTTGTCGGTAGGGCAGGGCTTGGGCAAGGTTCATCAGCGTCACGGAAGGCGAATGGAGAAAAAGCTTAAATGATTTCACCCAAGGTAAGTAATTAAGTAGTACTAGCTAGCTAGCTAGCTGCCATCTCTTTAATTATCATGCTTGATTAATTATTATCTGATCAAATTCCATTCTCGTAAAGGCCACAAGCGGTAGCAGGGACTGATCTGTGTGCATTCTGCGTTTGCGAGAACATTAGCATGATGGCGTCCGAAAGGAGCAGATCTCAAAGGCAGGAATGGATGCGCTTGTCAAAACACTATTCACAATTTTACACCATTATTGATATCTAGTCACACAACTAATACACATGCATATTGATCTCCTTCTTAACAGTTCACAGAGGTGCGGAGAAGCTCCTAGAAATGGAGCGTAGAAGCACTTCAAGAGGAAATAGCGGGATTTTTGCTCGACCAGGTCATAAATCCGAAGGAGAATACTATTACCGCTACACGCCCCCATCGTGCTCAAGGCACCAATTAGGCTAATGCCACTGGCTCAAGGCAACATGCATATGTAGGAGAAATTGTATATAGCTATACATGTGTGTATGTGTGAATTAATTAATATGATGGTTTGTGAAACATTGATGATATATATATGCATGATTGGTTCTACTAGAAATTCTATATATATATATATATATATATATATATATATATATATATATATATATATATATATATATATATATATATATATATATATATATATATGCATAACGTGTACAATGTGTAGTATCGTAAAATACCAGCAAGCGAAAAAAAATTAAAATGGAAACACAAAATTAAATGAACAAGAAATCATAAAACTAAAACCCCCAAACCTTATAGTACGGTTGGTCTTACCAACCGGTACTAAAACTCGAGCCCCTGAGCTGGCTCGTGCCACGTGGTTTCCCTTTATCACGGTTCGTGCTGAACCGGTACTAAAGGGGGGGGGGGCTTTAGTGCCCACACTTTAGTGACGGTTATGGAACCGGCACTAAAGGGCCTTACGAACCGGTGCTATTGCCCGGTCCTGCACTAGTGCATGGCGGACTTCCGCTAGAGAAACTAAATACCGACCATCATTAAGAACCGTAGAGGTGAACACAAAATCCTTAATTCAGGTTGCTATAAAGTATAAGCCAAACTGTATATGCCGAAAGAAACAAGGACTATTAGCTTATGCTGAATATAATGGCAGAGTGCTTCAG
Source organism: Aegilops longissima (assembly GCA_021605205.1). Classification (NCBI taxonomy): domain Eukaryota; kingdom Viridiplantae; phylum Streptophyta; class Magnoliopsida; order Poales; family Poaceae; genus Aegilops; species Aegilops longissima. The sequence continues at coordinate 25,740,708 of CM038679.1, read as the reverse complement.
AAACAAACAAATCACAACATGTGATATTTAGAAGGTTCAGTAAAGCACTAAAGCAACTACATGCCGTGTTTTCTCATCTCATGGTCAGGGATTGAGCTCACTTGATTGTAAGAGGTTGACATGACATAATACACAAGTGTTGTTTTTCCGAAGCAAAACTGCAAAAGGAAAAGACCCAATTCCGTGGAGACAGTGATGCAGCCTAGGTGAACGGCTGACTGTTTTGCAATTCTGTGCTGCACAAGTTGCAAACTGTCCCTACTGTTGCATTAGTGCTTCTTTCTAAATTCCGATGCAGAGCAGGCACGCTGGCTGTTCTGCACCAAAATTGGTGTGCCAAGCCAATTAACGTAGTGATTATCGTACTGAGAGCCTAAGTGTTGTTCTAGATGAAGAAGGAGCCCAAGGCCCAATTTTCTAAAGGAGATAACTTCTTCGTGGAGATAGAAGTACAGAACAGCTAGTGCTCTAATGGCGCCTCAGGGCAGATCAGGTGGTTTCTCTCAGCCTCGCACGTACCTGGCTGGGGGACCGGGGCGGCTGCCCCCTCCCCCCCGCGCCAGGGTCGGGCCTGCTCTCTTACCGTAATTGTTGTCTCCACGCCATGGTGACCTGCAGCAAAGGGGATAGGAGGAGAAGGTGAGGTGAGGAGAAGATAGAAGAGGGTGGACCTCAGCAAGGAAGGAGGGGAAGGGCCTACCTGGGAAACACCGATTACGGATCCCGCAAGCTCTGGCCTCGCCATCGCCGATTGTGGTGGATTCCGGCAAGAACACGGGTGGCGTCCGAAACCCTAACCGTGGGCAAGGGTGCAGGCCTTGAGGCACGGATTTGGACGGAGGGGAGGGACAGGCGGAGCTTGGGGAGCCTGGGGGAGTGTTGCGCGCGGCCGGAGCTCGCCGGAACCGGACGACGTGGGTGGTGGCGGCAGTGAGGAGATCGTGGGGGAGAGGAGCTCGACCGAGAGGGGTGGGGGTTCGCACGAGAGAGTTTTTTTTGAAGGATTCGCACGAGAGAGAGTTTTTTTTGCAGGTTCACGAGAGAGAGAGAGAGAGAGAGAGAGAGAGTTTGGTGGGGTGGGATGTGGGAGTGATCGGGGGATACGGGGATTTCACCTACCTCGTATTTAGTAGCAGCGAGGGGTATAAAACCACGCTACTACTATCAATTTAGTAGCAGGGCGGGTTTGTACCCCTCGCTACTACTATGGCATGTCCCGGGAGGGCACGGAAGATACCGCTTAGTAGTAGCGAGGGGTAAAAATCCGCGCTACTAGTATCAACTTAGTAGTAGCAAGGGGTAAAAACCCGCGCTACCAATAAGTAGCAGTAGCGAGGGGTGTAAACCCGCGCTACTAGTAAGCGTCTGTCTATAAGCTTTTCCCTAGTAGTGCAACTTTCAACCTTTTTGTAGTACATTTGAAATGCCTGTTGTAACAGACGAGTTTCCGTATGAAACCCTGATATCTCGAAACAGATTGTCCTCTTTGTACACAAACTGCATCCAAATTTTGCCGTAACCCTCTCGACTTTTTTGCACATGCTATGTGGGTGAAATGATGATACCATGCCAACTTTTTTTCAGAGTTCATTTGAAATGCTTTTCAATTTTAGGATCTTATAGCTCAAAATAATCAGTAAATGCATGAAAAATAACAAATGAAGTCGGAAAGGGATGAAAATTGATGATGTGGCTTTGTGCATTTTGAACACAGAAAAAGTTTGGAGTTCAACTAAGTGTTAAAAAATGAAATCCCTTTGTAACAGACAAGTTTCCGTATGAAATCCTGATACTTCGAAAGAGATTGTCCGTTTGTACATGAAATGCATCCAGTTTTTGCCGTAACCCTCTCAACTTTCTTGCACATGCTATGTGGATGAAATGATGATACCATGCCAACTTTCAACCTTTTCAGAGTTCATTTGAAATGCTTTTCAATTTCAGGATCTTATAGCTAACAATAATCAGTAAATGCATGAAAAATAACAAATGAAGTCAGAAAGGGATGAAAATTGAGGATGTGGCTTTGAATGGTGCATTTTGAACACAGAAAAAGTCTGGAGTTCAACTAAGTTCAAAAAAATGAAATCCCTTTGTAACAGACGAGTTTCCATATAAAACCCTGATACTTCGAAAGAGATTGTTCGTTTTGTACACGAAGTGCATTCAGTTTTTGCCATAACCCTCTGAACTTTCTTGCACATGCTATGTGGATGAAATGATGATACCATGCCAACTTTCAACCTTTTCAGAGTTCGTTTGAAATGCTTTTCAATTTCAGGGTCTTATAGCCCAAAATAATCAGTAAATGCATGAAAAATAACAAATGAAGTCAGAAAGGGATGAAAATTAATGATGTGGCTTTGAATGGTGCATTTTGAACACGAAAAAAGTCCGGAGTTCAACTAAGTGTTAAAAAATGAAATCCCTTTGTAACAGACGAGTTTCCGTATGAAATCCTGATACTTCGAAAGAGATTGTCCGTTTTGTACACGAAGTGCATCCAGTTTTTGCTGTAACCCTCTCAACTTTCTTGCACATGCTATGTGGATGAAATGATGATACCATGCCAACTTTCAACCTTATCAGAGTTCATTTGAAATGCTTTTCAATTTCAGGGTCTTATAGCTCAAAATAATCAGTAAATGCATGAAAAATAACAAATGAAGTCAGAAAGGGATGAAAATTGAGGATGTGGCTTTGAATGGTGCATTTTGAACATAGAAAAAGTCTGGAGTTCAACTAAGTTCAAAAAAATGAAATCCCTTTGTAATAGACGAGTTTCCGTATAAAACCCTGATACTTCAAAAGAGATTGTCCGTTTTGTACACGAAGTGCATTCAGGTTTTGCTGTAACCCTCTCAACTTTCTTGTACATGCTATGTGGATGAAATGATGATACCATGCCAACTTTCAACCTTTTCAGAGTTCGTTTGAAATGCTTTTCAATTTCAGGGTCTTATAGCTCAAAATAATCAGTAAATGCATGAAAAATAACAAATAAAGTCAGAAAGGGATGAAAATTGATGATGTGGCTATGAATGGTGCATTTTGAACACAGAAAAATCCTGGAGTTCAACTAAGTTTTAAAAAATGAAATCCCTTTGTAATAGACGAGTTTCCGTATGAAACCCTGATACTAAGAAAGAGATTGTCTGTTTTGTACACGAAGTGCATCCAGTTTTTGCCGTAACCCTCTCAACTTTCTTGCACATGCTATGTGGATAAAATGATGATACCATGCCAAGTTTCAACCTTTTCAGAGTTCATTTGAAATGCTTTTCAATTTCAGGGTCTTATAGCTCAAAATAATCAGTAAATGCGTGAAAAATAACAACTGAAGTCAGAAAGGGATGAAAATTGAGGATGTGGCTTTGAATGATGCATTTTGAACACAGAAAAAGTCTGGAGTTCAACTAAGTTCAAAAAAATGAAATCCCTTTGTAACAGACGAGTTTCCGTATAAAACCCTGATACTTCGAAAGAGATTGTCCATTTTGTACACGAAGTACATTCAGTTTTTGCTGTAACCCTCTCAACTTTCTTGCACATGCTATGTGGATGAAATGATGATACCATGCCAACTTTCAACCTTTTTAGAGTTCGTTTAAAATGCTTTTCAATTTCAGGGTCTTATAGCTCAAAATAATCAGTAAATGCTTGAAAAATAACAAATGAAGTTAGAAAGGGATGAAAATTGATGATGTGGCTTTGAATGGTGCATTTTGAACACAGAAAAAGTCTGGAGTTCAACTAAGTTTAAAAAAATGAAATCCCTTTGTAACAGACGAGTTTCCGTATGAAACCCTGATACTTCGAAAGAGATGTCCGTTTTGTACACGAAGTGCATCCAGTTTTTGCCGTAACCCTCTCAACTTTCTTGCACATGCTATGTGGATGAAATGATGATACCATGCCAACTTTCAACCTTTTCAGAGTTCATTTGAAATGCTTTGCAATTTCAGGGTCTTATAGCTCAAAATAATCAGTAAATGCATGGAAAATAACAAATGAAGTCAGAAAGGGATGAAAATTGAGGATGTGGCTTTGAATGGTGCATTTTGAACACAGAAAAAGTCTGGAGTTCAACTAAGTTCAAAAAAATGAAATCCCTTTGTAACAGACGAGTTTCCGTATAAAACCCCGATACTTCGAAAGAGATTGTCCGTTTTGTACACGAAGTGCATTCAATTTTTGCCATAACCCTCTCAACTTTCTTGCACATGCTATGTGGATTAAATGATGATACCATGCCAACTTTCAACATTTTCAGAGTTCATTTGAAATGCTTTTCAATTTCAGGGTCTTATAGCTCACAATAATCAGTAAATGCATGAAAAATAACAAATGAAGTGTATTTTAGGCCACCACAGCCTGGATACGACTAGAAACCCATCCATGGGCCAGGATTCAGGCCCGCAGAAGGCCTAGCAGGCCCACAGGCATGGCAGTGCGAGATTAGGCCCAAAGGCCTGCAGCACAGAGGAGTTCAATGGAGATGGCGGGGCGGGGCTTATAAACAGGTTCGGCCGCTCCTCGGCTAGCGAGGTGGGACTAAACATCCCACCACACCGCGGCTTTGGCAGGCGCAGGACATTGGTCCCGGTTGGTGCCACGAACCGGGACCAAACTGAAAAGAGACCTTTGGTCCCGGTTCGTCCAAAGCCTTTTCTATATAAGAAACACTTGGCAAAAATTAATAATTTCATCGCCAGTTGCCCCTACGACGCCGACCTCGACGTCGCCTGGCTGCCCCACCGCCATCGCCATCGCCCGTGCCCCCGAGCCCACGCCGATGCCGTCCGCCGCCCAGCCGCGCCCGTCCGCGCCCTGCGCCACGACCCGCCCCATCGTCGTCGTCGTCGCCCGCCACGCCCTGCTCCGCCCGCGCCCCACCGTGGCGTCGCCGGCGCCTCGCCGCCCGCCGTCGCCCTCGCCGTCTGTCCCCGATGTGAGCCGCCACCGCCACGGCTCTGTTCAGTGCTTTTTTTTCATATAATGTGTATTATTTTTTTGTTCATTGCATTTTTTTCATATATATAATGTATATATGTATGTGGTTGCTATATGATGAATGGATGTGGCTATGTATGTATGAATATAATGTTCATAGCATTGTTTTGTTTATATATGTTTTTTTCATATATGTATTAATTTTTTATTTAGGTTGTTAGTAGATATCGATTTTAGGTTAGTGTAGAAGAAAAAGTAAAATTAGTAAGTACTACTTGATTTTAGGTTAGTGCTTAGTAGTTGAACTAGTTGATTTAATAAAACTACTTTATTTTACTATATATAGAAGTAGTTTATTTTTAGTAAGTACTACTTTATTTTATTTCTAGTAAGTGCTTAGTAGTTGAACTAGTTGATTTAATAAAACTACTTTATTTTACTATATATAGAAGTAGTTTATTTTTAGCAAGAAAATTAATAGAACTAGTTTATTTTTTTAGTTCAAGCAATTATTCCCGCATCGACATCGGCGATGCCTATCATGCATCCTCATCGTCGACTCGGCGGAGGAGGACGGCTTGATCAGAGGGGCCAAGTCCGGGACTGGGCTCCGCCAGCTGGTATTTGGAGGTGCTACCTTCCGTGGGGCGTAGGTTGGTGAGGAGCCAGCCTGTCATGATGTTGAAATTCTTTGGAAGAAAATGATGATGTCATTTATAAGTAAAATGTTGATGGAAGCATGCATCACAGAAAGTTGGCCATTGAAACAAATTTCAACATCATAGGAAGCGCATGCTCATTTTGTTTGAAGGAGATGTATTTGTTGGTTGCACATGTATGCTACACCATCTTACTAATTTTGTATCGAACATGTCTCTATTTTACTTCCTGCCCAAAAGAATGAAGCTTCGGTTACACAATAACCAAGACGTGTAAGTTTTCACGAAACATTTATGCTTCCTACAAAGTTCAACAAAGTTCTGGTTAGACACTAATCATGCTTCAAACAACAACACATTAGGATTCCTATGCGCCCAAATAATGAATCTCTTACACACTAATCATGTATGCTTCCACCAATTCTGCGTGCTGCTTCAAGGGATTACATGTTGTCTACAACCCAATGTTTCAGTAAAAACATCCTATTTTCAATTGAGAATATATACACTTGTTTTTTTAGTTGAGAATATATATATATATATATGTATGGTACAAATTTTTGGAGTATCTTTATTTTGGAAGCATATTTTTCTGAATAATATGTTTCCATTCCATGTGCTTCTATCGGAAAAAAAATGTTTCCATGACGTTTGAGTTGCTAAGAAAAAACATCCAGAAGCAATTGATTTTCTTTATTTGTTTATTTATCGGAAGCACATCTGTCCAATGAAAAAAAACTCGGAAGAAAATATGTAATTTGTGGGAAGCATTATTTTTGTGTCTGTTTGTTGGAAGCAGTCACAACCAAGCTTTTAAATCTAGGCCGATACGACCCATATATAGGACGATATATCACTTTTGGGGCCCTACCGATATGAACATAACGTATCATTTTGCAAATATCATTTTCCAACATATCATCCGATATGGACCGAAATATCGACCAATATGGCCGCTATCTAGCCCGATATGTCCGCCGACATAGAATGATACATAGATAACAACAATTCTTTATTAGAAAGCAGTGAAATAAGATTATGCATTTACAACTTCATTTTATAATCAAAGATATACACAAAGTTTCATACAAATGCATATATACCTTATTTTTTTTAATCATAGAGTAAGGATTTTGTGAATCTTTCCTTAACATTTTCTTAATCAATAAGTTAATAAACTAGGAATCCGAAAGTTTTATGTTAAAGCATTGACATCATACATTTTCTTTTACTAAAAACAAATGTTTCGAACAAGAATCGTGAAAAAAACTAGACATACTAGTAAAATGCTCGTGCGTTGCTACGGGCTATTGAAATATTTTAATGGAGTTATATAAACTTAATACATGTTAAATTTCACATGTAAAGAAAAAAAGCACATGCAACATCTTGTAATACTTAAAGTCCACTACACTTGCAATCCAAATTAATAAAAAAGACAATATGACAATGTATACATAGAGTGATGATCCAACTAAAAGTTTGTTACAAATTAAGATCTACTTGATGCGCTTAAGAAATTCTTGCACAATATCAGAAATGTTACATTTAGTTTCATTCCCATGATATTTGCAAAAGTATAATAAAAACTTCTTCCTCAACTCATACCCATCCTGCAGAAGCAATATGTAGTTAGCACGAATACTTCACATCGAATGTCTTAAAATGTGTAGCAGAGAACACGCACAATGCAAACCGGACAAACCAATCATTTACCGTTCCACCAGAGTATAAAATAAAAAACAAAATAACCAGACACATCCCTACAATTTCCTAAATTAATATTAATCTTGAATGCAGTGATACCAAAAATAAATGATTGTATTTTGAATGTTATGATAATGAGATGTATAAATTTACCAGTCTCTGCTTGTTGGAATACCAGGCGGAAATAACCCTCATCTATATATATCGGAATTCCAGCCGGGTTGCTTTATTTCGAGTGTGACACTGAATTCCCTTGCAAATCTTTGTAATTCCACTAAATGTCTTAGAGTTTTAACCTCTGGCGACTATGATGTGTGGATAGGGTCCAGAATGTATACACGACATCCATGTTTGTGGTTGATGTACAAGATTTATTGGCCAATGAATGCATCTCAAATATAAATCTACACGTGGTAGCTATTAGAGACAATAAACCATGACAACAGTGGACAAAATATCTTACTTATGAAGTTGCACGATGAGATGCTGTTGTCTCTCACATGCCAAAAATCAAAGGGTTCACGCAGAACTATTGATCTCGTGTTGAATCTAACAACATGGGCAGACTAAGAAAAACAATTTAGAAACATGTTGATACTAATGATTTGAATGCCTAATTATGATAACTCATACAAAATTATAGATCCATGACGTGTACAGGAGGGCCTATGAACAATAATCCCTCGTCACATGCTAGTATACGCACGGTGATGCTTTATCCATAGCTTGCTCCATGTTAAGTATGCCCTGAAGTTTTTTGGGACATAAACCCATTGCATGAGGTGTCGAGCTTCGCGCCCATTCCTTCCTAAAAAATGGATGGTAAGTATCATAATAATGTATACTAGCACATTACATACTTGTAAATGATACTTACTCTAAACACACGGCATCATTAATAGACATGATGTTCTTGTAGAGCCTAACAACTAATTCACGTTGATCCGTGGGCATGCTAGAGATTGTGGTAGCACGTTTGTCTTCGACTCCGACCCGTCAAGTGGATTCTCCAGGAACTCAACATTAGAATTAGGTCACTTTCTTCAATCAGGTGGGTCCATCAAGTTGGATTTGGGAGGCTCTTGGAATAAGCACATAGATCTAGTTGGCTGCTAAGGTGGATCGATCAGGTGCGGTTGTTATTGATTTCCTACTTTTGCGATGGTGCTCATGAGAAACCATATATGGGCCAGGTCGAACTACCGGAATTAATAGTTATAACATGTTGGTATTTGTGGTGGCAACGGAGAGAGTTTGTCAAAGGAGAGAAGGTGCAAACGCTAGAGAGAACAGTTCTCGAGATCATGGCACTCGCCCTAAACTACGCGTGTGCTGCAGGAAAGGTCTTGACTTCAGCCCTAGCTGGGCATCTAGTGCTAAATGTCGATGCTTCTTTATTTGTTGGAATAAACTCCGGTGCTTGTGAGCAATTATCGAGATCATAAGGGGCGCTTCATCACTGCTTCTAACGCTAGGTTGAACATGCCGCACTTTTTGAAGTATTGAAGCTGGCCCTAAGTCTGGGTTGAGCTAAACTGGTAAGGATGTACAATAGCACAATGGTGGATGCACTAAAGCTCAGTGAAGGACATTTGATGACGGCAACACCAATGTTAGATGATTGCAGGAATATCTTGTGATTTCAGGAAGGTTACAGTTGAGCGTTGTTTTGGAGAGTCCTATGTAGTAGCTCATGAATCAGCTAAATGGTGATGTGTGAATGCCCTTCTATTTGGGCCGAGGCACCTCCTAGCTTTCTTGATAAATTCCTAGCAGATGATGTAACCGTTATTTGAGTTAATAAAGTAATATTTTCGTCAAAAAATGAATTAGGTAAACTTTCTTCATCGCCAGATCGGTAGTATAACTGACTTCCTTTTAGCTTATTCAGGTTTGTATGGAGCAATATGACACCTAATTTCCGTCGAAAAATATGAAAAATAATTAATTTTCATCGAAAGGGTTTTGTATCCTCATACAAAATATTTAAAATGACGATACATTGTCACAGAATACAAAATCTGGTGTGAAAAGATAAATAATGTCATAACTCGATATATTTATGTATAGTATTACGATCAACACACCCATGACAAACCACTTTATGCATCAACCTCATATTATTCATATGTGTTATTGCTACATTTATCAAAAACTATATATTATTATATAATTTAAATATATTATTATATGGAACATGCATAAAACGGAAAAAGACATACATCTAGAATAAGCAAAACAAGAGGATCCATGCAAGATAAGTTTGTACATGGTGTGGTAAATTTTGAAACCAGATTTTCATGCAAGATAAGTTTCCAAGGCATTCCTTTAATATTTTTAGTTCCTTATTTTGTTGCCCTTGTTTCCATCGCTTCCAAATACCAAGATAGCAAGAAAGCCAATGCAAAACTGGGCGAGCATGAAAAGTGATGCCACATCCGCAACGCATCCAAAGAGCCTCATGTTACACTTGATAAAATCAGTACATTAGCAATAGAAACAATAACGGTGCACATGTATTAGCACTTAATATATAATCCCAACAAGAGGATTTGTTGTTGTAGAAGATGCAATGCAAATTTGTCTAGCTTAAAATATTTCTCACTTTATGTGTCGTTTTAGCAAATGGATATATCCAAAAGTAAAACCGAGTATTAAAACCCTAGAAATAATTAGATAATGATTGGGCCTTGTATGTCAAATGACTGAATATGTATTCTTTCATGAATATTTCTCATATATTTTTATGTAATCAAATTGCACGAACTATGTTGCTAAACTTGGTCAAGATGAAAATTCCTATGAGAGCCGATTCCGAAAGTAAAGCCGGTTAACAAAAGATTCAGACCAATATATCGACGCAGTTCGGAGTATACAACAGAGAACTGTCACCAAAAAGCTAATCCCTAAAATTGAACTTTTAAACTCGCCATAAAGGAAACATTAACTCGCACGTACAGAAACTCGGCATATACTGCTCCCAAATCCAAAGGGAATTAATTTTTCATTAGACAAGCACAAACTGAAAATCTGGAGCTAAGATGTGTATGCAATGGTTAGTTTACAATCTTGCATATGAAACCATATAATTTGATCACTTCGAAGTTCTAATATTATCCACGTGCATGAGAACTAAATAAGTTTAGTTAACAATAGAAGACTACTCATGGAAAGTTAATCTGCGTATTCTCCTTGAGAAGTCAAAAAAAGTCATCTTTGCATGGCACTATTCTGGAAGGTTATCACATAAAACTTCTGTTTAATAAGAAAACTTTGATTATACCAGACGGAATAAGCAGAAAACATTAAAAATAGGCATCTGATTCCAGCTCGTGCTTCCCTAAATGAAATAATGTCACTCACCTGAAGAACACCAGATTAATTATGACCAGTGCCACAATTGGGGTAGTCTTCTCCTTAAAAATTTGTACAAGCCCCATCTATACTCCAGCTGATTTCATCATCTAACTGGACTAAATATTATAAGTTTACCCATGTGAAATTATGTATCAAGTAATCAGGTAAACAAGTATAGAAGTAGAACGAGATGTAGATGTAACCTGATGTTCCCAAAAACAAGCAGTAAGCAAAATGAGAATGATAGGAGTGTGGGTGGTAAGGCCAGGGCAACAAAGATGGGAGCAAAGAAAAACTCCAGCCCCACGACCATCAGGTTCTTGCGTGATACGTCTCCGTCATATCTACTTTTCCAAACACTTTTGCCCTTGTTTTGGACTCTAACTTGTATGATATGAATGGAACTAACCCGGACTGACGCTGTTTTCAGCAGAATTGCCATGATGTTGTTTTATGTGCAGAAAACAAAAGTTCTCGGAATGACCTGAAACTCCACGGGATGTCTTATAAAAAATAATAATAAATCCTCGCCAAAGATGAAGACCAGGGGGCCACACCCTGTCCACGAGGGTGGGGGGCGCGCGCCCCCCTAGGGCGCGCCCCCTACCTCGTGGGCCCCCTGGAGACCCTCCGACGCCAACTCCAACTCCATATATTGGCTTTCGGGGAGAAAAAAATCAGAGAGAAAGTTTCATCGTGTTTATGATACGGAGCCGCCGCCAAGCCCTAATCTCTCTCGGGAGGGCTGATCTGGAGTCCGTTCGGGGCTCCGGAGAGGGGGATTCGTCGCCGTCGTCATCATCAACCATACTCTATCACCAATTTCATGATGCTCACCGCCGTGCGTGAGTAATTCCATCGTAGGCTTGCTGGACGGTGATGGGTTGGATGAGATTTATCATGTAATCGAGTTAGTTTTGTTAGGGTTTGATCCCTAGTATCCACTATGTTCTGAGATTGATGTTGCTATGACTTTGCTATGCTTAATGCTTGTCACTAGGGCCCGAGTGCCATGAATTCAGATCTGAACCTATTATGTTTTCATGAATATATGTGTGTTCTTGATCCTATCTTGCAAGTCTATAGTCACCTACTATGTGTTATGATCCGGCAACCCCGAAGTGACAACAATCGGGACCTCTCCCAGTGATGACCATAGTTTGAGGAGTTCATGTATTCACTATGTGCTAATGCTTTGTTCCGATTCTCTATTAAAAGGAGGCCTTAATATCCCTTAGTTTCCAATAGGACCCCGCTGCCACGGGAGGGTAGGACAAAAGATGTCATGCAAGTTCTTTTCCATAAGCACTTATGACTATATTGGGAATACATGCCTACATTATATTGATGAATTGGAGCTAGTTCTGTGTCACCCTATGTTATGACCGTTACATGACTAACCACATCCGGCATAATTATCCATCACTGATACGGTGCCTACGAGCTTTCCATATACTGGTTCTCGCTTATTTACTTTTCCGCTGCTACTGTTACAATCACTACAAAAATACCAAAAACATTACTTTTGCTCTCTTTACTTTGTTACCGTTACCACCACTATCATATTACTTTGCTAATAAACACTTTGCTGCAGATATTAAGTTTCCAGGTGTGGTTGAATTGACAACTCAGCTTCTAATACTTGAGAATATTCTTTGGCTCCCCTTGTGTCGAATCAACAAATTTGGGTTGAATACTCTACCCTCGAAAACTGTTGCAATCCCCTATACTTGTGGGTTATCAAGACCTTTTGCTTGCACCGTTGCCGGGGAGCATAGCTCTATTATTTGAGTCACTTGGGATTTATATCTGCTAGACACTATGAAGAACTTGAAAGATGCTAAGACAACAATTTATCCCTCAACTACGAGTGGAGGTAAGGAACTGCCATCTAGCTCTGCACTTGATTCACCTTCATTATGAGTAAGCTAGCGACACCTAAACCTGCTTCGCTATTAGTTCCGATATGTCGCATGTTATTGATGATGCCACTTCGCTATGCATGATACTTATGATGAAACTACTTCTATGCTTGATACTCTGTTCCCTTGGTGAATTTCTAGATGAACAAATTTCTAGGTCTAGAGAAAGAGAAATTATTGAAACTGAATACAATGATGAAAGTGATGATGAAAATATGCCTGCTATTCCCGAGGGTTATCTTTTTGATGCTGAATCTTCTGCAGCTATTTTTGCTTGCCAGGATAGATACGAACTTAAGAGGCTGCTAGTTAAATGGAGTAAAGAATATCTTAGAGATAGGATGAGACCTGACCCTGCTTTTGCTACTTCACCTATCTGTGTTCCTGATAAGGATTATGAATTCTCTGTTGATCCTGATATAATTACTTTGGTTGAATCCGATCCTTTTTATGGCTATGAATCTGAAACTGTTGTGGCACATCTTACTAAGTTAAACGATATAGCTGCCCTGTTTACTAATGATGAGAGATCGCGCTACTTTTATATACTCAAAATATTTCCGTTCTCATTAAAGGGTGATTCTAAGATATGGTTTAATTCTCTTGATCTTGGTTGTGTGCGTAGTCCCCAGGATATGATTTAGTACTTCTCTGCTAAATATTTCCCTGCTCATAAGAAACAAGCTGCTTTGAGGGATATACGTAATTTTGTGCAAATTGAAGAAGAGAGTCTCCCACAAGCTTGGGGGAGGCTTCTCAAGTTACTTAATGCTTTGCCTGACCATCCTATTAAGAAACCTGAAATACTTGATATCTTTTATAATGGACTAACCGATGCTTCCAGAGATTACCTGGATAGTTGTGCTGTTTCTCTTTTTAGGGAAAGAACACCGGATGAAGCTGAAATTTTATTGAATAATATGTTGACAAATGAAAATAATTGGGAACCTCCTGAGCCAGCTCCTGAGCCTATTCCTAAACCAACTCCGAAGAAGAGAGGTGTTCTATTTCTCAGTCCCGAAGATATGCACGAGGCAAAGAAATCTATGAAAGAAAAAGGTATTAAAGCTGAAGATGTTAAGAATTTACCTCCTATTGAAGAAATACATGGTCTTAATTTACACTTTGTTGAAGAAGTATATGATCTCAATTCTTTATTCATCAAGAACCTCCCGATCCCGATATCCCGACACGGGTAGTAAAGGTAAATTCTCTCTATAGATATGATAAAGCTGAAGTACCTCCTACTAAAATTGCTAGTCAGTGCTTGGATGAGTTTGATAACTTTATGTTTAAGCAAGATGACTTTAATGCTTATTTTGGTAGACAATTGAAACAGAATACCTTTATGATTAAATGCTTGAGTGATTATATGGCTAATATTAGAGGTGAACTTAAACTTGTTAGCAAACATGCTTCTATGGTTACCACTCAAGTAGAACAAGTACTTAAAGCCCAGAAAGAAGTGCTTGATGAAATGAATAGTAAGAAAAATGATTATGCTGTTAGAGTGGCCACTAGAACTGGTAGAATGACTCAGGAACCTTTGTATCCTGAAGGCCACCCTAAGAGAATCGAGCAAGATTCTCGGAGAAATAATATTGATATGCCTAGTTCTTCTAAAAGGAAGAAAAAGAAAAATGATAGAACTGTGCAAACTTCTAGTGAACCTATTGCTAAACCACCTGATAATCCAAATGATATCTCTATTTCTGATGTTGAAACACAATCTGGTAATGAACATGAACCGAGTGAAAATGTTAATGATGATGTTCATGATGATGCTCAACCTAGTAATGATAATGATGTAGAAGTTGAACCTGCTGTTGATCTTGATAACCCACAATCAAAGAATCAACGTTATGATAAAAGAGACTTCGTTGCTAGGAAAAATGGTAAAAGAAAGAGAACCATGGGTTCAGAAACCCATGCCCTTTCCTCCCAAACCATCCAAGAAAAAGGATGATGAGGATTTTGAGCGCTTTGCTGAAATGATTAGACCTATATTTTTGCGTATGCGATTGAATGATATGCTCAAAATGAATCATTATGCTAAATATATGAAAGATATTGTTACAAATAAAAGAAATATACCGGAAGCTGAAACTTCGACCATGCTTGCTAATTATACTTTTAAGGGTGGAATACCAAAGAAACTTGGAGATCCAGGAGTACCTACTATACCATGCTCCATTAAAAGAAATTATGTTAAAACTGCTATATGTGATCTTGGAGCCGGTGTTAGTGTTATGCCTCTCTCTTTATATCGTAGACTTGACTTGAATAAGTTGACACCTACTGAAATATCTTTGCAAATGGCTGATAAATCAACTGCTATACAGCCGGTATTTGTGAGGATGTCCTGTTGTGGTTGCAAACGTTACTATTTTAACGGACTTTGTTATTCTTGATATTCCCGAGGATGATAGTATGTCTATTATTCTTGGAAGACCTTTCCTTAATACTGCAGGGGCTGTTATTGATTGCAACAAAGGAAATGCCACTTTTCATGTTAATGGTAATGAGCATATGGTACATTTTCCGAGGAAACAACCTCAAGTTCATAGTATCAACTCTATTGGAAAAATTCCATCGATTATATTTGGAGATTTTGAATTTCCTCTCCCTACTGTCAAGAAGAAATATGATATACTTATTATTGGGGATGTCCGTATCCCCTTTGAGGTAACATAGTGTTATTCGAAATTTCTCCGGTTCCATGATTATCGGAATGAGTTTGTTAACAAGACTTGATCAACCTTGTTAGTGGATTCTTTTTGATGAGCAGGAGGTGGATGAAACTAGAAGCACAAACTTCTGTACCCTCTTTATATTTTTTGTTCTTTAGTAGAAATAAAGTAAAAGAGTATTTTTCTGTGTGTTTCCTGATTTATCCGTGCAATATAAAAATATCCCGAAAATAAAAGTCCTCAGAATGCCATGCCAATTTAATATGATTTTTTAGGTGCAAAAATTACATGCAGGCCACACGCCACGAGGGTTTAGGCGCGCCCTACCCCCTGGCGCGCCCCTGCCTCGTGGGCCCATGGTGGCCCTCCTCCACTTATCCTGCACCCATCTTCTTCCTCTGCCTCACACAAACCCGAAAAACCAACTCAAGCTCGTGTTCCAGCCACTTTTGCTACGATTTTTGATCTCCTTGCTCAAAGCACCTCTCGCAAAACTGCTTGGGGAGATTGTTCCTTGGTATGTGACTCCTCCATTGGTCCAATTAGTTTTTGTTCTAGTGCTTTATTCTTTGCAAATTTGTGCTGCATAGGTGACCATGTTCTTGAGCTTGCATGTCAAATTTATATGGTTCCAAGTAGTTCTAATGCTTGATATATGCTCTAGGCACTTGTATGAGTAGTTGCTATCAGTTTTATTGAAGTTGGTTCACTTTTGTTTGAAGTTACTAAAAATTTCAGAATTGTTTTTCAGAGAAAACAATATGCTTAGGAAGATGTTCCAAGGTGGTTCTTCAAGGAAGCAAGGTCCCAGGCTTGCAATGTGTGATGCTGACGAGGAACCACCAAGAGACGCTCTTGTGAGGCCCTGTGAATGGCCTTCTGAAAATTTTATGGATCAAGCGGGAATTAAAGAAGAATTTAACGCATATTTGCGTACTGCCGGTCTTGAGGACTTTGAAGCTGACAAATGCCCCCAGTATCGTGACCTCACGAGTTCATTTGTGAGGAGGTTTGAGTTTTCATCTTCGCGTAATTCTCCTTCAGTCATGTTTGACCTTTATGACAAATCTTGTACCATGGACTTAGAGGATTTCACTCTTGCATGCAAACTTCCATCTTGGGGTAGTATCAGGGATCCCCCTAAATCTGAATATAGAGACTTTCTTGCTAGAATAACTGTGGGGGAATCTAGGGATATAACGCAAGCCACTATAGGGAGCATTCACTTTCCTGCTATACATTAGCTTGCTCTCTTCATAGGTAGATGCATAAATGCTAAGGATGAAGCATGTCACATGTGTGCCCCTGATCTCAGCATTCTCAGAAGTGCTGTGTTAGGGGACCAATCTTATCATATGGGAGCCATTGTAGCTCGTAGGTTGCATCTTAATAGACATAACGGAGATTTCTTTGGAGGAATTTATGCAAGCCGCTTAGCTAATTTTCTTGAGATAGACATTCGTGAGGGTGACATGGAGTTACCCCCCTACTTATTTAGATTTTGATTCTATGGTTTCCCACCAGTTCGTTGCGAGGATTGAACCACCTCTCCAGTATCGACTAATCTTTAACAAACGGCATGTTGTCCATGTTACTCTTCCTGCTCCCGCCTTCTTTGATTTTCAGACGAGAGGAAGATATAATATTACCAGAGAGGAGGCAGATGAGTACGAGAGGAGGCGGAGGCATCTCGGCGCCACGCTGCAGCTCAGAGGCGATAGCCGCTGCATTGCAAGATCGACCCAGCTACACCTACAGGTATCGGCCAAAGCTATCCTCGGCAATAGACCAACAGGCCAAAAGCCTAAGCTTGGGGAGTACGTATTTCTCACCGACATTACATTCATTCTCACACACACTCATTGCTAGATGTCGGTGCTCATACTCTTTCACTGTAATATCCATGCTAGTTTATTTTCCTTTTTCCTGCTTTCTTCTTGTGTGTTTAATAAACCTTAAGAAAAACCAAAAAAAATTAGTAGTAGTTTATTTTTCCTGCTGTAGTAGTAATAATTAAAAAGAAAACCCAAAAATATTTCCTATTCTTCTTTTGCTTGTTGGGAGCTTTCCCGTGTAAATAGTTTTTATTTTCTTTCTTTTCTTTGGGTGTCAGTAGGAGAAGACCATAATTTAATTGTTGAAGTGGCTCTTATATGCATCATTGTTGATTTAACCAAGAGCCCATATTGCCTTGTCTTCTCCTGTTTATTGAATGCTCGCAGATTCCAGCTTAGTCCAATGCACGTGCATTCTTATTATTATTCACATCGTTCGGTCGTGCAAGGGAAAGGCAATTATGATGATATATGATGGACTGACTGACATGGGAAAAGCTGGTATGAACTCGACCTCTTTTGTTTTTGTAAATATGATGAGTCCATCTTTCCTGATTCAACTTATTATGAATAAACATGTTTGCAATGACAATTAGAGATCATAGTTGCTTGTGCCATGCTTGATTAGCTACGAGTTATAATGGTTTACCTTGCGTGCCAACATGCTATTGAGATGATTATGATGTGGTATGATGGGTTGGTATCCTCCTTTGAATGATTTAAGTGACTTGACTTGGCACATGTTCACGCATGTAGTTGAAACAAATCAACATAGCCTTCACGATATTTATGTTCATGGTGGACTATATCCTACTCATGCTTGTATTCAATGTTTATTAATTTTAATGCATGTTCATGACTGTTGTCGCTCTCTAGTTGGTCGCTTCCCAGTCTTTTGCTAGCCTTCTGCTTGTGCACCCAATCCCTTAAACCCCAAAGTTATTCCATATGAGTCCACCATACCTTCCTATATGCGGTATCTACCTGCCGTTCCAAGTAAATTTGTATGTGCCAAACTCTAAACCTTCAAATGAACATTCTGTTTTGCATGCTTGAATAGCTCATATATCAACTAGTGCTGCCCTTATCTTCCATGTTAGGCGGGTTATTCTCAAGAGGAGTGGACTCCACTCCTCACTCACGAGAAAATGGCAGGTCACCGGGATGCCCAATCCCATGCTTTATGCAAACTAAATCAAAATAATTGCATACAAAACTCCCCCTGGGACCCGTTGAATGTTGGAGGCACTCGTTGTTTCGAGCGAGCCATGGATTGATGCTTGTGGAGGAGGGGGAGTATAAACTTTACCATTCTGTTTGGGAACCGCCTATAATTTGTTTAGCATGGAAGATATCGTCATCTCTTAGTTGTTATGTTGACAATGAAAGTATGCCGCTCAAAATATAATTAATCTCTATTTCAAAATCGAGCTCTGGCACCTCTACAAATCCCTGCTTCCCTCTACGAAGGGCCTATCTATTTACTTTCATGTTGAGTCATCACCCTCTTATTAAAAGCACTAGCTGGAGAGCACAACTGTCATTTGCATTCATTACTGTTAATTTATATCGAGTATGACTATGATTGGATCTCTTTTACCATGAATTACAATGTCTAGTCAGTCCTTGATCTTTGAAGGTGCTCTGCATTTATGTTTTGCGGTCTCAGAAAGGGCTAGTGAGATACCATCTTGTTATATCATATTATGATTGTTTTGAGAAAGTGTTGTCATCCGAGATTTATTATTATGATTTGCTAGCTGATTATGCCATTGATATGAGTAAACATGGGACCTTAGAATTATTGCAAATGTGGTTAGTTATAATATTTGCTGAAAACTTGAATGCTGGCTTGACATAAGTACAACAACAAAAGCAAACAGAGTTTGTAAAAGTTTTTCTTTTTCTCTTTCAGTTTGTCAACTGAATTGCTTGAGGACAAGCAAGGGTTTAAGCTTGGGGGAGTTGATACGTCTCCGTCGTATCTACTTTTCCAAACACTTTTGCCCTTGTTTTGGACTCTAACTTGTATGATTTGAATGGAACTACCGGATGACGCTGTTTTCAGCAGAATTGCCATGATGTTGTTTTATGTGCGAAAAACAAAAGTTCTCGGAATGACCTGAAACTCCACGGGATGTCTTATAGAAAATAATAATAAATCCTCGCCAAATATAAAGACCAGGGGGCCCACACCCTGTCCACGAGGGTGGGGGGCGCGCCCCCTACCTCGTGGGCCCCCTGGATACCCTCCGACGCCAACTCCAACTCCATATATTGGCTTTCGGGGAGAAAAATATCAGAGAGAAAGTTTCATCGCATTTTACGATACGGAGCCGCCGCCAAGCCCTAATCTCTCTCGGGAGGGCTGATCTGGAGTCCGTTCGGGGCTACGGAGAGGGGGATTCGTCTCCGTCGTCATCATCAACCATCCTCCATCACCAATTTCATGACGCTCACCGCCGTGTGTGAGTAATTCCATCGTAGGCTTGCTGGACGGTGATGGGTTGGATGAGATTTATCATGTAATCGAGTTAGTTTTGTTAGGGTTTGATCCCTAGTATCCACTATGTTCTGAGATTGATGTTGCTATGACTTTGCTATGCTTAATGCTTGTCACTAGGGCCCGAGTGCCATAAATTCAGATCAGAACCTATTATCTTTTCATGTATATATGTGTGTTCTTGATCCTATCTTGCAAGTCTATAGTCACCTACTATGTGTTATGATCCGGCAACCCCGAAGTGACAACAATCGGGACCACTCCCGGTGATGACCATAGTTTGAGGAGTTCATGTATTCTCTGTGTGCTAATGCTTTGTTCCGGTTCTCTATTAAAAGGAGGCCTTAATATCCCTTAGTTTCCAATAGGACCCCGCTGCCACGGGAGGGTAGGACAAAAGATGTCATGCAAGTTCTTTTCCATAAGCACTTATGACTATATTGGGAATACATGCCTACATTATATTGATGAATTGGAGCTAGTTACTGTCACCCTATGTTATGACCGTTACATGACGAACCACATCCGGCATAATTATCCATCATCGATCCGGTGCCTCTGAGCTTTCCATATCTTGGTTCTCGCTTATTTACTTTTCCGCTGCTCTCATACAATCACTACAAAATACCAAAACATTACTTTTGCTCTCTTTACTTTGTTACCGTTACCACCACTATCATATTACTTTGCTAATAAACACTTTGCTGCAGATATTAAGTTTCCAGGTGTGGTTGAATTGACAACTCAGCTTCTAATACTTGAGAATATTCTTTGGCTCCCCTTGTGTCGAATCAACAAATTTGGGTTGAATACTCTACCCTTGAAAACTGTTGCAATCCCCTATACTTGTGGGTTATCAAGACCTTTTGCTTGCACCATTGCCGGGGAGCATAGCTCTATTATTTGAGTCACTTGGGATTTATATCTGCTAGACACTATGAAGAACTTGAAAGATGCTAAGACAACAATTTATCCCTCAACTACGAGGGGAGGTAAGGAACTACCATCTAGCTCTGCACTTGATTCACCTTTTGTTATGAGTAAGACTCAAGACCCGACCACGACAGAAGAGAGAGAAAGGACGAAGGTCGTCCCCTATGCTTTAGACGTAGGCTTCACAGTATGCTATGTTGTGTGTTGGAAATATGCCCTAGAGGCAATAATAAAATGGTTATTATTATATTTCCTTGTTCATGATAATTGTCTATTGTTCATGCTATAATTGTATTAACTGGAAACCGTAATGCATGTGTGAATACATAGACCACAACATGTCCCTAGTGAGCCTCTAGTTGACTAGCTCGTTAATCAATAGATGGTTATGGTTTTCTGACCATGGACATTGGATGTCATTGATAACGGGATCACATCATTAGGAGAATGATGTGATGGACAAGACCCAATCCTAAGCATAGCACAAGATCGTGTAGTTCGTTTGCTAAAGCTTTTCTAATGTCAAGTGTCATTTCCTTAGACCATGACATTGTGCAACTCCCGGATACCGTAGGAATGCTTTGGGTGTACCAAACGTCACAACGAATCGGGTGGCTATAAAGGTGCACTACGGGTATCTCCGAAAGTGTCTGCATTGGGTTGGCACGAATCGAGATCGGATTTGTCACTCCGTATGACGGAGAGGTATCTCTGGGCCCACTCGGTAATGCATCATCATAATGAGCTCAATGTGACTAAGTAGTTAGTCACGGGATCATGCATTACGGAACGAGTAAAGTGACTTGCCGGTAACGAGATTGAACGAGGTATTGGGATACCGACGATCGAATCTCGGGCAAGTAACGTACCGATTGACAAAGGGAATTGTATACGGGATTGCTTGAATCATTGACATCATGGTTCATCTGATGAGATCATCGTAGAACGTGTGGGAGCCAACATGGGTATCCAGATCCCGTTGTTGGTTATTGGCCGGAGAACGTCTCGGTCATGTCTGCATGGTTCCCGAACCCCTAGGGTCTACACACTTAAGGTTCGGTGACACTAGAGTTGTTATGGGAAATAGTATGTGGTTACCGAAGGTTGTTTGGAGTCCCGGATGAGATCCCGGACATGACGAGGAGCTCCGGAATGGTCCAGAGGTGAAGATCGGTATATTGGACGAAGGGTATTGGAGTACGGAATTGTTCCGGGGTACAGTGATGACCAGCGTGTCCGAAAGGGTTTGGAGACCCGACAAGCGTTAGGGGCCTTATGGGCCAAGGGAAGGCACATCAGCCCACTAAGGGGCTGGCGCCCTCCACCCCATCTCACGTAACCAGGAGAGGTGGGGCGCCACCCCTAGGGCAGCCGCCTCCCGACTTGGGGGCAAGTTTCCTAGGAGTGGGGCGCCCAAACCCATCTAGGGTTTCCCCATGGCGCCGCCCCTCCTAGGGAACCCTAGGCGCCTCCCCTCCTCCTTCCCCTATATATAGTGAGGGAGAGAGAGGGCAGCCGCACCCTTCCCCTGGCGCAGCCCCTCCCTCCTCAAACACCTCCTCCTCCTCCGTAGTGCTTGGCGAAGCCCTGCCGGAGAACCACGAGCTCCATCGCCACCACGCCGTCGTGTTGCTGGAGTTTTCCCTCAACTTCTCATCTCCCCTTGCTGGATCAAGAAGGAGGAGACGTCCCCGGGCTGTACGTGTGTTGAACGCGGAGGCGCTGTCCGTTCGGCGCTAGATTGGATCTTCCGCGATTTGAATCGCCGTGAGTACGACTCCATCAACCGCGTTCTTGTAACGCTTCCGCTTTCTTCAAGGGTATGAAGATGCACTCCTTCTCTCTCGTTGCTAGCATCTCCTAGATTGATCTTGGTGACACGTAGGAAAATTTTGAATTATTGCTATGTTCCCAACAGTGGTATCTGAGCTAGGTCTATGCGTAGATTCTATGCACGAGTAGAACACAAAGTAGTTGTGGGCGATGATTTGTTCAATTTGCTTGCCGTTACTAGTATCATCTTGATTTGGCGGCATTGTGGGATGAAGCGGCCCAGATCGACCTTACATGTACACTTACGTGAGACAGGTTCGACCGACTGACATGCACTTGATGCATAAGGTGGCTAGCGGGTGTCTGTCTCTCCCACTTTAGTCAAATCGGATTTGATGAAGAGGGTCCTTATGAAGGGTAAATAGCAATTGGCATATCACCATTGTGGTTTTGCGTAGGTAAGAAACGTTCTTGCTAGAAACCCATAGCAGCCACGTAAAACATGCAATAACATTTAGAGGACATCTAACTTGTTTTTGCAGGGTATGCTATGTGATGTGATATGGCCAAAAGGATGTGATGAATTATATATATGTGATGTATGAGATTGATCATCTTCTTGTAATAGGAATCACGACTTGCATGTCGATGAGTATGACAACCTGCAGGAGCCATAGGAGTTTTCTTAATTTATTGTATGACCTGTGTGTCACTGAATAACGCCATGTAATTACTTTAAATAAGATGATCCCTCATAATAAATAAGATGATCCCTCATAATAATTTCAAGAAAGTGTTCCCCCTAACTGTGCACCATTGCGAAAGTTCGTTGTTTCGAAGCACCACGTGATGATCGGGTGTGATAGATTCTAACGTTCACATACAACGGGTGTAAGCCAGATTTACACACGCGAAACACTTAGGTTGACTTGACGAGCCTAGCATGTACAGACATGGCCTTGGAACACAAGAGACCGAAAGGTCGAACATGAGTCGTATAGTGGATACGATCAACATGAAGATGTTCACAGATGGTGACTAGTCCGTCTCACGTATGATCGGACACGACCTAGTTGACTCGGATCATGTATCACTTAGATGACTAGAGGGATGTCTATCTGAGTGGGAGTTCATAAGATGAACTTAATTATCCTGAACATAGTCAAAAGGTTTTTGCTAATTATGTCATAGCTCGCGCTTTAGTTCTACCGTTTTAGATATGTTTCTAGAGAAAAATTAGTTGAAAGTCGATAGTAGAAATTATGCGGACTGGGTCCGTAAACTGAGGATTGTCCTCATTGCTGCGTAGAAGGCTTATGTCCTTAATGCACCGCTCGGTGTGCAGAACCTCGAGCGTCGTTTGTGGATGTTGCGAACATCTGACATACATGTTTTGATGACTACGTGATAGTTCAATGCGTAATGTTAAACGGTTTAGAATTGAGGCACCGAAGACATTTTTTTAAAACGTCGCGGAACATATGAGATGTTCCAAGAGCTGAAATTGGGATTTCAGGCTCGTGCCCACGTCAAGAGGTATAAGACATCCGCCGAGTTTCTTAGCCTGCAAACTAAGGGAGAAAAGCTCAATCGTTGAGCTTGTGCTTAGATTGTCTGAGTAGAACAATCACTTGAATCGAGTGGGAGTTAATCTTCCAGATGAGATAGTGATGTTTCTCCAAAGTCATTGCCACGAAGCTACTAGAGCTTCGTGATGAACTATAACCTATCAGGGATAGATATGATGATCCTTGAAATATTCGCAATGTTTGACACCGCGAATGTAGAAATCAAGAAGGAGCATCAATTGTTGATGGTTAGTGAAACCACTAGTTTCAAGAAGGGCAAGGGTAAGAAGGGATACTTCATGAAATGGCAAATCAGTTGCTGCTCTAGTGAAGAAACCCAAGGTTGAACCCAAACCCGAGACTAAGTGCTTCTGTAATGAGGGGAACCGTCACTGAAGCAAAACTACCCTAGATACTTGGTAGATGAGAAGGCTGGCAAGGTCGACAGAAGTATATTGGATATACATTATATTGATGTGTACTTTACTAGTACTCCTAGTAGCACCATGGTAATAGATATCGGTTCAGTTGCTAAGTGTTAGTAACTCGAAATAAAAGGCTATGGAATAAACGGAGACTAGCTAAAGGTGAGATGATGACATGGTTTGGAAGTGTTTCCAAGGTTGATGTGATCAAGCATCGCATACTCCCTCTACCATCGAGATTGGTGTTAAACCTAAGTCATTGTTATTTGGTGTTTGCGTTGAGCATAGACATGATTGGATTATGTTTATCGCAATACGGTTATTCATTTAAGGAGAATAATGGTTACTCTGTTTATTTGAATAATACCTTCAATGGCCTTGCACCTAAAATGAATGGTTCATTGAATCTCGATCGTAGTGATACACATGTTCATGCCAAAAGATATAAGATAGTAATGATAGTACCACATACTTGTGGCACTGCCATTTGAGTCATATTGGTATAAAACGCATGAAGAAGCTCCATATTGATGGATCTTTGGACTCACTTGTTTTTGAAAAGATTGAGACATGCGAACCATGTCTATTGGTTGATATGTATGAAGAAACTCCATACAGATGGATCGTTTGGACTCACTTGATTTTGAATCACTTGAGACATGCAAATCATACCACATGGGCAAGATGACTGAAAGGCCTCGTTTTCGAGAAGATGGAACAAGAAAGCAACTTGTTGGAAGTAATACATTTTGATGTGTGCAGTCCAATGAGTCTTTGAGGCCTTGATGGATATCGTTATGTTCTTACTTCACAGATGATTTGGGTAGATCCTAAGTATATTTACTTGATGAAACAAAAGTCTAAATTATTGAAAGGTTCAAGTAATTTCAGAGTGAAGTTGAAGATCATCATGACAAGAGGATAAAATGTCTATGATATGATCATAGAAATGAATATCTGAGTTACGTGTTTGGTACACAACTAAGGCATTGTGGAAATTGTTTCACAACTAATGCCGCCTGGAACACCATAGTGTGATGGTGTGTCCGAACATCATAGCTGCACCCTATTGGATGTGGTGCAAACCATGATGTCTCTTATTGAATTACCACTATCGTTTATGGGTTAGGCACTGGAGACAACCACATTCACTTTAATAGGGCACCACGTAATTCCGTTGAGATGACACCGTATGAACTATGGTTTAGAGAAACCTAAGCTGTCGTTTCTTAAAAGTTTGGGGCTGCGACGCTTATGCGGAAAAGTTTTAGCCTGATAAGCTCGAACCCAAAGCTGATAAATGCATCTTCATAGGACACCCAAAACAGTTGGGTATACCTCCTAATTCAGATCCGGAAGCAAAAGTGATTGTTTCTGGAAACGGGTACTTTCTCGAGGAAATGTTTCTCTCGAAAGAATTGAGTGGGAGGATGGTGGAGACTTGATGAGGTTATCGAACCGTCACTTCAACTAGTATGTAGCAGGGCACATGAAGTTGTTCCTGTGGCGCCTACACCAATTGAAGTGGAAGCTGATGATAGTGATCACAAAACTTCGGATCAAGTCACTACCAAACCTCGTAGGTCGACAAGGACGCGTACTGCTTCGAAGTGGTACGGTAATCCTGTCTTGGAGGTCATGTTGCTAGACAACAATGAACCTATGAGCTATGGAGAAGCGATGGTGGGCCCGGATTCCGACAAATGGCTCGAGGCCATAAAATCCGAGGGAGGATCCATGTATAAAACAAAGTGTAGACTTTGGAAGAACTACTTGATGGTCGTAAGGCTGTTGGGTACAGATGGATTTTAAAAGGGAAGACGGGCAATGATGGTAAGTGTCACCATTAAGAAAGCTCGACTTGTCGCTAAGATGTTTTCCGACAAGTTCAAGGAGTTGACTACGATGAGACTTTCTCACCCGTAGCGATGCTAAGAGTCTGTTGAAATTATACTAGCAGTTCCTGCATTATTTATGAAATCTTGCAGATAGGACGTCAAAACATTGTTTCCTTAATGATTTTCTTGAGGAAAGGTTGTGTGTGATACAACCAGAAGGTTTTGTCAATCCTAAAAGATGCTAACAAGTATGCAAAGCTCCAGCAATCCTTCTAAGGACTGGAGTAAGCATCTCGGAGTTGGAATATACGCTTTGATGAGATGATCAAAGATTTTGGGTTTATACCAAGTTTATGAGAAACTTGTATTTCCAAAGAAGTGAGTGGGAGCACTATAGCATTTCTAATGAGTATATGTTGTTGACATATTGTTGATCAGAAATGATGTAGAATTTCTGGAAAGCATATAGTGTTATTTGAAAAGTGTTTATCAATGGAAACCTGGATTAAGCTACTTGAACATTGAGCATCAAGATCTATAAGGATAGATCAAAATCGCTTGATAGTACTTTCAAATGTGTACGCACCATGACAAGATTTTGAAGGAGTTCAAAATAGATCGGCAAAGAAGGAGTTCTTAGCTGTGTTATAAGCTGTGAGTATTGAGTAAGACTCAAGACCTGACCAAGGCAGAAGAGAGAGAAAGGACGAAGGTCGTCCCCTATGCTTTAAACGTACGCTCTACAGTATGCTATGATGAGTACCGCACCTGAAGTGTGCCTTGCCATGAGTCAGTCAAGGGGTACAAGAGTGATCTAGGAATGGATCACATGACAGCGGTCAAATTAACCTTAGTAACTAGTGGACTAAGGAATTTTCTCGATTATGGAGGTGGTAAAAGAGTTCATCGTAAAGGGTTACGTCGATGCAAACTTTGACACTAATCCGGATGACTCAAAGTAGTAAACCGGATTTGTATAGTAGAGCAGTTATTTGGAATAGCTCCAAGTAGCGCCTGGTAGCTGCATCTACAAGATGACATAGATATTTGTAAAGCACACACAGATCTGAAAGGTTCAGACCCGTTGACTAATAAACCTCTCTCACGAACGAGATATGATCAAACACCATGGGTGTTGGATTCATTAAAATCACATAGTGATGTGAACTAGATTATTGACTCTAGTGCAAGTGGGAGACTATTGGAAATATGCCCTACAGGCAATAATAAAAAGGTTATTATTATATTTCCTTGTTCATGATAATTGTCTATTGTTCATGCTATAATTGTATTAACTGGAAACCGTAATACATGTGTGAATACATAGACCACAACATGTCCCTAGTGAGCCTCTAGTTGACTAGCTCGTTAATCAATAGATGGTTATGGTTTCCTGACCATGGACATTGGATGTCATTGATAACGGGATCACATCATTAGGAGAATGATGTGATGGACAAGACCCAATCCTAAGCATAGCACAAGATCGTGTAGTTCGTTTGCTAAAGCTTTTCTAATGTCAAGTATCATTTCCTTAGACCATGACATTGTGCAACTCCCGGATACCGTAGGAATGCTTTGGGTGTACCAAACGTCACAACGTAACTGGGTGGATACAAAGGTGCACTAAGGGTATCTCCGAAAGTGTCTGTTGGGTTGGCACGAATCGAGACTGGGATTTGTCACTCCGTATGACGGAGAGGTATCTCTGGGCCCACTCAGTAATGCATCATCATAATGAGCTCAATGTGACTAAGTAGTTAGTCACGGGATCATGCATTACGGAATGAGTAAAGTGACTTGCCGGTAACGAGATTGAACGAGGTATTGGGATACCGACGATCGAATCTCGGGCAAGTAACGTACCGATTGACAAAGGGAATTGTATACGGGATTGCTTGAATCCTTGACATCATGGTTCATCCGATGAGATCATCATGGAACATGTGGGAGCCAACATGGGTATCCAGATCCCACTGTTGGTTATTGGCGGAGAACGTCTCGGTCATGTCGCATGGTTCCCGAACCCGTAGGGTCTACACACTAAGTTTCGGTGGCGCTAGAGTTGTTATGGGAAATAGTATGTGGTTACGAAGGTTGTTTAGAGTCCGGATGAGATCCGGACATGACGAGGAGCTCGGAATGGTCCGAGGTGAAGATCGGTATATTGGACGAAGGGTATTGGAGTCCGGAATTGTTCCGGGGGTACTAGGTGATGACCAGTGTGTCCGAAACGGGTTTCGGAGGCCCCGACAAGCGTTGGGGGGCCTTATGGGCCAAGGGGAGAGGGCACATCAGCCTACTAAGGGGCTGAGCGCCCCTCCCACCCCACCTCACGTAACTAGGAGAGGTGGGGGCGCCACCCCTAGGGCAGCCGCCCCTCCCGGCTTGGGGGGCAAGTTTCCTAGGGGGTGGGGGCGCCCAAACCCATCTAGGGTTTCCCCTATGGCCGCCGCCCCTCCCCTAGGGAACCCTAGGGCGCCTCCCCCTCCTCCCTTCCCCTTATATATAGTGAGGAGAGAGAGGGCAGCTGCACCCTTCCCCTGGCGCAGCCCCTCCCTCCTCCAACACCTCCTCCTCCTCCGTAGTGCTTGGCAAAGCCCTGCCGGAGAACCACGAGCTCCATCGCCACCACACCGTCGTGCTGCTGGAGTTTTCCCTCAACTTCTCCTCTCCCCTTGCTGGATCAAGAAGGAGGAGACATCCCCGGGCTGTACGTGTGTTGAACGCGGAGGCGCCGTCCGTTTGGCGCTAGATCGGATCTTCCGCGATTTGAATCACCGCGAGTACGACTCCATCAACCACGTTCTAGTAACGCTTCCGCTTAGCGATCTTCAAGGGTATGAAGATGCACTCCTTCTCTCTCATTGCTAGCATCTCCTAGATTGATCTTGGTGACACGTAGGAAAATTTTGAATTATTGCTACGTTCCCCAACACTGTGTACCGCACCTAAAGTGTGCCTTGCCATGAGTCAGTCAAGGGGTACAAGTGTGATCCAGGAATGGATCACACGACATCGGTCAAGGTTATCCTTAGTAACTAGTGGACTAAGGAATTTTCTCGATTATGAAGGTGGTAAGAGAGTTCGTCGTAAAGGGTTACGCTGATGCAAACTTTGACACTAATCTGGATGACTCTGAGTAGTAGACCAGATTCGTATAGTAGAGCAGTTATTTGGAATAGTTCCAAATAGCGCGTGGTAGCTGCATCTAGGAGATGACATAGAGATTTGTAAAGCACACACGGATCTGAAAGATTCAGACCCGTTGACTAATAACCTCTGTCTCAAGCAAGATATGATCAAACCCAATGGATGTTGGATTCATTGCAATCACATAGTGATGTGAACTAGATTATTGACTCTAGTGCAAGTGGGAGACTGTTGGAAATATGCCCTAGAGGCAATAATAAAATGGTTATTATTATATTTCCTTGTTCATAACAATTGTCTATTGTTCATGCTATAATTGTATTAACTGGAAACCGTAATACATGTGTGAATACATAGACCACAACATGTCCCTAGTGAGCCTCTAGTTGACTAGCTCGTTGATCAATAGATGGTTATGGTTTCCTGACCATGGACATTTGATGTCATATATAACGGGATCACATCATTAGGAGAATGATGTGATGGACAAGACCCAATCCTAAGCATAGCACAAGATCGTGTAGTTCGTTTGCTAAAAGCTTTTCGAATGTCAGGTATCATTTCCTTAGACCATGAGATTGTGCAACTCCCGGATACCGTAGGAATGCTTTGGGTGTGCCAAACGTCACAACATAACTGGGTGGCTATAAAGGTGCACTACGGGTATCTCCGAAAGTGTCTGTTGGGTTGGCACGAATCGAGACTGGGATTTGTCACTCCGTATGACGGAGAGGTATCTCTGGGCCCACTCGGTAATGCATCATCAGAATGAGCTCAAAGTGACTAAGTAGTTAGTCACGGGATCATGCATTACAGAATGACTAAAGTGACTTTTCGGTAACGAGATTGAACGAGGTATTGGGATACCGAAGACCGAATCTCGGGCAAGTAACGTACCGATTGACAAAGGGAATTGTATACGGGATTGCTTGAATCCTTGACATCGTGGTTCATCCGATGAGATCATCGTGGAACATGTGGGAGCCAACATGGGTATCTAGATCCCGCTGTTGGTTATTGGCCGGAGAACGTCTCGGTCATGTCTGCATGGTTCCCAAACCCGTAGGATCTACACACTTAAGGTTCGGTGACGCTAGAGTTGTTATGGGAAATAGTATGTGGTTACTGAAGGTAGTTCGTAGTCCCGGATGAGATCCCGGACATCACGAGGAGTTCCGGAATGGTCCGGCGGTGAAGATTGATATATTGGACGAAGGGTATTGGAGTCCGGAAGTGTTCTAGGGGTACCAGGCTATGGCCAGCAGGACCGAAAAGTGTTCTGGGGGTTCCGGAAGTGTTCAGGAGCCCCGACAAGTATTGGAGGGTCTCATGGGCCAAAGTGGAAGGGGCAAACCAGCCCACTAAGGGGTGGTGCGCCCCCACACCCTTTCCCACGTTACTTGGGGAGGTCGGGCGCCTCCACCTGGCTTGAGAGGCAAGCCTCCACCTGCTTGGCCTGGGGGGCAAGTCTCCCTAGGATTTAACCTAGGGAGATCCAATCTGCTTGGCCGCCGCCCCCTAGGGGAAACCCTAGGGCGCCTCCCCCTCTCCCCTTGACCCTATATATAGTGGAGGGGTGGGAGGGCAGCCGCACCTCTTCCCTGGCGCAACCCCCTCTCTCCTCCAACACCTCCTCCTCCTCCGTAGTGCTTGGCGAAGCCCTGCCGGAGAACCACGAGCTCCATCGCCACCACGCCGTCGTGCTGCTGGAGTTTTCCCTCAACTTATCCTCTCCCCTTACTGGATCAAGAAGGAGGAGACGTCCCCGGGCTGTACGTGTGTTGAACGCGGAGGCAACGTCCGTTCGGCACTTAGATCGGAATCGGCCGTGATCTGAATCGCTGCGTGTACGACTCCACCAACCGCGTTCTTGTAACGCTTCCGCATCACGATCTTCAAGGGTATGAAGATGCACTCCCCTCTCTCTCGTTGCTAGTCTCTCCATAGATTGATCTTGGTGATGCGTAGAAAATTTTGAATTTCCGCTACGTTCCCCAACAGTAGGGTCTGAGATTGGGCCAACATGCACATCCAAAAACACGAAGAGATGTGTAGTCGGGTGTAACACCAAGGATACATGTAATAGGTGTGTCAAGTTTGATAACTTTGCTTGGAAGCAAATTGATAAGGTATGTGGCAGTTAAGAAGGCTTCATCCCAAAACTTAAGTGGCATGGATGCATTTGCTAGCAGTGCTAATCCCATATCAACTATGTGACGATGTTTTCTCTCAGCGGAACCATTCTGTTGGTGAGCATGAGGGCAAGAGACATGGTGAGAGATGCCAAGCTTTTGGAAGAAAGAATTCAACTTTTCATACTCACCACCCCAGTCGGTTTGCATAGCAATAATTTTGGATTTCAGTTTGCGTTCAACAAGATTTTGAAAATTGATAAAGACTTGGAATACATCAGATCTTTTCTTTAATAAGTAAATCCAAGTAAATTTACTATAATCATCAATGAAGCTGACATAGTAGGAAAATCTACCAACTGAGTAGGGGTTGGTCCCCATACATCTGAGAATATGAGTTGTAGTGGAGAAGTAGATACACTGATAGAAATAGGGTAAGGCAATTGATGACTTTTAGCTTGTTGACACGGATCACAAACTGACTCAACACTAGGCTCATAAGAGAGTTTATTTTTGCTAAGAATATATTTAACTATGACTGAAGATGGATGACCCAAACGACAGTGCCATCTTGATGACGAAGGCTTGGTGACAATATTTGCTTGGTTATCTGACCATGAAAATGATGATGATATGAGAGACCTCCCACGCACCGTCCTCTAAGAATGATTCTCCTTGTTGCCAAGTCCTTAACCAAGAGAAAATAAGGATAGAATTCTATGAGAACATTGTTATCAAGGGTGAAACGATGGACGGAAACAAGATTTTTGGAAGTTTCTGGAACATGCAAGACATCTTTCAAGTGCAAATTTTTCATGGGGTTTTTAACGATTGAACTACCAATATGTGTAATATTCATACCAGAACCGCTTGCTGTGCGAATTTGATCACCTCCATTGTACTTCTCTCGCTTCGTCAACTTGTCAAGTTCACCCATGATATGATTGGTTGCTGCACTGTCGGTGTCCCTCCCCTCAACCTCCTCCCAACGCCGTGCTGTCGCCGTCCCCAGTCACCCCTCTAACCCGGCGATAACCATATTCTTCGGCAAACTTGCATCACCCCTACACCGCTAAGACGGATAATGGAATCGTCTGCCACCCTAAGATAGACACCGGGTCTCCAACTAGCCCTAAGGGCGTGTTCGGTACTCCTCCAACTCCTAAGTCCTCTAACTCCCGGCCAAGAGTCCAACCGAACTGCTCCACTCCAAGATTTACGTGAGAGAAGTTGGCTTCAAAATCTGTGGAGTTGTGAAGCTGGGAAATCATAGGGGTGAGTGTATGCGCGTGTATATGAGCGCTTGCGTTTGTAATGTGTTCAAAAAAAGGAAGCGAGAGTTGAGAGATAATTACCGGCTCCTGCCACCGCGAAGTGAATTCTTCTCGTACTTATTTGCTCCCACTTGTCTCTCTAGTCGCAAGTCATCCCTCTCTGCACCATTCCCCTCTAATTCCAGACCAGGCCTATGGCCTAGCCCATCTTTTCCAAACCTTTTGGACTACCAACCTGCTCCTGATGGGCAATAAAGGGGCGATTTTATGGGCTTCAGGATCGCTAGCTCCGGGATCGATCGTGAGAAGCTGGATCTAGATTCATGGCGTTGGAGTTGAGGATTTTTCGGCCATGGAGGGCTCCTGAACATGCCCTAAGATAGACCCAGGGGATTTTCCGGCGAGCCGGCGACTGCTTCTTCTTTCCCTCTGTCGGCTACTTCTTCCTTCCAAAACCGACTGACCGAAAATGTGTTTTCATGGCGACTGACGTGTAGCTAAACTGTTTATGTTCAGATGGGGTGAATACGTGCATGTGGACGTCGTACATTTCCCTTCCCTCCAACTTAGGGCATCTCCAACGACAACCTGCAAACTTCCTCCCACATCCGTACACGGACTGAAAATGAAAGACAAAATCAAGATAGACAGACAGACAATCATCCATGGAAATTGTGCATGTTTAATTACTTTCCACGTCGTCAAACTTGCGGCTTTGTCGGCCGTTTGTTCTTTCGGAGTTGCTCCATACGTAGGTTTGGACTTTGCTGCTATCCAATTCGGACTATCTATGGAGTATTAGGTGTAAAAATTTGGATATTCGTAGACGAAGAATAAGTAATCTTGTCTTCGGATTCTGTCCATTGATAAAATAAAAAATGACAAGAGACTTTTTTCCTGAAATCCCTGCAAAAGAAGAAATTATACCTCTTTCTATAAGATTTAATGAAAATTGATAAATCATTTAATATAATTGCTATGCTTAGTGTGTGACTCGTTATTTTTTTCTTTTTTTAAGAAAAAACTTAGTAATTATAGAAAATTAACTAATAACCAACCTATTGCTTCGTATTGTCGAGATCCTAACTAAGAAACAGTCACTATATGATTCTGCCTTCACCTACCCTACCCACACGAGCAGCAAAGTCTGCCTGGCAACTACGCGTGCCTTCCTCCGGCTGGACGTGTACGTCCGGCATGACAAACCTGCATGCACCACCTGT
This sequence comes from Aegilops longissima, assembly GCA_021605205.1. Classification (NCBI taxonomy): domain Eukaryota; kingdom Viridiplantae; phylum Streptophyta; class Magnoliopsida; order Poales; family Poaceae; genus Aegilops; species Aegilops longissima. The sequence goes on along the minus strand of CM038679.1, from coordinate 25,706,763 downwards.
CGGTGCATGGTTCTGTACTTTCCATATTACTCCTACTCGTAACACGTGGACCTTTTTGCGACGAGTATACAAGTAGTACACTCTACAGTAGAATAGGAGTATCAAGGATTCGCCGAGCTGTAAAAGTGCTGCATCTCCTAATAGCTTGCAAAGTAGAGTATATACAATGGGCTCTGGGCTGGTGGTCGGGGACTCGGGGGCATTGCGCAGGAGCACACAAGTTTCTTCAGGTTCACACTGCGTGCATGGATGCATGCATGCATGCAGAGTTAATTATATAATCAAATGGTAGGTAAACTGAGGTCGCATGTCGCGCACGCCCATGTTTGACAATGCGCACCCGCACGCTACCGCAAACATAGTCACCGCTGACGGAGCACCGGGTAGTGACTTTCGGGACTGGTAGGAGTACGTACTACTACTAGCTAGCTGCCAAAATGCACGTCGAGCTGGTGTGTTCTCGGAAACTGGTCTGGAGCAGAGACCGACCAAGAGAGCATCTGTCTGAATATGCCTGATCGATCCTTTACACGGAAGCACTTCAGTTAGTGCCGACCTACGAAAAGAGGGATGCAAAATGGTCAAGACATGCATGCTAAAAGTAGAAGGAAACTACGAGCCTGCTCGATGAACGAGATATCGTTACGGATGAAGTTATACTACAAGGTTATGGACGAAATGTACGTATACACGCATAAGTTTCAGAGCTGTAGAAGAATAGTTTGATTGAAGACAATAATATTAACTTCATAGGGTGCCCATATATAGCACGTGCATGGGTAGTTTCGTCCACAATTATTCAAAACTTGCTTTCGCCCCGCTTTATAGATAAAGCATACGTTCATACAACCACGTCCCAACCATAGTCATAAAAGAGAAACGCTGGGGTCACAGCACAAAGACGCCCAAAAGAAAGAAAAAGAAACGAAAAAGGCCCCTAGGGACAAGCTACGAAGCAGGCGAGCGGTCCGAGAGGCGACGCGCAGTAGACACCAGAGCGTCCAGAAAGAGCTGAAGACGATCACGATCCCTCGGCCTAGCGAGCGGATGCCAATGCTGCAAGAAGGCAAGAAATTTGAAGAACGAGCCAGAAGCACGTCGCGGGAACACCCGCTCGATCACCATCTTGTTGCGAGTAGTCCAAAGAGTCCACATCATAGCCGTGAAGATGAGCCAGAACAATCGAGGTTTACGGCCAACCTGAATGGCCCTAACCTGCAAAAACTCTGCCAGGTCATGGGCCTTCCACTCCGGTCCAAGAGCCTCCCGAACAAAGCATCAAAGTGCATGCGCTGCTACGCAAGAGAACAAAATGAACAACCCTAATTACCATAAGAAACTCTTTCGTCCACAACAATAACCCCAATTACTACAAGTCTTATAGATTTAGGAAACAAGCTGAACAACTACACCTAATACACATACGTATTCCCCTCCAGCAGTCGAAGCGTCGTGCCTGTCAATAGTACGGACGAAATGTAAGTATACATAGTGACTTTCAGAGCAGTAGTACGTATTTCCTTCGTCCCAAAATAAGTGTACAAATTTGTACTACCTCTGTCCTAGTTTATAGGCCCCCTTTATAGTTTGTGCCAAATTATGACTAAAAATTAAACTAACAAAATGTTAATGCATGTCAAGAAAAATTATCTTATTGAATTCGTATTTGAACATAGTTTTCAAAATATAATGTTTGGTGACATGCGTGAACATTTTATTAGTTTAATCTATAGTTAAAATTTGGCATGGAATACAATGGGGACCAATAAACCCGGACGGAGGTAGTACTAGAACTAGTATAAAATAAAAACACTTATTTTGGGACATAGGGAGTACCATGGATACATGACGGGTGCAGCTAGCAAGGAGTGGAGTCCCTCTGAACGCCGGATCAACCGTGGCCGGCCGGTCGCTGCCACCTATCTTTCGGCTGCGTGACAACGCCTGCGATGAGCGATGGAGCGGGCCGGGGGTGTGACGCATCCTCCGTGCCATTCCAGGATTCCAATTTCTAGTTGACGTTTGATGCATGTCGGTTCGATCGGTGCGAGCTAGGTTTAGTTGCGCATGTGTTTTTGGATTTATTCCAGTAAGGCGCGTCCGTCAACTACGAGACATCTGTAACAATTTCGTTTATCTTAAGATCTGATGGCTTGATCGTTCAAAGATGTGTGTGTATGTGTACATCTCCTTATAGGGATGAGTGTGGGTATTCCTCCTTAAAAAAAAAAAAGATGAGTGTGCGTGAGTGTCTGTGAACCCTTGCGTTATACTGCATTTCTAGAAGAAGAAAAAGAACTTAGTTTGCTGCCATGAGACGGCACCTAGCTTCGTTTCCACAGGTGATTTGCCCCTCGGTCCAAGTACGTGGAAAGTTTCCTCATTCTTGACTTCCTTCCACTACGATCGGTGTTATCCCTGCGTGCGTGCATGCATTTCAAGACAATGCGACGACTCATGAAAGGAGAAAGAAAAAAGCACGTCATGTTCGTGGCATTTTCAAGGCCAGACGCAGATTATTAAATACAGCACCCGTGGAGTATATGTACAAGATACACGGAGCTGTTTAAACACTTTACAATTCATACAGAGTACATGTAGGCATCTATTTTTTGCTGAATGATGGCTAGTACTTGGCAAACAACGACCAAACCCTAGCTAACTAGTTAACGAACCAACATAGTAGGAGCAGCACTTGTGTTTAGCCACGAGGAACGAAGGTACAGTAGTATCGGCAGAGTGCAGAGGGGCATGCATATATCTTGTCTTACGGGGTGCAGCCCTGGCGACCGTTGGAGCCGCACGAGTGGCCGGCTCCATCTACAGCTCCTCCCGGCAGCAACCTGCGAGCGACGGCCGGCTTGGATTTGGACGACCAGAGACCACCGGCAGCATTGCCCGACATGGCAGACGCGCCCGAGCCCCGGCCATGCTGATGCTGCGGTGCCGCCGTCTCCGGCGCCCGCGTGCTCCCCACCATCAGCCTCTGCTCGGCCGCTTCCTCTGGACTCGTCGCTTCCGCGACGGCGAAGCACCAGACTCCATGCAGGAACGGGGAAGCCACAAGGAGGAGGAAGCCGGCCACGAGCAGCAGCGTCTTGCCGTTGTTGTTGCCGCAGCCAGAGACCCCCATTCGGATCTAAGCTTATGAACTCTACAGGAGAGGGATACGGTTTAAGCTGGTCTAAAGCTCTGATGAGAAATCGGTTGAGCGAGATCAGCTGTGTTTTTGCGGTGAGGGAGCAACGGGTTGGAGGCTTGGAGCTGTAGCGCTAGAGAGGGCTGCTTTTATAGCTCGAAGAAGAAGAAACCACCGATATGCCATTTCGCAGGAATTTAGCACGGGAGGACCGGAGGAGTCCTCAAAGAGTTTACCCGATGAGCATTGGCTACCACGTGGCAATCAAAGACGATCCTTTAGGACGCAAGAAACCGAGCTGTAATTTCCTTCAAGGGAACACGTCCGCAAATGCAACTTGTGCGACAGAATATAACCACTTCCGTCCTATTTGCCTTGGGAAAAAACAAGGAAGACCATAACACACCTACACATTAGTTAAATTTATTTTTTGGCGGATGCACGTTAGTTAATTGGCATATTAATTACTGGCAAGAAATGATGCACGCTTGACTATGACTATCGATGATGTGGTACGGGAGTCCATCTGGTAAGCTCTAGATATATTAGCGGCAAGGAACTTGCAGGAAACTTTCGATGTCGGCGCAAACCACGTACTCTACACTGAGCTCGGATCTATATATATCATGCAAAGCTGTTGACCATCGCACCAACTCTGCTGCTTCCTGCTTGTACTTTTACGATCTTTTCTGCGTGAATCGGAAGCTTCAGGTCACAGCCTCAGAATATGCGTATCTTATGGGCGAAGCTTAGCAGTAAGCAGTGCACCACGTCAGTAGGATGCCCAGCCCAGAGGAGCAAGTGCTCAAGTTATCTGCCAAAGGGAATGTGAATGCCAAATCCATCGGCAACTATGGCTGTGTGCATCTCAATTATGCAGAGACCGGGTGTAATGCTACTTTAAGTAATAAAGTGCCCTTTATCGAAAAAAAAATTCCGTCGGCAATGAGTTAGCAGCATAAGAGAAGAAAACTGGCCGCTTGCTAGAGCCACGCCCTATCATCGCGGCGGTGTGGTTCCGCCTCGACGGAGCCGTGAAGCGTGAACCATTGTCGAAGACAACACCCTGTGCTTCTGCGGCTCCCGGGGAGACGGTCTCGAGCCATAGGAGCTCTGCACAAGGGCACAACACGCAAGAAGACGCAGCGGGAGGCGAGCGTGCGAGTAGCGTGCCATTTTGGTCAGGGTTTCGGCAAGGCATTACGTACGCTTGTTTGGCAAGATACTACTGAGGGCCAGTTCTTTTGGCAGCTTAAAAAATAAACCGTCTCCTATCAAGCTTTTTTCATAAGCCGCTTCCTTCATTCACTGGGGCTTCTAAACTACTCCCTCCGTTCCCAAATAATTGTCTTTCTAGCCATCTCAAATGGACTACAACATACGGATGTATGTAGACATGTTTTAGAGTGTAGATTCACTCATTTTGCTTCGTATGTAGTCACTTGTTAAAATCTCTAGAAAGACAAATATTTAGGAACGGAGGAAGTAGTTATGAAATAACTAATATACAGTTCTTATAAATTTTTTAGAACGGCTTATTTCTTAAGCTAAGGAGAGGCAGCTTATTTTTTAAGCCGTCCAAAAAAACTGGCCCTGAGAACCGACTCTTTTACCACAAGAGAGCGACAAGGCTAGGATTAGTACTGTTACTGCAATGCAGAGATGCACAGGCGAACTGTTACCGCGAGGAAGGCGCCCCACGTACAGGATTCACCGAGCATGTGAATTGTGATGTGATGAGGCCTTGCTTAGTTAGCGTGCGGGTGAAGAATACACTACACATCTGCATAGAATACTGTTGCCGACATCTGTTGGTGCATGGTTTTGTACTACTACTCGTCTACTACTCTACTCTATACTCGTAACACGTGGACCATTTGTGCGAGGAATATACTACTACTACAGTCTACGGTAGTGTAGGAGTATCAAGGATTCGCTGAGGTGTAAAGTGCTGCGTCTCTGGCTTGCAAAGTAGAGTATATACAATGGGCTGCTGGTCGAGGGAATTGCATAGGAGCACACAGGTTCACACTGACTGCATGCATGCGGAGTTGGCTTGTCACCCCTTTGATCCACACAGTAGTTATTTATTCTGAAGTCGTATATGTGCACGCCCATGTTTGACTATGTGCACGCACATGCTACCATAAAATATGAGTATAGTACTACCAGACGTCGTCACAGCTGACGGAGCTATAGTACTCCAGTAGGAGTATTACTCAGTACCATAGTTGGATTATATTTTTCATAAGCAGCTACTAGGTGCCAAAGTGCACGACGAGCTGGTATGTTCTTTTTTTTTTGCGACTGAGCTGGTATGTTCTTGGAAACTGGTGTAGCGTGTGGCTGGAGCAGAGACCGGAAGCATCTCGATAACCGAATCACACGGAAAGTGGGATGCAAAATGGTCAAAATATGCAGGCTGAAAGTAGTAGAAGGGAACTATGAATGAGCATGGATGAACCATAGTATCATTACAGATGAAGTTAGACTACCCCCTATGTAAATAAATATAAGATGTTTTAGGTCAAGCTTACAGACGAAATGCGCGTATACATAATAACTTTCCAAGCAATGGTAGTTGGTCGGTATGATTTTATGAGTGCATGACGGGTGCAACGACGAGCGAGGAGTAGAGCCCCTCCGAACGAACGCCCGAAGTGCAACGGCCCATGGTCTCTCTCCAATTCCAATTTCCGATCGAGGTTTGATGCATGCGCGCATGCATGCAGTGGCGAATAAACTGGGCAGGCTTTTTAATAGGCTTGAGCCTGCCCTCCAGAAATGAAAAAAGGAAATTAGTAGTTAATAGTACATGTTCCTAGTAGTATTATGCCAATTTCTAGCCTTCCTTAAACAAAAGAATTGAGACTCGGTGGCTTTTTCTTCACGCCACTGACTTTGAGCCTGCTCTTAATTTTCCTCCAAGATTCGTCACTGCATGCATGTCCGTTTGATCGTCGTCGGCGCGAACACAATTTCTTACGAGAGAGAGACGGCATGCATCTAGCTTCGTTATCCACTGGTGAGCCGCATCATCCTGAGACAATGCCACGATTCGTGCAAGAAATAAGAACAAGCGCAAACAGATCCATCCATCCATCTCTTGGGGAAAGAAAAGGCATGCATGTTCGTGGCATTTTTAAGACCATTAGCGGATTATTACAACACCGCATTGGAGTATATTTACAGGATAGATCGAGCTGTAGTTAAGCCGTTTCAACACTTTACAGTTCATATACTAGTACATACCCTAAAAAAAGTTCATATACTAGTACATAATTATAGACATCTATTTGTTGCTGACTGATGGCAAACAAGGAACCAACATATCAGTACTTCTACTACTTATCTTTAGCCAGGACGAACGAATGGGGACAAACCAACATAGTAGAGCATCTCTAGTGGCTTGTGTATCCCATAGTCTATGTCAAATATAGACCATCAAAGGCCAAAAAATGTGTCCAGCGGCTTGTGTATGTGCTAGTCTAAATTTTAGACATCCACCTGAATCGCTACGCATTGTCCATACGACGGAGCGAGGACGTCCAAACAGAGCTGCCCCTTCGCGAGCTCGCTCCCGCGCCGATCTGGAGAAGTTGGAGACGAGAAGACGCCCACGCCACTGCCCCGAGGAGCTCGCCGTCGCTGAGGTACGCTCTGGTTTTTCCGATTCGGAGAGAGGGAGAGTGATTGAAGAGACGGGGCAGGGAGATGGGGCCGATGGATCTGAGGCCAAATCCGGCCGCCTCCACCGGCCACTGTCGCCCTTGCGGATGGGGCAGGGAGATGCGAGAGAAGGGGCGGGGAGATGGGGCTCCGGTTGTGAGCGCGGCGCCGTCGGCGAGCATGTGCGCGAGCGGCGGGTGCGCTGGCTGCGAGCGGCGGGTGTGAGGGGGATGCGCGAGCTGCGGGTGTGAGCGTGTGGGCGAGCGGCTGGGGCGCCGGCTGCGAGCAGCGGCTGTGAGGCGCGAGCGCGAGGCGGCTGCGAGGCAGTAGCGTGTGCGCGAGCGCCGGCTCTCTGAATATTGCTGCTGCTCCCTGTATCTGAATATTGGTATTGTTCTCTGAATATCTGAATATAGCTGTTGGAGACATAGATTATCCAATTTAGACAATCCACTGAAAAACTGAGGTTGTCTAAAATGAAAAAAATTTACACCATTGTGTATGTGAAGATATAGACTATGAAATTTACACAAGCCACTAGAGATGCTCGTAGTACTAGTGCATGCAGAGCGCCATCTTCTTCTTCTTCTTCTTCTACGGGGAGCAGCCCTGGCCACCATTGGAGCCGCACGAATGGCCAGCTCCTGCCGGCAGCAACCTACGAGCCACGGCCGACTTGGACTTGGACGGCCAGAGACCACCACCAGCATTGCCCGACATGGCAGACGCGCCCGAGCCCCGGCCATGCTGATGCTGCGGCGCCGCCGTTTCCAGCGCCCGCGTGCTCCCCACCACCATCAGCTTCCGCTCGGCCGCTTCCTCTGGACTCGTCGCTTCCGCAACGACGAAGCACCCGACTCCATGCAGAAACGGGGAAGCCGCAAGGAGGAGGAAGCATGCCAGGAGCAGCAGCGTCTTGCCGTTGTTGTTGTTGCAGCCAGAGACCCCCATTTGGACCTAAAGTTATGAAACTACTCACTACGGGAGCGAGAAATCAGTTCGGCGAGATTAGCTGTTTTTCGACGGAGAGGGAGAATGTGGAACTTCTATAGCTCGAAGAAGAGACCACCCATATGCCATTTCGCAGGAATTTTGCAGTACGGAAATTTCTCAGAGAGTTTACCCACTGACCATTGGCTAGCAAGTGGCGCGCAATCCTTAGGACGCAACGCACCGAAGCGCAAGAGCACACGGTTGCACATGCAACTTGTGCGACAGCATGTAACCACCTTCCTCGATATGTTTGTCTTGGAAAAAAACCATAAGACTTGACTTGCCACATTAGTTAATCTTTTTGCCGGTGACACGTTAGTTAATCGGCATCTTACCGAGAAAGGATGCATGCACGCTGAGTAAATAGCATAAAACTACTTTACAGGCTAGGATTCCAAAAAACTACTGGTTTTTAATTTTTCTCAAACAACTACCAAATGGGTGGTCGGCTGTTTCAAAAAACTCAAATCGTCGAGTGCTTATCTATTGACCACGATTATGACAGGGCGGACCCACACCTAAACAAAGCGTTAGTTTGACCGTTAACTGACATGTGAGGCCCACATGTCAATGTCTCTTCTCATCTAGCAATCTTCTTCTGCTCCTCTCTGCCTCCCGTCTTCTTCTCCACTCTCCCTGCTCGCAAAGAACGCCGGAAAACAGGCATGGCCGCCGGCCACACTACTGGCCCACGCCGCCGTTCCATGCCACATCCGGTCGCCGCCCTATGCCACGTCGCCCCCCTCCTTCCATTGTTGCTGCTGGTAGGAGCTCGCCGAAGATCTTGGAGACAAGGAGCTCACCGGCCTCAATGGCCTCGTCCGCGGCGGGGGTCGCCATCGCGCGCACCGCCGTCGGGCTCCAGCTCGGGTCGTCGCGCTGCCGTGCTGTCACGCCCAATATGCGACCCTATCCTAAAGGAACTCAAAGGTCCCATCAAGGATAGAAACGCATAGTGGAGACGCTTTTGCAAGGTGGATATCATTACATCGTACCATTACATAATAGTTGGGGATACATACAAGAGGCAAACAATGCCACATGAATACATCAATATATCATTCATAAGATCAACATCCGACTACGGATAAACATAAACAGAAACTCAACGACATCGACCCTGCTAGCCCAGGCTGCCGACCTGGAACCTATCCCCTGATCAAAGAAGAAGCAGAAGAGGAACTCCAAAACAAGTAACATCGCTCTCGCGTTAAGATCATCGCATAACTTTGTACACTGAATCTGTTGTTGTAGTAATCAGTGAGCCACGATGACTCAAAGCAATCCCATTACCATGGGTATCAAGACTAGCAAAGCTTAATGGGTAAGGAAAGGATAAAGTGGTGAGGTTGCAGCAGCGACTAAGCATATATGGTGGCTAACATACGCAAATAAGAGCGAGAAGAGAAGCAACGAAACAGTCGTGAAGCTAGCAATGATCAAGAAGTGATCCTGAACTCCTACTTACGTCAAACATAACCCAAAACCCGTGTTCACTTCCCGGACTCCGCCGAGAAGAGACCATCACGGCTACACACGCGGTTGATGCGTTTTAATTAAGTCAAGTGTCAAGTTATCTACAACCGGACATTAACAAATTCCCATTTGCCACATAACCGTGGGCACGGCTTTCGAAAGTTTATACCCTGCAGGGGTGTCCCAACTTAGCCCATCATAAGCTCTCACGGTCAACAAAGAATATTCCTTCTCCCAGGAAGACCCGATCAGTCTCAGAATCCCGGTTTACAAGACATTTCGATGATGGTAAAACAGGACCAGCAAAGCCGCCCGATGTGACGAAAAATCCCGATAGGAGCTGCACATATCTCATTCTCAGGGCACAACGGATAGGTCAGCCTACGAGTAAAACCATACCTCGAGTTGCCCCGTGGTGGCCCCGCAGTCTGCCCATTTCAGACCAACACTCGAAGGAGCACTGGCCCCGGGGGGGGGGTAAATAAAGATGACCCTCCGGCACCGGAAACCCAAGGAAAAAGGCTTAGGTAGGCAAATGGTAAAACCAAGGTTGGGCCTTGCTGGAGGAGTTTTATTCAAAGCGAACTGTCAAGGGGGTCCCATAAATCACCCAACCGCGTAAGGAATGCAAAATCAAGGAACATAGCACCGGTATGACGGAAACTAAGGCGGCAAGAGTGGAACAAAACACCAGGCATAAGGCCGAGCCTTCCACCCTTTACCAAGTATATCGATGCATTAATTAAATAAGAGATATTGTGATATCCCAACATAATCCTGTCCATCATGGAGCAATCTTCAACTTCACCTGCAACTAACAACGCTATAAGAGGGGCTGAGCAAATCAGTAACATAGCCAAGCAACGGTTTGCTAGGAAGGGTGAAAAAGGTTAGAGGCTGACATGGCAATTTGGGAGGCTTGAGGAGCAAAATATAGGTAGCGCAGCATAGCGATAGAACGAAGCAACTAGCATAGCAATGATAATAGTGAGATCCAGGGTAACGGTCATCTTGCCTGAAATCCTGCTTGGAAGAAGAACGAGTTCATGAAGAAGATGAAGCCACGAAGACGAACCAAGCGTAGACGAACGAATCCTCACGATCGCAACGAAATAGGAATTAACGAGAAGGAGCACAACCGGAAAGAAACAAACAACAAGATAAACACACAACACGTAAACATGACATGATGTACAACCAATCATGATGTATAAAGGCTACATGAAGCTACTCATGGAAAGAGATGATGCATACAAGAGCAACACATCAAATCAAGTTTAAATGAGGCCGGAAACAACATATAACAAATCCGGTAAGTCCTCATATGCAAATTTCGAAATTGGTCCAGATCTGAATAAACCTTATGTTGAAGTTGTTAAACAGGAAGTTAAAATGCACCAAGATGATCTACACGAAATTCTATTCAAGTTACATATAAAGTTCATTTAGTTCGGAGCTACGACCTAGAAGATATGAGCAAAACAAGTTAACCATGGCATTGATGCAAAACATATTCAAACATTAGGCAAACACTCTCAAAATAAGGATGCAACATGATAATATGAAACTACATGCAATTCTAAGCAAGTTTCATATATAGCACACTCAAAACAGAGCAACGGTTCAACACACACATGAAACAAGATATAACAACAAATTGTCCAAAACAGCAACTAGGCATTTTGCAAGCATCAAAACAATATGCTACAGAACCTCAACATGGAAACAAAAGGCATGGACATGATGTACAGGTAAAGCATGTCAAAACATGAACACTGAGCTATCTCCACAAATCCCTAGAACATGCTCAAAAGGACATGGAAAAATTGCAAATAATAACAGTTCACAGACTTAGCAGAAATCACTGGTCATGGCAGAAATAACATGAGGTTGCAATGTTTAGAGCTATCAAACAACATGTTACAGCAAGCTATCATGGCAAAATAGAGCATGGCATGCTAATACTAAAGACAAAAAATAAAACTCCTTTACTTAAATAATTCTAAAGATCAACAGAAAAGATGGTAGGATCCATGCAAACATGGCAAATGATATGACAGATTCAAAATAACAGTACATGGCAGGAACAACGATAAGTAGGCATGTTGGTGAGCTTGTACAACTCACCACAGAGCAATACATGGCATGAAAATGTAAACAATAGTAATATGACATATTTATGAAGCTAAGAATGGCAAGAGCAAGTTCATATGGTGCATGGATCACTAGCAAAACACATGAAAAAACTGAACTTAATGTTAACAGGTTGTCATCAACATTATTTAGCAAGTTTGGAGTATGACAACAACAAGATAAAGCAGGCTAAAAATGCAAACAAGGGCATTTATGGATAGATCATGACATGTATAACAAAACATCCTTAGTGAAAATCTCCAGATTATGCATAGAATGACTTGTAACAGCAGGTTTGAAAGATCGAGGATGTCGCCTAGAGGGGGGGGGGTGAATAGGCGCTTTAAAATAATTACGGTTTAGGCTTGAACAAATGCGGAATAAACCTAACGGTTAATTTGTCAAGCACAAAACCTACAACAACTAGGCTCACCTATGTGCACCAACAACTTATGCTAAGCAAGATAAGCAACTATGTGATAGCAAGATATATGACAAAGAACAATATGGCTATCACAAATTAAAGTGCATAAGTAAAGGGGCTCGGGTAAGAGATAACCGAGGCACGCGGAGACGACGATGTATCCCGAAGTTCACACCCTTGCGGATGCTAATCTCCGTTTGGAGCGGTGTGGTCACCGAACCCGTACACTTTGGCAACCCTTGGGGGCGGTCACCAAACCCGTACACTTTGGCAACCCTTGGGGGCGGTCACCGGAACCCGTCAAATTGCTCGGGGCGATCCCCACAACCTAATTGGAGACCCCGACGCTTGCCCGGAGCTCTACACCACAATGATTGAGCTCCGAACACCACCAACCGTCTAGGGCGCCCAAGCACCCAAGAGGAACAAGCTCAAGGGCACCAAGCACCCAAGAGTAATAAGCTTCTCAACTTGTAACTTCCACGTATCACCGTGGAGAACTCAAACCGATGCACCAAATGCAATGGCAAGGGCACACGGAGTGCCCAAGTCCTTCTCTCTCAAATTCCACCAAAGCAACTAATGCTAGGGAAGAAAATGAGAGGAAGAACAAGAAGGAGAACACCAAGAACTCCAAGAACTAGATCCAAGGGGTTTCCCTCACATAGAGGAGAAAGTGATTGGTGGCAATGTGGATCTAGATCTCCTCTCTCTTTTCCCCCAAAAACTAGCAAGAATCCATGGAGGGATTGAGAGATAGCAAGCTCGGAGAAGGTCAACAATGGGGAAGAACACGAGCTCAAAGGATGAGGTTCAATGGGAAGAAGACCCCTTTTATAGGAGGGGAAAATCCAACCGTTACCCCATCGAACAGCCCTTGCAAGAGAGCGGTACTACCGCTAGGGAAGGGCGGTACTACCGCCGAGGGTGGTACTACCGCTCCTATCCAGTAGTACTACTGTTGAAGAGAAAGACAGACCCATGGCCCCAGGCGGTACTACAGCGGGAGTAGAGCGGTACTACCGCTCGAGCGGTACTACCGCTTCTCTGCCGCTACTAGTGCCGCAAAACCCGACACGAGAAAACACCATCTCGAATCGAGGCG